>OX451737.1:453128334-454328334 GCA_948472305.1 Vicia faba
TTAATTATTATTCGTTATTATTATTATTATTATTGTTATTATTATTATTATTATTATTATTATTATTATTATTATTATTATTATTATTATTATTATTATTATTATTATTATTATTATTATTATTATTATTATTATTATTATTATTATTATTATTATTATTATTATTATTATTATTATTATTATTATTATTATTATTATTATTATTATTATTATTATTATTATTATTATTATTATTATTATTATTATTATTATTATTATTATTATTATTATTATTATTATTATTATTATTATTATTATTATTATTATTATTATTATTATTATTATTATTATTATTATTATTATTATTATTATTTTTATTATTATTATTATTATTATTATTATTATTATTATTATTATTATTATTATTATTATTATTATTATTATTATTATTATTATTATTATTATTATTATTATTATTATTATTATTATTATTATTATTATTATTATTATTATTATTATCAAATTTTTTTTAAAAAAAATACATGTATTCCTAAATATATCTTTTTAGTTGAAAATCTATATCCTTTTCATCATTTGTGATATCCAATCTAATAACTTCAACTTGCAAACCAGCAAATTAAGAAACTGAATGTTAAACACAAAAGTCTAAAATCTTAAATAATAATATGTATAAACAAAATCTCAGCAACACTCTGTCCAAAAAAAACTCAGCAACACATTCTCCATAATTATTAGAGGCCTCACCAAAGAACATTCCAATGCATAAGTTATAATGACTTGTAGAACTATTGCATTTTTGTCTCTAAACAATAGAGCTCATATTTATGTATCTTTAAAACATAATAAAAATGAATTGAATACAAAAAATGCAAATGAACCTTAAATACAAAAATAAAAAAATATCCAATGATTCAGTAAATAAATCATTCATTTTAATTTATTCTCTTTCAAATAAGTGAATTATTATTTAAGAATAGAGATAATACAATATTAAATTGTGCTCTCTCCCTTGTCCATTCACATAAATTTTAAAATTTTATATAATTTATCTTAAATATAATTGAATTAATTTTAATTTGAATTAAAAAAACTGTACTAAAGTTCCACTTCACATTTTTTACATACTAAGTTTTGAAATTAAAGAATAAATTTAATAATTTTAAATTTATTTCAAATAATTAAGACAAACACTACTTATTAATGTTAGAACAAGATTTAGTTCTGCAATATTATCTCTGAGTTTTGATGATAACAAATGATTATGTTTGTATGAACAATTTTGATACTCTAATGTTTATTATTTTTTTAGTATTTAACAAACAGATTATGCTTTTGATGGATGGTGTGGCCAAGACATTAGAAGAGAATTAATTCTGCTTTCGCGCTACACAAGTTCTGATGAATAGTAGCAAGACACTCCAGAAGACATTGGAGTGTAGGCTATGATTTGAAGTCTAAAGAAACCAGTCAAAAGATCTGAAGACAAAAGTTTCTACTTAGGTCCAGATACTGAAGACTCGTGCTTCTAAAGACAATGTGTTCTAAAGAAATAAGTCAGAAGATCTGAAGAAAGAAGTTTTGTAACACCCCAATTCTACCGACAATTATTATAAAAATCAGAATTATAAAATTTCGACAACCAAATCAGGATGCTACAATTTCACCTTAAAATAACGGCATTTAACACATATACATAACACTTTAAACTCGAATGAACCAACAAAAACATAAATTAGTCTTTTAAAACCAACAACTTTCATAACTACGTAGCAAAATCATAATATTCGACTTAAAAGGATGTAACATCTTCATCCAACTGAAACAACTTCAAATAACAAGTATTTAACGAACATCAACTTAAAATTCAACAATTGAAGTAATAACAACAATAAAGCAACGAGCGTTCATCCCCTCGAATGTTACGTATCAGAGCAACGACACCGACTCGAACTAATGAAGGTAAACGACCTTCACTCTGGATTACCTATACGTTACCAACATAGAGGTGACATTCAAACAGAAGGGGTGCGATATCAACCAATATAATAAAATGTATGATAAATAATATATTAGGATCAATTTGTGTAAAATCACCACTTCACAGCTCTTTAACAATATTTAACGTAATCAATTCATCCACACAATAACTCATGATGCAACATGAAATGCGACTTGTTTTTATGCACATGCATGTGGTACCAACGGAGCAAAACTCACAACTTAATAATCTGCCAAGTAATATAGGCATCAACAAGGCACAAACCTTCAACTTAGTATTTTCCAAACCCAGGTCAACTTACCGAGCATTAACTCCCAACTTGATATGCTATGTATGCGACAACAGTATGATTTTAATAATAATCAACAACAATTAATTTAACATCAATTCAACATAATTCAACATTACCCATAAGCCTACAAATTAGTTTTAGCCAATAAATAGAAGCAATGCAACAATATATTCACCTGCAACTTCAACAATTAATAACAACAACATCACAACAACTTGTATATATCAATACTACTATCGACCAAGTCCTATTAATTTAATTCCACTAAAATATTCCACTGACCAATCATTTTAGTTAAACCAATGAAGCTATTATTTCCTGACACTAATTAACCTCTACTGCTATTTTAATTTATAAAAGCTTTTCTGTTATTTTCTGCTATTACTATCCCACTACTGTTGAGGTCTTTCTGCTAAATATCTACTAATGTTATTTTCCATACATTACTGCTACTAACGATTATCATTATGTTTTTTGCTAAATTACCTTCTGCTAGCATTTACTCTGTTATGATTCAATACTTATGTCTTCTGCTACTATTCAATCACTGTTAATCATATAATTACTGCTAATGTGCACTCACTATAAAATTCCTCTTATTTCATCTGGCCATGATTAATTGAATTAGAGATTAAAATATACTAGGAATTAAATAGATCAGGATTACGGCTGACACCAAAGTATCGTGCCCCTCGGTACAAAGGACTATGCTGCTCGGCACATCATACAACTTGTGCCCCTCGACACACTACCTTCCGATCACTATGGAGTTGTGCCGCTCGGCATGCTTCATGTGCCCCTCGGCACATGTCCAAATTCCAGACATTGTTTTGTAATTCCTCTATCCAATTGCAGTAACGCAACACTTAACAACAATTTCATCAATAGCTAAATTACAACACATATAGTCAATATAACAATTTTGCAAACGAACTCAACCTCATTCAGGAACATAGAAACACAATTACACGTATAACAATTACACCAACCCAATTCATACATACTATTCATCATAATTTCCATTATAGAGTCAGAACCCCATCCTTACCTTGGATTGAAGATTGCTATGTAACTCTACGGTTGTCCTGGCTTAGCCTCTTTTCCTATTCCCCTTCTCTGTAACTTCTCACGTACTGCTCTAAGACTCTTCTTCACCTTTCTAATTGACCTAATTTCTTATTATTACAGCTAAATCTAATAATAATATTATTATTACTAATGGGCTCAACTTACACACTCCATATATTACTACTTCTAACCACCAAAATAGGTCAAACTAATATTCTATACTTTCTAATATTATTTATTAATATTATTAATCAACTTAATTTAACTGACTAATAGCAGCACCGCAACTTATACCGACATAACACAATATTTCAATAAATAATTCGAAATTATCTAATTGAATAATTAATTAAACCAATCAGGTGTTACAACTCTCCACCACTTGGAATATTTCCGTCCTCGAAAATTTACCTTGTTCGAACAACTCATGATAGGAGTCCCGTATTTTGCTTTCTAACTCCCACTTCATGCTTTCTCCGGCAGCTCCTAACCAGACTACTTTCAGCAAAGCAATCTCTTTGTCTCTTAGAGTCCCCATTTCACGACCTGAAATTTGTACAGGCATCGTCTCCATAGTGAGATTATCCCTTACTTCCACATCATCCATATGAATCATATGAGATGGATCTGAAATATACTTCCGGAGTTGTGACACATGGAACACATCATGCAAATTCGAAAGATTAGGTGGTAAAGCCACTCTATAAGCAACGTTCCCAACTCTATCTGAAATTTGATACAGGCCAATAAAATAAGGAGTGAGCTTCTTAGACTTCAATGCATACCCAACACGTCACATGTGTAACTCTCAGAAACACATGGTCACCTGCTTGAAATTCTAAATCTTTCTTTTGCTTGTCATGATAACTCTTTTGTCTACTTTGGGAAGCTTTCATCTTTTCTCGAATTAACTTCACCTCTCGGTAGTTTCTCAAACAAGTTCAGGTCCAACTACTACGCTTTCCCCAGATTCATGCCAACATAAAGAAGTTCTACATCTTCGACCATACAACGCTTCAAAAGGTGACATTCCAATACTATAATGGTAATTGTTATTATAAGTGAACTCTATTAACGGAAGGCAAGTATCCCACAAACCTCACTGCTCAAGAACACATGCTCTCAACAAATCTTCTAACGACTGAATAGTCCTTTCAGTTTGACCATCCATCTGAGGATGATAATCCGAACTCAACCTAGCTTAGAACCCAACACCTCTTGTAAACTCTTCCAAAGATCTGAAATAAACCTCGAATCTTTATCCGACGCAATGCACAAAGGAACACCATGCAGCTTTACAATTACACTAGTATAAATCTCTGTCAACTTTGATATTGGAAAGCTAATGTTAATAGGAATAAAATGAGTTGACTTCGTAAGCCTATCAACAATCACCAAATCGAATCATGTCCTCTTGAAGTATTAGGTAACCCCATCACAAAGTCCATCGAAATGATAACCCATTTCCATTATGGAATTTCTAACGGTTGCATCAACCCTGCAGGCTTCTGATGTTCAACTTTTGCCTTCTGACAAGTTAAACATGCATACATAAACCGAGCCATGTCACTCTTCATTCCAGGCCACCAAAACAAATTCTTCAAATCTTGATACATTTTTGTAGCTCCCGGATGAATACTTAACTTGCTTCTATGACTTTCCTCGAGAATCGCTTTCTTCATCTCCACATCATCAGAAATACAAATTCGATTACAAAATCTCAACACATCTTGCGCATCTAACTTGAAATCCCTATTCTCAGAATGGTCGATCCCAACCATCAAATCTACCAATTTCACATCTAACTTCTGAGCTTCTCTGATACTATCTAGAAAATCATTATTAATTTTCAGCATTCCCAACATAACACTCTGCGGTGTCACTTTGGAAACTAAGCTCATATCTCTGAACTATTCAATTAATTCCAACTCTTTAACCATCATTACCGACATATGTAAAGTATTCCGACTTAACGCATCGACCACCACATTAGCTTTACCTGGATGATAACTCAAATGGAAATCATAATCCTTTAACAACTCCAACCATCTTCATTGTCTCATATTCAGTTCCTTATGATCAAATAGATATTTTAAACTCTTATGGTCACTAAATACTTCAAATCTAGAACCATAGATGTAGTGTCTCCAAATCTTCAGCATAAAAACAACTACATCAAGCTCTAAATCACACGTAGGATAGTTCTTTTCATGAGTCCTCATCTGCCTTGTTGCATAAGCAACTACTTTTTCATTCTGCATAAGCACACCTCCTAAACCCATCTTGGAAGCATCATAATATACCACCAAAGTTTCTCCTGGATTAGGTAATGTCAAAATCGGAGCCGACGTCAATATTTTCTTCAATTCTGTAAACCTTTCTTCACACTGAACATCCTACACAAAAGCTCTATCTTTACAAGTCAACTTAGTTAACATAAGTGCCAACTTAGAAAAATCTTCGATAAACCTTCTATAATAACCATCTAATCCCAAAAAGCTTCTAATCTCGGTAGCCGACTTTGGAGTTTCCCATTGCAACACATCATCCACTTTAGATGGATCTACAATAATGCCACTACCTGAGATAACATGACTAAGAAAACTAACGTCCTTTAACCAAAATTCACACTTAGACAACTTTGCATACAACTTCTTCTCTTTCAAAACTTGCAATACTATTCTTAAGTGTTCTGAATTATCTTTCGATTTAGAATAAATCAAAATGTCATCAATGAAACCACTAGAAACCGTTCCAAATAAGTATGAAAGATACGATTCATGTACTCCATGAATACTCTCGGTGCATTAGTAACACCGAAAGGCATCACTGAATACTCGTAATGTCCATAACGTGTTCTGAAAGCCATCTTTTGGATATCTTCATCCTTCACTTTAATCTGATAATAACCCGACCTCAAATCAATCTTGCTAAACACTCAAGCACCCACCAACTAATCCATCAAGTCGTCTATTCACGGAAGCAGATACTTGTTCTTAACCACCACTTTATTCAATTGTCTATAATCAACACAAAGTCTAATACTTCCATCTTTCTTCTTTACTAGAAACATTGGAGCTCCCCACGGCTATACACTTGATCTTACAAAATTCTTTTCAAATAACTCTTCCAATTGCTTCTTTAATTCTGACAATTCAGATGCAAACATCCTGTATGGTGCCATAGAAATAGGTCTGATACCAGATACAAAATCAATAGCAAATTCTACTTCTCTCTCTGGCGGTACATCAGAAATTTCATCAGGGAAAACTTTAGGAAATTCACGCACCACTTGCAATTCCTCAAGTATAACTTGATTCTCGACAGATAGCGACGCCATCAACGAGAACATCTGAGCCTCTTCTTGCATCAACTGCCTCAACTGTCTAGCAGAGAACATACCAGCTTCCTCCTCTTCAGGAGTAGAAAACCTCACCGAATTGTTATAACAATTAATATGAACATGGTTATGTTCTAACCAATTCATACCTAAAATCACATCTAACCCACTTAAAGGCAAACAACCCAAATCAACAGCAAAGTCTCTATCGAAGATCGACAAATGACACTTTAAACACACAAGAGAAGTAGTCACTAATCCCTTGGCTGGAATATCGACGACCATTTCTCCATTCAAAGAAGAAAACATAAGACCCAATATTTTAACACAGTCAGCAGTAATAGTGGTAATTAAAGGAGTACTATTAATGAAACATGTACCTCTTATGAGTCTGTCCTCATTAGCCGTCTATTTCTCAGCCAAAGCGAACACTTTTCCACTGGTTTGCGCCTTCTTTGGTTTTTGACACTGACTACCAATGTGTCCTTCTTCACCATAGTTGAAGCAAATCATCTCTTTATGCTTGCACTCAGATATAGCATGTCCCGTCTTACCACAACCGAAACACCTCTTTACCTCAGTAGTACACACGTTGCTCTTATGACCAGGTTTTCCACATTTGAAACAAACCACACCAGCAGGAGAATCCCCCACTAGTTCTATGACCCTGAGCAACTTTTTGTTTACCATTACCAATTGGGGCATCGTAAGGCTTACCCCTGTTCTGTTGGTGCTTACCCCTCTTCTCATTGATACTATTATAGTGAGCATTATTATCCTCTTCATAGATACTGCAACTATTAATCAAATCGGCAGACACGAATCTTCTGGTATCCAACTACCTTCTTGATCTTTGGGCGTAACTTATTCTTAAACTTAATGCACTTTGAAAACTCAGCATTTGCCTCGCTATAGTGCGGTTAAAACTTAGCCAACTCAATAAACTTTGCAGCATATTTTGTAACCTACATACTCCTTTGCTTCAGCTCAAGAAACTCAATTTCTTTTTTACCATAAATGTTTTCAGGGAAATACTTCCTCAGAAATTCCCATCAGAACACAACCCAAGTGATATCTTCATCTGCAACCTCCAATTTCTGACGAGTCTCTAGCCACCAATCATCAGCCTTGACTGCTAGCATATGAGTATCACATCGAACCTTCTGCGCTGGAGTGCAGTCCATCACACAAAAGATTCTCTCAATTTATTTCAACCAATCCAACGCTCTGTCAGGATCATACTTACCCTTGAAGGTAGGAGGATTCTCCCTCTGGAAAGTCACCAAGCTACGAGATCCAACATTCCCGTCAACATTCGGCTGATTCTCCATAGCATGCGCCATCGCTTCCAAAGCAGCAGCAAGTGCAACGTCATTCCTTCCAGACATCTCAACTTATCACTACAACATAAACAATAATTAGAACTCAAGTTAACAATGCTAGATTGTTAGACAAAACTACGACTCAACAACTTGGTCAGACAGTCTGACCTGCTCTGATACCAACTTGTAACACCCCAATTCTACCCGACAATTATTATAAAAACCAAAGCTATAAAATTTCGAAAACCAAATCAGGATGCTACAATTTCAACTTAAAATAACGGCATTTAACACAGATATATAACACTTTAAACTCGGATGAACCAACAACAACATAAATTAGTCTTTTAAAACCAACAAATTTCATAACTATGCACCGAAATCATAATACTCGACCTAAAAGGATGTAACATCTTCATCTAACTGAAACAACTTCAAATAACAATTATTTAACGAAAATTAACTTAAAATTCAACAACTGAAGTAATAACAACAATAAAGAAACGAGCGTTCTTCCCCCCGAGTGTTACGTATCAAAGCAATGACACTGACTCGAACTAATGAAGGTAAACGGCCTTCACTTTGGATTACCTGCACATTACCAACATAAGGGTAAAATTCAAACAGAAGGGGTGAGATACCAACCAATATAATATAATGTATGATAAATAATATATTAGGATCAATTCGTACAAAATCACCACTTCGCAACTCTTTAACAACATTTAACATAATCAATTCAACCACACAACAACTCAGAATGCAACATGAAATGCGACTTATTTTTATGCACATGCATGTGGTACCAATGGAGTAAAACTCCTAACTTAATAATCTTCCAATTAATAGAGGCATCAATAAGGCATAAGCCTTCAACTTAGTATTTTCCAAACCCAGGCCAACTTACCGAGCATTAGCTTCCAACTTGATATGTTATGGATGCAACAACAGTATGAATGAAATAACAATAACCAATAATTAATTTAACAACAATTCAACACTGCCCATAAGCCTACAACTTAGTCTTAGCCAATAAATAGAAGCAATACAACAATATATTCACCTGCAACTTCGACAATTAATAACAACAACATCACAACAACTTGTATATATCAATACTATTATCGACCAAGTCCTATTAATTTAATTCCACTAAAATATTCCACTGACCAATCATTTTAGTTTAATCAATGAAGCTATTATTTCCTGACACTAATTAACCTCTACTGCTATTTTAATTTATAAAAGTTTTTCTGTTATTTTCTGCTATTACTATTCCACTACTGTTGAGGTCCTTCTGCTAAATATCTACTAATGTTATTTTCCATACATTACTACTACTAACGATTATCATTATGTTTTCTGCTAAATTACCTTCTGCTAGCATTTACTCTGTTACGATTCAATACTTATGTCTTCTGCTACTATTCAATCACTAATAATCATATAATTACTGCTAATGTGTACTCACTATAAAATTCCTCTTATTTCATATGGCCATGATTAATCAAATTAAAGATTAAAATATGCTAGGAATTAAATAGACCAGGGTTATGACTGGAACCAAAGTATCATGCCCCTTCGATACAAAGGACTGTGCTGCTCGATACATCATACAATTTGTGCCCCCCGACACACTACCTGCCGATCGCTATGGAGTTGTGCCACTCGACATGCTTTCCGTGCCCCTCGGCACACGTCCAAATTCCAGATATTGTTTTGTAATTTTCCTCTATCCAATCGCAGTAATGCAATACTTAACAACAATTTCATCAATAACTAAATTACAACACATGTATTCAATATCAACAATTTTGCAGACGAATTCAACATCATTCAGGAACACAGAAACACAATTACACGTACAACTATTACACCAACCTAATTCATATATATTATTCATCATAATTTCCATTATAGAGTCAAAACCTCACCCTTACCTTGGATTGAAGGTTACTATGTAACTCTACGATTGTCCTGGCTTTGCCTCTTTTCCTATTCCTCTTCTCTGTAACTTCTCACGTACTACTCTAAGACTCTTCTTCACGTTTCTAATTAACTTATTTTCTTACTGTTATAGCTAAACCTAATATTATTATTATTATTATTCCTAATGAGCTCAACATACACGCCCCATATATTACTACTTCTAACCACCAAAATAGGTCCAACTAATATTCTACTAATATTCTTTACTTTCTAATATTATTTATTAATATTATTAATCAACTTAATTTAACTGACTAATAACATCACCGCAACTTATACCGACATAACACAATATTTCAACAAATAATTCGAAATTAATCAAAAATATCTAATTAAATAATTAATTAAACCAATCAGGCGTTACAACTCTCCTCCACTTGGAATACTTTCGCCCTCGAAAATTTACCTTGTTCAAACAACTCAGGATAGGAGTCCCGCATTTTGCTTTCTAACTCCCACGTCATGCTTTCTCTGGCAGCTCCTAACCAGACTACTTTCACCAAAGCAAAATCTTTGCCTCTTAGAGTCTTCATTTCAGGATCTGCAATTCGCACATGCATCGTCTCCACAGTGAGATTATCCCTTACTTGCACATCATCCGTATGAATCACATGAGATGATTTGAAATATACTTCCGGAGCTGTGACACGTGGAACACATCATGAAAATTTGAAAGATTAGGGGGTAAAGCCACTCTATAAGCAACATTTCCAACTCTGTCTGAAATCTGTTACGGACCAATAAAACAAGGAGTGAGCTTCTTAGACTTTAATGCATGCCCAACACCAGTCACATGTGTAACTCTCAGAAACACATGGTCACCTGCTTGAAATTCTAATTCTTTCCTTCGCTTGTCATGATAACTCTTCTGTCTACTTTGGGAAGCTTTCATCTTTTCTCGAATTAAATTCACCTTCTCGGTAGTTTCTCGAACAAGTTCAGGTCCAAGTACTACGCTTTCTACAGATTCATGCCAACATAAAGAAGTTCTACATCTTCGACCATATAATGCTTCAAAAGGTGCCATTATAATACTAGAAAGGTAACTTTTATTATAAGTGAACTCTATTAACGAAAGGTAAGTATCCCACGGACCTCACTGCTCAAGAACACATGCTCTCAACAAATCTTTTAACGACTTAATAGTCCTTTCAGTTTGACCATCCATATGAGGATGATACGCCACACTCAACCTAAACTTAGAACCCAACGCCTCTTGTAAACTCTTCCAAAGATCTGAAATAAACATCAGATCTCTATCCGACACAATGCACAAAGGAACACCATTCAGCTTTACAATTACACTAGTATAAATCTTTGTCAACTTTGATATTGGAAAACTGATGTTAATAAGAATAAAATGAGCCGACTTCGTAAGCCTATCAACAATCACCTAAATAAAATCATGTCCTCTTGAAGTATTAGGTAACCCCGTCACAAAGTTCACCAAAATGCTATCCCATTCCCATTTTGGAACTTCTAATGGTTGCATCAACCCTGCAAGCTTCTGATGTTCAACTTTCGACTTCTAACAAGTTAAAGATGCATACACAAACCGAGCCATGTCACTTTTCATTCCAGGCCACCAAAACAAATTCTTCAAATCTTGAAACATTTTTGTAGCTCACAGATGAATACTTAACTTGCTTTTATGACTTTCCTCGTGAATCACTTTCTTCATCTCTGCATCATCAGGAATACAAATTCGATTACAAAATCTCAACACATTTTGCGCATTTAACTTAAAATCACTATTCTCATACCGATCGATCCCAACCATCAAATCTACCAATTTCACATCTAACTTCTGAGCTTCTCTGATATTATCTAGAAAATCATTATTAATTTTCAACATTCCCAACATAACACTCTGTGGTGTCACTTCGGAAACTAAGCTCATATCTCTGAATTGTTCAATTAATTCCAACTCTTTAACCATCATTGTCGACATATGTAAAGTCTTTCAACTTAACGCATTGGCCACCACATTAGCTTTACCTGGATGATAATTCAAACTGAAATCATAATCCTTTAACAACTCCAACCATCTTCGTTGTCTCATATTCAGTTCCTTATGATCAAATAGATATTTTAAACTCTTATGGTCTCTAAATACTTCAAATCTATAACCATAGAGGTAGTGTCTCCAAATCTTCAGCATAAAAACAACTGCAGAAAGCTCTAAATCACGCGTAGGATAGTTCTTTTCATGAGTCCTCAACTGCCTTGACGCATAAGCAACTACCTTTTCATTCTCCATAAGCAAACCTCCTAAACCTATCTTGGAAGCATTACAATATACCACAAAAGGTTCTCCTAGATTAGGTAATGTCAAAATCGAAGCCGACGTCAATCTTTTCTTCAATTCTCTAAAACTTTCTTCACATTGAACATCCCACACAAAGCTCTATCTTTACAAGTCAACTTAGTTAACGGAAGTGCCAACTTAGAAAAACCTTCGATAAACCTTCTATAATAACCAGCTAATCCCAAAAAGCTTCTAATCTCGATAGCCGACTTTAGAGTTTCCCATTGCAACACAACATCTACTTTAGACGGATATACAGTAATGCCACTACCTGAGATAACATAACCAAGAAAACTAACCTCCTTTAACCAAAATTCACACTTAGACAACTTTTCATACAACTTCTTCTCTTTCAAAACTTGAAATCATATTCTTAAGTGTTCTGCATGCTCTTATTCCAATTCAGAATAAATCAAAATGTCATCAATGAACACCACTACAAACCGATCCAAATAAGCATGAAAGATACAGTTCATGCACTCCATGAATACTCCTGGCGTATTAGTAACACCGAAAGGCATCACCGAATACTCATAATGTCCATAGCGCGTTCTGAAAGCAGTCTTCTGGATATCTTCATCCTTCACTTTAATTTGATGATAACCCGACCTCAAATCAATCTTACTAAACACTCGAGCACCCACCAATTGATCCATCAAGTCGTCTATTCTCGGAAGCATATACTTGTTCTTAACCGTCACTTTATTCAATTGTCTATAATTAACATAAAGTCTTATACTTCCATCTTTTTTCTTTACTAGCAACGCTGGAGCTCCCCATGATGATACACTCGATCTTACAAATTTATTTTCAAATAACTCTTCCAATTGCTTCTTTAATTATGATAATTCAGATGCAGACATCCTGTATGGTGCCATAGAAACAGGTCTGGTACCATGTACAAAATCAATAGTAAATTCGAATTCTCTCTCTGGCGGTACATCATAAATTTCATCAGGGAAAACTTCAGGAAATTCACGTACCACTTGCAATTCCTCAATTATAGCTTGATTCTCGATAGGTAGCGACTCCATCAACGAGAACATCTGAGCCTCTTCTTGCATCAACTGCCTTAACTGTCTAGCAGACAACATACCAGCTTCCTCCTCTTCAGAAGTTGAAAACCTGACCAACTTTTTATAACAGTTAGTATGAACATAGTTATGTTCTAACCAATTCATACCTAAAATCACATCTAACCCACTTAAAGGAAAACAAACCAAATCAACAACAAAGTCTCTATCGAAGACAACATAAGACCAAATCTTTCAACACAGTCAGCAGTAATAAAGCAATGAGTAGAACCGATATCAATAATAGTAATTAAAGGAGTACTATTAATGAAACATGTACCTCTTATGAGTTTGTCCTTATTAGCCGTCTGATTCTCAGCTAAAGTGAACACTTTTCCACTAGTTTGCGCCTTCTTTGGTTTCTGACACTGACTACCAATGTGTCCTTTTTCACCATAGTTGAAGCAAATCATCTCATTATGCTTGCACTCAGATATAACATGTCCCGTCTTACCACAACGAAAACACCTCTTCACCTCAGTAGTACACACGTTGCTCTTATGACCATGTTTTCCATATTTGAAACAAACCACACCAGCAGGAGCATCCCCCCAACTATTTCTCTGACCCTGAGTAACTTTTTGTTTACCTTTACCAGTTGGGGCATCGTAAGGCTTACCAAGGTTCTGTTGGTGCTTACCCCTCTTCTCATTGATAATCTTATAGTGAGCATTATTATCTTCTTCATAGGTCCTACAACTATCAATCAAATCGGCAAAGACACGAATCTTCTAGTATCCAACTGCCTTCTTGATCTCTGGACGCAACCCATTCTCAAACTTAATGCACTTTGAAAACTCAGCATTTGCCTTGCTATAGTGCGGGTAAACCTTATCCAACCCAATAAACTTTGTAGCATATTCTGTAACCGACATACTCCCTTGCCTCAGCTCAAGAAAATAAATTTCCTTCTTACCATGAACGTCTTCATGGAAATACTTCCTCATAAATTCCCACCGAAACACAGCCCAAGTGATATCTTCATCTGCAGCCTCCAATTTCTAACGAGTCTTTAACCACCAGTCATCAGCCTCGACTGCTAGCATATGAGTATCATATTGAACCTTCTGCGCTGGAGTGCAGTCCATCACACGGAAGATTCTCTCAATTTCTTTCAACCAATCCAACGCTCCGTCAGGATCACACTTACCCTTGAAGGTAGGCAGATTCTCCCTCTCGCCAAGCTACGAGATCCAACATGCTCGTCAGCATTCGGCTGATTCTCCATAACATGCACCATCACTTCCAAAGCAGCAACAAGTGCATCGTCATTCCTTCCAGCCATCTCAACTTATCACTACAACATAAACAATGATTAGAACTCAAGTTAACAATGCTCGATTATTAGACAAAACTATGACTCGACAACTTGGTCGGACGGACCGACCTGCTCTGATACCAACTTGTAACACCCCAATTCTACTCGACAATTATTATAAAAATCAGAGTTATAAAATTTAGACAACCAAATCAGGATGCTCCAATTTCAACTTAAAATAACGGCATTTAACACAGATACATAACACTTTAAACTCAGATGAACCAACAACAACATAAATTAGTCTTTTAAAACCAACAACCTTCATAACTACGCAGCGGGATCATAATATTCGACTTAAAAGGATGTAACATCTTCGTCCAACTGAAACAACTTCAAATAACAAGTATTTCATGAAAATCAACTTAAAATTCAACAACTGAAGTAATAACAACAATAAAGCAACGAGCGTTCATCCCCCCGAGTATTATGTATCAGAGCGACGACACTGACTCGAACTAATGAAGGTAAACGACCTTCACTCTAGATTGCATGCACGTTACCAACACAGGGGTGACATTCAAACAGAAGGGGTAAGATATAAACCAATATAATAGAATGTATGATAAATAATATATTAGGATCAGTTCATACAAAATCACCACTTCACAACTCTTTAACAACATTTAACGTAATCAATTCACCCATACAATAACTCATGATGCAACTTGAAATGCGACTTGTTTTTATGCACATGCATGTGGTACCAATGGAGCAAAAATCCCAACTTAATAATCTTCCAATTAATAGAGGCATCAAGAAGGCATAAGCCTTCAACTTAGTATTTGCTAAACCCAGGCCAACTTAGCGAGCATTAGCTCCCAACTTGATATGTTATGTATGCGACAACAGTATGAATGTAATAACAATAAACAACAATTAATTTAACAACGATTTAACACAATTCAACACTGGCCATAAGCCTACAACTTAGTCTTAGCTAATAAATAGAAGCAATACAACAATATATTCACCTGCAACTTCAACAATTAATAACAACAACATCATATCAACTTGTATATATCAATACTATTATCGACCAAGTTCTATTAATTTAATTCTACTAAAATATTCCACTGACCAATCATTTTAGTTGAATCAACGAAGCTATTATTTTCTGACACTAATTAACCTCTACTGCTATTTTAATTTATAAAAGTTTTTCTGTTATTTTTTGATATTACTATCCCACTACTGATGAGGTCCTTCTCCTAAATATCTACTAATGTTAGTTTCCATACATTACTGCTACTAACGATTATCATTATGTTTTCTGCTAAATTACCTTCTACTAGCATTCACTCTGTTACGATTCAATACTTAAGTCTTCTGCTACTATTTAATCACTGCTAATCATATAATTACTGCTAATGTGTACTCACTATAAAATTCCTCTGATTTCATCTAGCCATGATTAATTGAATTAAAGATTAAAATATGCTAGGAATTAAATAGATCAGGGTTACGACTGACACCAAAGTATCATGCCCCTCGACACAAAGGACTGTGCTGCTCGGCACATCATACAACTTGTTCCCCTCGGTACACTACCCACAGACCGTTATGGAGTTGTGCTGCTCGGCTTTCTTCTTGTGCCCCTCGGCACACGTCCAAATTCCAGATATTGTTTTGTAATTTTCCTCTATCCAATCGCAGTAACGCAACACTTAATAACAATTTCATCAATAGCTAAATTACTACACAAACAATCAATATCAATAATTTCACAGACGAATTCAACATCATTCAGGAACACAAACACAATTACACGTACAACAATTACACCAACCTAATTCATACATACTATTCATCATAATTCTCATTATAGAGTCAAAACCCCACCCTTACCTTGGATTGAAGGTTACTTTGTAACTCTATGATTGTCCTAGCTTTGCCTCTTTTCCTATTCCTCTTTTCTGCAACTTCTCACGTACTGCTCTAAGACTCTTCTTAACCTTTCTAAATAACCTAATTTCTTATTATTATAGCTAAACCTAATAATAATATTATTATTCCTAATGTGATCAACTTACACACCCCACCTATTACTACTTCTAACCACCAAAATAGGTTCAACTAATATTCTACTAATATTATATATTTTCTAATATTACTTATTAATATTATTAATCAACTTAATTTAACTGACTAATAACAACACCACAACTTATACCGACATAACATAACATTTCAATAAATAATTTGAAATTAATCGAAAATATCTAATTGAATAATTAATTAAACCAAGGGCCTATGATGCAGGGTCACGTTGAACCAGACGTCTATCAAGGGGCAAGAGGATTTATTTTTCCTCTAATCAAACACCGTCAAGATCAAAGCACGATAACTTGAGTCAAGGGCTACAGCCCACTTGACATGGTGAGCTTGATTATTATGGAAAGACATCCACCGATACGAAGTTATCCAATCAAAGCTATTGATCAATGTTTAACTTCTAACATTCTCTTGTGTTTACCCTGCGAGATCCTTGAAAACATTACATCCACATATCATGCATGTCATCATAACAGGTTTTCCCATACAGGCTTTCTCATCTACTTACTGTTTATTTCAGTAAGAAATGGCTCTAGAGTAAACAGTTAAAGATCTCCAAGCTCAAAACACTCAGTTCCAATAAGCGCTCATGAACTTGTCCCAGGGGCAGGAAGATCTGAAAACACTGTTCACCAAAGAGAGCAAGAAGAAGAAAAAGTCTGTCATCCTCAACATGAGAAGAAGGTCCAATGGGTATGCCCAACTAGCTCAAATAGAAAACGCTTCTTCTAAAGACAGTCAAGAAGAGGAAGCTTGAATAATTAGAGCTAACATAGCTACTAATGACAGAGACTCTTCTGAGGAGCAACATCCACCAATGGATGAAAAGTACAAACAGCTTGAAGACAAACTAAAAGCTGTAGAGATCCAAGCTGTGCCTGGTTTGGACCTAGGAGTCATGGGTTTGGTTAATGGAGTGGTCATCCCACCAAAGTTCAAAATCCCTAACTTTGCCCCGTATGATGGAGTCTCTTGTCCTAAGATGCATCTAAAGTCTTATGTTCGCAAGATTCAACCATACACAACTGATTTGAAACATTGGATTCATTTCTTCCAAGAGAGTTTAGGTGGGATGCAACTTGAGTGGTTGTATCAATTGGAGAGTTCCCACATTCACACTTGGGAAGATCTAGCTACTGCTTTTTACAAGCAATACCAATACAACGCTGATCTTGCACCAACTCGTGTGCAATTGCAGAACCTGACCATGCATTCCAACGAGGGCTTCAAAGAATACGCCCAAAAGTGGAGAGATCTGGCTGGTAGGGTGCAACCCCCATTAACTGACAGGGAGCTGATTGACATCTTCATGGGAACTTTGACATGACCTTTCTTCAATCACCTAATCGGAAGCTCCTCAGCCAGGTTCATCGAGATAATACTGACTGGCGAAAGGGTCGAAGATGACATCAAAAGTGGAAAGATCCAAGGAGCTAAATCCTATGATGCTCAGAAAAATACATACAATGGGAAGAAAGAGTCAAATGATGTGTATGGTTAAAAGAGTCTTAACAAGAGCAATCATGACCAACATGTGGGGGAAGTCCTGATCTTCGGTCCTGCGTCGCAGCAGCAACAACAAAGGGGAAGTCAACAAAGGCCAGACGAGCCCAGAAGACAGTTTACCAACATCAAGATGCCGATGTCTCAAGCACTACAACACTTGTTGAGGATGAACCTGATTACGTTGATAGGACCTCATCCAAACCCTAAGACTTCTTCTCCTAACTACAATCCTAATGCAACATGTGCTTATCATTCCGGCAGTCCCGGGTATGATACTAACGATTGTTGGATGCTGAAGTACAAGATTCATAATATGATTGACGCCAAGGAGATCGAGTTTGATCCTCCGGAGACTCCAAACATGATCACTACTCCTATGCTAAATCATTGAGAGTGTCCTGTTCATTTTGAATTTTCAATTGTAATCTCTTTTGTTGTTCAAATAATTATCTATTAATGTTAAACTATGTTTCATTAATGCATTGCATATGTTTGTCTTGAATTCATCCATTCATTTTCACTATATTTAAACTATGATTTTTACTCTCAATTCTTGCTAAAAGTTACAAGTCTTTAGAGGAAGGATGACGAAAACAATGCCATTGATCTCATAAAGTATGCTTTTAAACAGACCTTGCTAACGATGTACAGGCGTTCTTTAAAATCCTAAACACTGGAGTTATAAGGAAGATAATCCCTAGTCAACCCCTATGAGCCGAAGAAGTAGGAGTTTCCTTTTTACACAAATTGAAACCTTTAATCAAAACCTGGGATAGGCTAGTCTCTCAGTTAATTCAAACGCGCGTCCAGTCACAAACTTTCATTTTGTACATAACAAATGACATCAAAAACATTCCTCTGAAATCAAAAGATGGTGATGGTTCCCTATCACACATGCAGTCATTATCACTCAAAAAAAGAAGGCCCGGTAAGTCAAAACCTACAAAGGAGACTTAAGAAAAACTGGGGCATCCCACTGACTGTAATCTCAAAAACAAGAACAGTCAGGCAAAATCAGGGATAATAAACCAAAAAAGAGGACACTGCAAATCCTTAACAACATGAAAAACATTGCAAAATGATTGCCTTCCGATAAACTAAACTTGTATGTACCATCACCAAAAAGTCATTGGAGTTCGAACGCACAATTAACTGAGTTTAGGACTGAAGAACATCACAAAGAACGGGTGGGTACAAATAAATTTGAGCCTTTATCCTTTGTTTCTTAAAACGTGAACTAATACATGCTACAACCTTTAAAAAGTCCTAATTGAAGCATGGGTTAATTCGAAAGCATACTGTTACAAAAGGTATCCTGACTCCTGTAAGGCTTTACTCTAAATCCTGAGTTGAATTTTCCTACAAAAATTCTTTTATCTGCTAAAACGCATTTTCAAAACTTCAAAGATAAGCATAAACTTTGCATTATTTGAATATAGTTGTTTGCATATAACTATTTGTTTGACAGCAGAGAAATTTGCACGACAAATATCTAGTGAACAAAAAACCTCTCAATGAGCAAAATCATTTCAAGTGGGAAGACACTTCCAATAACATATCTCCTATAAGAAAAGGGGCATGACGTGTCACTATCTAACACACCTGGGGCAATCCAGTCAAGATTCCAAGAAATATCTCAAGAAACGCTGAATATACCAGGGACAGGTCTCCATCTGAATCACTTGGGGCATTGAACGTGAATCCCAACAAAGGGTTGCGTACAATCAAACATTTCCAGAAAGTGCCACAAACATCTGCTACTAGGGGAAGGGACAAATCCCCCACAAAGTCCTTTTCATAGGGTGGCCCCCAGCCAGGGTTTCAATCTCTGAAAACTTCTCCCCAACTGAGTCGACCTCAAGAATCCTAGAGGATTTCTGCCAAAAGAAGACTCCTCCCCAACAAACTGGCGACAAGGTTTATTTCCCTAACAAACTACAGATTCCCCAACTTGAGTTTGCTTCTTCGATTGCTACAAACCAAGGGACTACAACTCTTATCCCCAATATACTGCTCTACAATCCCCAGTAAGTTATTGCGAAGCCTGGAAACCGACCAGATAACAGTTTAACTTTACTCTCCCAAGAAATTTTCTGCGAAGCCTGGAATACGACCAGATAACAGTTAATTTAATCTTCACCAAGATAACTCCCAAGTAGAGCAACAGAGACTCCTGAACTCTTTTCCCCAAACAGAGATCAACACTCTCCACAGAGCCTTCTCAAGCAAAGCCAGTATTCCCCAATGGAGTTGCTCCTCAAATCAAACAAAACAGGAATCCCCGATGGAAACATCCTAAAATAAGGTCCGAAGAGGAGCATACTCTTCATCCACAATAGCGGTCAGGGATTTCATTTCCCAAGGCTCCACAACATTTGTCAAGGATTCATTTTCCCAGACAAAGATACACTTCATTAACATTTCACATACATGATAAATGCATACGACATAATCCCATTTATTTTGAGGACACCATGCATTTCATATATCATGACATTGCATACAACTAATGTTTTACCTTTTCAGGAAAAGGTCAATCAACAGATGGCTATCATCAACAATTTTCAACAGGTCCAAGTTTAGTTTATGAAGCAAGAAAGAGCAACTACCTGTGTGACCAGATGCAGCTTTACACGGGCTCATCATGAAACAATCTTACATGGATTCCTATCTCATAATGAAGCAATCTTACACGGGTTCCTTTTGACTTCCAAATACAACTTTACACAAACAATCTTACACATATGCAGTTTTAAACAGAATCATCCCGAAGCAACCCTACCCAGGTTCCTTCTCATTTCCAGATGAAGTTTTACACGGACTCATCATGAAGTTACCCTACCCAGGTTCCTTCTCATACATTTCCAAATGAAGTTTTACACGAACTCATCATGAAGTTACCCTACCCAGGTTCCTTCTTGTACATTTCCAGATGAAGTTTCACACGGACTCATCATGAAGTTACCAGATGAAGTTTTACCCAGACTAATCATAAAGTTACTCTACCCAGGTTCCTTCTCATTTCTAGATGAAGTTTTACCCGAACTCATCATGAAATTACCCTACCCAGGTTCCTTCTCATTTCCAGATGAAGTTTTACACGGAATCATCATGAAGCTACCCTACCTAGGTTCCTTATCATTTCCAGATGAAGTTTTACACGGACTCATATGAAGTTACCCTACCCAGGTTCCTTCTCATACATTTTCAAATGAAGTTTTACACAGACTCATCATGAAGTTACCCTACCCAGGTTCCTTCTCATACATTTCCAGATGAAGTTTTACACGGACTCATCATGAAATTACCCTACCCAGGTTCCTTCTCGTACATTTCCAGATGAAGTTTTACACAGACTCATCATGAAGCAACTATACCCAGTTTCCTTTGCCACATCTCCAAATGCAGTTTTACACAGAATTGTTCTGAAGCAACCCTACCCAGACTTCTCTCTCATATGTCTCCTAAAAGCAACCCTACACCGGCTCATCATAGATAACAGGCAAACAAAGTTCTCTTCTGGTTGGATTTATCTTTTCCAGATTAAAAAAACAGGCAAAAAGATATCTACTATTTCAGTATAAATCAACCAAAAGATTTACCCTGAAACTTTCCCCAGTCACGCTGGATGGAATCTATAAGCCCATCTCCAATAACTTTCCATCATTCCTCCAAATGGCATCTTTAAGCCCATTCCCTACACGACCAACCACCATATCACCGAGTGCAAATTTCTGAGCACTCTAGTGTTCAATCATCTTCCACCTTCAAGTCACGAATGGCGGACTTGAAAGTGAGAAAACACTTAGAAGGGGGGGGGGGTGAATAAGTTTCTCTTTTTCTTTTTCTTAAAGGCTCAACAATAATGTAAAGACACAGTTATTTTTATCCTGGTTCATTTGAACTCAAACTACTCCAGTCCACCCGCCAAGGTGATTTCGCCTTTCTCAACAAGGACTTAATTCACTATAATTAAACTGATTACAATCACACAACCAAATTGTTGTGACTAACAATTCAAAGCACAAGTAAACTTACAAGTGACTAACACCACTAAGACTCAAACTAGTCCTAGCCTTCTTGAGAAATCTGACCAAGCTTGGTCTCTCAAGGAACAATTATAAGAATTAAATCTTTACAGATAGTGAAACAAATTGCTTCTTAGAAAGCTATATCACAAACTGTGATTTTTCACTAAGATTAGTTTTGCACAAAGTGTTTGTAAAATGATTTGTGAGCATCAAAATATTTTCACATAGTTTGGGTTGTTGGCTTGCAATAAATGATCTTCTATTTATAGCATGTAGAAAACGACCGTTGCTTCCTTCAAAAGTGGAGAGCAATTAATGTTTGTGTGTTTGCTTGCAGTATTGCATTTTCTAATGAACTAGCGTAGACACTTGAGTGGATGTAGCTGTCTTTGCATTAAATGAACAAACGATACTTGTTAGAGCATGTTTCTTGAAACTTGACAAGACTTGTTAGCTTCTTTATTCTTTCAGAACTAGCTTCACGTCTTGCTTCAGAATATGCTTGTAAATCTTCTTATCAGCGTTTGCTTGCAGAATTCTTCTGAACACGGTTTACATGGAAACTTGCTAAGCTTTAGAAGATGCATAAAATAGTTTCTTATCAGAGTCAGCATCAGAACTTGCGCTAAAACAAATAGTTCTTTCATTAAAGAACTTCTTCATTTATTTTCAGCTCAGCACGTCAAAATGATTTTCATCTAGGAAAATACTTCAGTCAGAACATTATCTGAAAAAAATAAATATGCTCATCAGAGTATCAATTATAAAAAATATATTTTATTTTTATCATCAAAGCTTTGAGATATGATCAGAACCAATCTTGTTCTAAAAATCTCCCCCTTTTTGATGATGACAAAAAAATTCAGATTTAGAAGTAAAATTGAACAAGAGATAAGAATCTCCCCCTGAAATAAATATTTCTATAAGAAAAACTTCCTGAGAATTTTCATCAGAGCTTTGAAATTTTCTTCTAGGATTTCTTCAGTAATTCTTTTGAAGATAATGTTCATTTGATTTAAACTTCCAGAGTTTAGTGATACCTGCAAAATTCTTTTAAACATAGAAAGAAATCTTTGTATTTTGTTAGAATGTTTGAGACTTAGTCCCATAACTGTTAATTAGAGATTAGATTAAAATACTCATTTTCTCCCCCTTTTTGGCATAATAAAAAAGTATATAAAAATAATTAAGGAGCGTAAAAGTTTTAATAAAAAAGATTCAGAGGTACAAAACAACAAAAACAAGAATCAGAATGACACTAAGATATTTATATGAAAGAGAAGGTTGAATTTTGAAAGAGAAGGTAAAAAGTGAGAAAGGGTTTTTACAAAGGTATTTATATGAAAACTTTTGAGAAAAAAAGGTTTTAAAAATGAAACTGTAAAAAGAGTTTAAGAAAAAATTAACTAAAAAGAATCTAATCATTACTAGCATTTAATGATATTTAAAATTGAGGGGAAAGCGTGAGATTTGAGCAAATCATAACAGTTACCTAGGAATGACGTCAATAGCTTAGCACACGTGACCTTTCAGAAACACACCACGTGTTCATCTCCTGAAGGTTGCATGGGACAACTGTTTGATATAATGAACTGCTGAACTATACTTGTAATGAAACGTTAGAACATTTCATAACTTTATATATAGCTTCTGATGTAACTTCTCTTCTAACTTCTGAAGAGTTGTTAATCAGAACATTCATTTCAGAACATTCTGAAGGAAAACACAGAAGATAAATACAATTTTATTCAGGATATAATTCCATACAAATATTTTTCAAAATGAATTTAAATCTATCTTCTGAAAGGGGTTTGGTAAAAATATCAGCCCATTGATGGTCTATTTTTACAAAGTTTAAATTTAAAATTCCTTTCTGAATGTAGTCCCTTATAAAATGATATTTAATTTCTATGTGTTTAGCTTTAGAATGTAAATGGGATTTTTAGAAAGACAAATTGCAGAGGTATTGTCACAGAAGATAGGAATCTTACTTTCATAAAGATTAAAATCTTCTAGCTAACTTTTCATCCAGATCATCTGAGAACTACATCCAGCAGCAGATATATACTCAGCTTCTGTTGTTGAAAGTGAAATTGTTGCTTGCTTCTTGCTGTACCACGAGATAAGATTGTCACCCAGAAACTGGCAGCTTCCAGAGGTGCTCTTTCTTTCAATTCTATCTCCAGCAAAGTCAACATCACAATAACCTACTAGTCTGAAATCTTTTGATCTTCTGTAACACATACCCAGATTAGTAGTACCTTTCAGATACCACAGAATTCTCTTAACATCAGTTAAGTGAGATTCTCTAGGAGCTGATTGGAATCTAGCACATAAACTTACATTGAATAATATATAGGGTCTAGATGCAGTTAGATAGAGAAGGGATCCAATCATACCTCTGTAGAGCTTCTGATCTACCTTCATACTTACCTCATCTTTTCCCAGAATGCATGGTTGGATGCATTGGTGTCTTAGCATCTTTGCTTTCTGACATCTGAAATTTCTTCAGAAGTTCTTTAACATACTTCGTCTGATGTATGTAAGTACCTTCTGGAGTCTGGTTAATTTGTATTCCCAGAAAGAACTTCAATTCTCCCATCATACTCATCTCAAATTCTGCATGCATGGTCTCATCAAATTCTATTCCAAGGGAGATATTAGAGGTTCCAAAAATAATATCATCAACATAAATTTGACAAATTAAAATGTCATTTTTAAATGTCTTTCTGAATAAAGCTGTGTCCACTTTCTCTCTGGTAAAATCTTTTTCTAAAAGAAAATTACTCAAACATTCATACCAAGCTCTGGGAGCTTGTTTTAAACCGTATAAAGACTTTTTTAATTTAAAAACATGTTCTGGATACTTTGAGTCATTAAATCCAGGAGGTTGATGTACATAAACTTCTTCTTCTATATAGCCATTTAAAAATGCACTTTTAACATCCATTTGATATGATGAAATGTTATTTTGAACAACAAAAGAAATTTATAATCTAATAGATTCTAACCTGGCGACTGGGACAAAGGTTTCATTATAATCAATTCCTTTTTGTTGACTATAACCCTGTGAAACCAGTCGTGCTTTGTTTCTGACCACCTCTCCTTGCTCATTTAGTTTGTTTCTGAAAACCCATTTAGTTCCTATAATGTTGAATCCTTTAGGTCTTGGAACTAGATCCCATACATCGTTTCTGGAAAGTTGATTGAGTTCATCTTGCATGGCTAGGATCCAATCATTGTCTTCCAGAGCTTCATCAATAGAGGTTAGCTCAATCAGAGATACCAATCTAAACAATGATTCTTCATTGATTCTGAGAGAGGATCTTGTTCTGATGGGATCTTCTTTCCTTCCAATAATCACGTCTTCTTTATAAGCTGAAGCGATTATGGGAAACCTTTTCTGAGTGGGTTTTTCAGATATTTTGAGATTATCCAGAGCATTATCAATAGGAGGATCTTCTGAGTCTTCCTTTGCTTCTGAGTCTTCCTTTGCTTCTGACTTTTCAGAGTTTGAGAGATGATCTTCTGTACCTACAGAAATATCAATTTACTTTGGCTGTTGCTGGCCAAGCTTGTCATCAAACCTGACTTTGATTGATTCTTCAACAATCAGAGTTTCTGTGTTGTATACTCTATAGCCTTTTGAGCGTTCATAATATCCAAGCAGAAAACACTTTTGTGCTTTAGAATCAAACTTGTTCAGATTATCTTTAGAATTCAAAATAAAACAAGTACATCCAAAAGGATGGAAATATGAAATGTTGGGTTTTCTGTTTTCCCACAATTCATAGGGAGTCTTTTCAAGATTAGGTCTTATAGAGATTCTATTCTGAATATAACATGATGTGTTCACAACTTCTGCCCAAAAGTGCTTAGCCATATTTGTTTCATTGATCATGGTTCTGGCCATTTATTGTAACATTCTATTCTTTCGTTGTACAACTCCATTTTGTTGGGGAGTTCTAGGACAAGAGAAATTATGAACAATACCATTTTATTTAAAATATTTTTCAAAATAATGGTTTTCAAATTCTCCTCCATGATCCCTTCTGACTTTTATAATTTTAAAATCTTTTTCGTTTTGCACTTGGTTACAGAAGTCAACGAACACAGAATGTGACTCATCCTTGTGTTTTAAAAACTTAACCCATGTCCATCTGCTGTAGTCATCAACAATGACCAATCCATACTTCTTGCCTCTGATGGATCCAGTTTTAACTGGCCCAAACAAATCAATATGAAGTAGTTCTAATGGCCTAGAGGAAGAAACAACATTTTTTTATTTAAAAGAAGGTTTTGAAAATTTTCCTTTTTGACATGCTTCGCACAGAGCTCTCGAGTTGTACTTCAGATTGGGAAGTCCTCTGACTAAATTTAGTTTATTTAATTGAGAGATTTTTCTTAAGCTGACATGTCTCAATCTTCTGTTCCATACCCATTGCTCATTGCTAACAGACAAAAGGCATTTTACATTCTGAGTTTTAAGATCTGACAAATCAATTTTGTAGATGTTGTTCTTTCTCTTGCTAGAAAAGAGGATTGTTCCATCTTTTTGACTAACATCTCTACAGGAATTTTGATTAAAGATAATGTCATAACCGTTGTCACTTAATTGACTTATGGACAACATGTTATGCACTAATCCTTCTACTAATAAAACATTAGAGATAGAAGGAAGGTTACAGTTTCCAATGGTTCCAGAACCAATAATCTTCCCTTTCTGATTACCTCCAAACTTGACGTCTCCTCCAGCTTTAAATTCCAGGTTTTAGAACATAGACTTTCTTCCCGACATGTGTCGTGAGCACCCAGAGTCTAGGTACCATAACTGGTGTCTCAATTGAGCTGTTAAGGACATCTACAACAAATATTATTTTCTCCTTAGGTACCCATATCTTTTTGGGTCCTCTTGGGTTAGAGTTTAAAGTTATGTTTGAACTTTGGATTAGCATAAGAGTTTCCAGAGTGTGATGTATATTTAATATCATGTGTGTGTCCAAATTTAAATTGTTTTTTCAGAGGTTTATATGTGAAAGTCATCTTAGCAACATATTTTGGTATATATGTCTCCTTCCCTTTGGGAGTTTCATATCCAATTCCTCTTCTATTGTTCCCACTAACTCCATAGATCATTGAAGCCATTTTGCTTCTATATATGCTTTTAGCAAGAAAAGTTTGAAAGCTACATTCATATTCTTTAAGAATATCTTTTGAACTTGACACATAATCTGAACTAGAAATTTTTTGAACTTTTTGAATTTCCTCTTTAAGTTTAAAATTATTTTCTTTGAGTTCAGATTTTTCTGTTTCATGTTTCTCAAGATCAGATGCAAGACTCTTTTTGAGTTTCTTGTATTTGATTTTTAGTTGACTATAGTTTTCCAAAAGTTCTGATAAACTTTCAGCAAGTTCAACTCTAGTAAATTCAGAGAATACCTCTTTTTGTTCTGACTCATAGTCTGAGTCATCTGTTGTAGTAGCCATCAGAGCTAGGTTGGCGTTCTCATTTTCAGAATCAGATTCATCTTCAGAGGATTCAGAATCGTCCCAGGTGGCCATCATGCCTTTCTTTCTACCAAACTTTTTCTTTTGTTTTTCTCTTTGAAGTTTTGGATAATCACTCTTGTAGTGTCCAGGTTCTTTACATTCATAACATATTATCTCTCTTCTATTTGACTTTTTGTGTCCAGAAGATTCTGGTTTATCTTCTGACTTCTTGAAGTTCCTGAACTTCTTCTATATGTGCTTCCACATCTGATTGATCCTTCTGGAGAGCAAGGATAGTTCATCTTCTTCTGACGCAGATTCTTCAGAGTTTCCTTCTTCAGCCTGAAAAGCGTTAGTTTCATATTTTTTAATTGATTTAAGGGCAACAGACTTACCTTTCTTCTGAGGTACGTGCTCATCAAGTTCTATCTCATGACTTCTTAAAGCGCTGATGAGTTCTTCAAGATACACATTGTTAAGATCTTTTGATACTTTGAAAGCAGTGACCATAGGTGCCCGTCTTCTGGGTAAACTTATGATGATATTCTTAACGTGGTCTGCCTTAGTGTATCCCTTGTTCAGAACTCTCAGGCCAGCGATCAAAGTTCGGAACCTTGAGAACATAGCTTCTATAGATTCACTTTCTTCTACTTTGAAGGCTTCATACTTCTGGATGAGAGCCAGAGCTTTAGACTCCTTCACTTGAGCATTTCCTTCATGAGTCATTTTGAGAGACTCAAACATATCATGTGTTGTATCTCTATTTGTGATCTTCTCATATTCCATTTTAGAGATAACATTTATAAAAATATTTCTAGCTTTGTGGTGATTTTTGAAATTAGCTTTTTGCTGTCTATCCATATTTTTCTATCAATCTTGTTTCCTTCTGAGTCTATAGGATGTGTGTAACCATCCAAGACTATATCCCATAAATCACTATCAATACCTAGAAAGAAACTTTCTAGTCTATCTTTCCAATAATCAAAATCATCTCCATCAAACACTGGAGGTTTGGTGTAGTTATTGTTGTTTTGTTCAGTTGCCATTATGTTTGCTTTCTGGATCTTTTCCTGACACGGTTAAGTGTTAGCGCTCAGAACCAGGCTCTGATACCAATTAAAGGTGAGAAAACACTTAGAAGGGGGGGGGTTGAATATTTTCTCCTTTTCTTTTTCTTAAAGGCTCAATAGTAATGTAAAGACACAATTATTTTATCATGGTTCATTTGAACTCAAACTACTCCAGTACACCCGCCAAGGTGATTTCGCCTTTCTCAATAAGGACTTAATTCACTATAATCAAACTGATTACAATCACACAACCAAACTGTTGTGACTAACAATTCAAAGCACAAGTAAACTTACAAGTGACTAACACCACTAAGACTCAAACTAGTCCTAGCCTTCTTGAGAAATCTGACTAAGCTTGGTCTCTCAAGGAACAATTACAAGAATTAAATCTTTACAGATAGTGAAACAAATTGCTTCTTAGAAAGCTATATCACAAACTGTGTTTTTTCACTAAGATTAGTTTTGCACAAAGTGTTTGTAAAATGATTTTTGAGCAGCATAATATTTTCACATAGTTTGGGTTGTTGACTTGCAATAAATGATCTTCTATTTATAGCATGAAGAAAACGACCGTTGCTGCCTTCAAAAGTGGAGAGCAATTAATGTTTGTGTGTTTGCTTGCAGTATTGCATTTTCTAATGAACTAGCGTAGACACTTGAGTGCATGTAGCTGTCTTTGCATTAAATGAACAAACGGCACTTGTCAGAGCATGTTTCCTGAAACTTGACAAGACTTGTTAGCTTCTTTATTCTTTCAGAACTAGCTTCACGTCTTGCTTTAGAATATGCTTGCAAATCTTCTTATCAACGCTTGCTTGCAGAATTCTTCTGAACATGGTTTACATGGAAACTTGCTAAGCTTTAGAAGATGCATAAAATAGTTTCTTATCAGAGTCAGCATCAAAACTTGCGCTAAAACAAATAGTTCTTTCATCAAAGAACTTCTTCATTTATTTTCAGCTCAGCACGTCAAAATGATTTTCATCTAGGAAAATACTTCAGTCAGAACATTATCTAAAACAAATAAATATGCTCATAAGAGTATCAATTATATAAAATATATTTTATTGTTATCATCAAAACTCTGAGATATGATCAGAACCAATCTTGTTCTAACAGGACTTGCCAATCTAACTCTTCAAGTTCAAGAAGATTGAACAGGGGCAGCTGTTGTACTCCAAAATTTGCCCTCTCATTTCTCAAGGATTTTCTCACAAGATCTTCCATGACATCAAGTTTGCTTCATTGATACATTAATGTAGGTTTGGAATTAGCACAAGGGTAAAATGGTCAAAATGCACACTGAAAATTTAAACTTTGACTTTTTGATCAAAGATCAAGTTTCAAGAATCATATTTCATCAAAACATGATAGAATATGAAGTTTTGTTTCATTAAGAAAATCAAAAGTCAAATTTGCTTTGGAAAAGTCAAGATTCTAAATACTTAGAAATTTTTCTAAGTGTTTAAGAAATATGACAAGTTCAGAACTTCTAACAAGATTTTCACCATGATGCAAGATGATTCTGGAAGAAATTCCAACACAAGAATTGTAGACCTCAATGAGATCTCAAACGTTGCAGAACAACACTTCTCCTAGAAATGCTGAGATTTCAAGTTATGAATCTTTGAAGGCACATCCATGAAACTGAAGTACTCAGCAAATTCTGGACACTTCCAAGATAGAGTTTGGTTAGAACTTCTGGGCCAGTCTTCATGTAGGTTCAATCAGAATTTATAAGAGTAATTCAAAGAAGGTCTGCAAAGCATGTTACAAGCTTTCTTAAAAGTCTGAGAAGTCCTTCAGAACATGCTGAAGCAGGGAGATTCAAAGATCAGAAGTTGGATGTTTGTTCTAAGTTGCGCTGATGCTAAACTTCTGATCCAGATTAAGCTATGTTACATAATCTCATATTGCAAGATTTTGTTTTGACAAATCTCATTATCATTTAATGATCACTTTCAAAACAAACACACACCAAACACTTTCAAAACATGAAATATTTTCAAAAAGTCCAACACTTTGTATACGTTCTTACAAAATGAGAACCATTCCAAAGTTCGCCTAAATGAAGGCGCCTTTTTAAAAATACTTTCAAAAACCACCACAAAGCATATTTTCAAACAAAGCAAGTGATATAGCAAGCAACTAAGAGCCCATAGGTAACTATGGATGAAAAGGGTGCTAACACCTTCCCTTTTCATAATCTACCCCCCGAACTCAAGAAAACAATCTCAAAGGTCTTTCCTGTTCTTTTAAGCCTTTCCTTATTGGATAAAAGAAAAGTCGATGGTGACTCTTGCTAACTGCAACAATTGCGATCAAAAGTAAAACATCCCAAGTAAGTTCTCCCACCGTGTTACACCATGGTTCTAAGAAAAGGGTTCTAAAGACCAAGTGCTGAAGACTCTGAAGATAGAAGTTCTTAAGACTCTGAAGACTTGAAGTTCTGAAGAGCAAAGGTTCTAGAAAAGGTTCTCACGACCAAGTGTTAAAGACTCTGAAGACGCAGTTCTGAAGACTCTGAAGACTCTGAAGACTTGAATTTCTAAATACCCAAGGTTCTAGAAAAAGATATCAATACCAAGTGCTGAAGTTTCAAAGATAAGGTTATGAGTGAACAAATTCTGACGAATAAAAACTTGATTATCTAGAGATTTAAATGTCACGATTATACTCATGCTTCAATCATCTACCATCAGAAGCCTTTGAAGTTTAGAAGACAAATGTTATCATTAGCAATGATAAGTACACAGTAGGAAAAAGCCTTATCCCACTACCTCTCCACTAGCTAGAATTGTGGAAAAGAAAAAGAAGTGGCAGTACTATTTTCATCATTGTGTAACGACTCTTTTTCAATAGCCAGCATCTCTATTTTGCTTGGCTATATAAGAAAAGGATCATATCCTTAAAATGTTGTTGGTTCTCAAATGTTAAAATGATAGATGTCATTGTGGGAACACCATAAAAAATTATCATAATAAAGATAACCACAGAAGCTTCAATTAAAAATCCATAAGATGAATGTTGTGCTTTAAAGTGATCATTGAATCAAATAGAACAAGGGTTGTTATCCAGAATGTTCTAAGATGAATCAAGAAGAAGAAATTCTTCTCTTACTACATCAAGATCAATAAAGCCTTCAAAAGCTTATGGGGAAGAAGACTTCAGTGATTCAAGTGCTTTGGGTTGTTGTCCGTGAATAAGCTACTTGAAGAAAATGAAGACAAGAAGATTACAAGATGTTGCACTTAAACTTAGATCATATTCATATTTGTAGAATCATGTAAACACAAGAGTTGTTTCTCATATTGTGTTATATCTTTAGTTCTTCATGTAAATTGTTTGTACACAAGAGTTATTGCTCATAATTGTGTCAAACAATCAGGACTTAATCATTTGTGTAATATGCTTGGAAACAAGCAATCATGTAAACATAAATATTATCAACTGAATGTTGATGGTTCATTGAGAGACTCAATTGAGTCAGGATTCTCAAGAAGACTTTGGCCGTGGTCATCATAGATGAAATCCTATTAAGAAATACTAGGTTGGTCAAATTTCTTAAGGGGTCATTGATCGTTATATCTCATGGAGATCAGTGAAAGTATCATTGTATTGTTCCTTGAGAGACTCGGTTGAGTCAGGATTCTCAAGAGGTCATAAGCTGCGGCCTTTGAAAATTGGCAATACGGATCAACTGAACTTGTTGGGGTTGTCAGCAAGGTTGATCAAACTTATTGTTTTCATTTGTAATCAAATTTGGTTATAGTGGATTAAGTCCTTGATTTCAAGGTGAAATCACCTTGGTAGGGTGGACTGGACTAGCTTGAGGGTTTCTCAAGTGAACCAGGATATATCACGTGTTCCTTACTTCTGCTTATGCTTAATTCTTTATGCTTCTACAACACATTCAAAAGCATCACTCAACACAACAATGTTAAGTAATAAAAGTTTGTTAAGAAAGGAAAACCCAATTCAAACCCCCTATTTTCTTGCGTTTTCTTCACACTTTCAATTGGTATCAAATCCCAATTTTGTTATTGATGGATATCAAATACCTAACAGTGTTAGATAAAGATCCAAATGTCGTGTGAAGAAATACTCTAGGTGATGGTTGATCCACCTTCAATTACTGTTTCATATCAAAAAATGATGATTGAGTACTAAATTGTAACCAAATGGATTACCTTGAGCAAGTATATGATTCTTCGAAAACTAAATATGTCAACGACAAAATCTTCTCTTTTGAGGATAACCTGTTCAGAAACCAAGAAGAAGATACCAGAAGTCGTAGAATCAGAAGCTCAGATGCATTCATTTCTCCTTCTGATCTGTCAAGATGAAAAGCAGAATCACAATCTCTCCTTCTGAAGAACTGATTTTGGGAGATAAAGAAGCTCTTATCAGAACCAGATAAGATTTCAAACCTCCTGAGGAAATGCTTCTGGGTTTGGTTTCCTTGATTGAGCCAACCTCTTGTGATGAAGCTCTTCTAGACAAAGACTGAATTATGGAAATAAAAGAAGATTGAAGAATCATTTGACAAGATAGATTCATCAGACAAGAAGTAATATCTGTTGAATTCTTTTGTTAAAAAATTATGATTAGATGAAAAATGTAATTGCTTAAAGATAAAATCATCAGAAAATAAGAAATTTTGCTTGTTGAAGATTAATTCTTTGTGAGTGTGATACGGTGGGAAAACTGACTTGAAGGTTTTGCGTTTTATCGCAAATGTTGCGGTTAGCAAGAGTCGCCACCGACTTTTCTTTTATACAAAAGGAAAGGTGAAAAAGCACAGGAAAGACCTTTGAGATTATTTCTTGAGTTCGGGGGGTAGATTATGAAAAGGGAAGGTATTAGCACCCTTTTCATCCATGGTTATCCACGGGCTCTTAGTTACTTGCTAGATCACTTTCTTTTGTTTGAAATTGTGCTTTGTGTGGTTTTTGAAAGTATTTTGTAAAAAGGCCATTGTTTAGGAAATCTTTGTAATGATTCTTGTTTGTAAGAATGTATACAAAGATGTTAATCTTTTGAAAATGTTTTCAAGTTTTGTAAGATGTTTGAAAGTGTAGGTGATTATTTTTGAAAATAGCAAGGATGTTTGTTTTGAAATGGAGCAAGTAATTAGGAGCAATCTACCTACTTAAATGTCTTTCTTGTTCATTTTCTTTTCCTTTGACATTGTTGTCTTACCATTGATTTGGTAAGCAACCCTATCTTTGGATGTAAACGGGACGGGCGTGGGTCATCGTATAACCATGATTAGCAATGTTGCAATGTATCTTAGCATTCTTTTTGAGGGACTAAGATCATTTGTAAGGCAACTTAGATAGCGTCATCGAGGGACTATGATCTTGTATTTGCTTATTTTTGCTAAGATACCTCACATGCGTAATATGGCTATTTTGTATAAGGCAACCAAGTGGAATAACCCTAGGGGTGTTTGTGTGCAAGTGCATCATTTTCATGCTTGTTTTTGTCTTGAATTAGGGTTTTCTAGATATTGGTTTTAGTCTTTCCATACGAACCAAAATTACTAGCATGTTATATAAAAGCGATAAATTGCGAAATTTAAAGTTACTACGCTATTACAACATTTGTGGGGAGGAGGGGGTGTACAAATTTACAAATGAGGATTGCCAGAAAATTAAACCTAATTATCTATTACAACCATATTGAATATTGTGCAAGAATTGAATAAATAATGTACAAGTGCAAATGAAAAAACAATTGATTTTTTTTTGTTATTATGAAATGGTTTTATCTTGACCTAAATAATGGGGATGATTAATTAAAATTAAATTAAATTAAATCAAACTATTTAGGAAAAGAAATTAATTTGAAAAAGGATTTTTAGGGTTTTTTATGAAAAGGTTTTAAATTAAAGAAAATAAAATGAAGATTAATTAATTAAAATAGATCTAAGTTCTAAATTAATTTTAACTAAAAAATAAAATAATACACTAATTTATCCTAAGTCTAAAAATTAATTATTTAAGAAAAGAAAGGAAATTTATTTATTTTAAGAAAAATGTTTTTTTATCTTTTTGTTTTATGGAAAATAAAATACATGAGTACAAAAAAAAACTTGGATTTTTTATGATTTTATGAAAATAATAATAATAATAATAATAATAATAATAAAAATATTAATATTAATAATAATAATGATAATAATGAAGAAAAATAAAATAAAAATAAAAATATAAAGAAAAGTCCAGGGGGTTAATCAGCAAGGCAAGGAGTATTATAAAAAAAAAGACTAAGCCCATATGAAGAGCCCAAATGCTGCCAAAAAACACAAAAAAAGTCAGAAAATTGTGAAAAAATAGCAAAAGGTCACGCTGGGGCTTGAACCCAGGATCTAGGGGTGAACAGGCGCGCACTTTACCACTGGGGTGGCTATACATCCGTTAATATAACTGAAACAATAAATACATAACATAAAACGCGCCCTGAATACACTTCATCTTCAACCTCCAGCCAAAGGACCTGTATCTTCTTTATTTCTCAACAAAAATGAAAAGTTCAAACATGAAAGTTGTGGCATTTCTTCCCACGAATCCAACCATATAAATAACTTAAGCTAACAGTTAAAGATGAATGAGAATTTTTCTGGCCCTAATTTAAAACCTAAAAATTTCAGAAAACTTCAACTCTAAAATTCTCTAAGCTCAGGCCATATAAATGCAAACTATGGATATGTACAACTTCGTGGCAATGTTATCTACACTTTATCTTCACAAATCAAAGCTTAACAATGCCTAAATATGAAGATAGAAGTTCAAGAAAAATACCTCAAAACTGGAAATCGTGAAATGGATTTGAGCTTGTTTCAGGCAGTGGTGATGATCAGGTTAGCTTCATTGGACCTCTAGGAAGCTAATACAATGCTTATCTTGAGTTGAGGGTGGCTGAAATTGCCTGGAAAAGTCCAACTGCAATGCCTTATTTTTGAAAATGGAGAATGGTGTAAATGGCTTTACAGTTTGAAAATAGGGGTTGGGATAGTTTCTATATGTGTATTAGAAGCTTTGTGGATGGTTTGGCCAAGAAACGCACGAGGGGATTTGGAAGTTGGGTTCAAAAATCAGAAATGACAATTTTTTGTGCTTGTATGGCAATTTCTGGTTTTGGGGAGTTTTAGGACTTGTTCCCTTTTGTGTTAGCTTGCAATGCACTTGTATAAATATATGGAAAAGGTTAGAGGACTTGAGGAGGTCAGAAAACAAAGATCACATGTTATGAGTTTTTTGACTTGATTTTGAAGTTATCTTGAAAAACATGGTTTCAATGCAAGGTACATGTCTTGTAGGGTGGCTTTCCACTTTAAACATGTTTATTCTGAGTTTATAGAGCATGCTTGTGCAGAAAGAACAGGTGCAAAGCTCCATACAATTTGACTTTGTGATTAAAGTCACTTTTCCAAAATGGAAGTGTGAACTTTGTTCCATTAATGGAAAATTTACTTGGACAAAGCTTGAATCAAGTGGATAATAGCTCAAAAGCAAGTGTAATCTTCTGATTATGGATGGATCTTGAGGTTTAGAGGCCTGCAAAACAAAATTGTGCAGCATAGGTTTGAAATTGAATTATTGTTCATCACAAAATAACTTGTAATTCAAGTGTGAAAACCCTAACTTCATCTCTTCGATTCTCCCTACTCAAGAGTGATCTCAAGGATTCCTTGGACATTTTAGAAAGCTTGCAATGTTCTCTACAATCCATCTTTGAATTTCTTTTGAATATTCCCCTTGGAACTATATGAAAAAGTGCCATGAATTTGGGTCAAAATCCCGACCAAATTAGGACAAAATTTTACTAAGTGTTTAGTTTCATGACCACATGTTCATAAAATTATAACTTGTGATCCAAGCATTTTTAGAAGGAGTTGTGTAAAGAAAAGTTGTAGATCTCATGTTGGAAGTTTCTCTTGAATCATCTTGCATCATGGTGAAAATTTTGCTCAATGTTATGAAAAAAACATGAAATTTCCAACACTTAGAAAAATTTCTAAGTTTAGAAATTTTGACTTTTCAAAATGAAATCTCGACTTTTTGATTTATTGATGAATAATTTTCATATTTTGACATGTTTTTATGAATTGTGATCTTTGGCACTTGAATTTGACCAAAAAGTCAAAGTTTGACTTTTTAGTATACAATTGACTTTTGATCAGTTGACTGAAAAATTCATCTGTCAATCCCATGGACTTGCAATGTTTTGAACCATGCCATTAGGTCAAAATGATGAAATTGGACTCTTGATATCATGCCTTAAACCAATTGACCATTTTCTAGGTCAAAAAATCAGAAATTGCCCTTTCTCAGTCAAAACCCTAATTTTGACCATTTTGCCCTTTTGGAGATTTGACCAAATTTCTTGAGGAGTTATGGTTGAAACTTGATCAAATGACACATATGAGTTTAAAATGTTGATATGGATAAAAAATTAGGAAGTTTGACTGTAAATTGGTCATAGTTGACTTTTTCCCAATACAATTGATTTTTAGGTCAACTGCTCAATTGATTGAGCAAAAATGTGATCCAAGGCTTGAAACTTGACACGAGTGATCTTGGGGGTCCATAATGATCCATGAAAGTCATATGGGGCATTATAAGTTCAAAAATCCCTATGCAATCTCAAACCCTAATTTTGGTCATCAGTGCTTAAGGAGGTGTCTTGAGCTGATCAAACCCTAGTGCAGTCTTGAGTCAAGGGAGATCTTGTGAGAAAATTATTGATAAGTGAGAGGGTAAATTTTAGGGTACAACAGCTTCCCATGTTCAATCTTCTTAAGCCTGAAGAGTTAGATTGGCATGTTTTGCCATTCGTGACTCGAAGGTGGAAGATGATTGGACACTAGAGTGCCCAGAAATTTGCACTCGCCGATGTGATGGTAGAGGGAATGGGCTTAAAGATGCCATTTAGAGAGGTGATAGAAATTTGTTGGAGATGGGCTTGTAGATGCCATCCAAGAGTGATTGTTGAATTGTAAGCTGGAACTGAATGAGTATTAAAATGGCATCCGTGTTTGGAGCGTATCTGTATTGTATCTGAGTGTTAAATCTGAATGAGTGTCAGGATGGCATCCGTGTCTGGAGCGTATTTGAACTGTATCTGAAAGTTGGATCTGAATGAGTATCAGAATGGCATCCATGTCTGGAGCGTATCTGAACTGTATCTGAAAAGTTGAATCTGAATGAGTATCATAATGGCATCTATGTCTGGAGCATATCTGAACTGTATTTAAGAAGTCGAAACTGTATGAGTATCAGAATGGTATCCATGTCTAGAGCGTATCTGAACTGTATCTGAAAAGTTGAATTTGAATGAGTATCAGAATAGAATCTGTGTCTGGAGCGTATCTGAACTGTATCTGAAGACTGAATCTGAATGAGCACCAGGATGGCATCCGTGTATGGAGCGTATCTGAACTGTATCTGAATGAGTATCAGAATGGAATCCGTGTCTGGAGCGTATCTGTACTATATTTGAAGACTTGGAACATTGTTAATGGTGGCTGTTGATTAATCTTATCCTGAAAAAGATAAAATGTTAGCTAATATGCAATGTTACGTTGTATGAAATGCATAGTATAATGCATTCACGTTATCAATGTTTATGATATATGGATGCGATGTATGCGTATGTGAGCTAGTTTGCTGCACTGCTGTTGGATTAGGGAAAATAAATCCCTGACTGCTGCTGAGGATATGGAGTATAAGTCTTCATGTTGTGAAGTCTAAGTGTTGATGAATTTCTGCTTGGAGAAATAAACTTTGTTGTAAGGGAAATGCCGTGTACTGCTTGAAGAATCATGTCGGAGAATCCTGAGAAATTTGACGACTTCTACTGGGGATTGATAACTGAAAGCTCTGTTTCACTGGGGATTGAACTTCACAATGCGAAGGATTATGGAAATAACATAGATATATTTCCCTACCTCTTAAAGCCATCAGTGATTGTCTTTCTATTTTGCTTATTTATAAATAATAATTATATTCAAATGCATATGTTAAAAAATAAATCATTGGACATTTTTGTAAACAAAACAAGAGTAAAGAAAAATAAATAGTTTTGCACTTTCAAATAGATATCTTTGTATTGACTTTGAGTAAGTATTTTTGTACAATGAGACAAACATTCTAGTAAGAGAATGCCGTCGTAAAAAATGAAAATTTTGATAAAAAGAAAAGATAGCTATGTGCAATAATCCCACGGGGTTCCCATTCTGCTACAACCTTCGTATCTCTGAGCATCTTTTCTATTTGTTGCCTTGTCTGAAGATGATTGAATTGATCAGAACCTATGAGTTTTCCAGTTGAAGCCAAAGGTTGTCCGTAAGGTGATCCAACGGGAAATAGTCACACTCTTTAATTCCCTAACTTTTTCCTGGACCGCCCTTTCGGGTTTTCAGTCCACCGGGAAACCCTTTTTTGCCCAAGCCGCCCTTTCGGGTTTTCAACTTGCCAGGTGTACATTTTTTTTGTTTTATCCCTAATTTTTACTCGAACCTTTTTGGTTCGCCAGGATGCCCTTCTTTTGCCTAGGTGTGTCAACCTAGCGGGTCTCTTATGCGTAGTATCTTTTGATTATGTCTGCGTTTGCAGGGTGCGGCAGGTCATCTCCATCCATGGTGGTTAAGATCATTGCTCCACCGGAGAATATGTTTTTGATTATAAACGGTCCTTCGTATGTAGGATTCCATTTTCCCCTGGGATCACCTTGTGGTAGTATGATACATTTGATCACCAGATCCCCAACTTGATACACTTGGCGTATGACCTTTTTATTGAAAGCCTCGATCATCCGTTTTTGATGCATTTGACCATGGAAGACAACAACAAGCCTTTTCTCATCAATCAAGTTTAGTTGATCAAGTCGAGTCTGGATCCAATCTTCTTCATTCATCCTTGCATCCTTTATAATTCTCAGAGAGGGGATCTGGACCTCAATAGGCAAGACATCCTCCATGTCGTATACCAGAGAATAGGGTGTTTCTCTGGTTGATGTGCGTGCCACCGTACGATATCCGTGGAGAGCGAATGGTAGCATCTCATGCCAGTCCTTGTATGTGACCGTCATTTTTGTATAATATTTTTAATGTTCTTATTTGCGGCTTCGACAACACCATTCATCTTCGGCCGATAAGGGGAAGAATTGTGATGCTGGATCTTGAATTGCTCGCACAGGGTGGTGATCATAGTATTATTCAAGTTTGTACCATTGTCTATAATGATCCTTTCCAGGATACCATAACGACAAATGAGATTCTGCTTGATGAACCGGGTGACAACATTCTTGGTAACAGAAGCGAAGGAAGCTGCCTCCACCCACTTTGTAAAATAATCAATGGCCACTAATATGAAGCGGTGTCCATTGGAGGTTGTTGGCTTGATTTCCCCAATCATATCAATCCCCCACATAGCAAAAGGCCAAGGAGCCGTCAAGACATTCAGAGGAACTAGAGGTACATGCACTTTGTCAGCATAGATATGACACTTATGGCAAGTTCAAGAGTGTTGATAGCAATCTGCTTCCATGGTAGACCAGTAATAGCCTGCCCGTCGGATTTTCTTTGCCATCGTATGCCCACTAGGATGGGTGCCAAAAGTGCCTTCATGTAACTCACCCATGATTCTTTCAGCTTCAACCTTGTCTACACACCTAAGTAACATAGAGTCATGGTTGCGTTTGTAAAGAATGCCATTACTAAGGAAGAATTTAGCAGAGAATATCCTTAAGTACTTCTTATCGTTGACTGAAGCTCCTTCTGGATATTCTTGGGTTTTGAGATACCTCTTGACTTCGTGAAACCAAGGCTGGTCCACTACTTCTTTAGTATTAGTCTTATGACAGTGTGCTTGGTCATCCATTCATTCAATGGTGATCTGGGGAGCCTCGTTATCCCATTCAAGTTTAAACATAGATGACATTGTGGCTAGTGCGTCTGCTAGATGATTTTCTTCTCGCGGGAAATGCTCGAAGGTAATCTTTTAAAAATGTGGGAGCAATGTCAAAACATGTTCTTTGTAAGGGATAAGGTTAGGGTGTTTGGTGTCCCAATCCCCTTTGATCTGGCTGATAACCAAAGCTGAACCTCTGAATACATTCAAAGATTTGATCCCCAAGTCTATGGTAGCTTTGAGACCAAAGATGCACGCTTCGTATTCCGCCATGTTATTTGTACAATTGAAGCAGAGTCTTGCCGTAAAGGGAGTATGACATCCTTCAGGAGATATGAGTAAAACACCAATACCATTGCCTAGTGCGTTAGATGCCCCATCAAAAACCAGGGTCCATTGGGATCCTTGTTCAGGTCCGTCATATGGCTTGAGTTCTTCACAGTCATTTACCATCATGATGTCTTCATCAGGGAATTCAAACTTCATAGACTGATAGTCTTCCACAGCTTGGTGAGCAAGGTGATCAACTAGTATACTGCCCTTTATTGCTTTTTGGGTAGTATACTGTATGTCATATTCCATCAAGATTATCTGCCATCTTGCTATTCTCCCAGAGAGAGCAGGTTTCTCAAAGATGTATTTTATTGGATCCATTTTAGATATCAATAAGGTAGTATGGGTCAGCATATACTGTCTTAGCCGGCGAGCAACCCATGCCAGAGCGCAGCAAGTTTTCTCGAGCAGTGAATATCTTGTTTCACAGTCGGTAAACTTTTTGCTCAGGTAATAAATGACGTGCTCTTTTCAGCCAGACTCGTCATGCTGCCCCAACACACACCCCATTGAATTTTCCAAAACGGCCAGATACATGATCAATGGTCTTCCCTCGACTGGTGGCATTAGAATAGGAGGCTCTTGTAAATACTCTTTGATTTTGTCAAAATAAATTTGGCACTCATCATTCCATTTGACTATCTGATCTTTCTTCAGTAGTTTGAAGATTGGTTCACACGTAGCTGTCAGGTGAGAAATGAATCTGGAAATGTAGTTCAAGCGTCCCAAGAATCCTCTGACTTCCTTTTTAGTATGAGGAGTAGGCATCTCCTGTATCGCTTTCACTTTGGCAGGATCTACTTTAATACCTTTATTTTTGACGACAAAGCCTTGGAGCTTACCAGACCTCACCCCAAATGTGCACTTATTTGGGTTCAACCTCAGCTTATACTTCTTTAATCTCTCAAACAATTTCTGTAAATGATCAAGATGCTCTTCTTCTGTTTGAGATCTAGCTATCATGTCATCCACACAGACCTCTATTTCGTTATGTATCATGTCGTGAAATAGGGCTACCATGGCACGCTGATAGGTTTCCCCAGCATTCTTCAGTACGAATGGCATCACTTTGTAGCATAATGTACCCCATTGTGTGACAAAGGTTGTCTTCTCAATGTCCTCAGGTGCCATTTTAATTTGGTTGTAACCTGAGAAACCGTCCATGAAGGAAAACACTGTGTGTTGTGCAATATTGTCAACTAGGATGTCAATGTGGGGAAGTGGGAAATCATCCTTAGGGATTTCCCTATTCAAATATCTGTAGTCCATGCACATTCGTACCTTGCCGTCCTTTTTAGGCACGGGAACAACATTGGCAACCCATTGCAGATAGGAGGTGACGACCAAGAATCCAGCATTTAATTACTTCATGACTTCTGCTTTAATCTTCTTTGACATATCTGGTCTCATTCAATGAACCTTTTGTTTTACTGGTGGGTAATCCTCTTTTGTAGGTATACGATGTACCATAATATCTGCATCAAGTCCTGGCATGTCTTCATACGACCAGGCAAATACCTCAACATACTCGTGTAGCAACTGAATCAAACGTTCCTTGACACTGGGTTCCAGATTGGCACCCACCTTGACTTCTCTTTTGTCTTCTTCGGTACCTAGATTGATGGTGTCCATTGGTTCCTCGTGGGGTTGAATGGTTCTCTCTTCTTGTTGCAGTAACCTTGAGAGTTCCCCTAGTACTTCACAATCTTCCTCACCTTTGTCTTCGGCTTGGTAGATTAGATTTTCAGAGTCACAGAAAGCCATAGCAGAATTGTAACCCATGGGATCCCGAATGGATGTAGACCTGCATTGTGAGTGTGAGTGTGTGTAAGGGTATAGCTATCTTTGAATGAAATGAAAAATGTAAAAAGAAAAACAATGAGCACAAAGCTTGTATGCAAAAATGTCCATGATTCATTGATGTCATATGGAAATGAGATAATGACCCTTACAAATGGACCATTGTGCCTCGGGTAAGACACAAGGTTTTGAGAATCTGAATTATTTTAATATTACAGATCCAACAAAATGTAAAGACAAATTACTGTGGGATAAAAGTGATCGGGACAAAATCTCTAGCCTCCTAGTTACTGAGCCCTCCACCGACAGCTGGGAAGATCCAATCCTCCAGGCTGCAACCATCTTCATCATCCTCTACTGCGTTGACTTCACGGGTGGTCCTCCAGCACGCGGCGTACAGTCTTCTGAGCACCTGAAGTGAAACCCAGGCCAAACTTGTCAGATTTGTATGGGATATCTGGGAGTTGTCCCCAAATAGTGCACCCACCTTCTTCTATCACTGCCTTGGCATCCTTAAAAGATGACATCCTGAGTGAAGGCCTTGTGATCTTGGGAACAACCATGGTTACTGCCACATCTTGTGGGACTTCTTAAAAGTGTTGGAATGGAGTTTCAATAAATTCACCATCTAATTCCACATATCTAAAGGAATTGAGATGGCTGATCATATACTCTTCTTCTCCATGAACAGTGATAATCTTCCCTTGAATCAGATACTTTAGCATTTGGTGCAACATAGAAGTGACAGCGCCAGCATTGTGAATCCACGGTCTGCCTAGCAAGCAGGAATATGAAGGGCGGATATCCATTACATAAAAAGTTGAATCAAATGTTTGGGTTCCAACCTTTATGGGGATATCCACTTCCCCATGCACATCCTTTTTGAGTCGTCAAAGGCCCTCACTACTATGCTACTTGGCTTTAATGTCAATCCCTCACAATCAAGCCTATCAAGAGCCTTTTTAGGCAATACATTCAGAGACGATCCAGTGTCCACCAAAACATAAGCCAAGGTTGTGCCCCTGCAATCCACAGACATGCAATGCCTCATTATGCTTCCTTTCTCTTGGCGTTAAATCAGCATCCGAAAAACCTAGACCATTATCTGCGGTCAAGCTGGCTACGCAGTCTTGGAACTGATCGACAGATGTTTCTTGGGGTACATGGGCAGTTTTCAGGAATTTTACCAAGGCCTTTGCATGCGCCTCAGAGCATAGTAGTAAAGCCAGCATGAAAATTTTAGATGGAGTTTGCCCCAGTTTCTCGACTACATCATAGTCGCTTCTTTTTATGATCTTTAGGATTTCCTCCATCTCTTTCCGGGAGGTCTCAGAGATAGACAATGATTGTGTCTTCGTCTTGACAGACTCAACCAGAACACCTTTTCCTTGAGTCTTGGTTGACTCGGCAACAAGAATGTCAGTAGGAGTGATAACAGGGGTTGTATCAGCTTTGTTAGTTGGAGTATTAGTGGAGATGATTGTAGGACTGGGAATAGCCTTCGGAGGAGCAACAACAATAGGAATGATTATGGGTCCAGAGACTTCTTTTGGGGGAGCAATTTCTGGAGAGAATATCCTCCTGCTTCAGGTAATCTTGCTAGTCCCTGCAATATTACTGATATCAGAGTCAACTTTCTTGGAACTGGAATCTTCGGAAGCTGGCCAATCTTTCTTGATACCGTGGTAGTAGACATCCCCTCCATAATTCCATGGTACAGTTTTGTCTGACAAATACGGGACTGGTCTATGCATTGTAATTATCAAAGGAGCTACTTTTGGAACTGATGTAATTCTAACGGGTCTTTTGGTGGAGACCCTGGAAGAATTTTCGGAAATGGTCACAATGGAAACATCATTATAAGAAACAAGTGGAACAAAGTCTTTTCGAACAAAATCTCCTTGTTATCTATTAGCCATTGAATGCCCGCTTTCAATAAAGGACATCTGGTTGGTGAGGACAAACATAAATGACAGCTTTCATCATAGCCCGGGAAAACACTGGAATTCAATAAGTTCTTTTTGATAGTTAGGAGTTGGGTCATAAGTTCATCAACTGAAGTAACAAACATATCTTCTTCAATGGCGTTGGCATTATGGCCATGTTTGGACATAGAGGCAGAAATGACATTGGGTTTTTCTGGTGCATCAAATTTAATCTCTTTGGCTTCAAGGAGGTCTTGTACTTTGTTTTTTAGAGCCCAACAGTTATTAGTGTCATGGCCTGGACTCTTAGAGTGGTATGCACAGTGGGCATTAGGATGATAGTGAGGAGATGTTGTGTTAGGGTTCTTTAGAGCTTCTTTCAAGGTTACTAGGTTGGATCTTAACAGATGTGGCAATACTTGAGATAGGGTCATGTTAATTCTGGTGAATTGTCTAACTGGTCTTTCCATTCTTGGCTGATTGTTTCTTTGCTGATCAGGCGCAGGTTTAGGAATCATAACGGCCCCACCATTGGAAGACGTTCAACCCTATCTTGATTTCTCTGAGGGTATACAACAACAACTTCGTTCTTTCCGATGAATGGCTTCCTTACAGCAGCAGAGGAAGCATCTTTTTGAATCTTTCCATATTTTATCCCGGCTTCTACTCTTTCTTCGGTCAATATCAAATAAGTAAAACCCGCCGATGAGCTCTCAATTAAGTGATTGAAAAGGGACCAGACAAGGTGCCCAAAAACATGTCTACCAACTCTCTTTCAGATAGAGGAGGTTGAACTCTTCCGACCAAGTCTCTCCATTTTTGTGCATAGTCCTTGAAGTCTTCACTTGAAACCAAGGCCATACTCTGGAGTTGAGTACGGGTAGGTGCGAGATCAGCATTGTATTGATATTTTTTGTAAAAGGCTGCAGCGAGATCTTCCCAGTTATGAACATTGGCTCTTTCTAACTGATAAAACCAACCAAGTTGAGTTCCAGTCAGACTGTCTTGGAAGAAGTGTACCCATAAATCCTTGTCAGTGGTATGAGGATGGATTTTCCTCACATAGGACCGGAGATGAATTTTAGGGCATGAGACTCCACCATATTTGTCGAACATAGGTGATTTGAACTTAAGAGGAATGACAATCCCCGACACTAACCCCAATTCCTCAAAGTCCAAGCCAGACACTTTTTGGATTTCCATTGCATTCAACCGCTCTTCTAGATGCTTATAGTTGTCGTCAGCTGAAGGATATTGTTCTTCAGAATAGTCTTCTTCTTCCTCTTTCTCTTCTGAATTAGACTGAACAACTATTTCCTTGCCCTTCCCATCTTGACTTCCTTTCTCACCAGATGTCGTAGCAAAGTCTAAGGCCCTTCTTGTATGCCCTTGGAATCTTCTTCCCATGTTCAGAATTCCAGTTATTTTCTTCGTCTTCTTTTTCTTCTCTTCCACCAGCAAGGTCTTCAACTCTTCTTGTCCTTTGGTCAGAGTTAAGAACAATTGTTGAAACTGTGCATTCTGAGCTTGGAGGTCCTTCACCGTTTACTCGAGATCCATCTTACTAAAATAAACAGTAGAGAGATGAAGAGACTTATTGCAAGAAACCTGCGTATGTTATGATGAATGATAAATGCGTATGCAATGATTTCAAGGATCTTAAGGTTCAAATTTGTTTTAGACAAAAAGGAAACATACATTATATTAATAAATTAAAGCTCGAGTACATTAATGCCTTCTTGGGCAAAACAAATACAAGAAACTTTAAGATAGAAAGGTAGTTCGCATCCTCTTTGGTGCAATGTAGGCATTCAGAGTCTGTTCCTCATGAATTAGTCTAGTGAGTTCTAAAACCTTCTTCTCGCTTGCGTAGAATTGAGATTCAAAAGTATCTCGCTCCCCCTTGAGTTATATCCAATCTCTTTGTAGGTCTTCAAGAGAGGTGGGCATGTCAGGATGTAGGATAGTGTATGGAACGTCTCCTTCCATGATAGGCTCAATGATTACCGGGAGAATGGAGGGGTAAGGCATCATAAAACTCTGAGCAAGAACTCGTACCCATTTGAGGTAAGGCTCAAGAGGGATGGAATTTTTATTCCCCAAAGTCTTGCTATCTACCTTGTTCAACATCCTCCAAGCACGGATAAATCTTTGGCAAAGACCTTGATCGTCGTTGTCGTAGTCAAATACCAAACCTTGAATCAACATCTTGTGCGAGCCATCCCTTCGGGCGTAACCAAACTGCCTTAAGGCTAAGAAGGGGTTGTAGATGATACCTCCCCTAATGCCAAGTAAAGGGACATTAGGAAATTCTCTACAACGGTCGACAATAGTAACATTCTCTATGGATCGGGAGCACCAATGAATGTCTGAATGTTTGAGTGTCATCAACCTTTGTGACCACCTTGAACCTTGCTCGTTCTTTAATACAGATTGGGGAAGATCTGAAATAAACCATCTTTCCAAGAGAGGAGTGCAACACATAAGAACACCTCTTTTCCTCATTGTGCGAGTGTGAAAAGAGTGTAGGATATCTCCTAGTAAAGTAGGCACCGGGTTGCGGGATATGAAGATTTTGACGGTGTTCACATCTATGAGTTGGTCAGGATTTGGAAACAAAACCATCCCATAGATGAGGAGAGCCACAATTTCCTCAAAGGCTTGCAAATCCAAGGAGTTCCAACAGTTTTGGGCTTTCTCGAATAAGAACTTTTCTAGGAAACCTTTGACACCACTCCTTGTTTCCCAATGAGTTGTGACCTCATATGAGTGTAAGTGTAGAGCTTGAGCAATCTCTTATGGCTTTGGGTATCTTTCCGTACCGTTGAAAGGTAGTTGATTGAGAATGGGAATTCTCAAGATTCAGGAGAATTCTTCCAAAGTAGGCACAAGTTGATAGTCGAGAAATGTGAAGCAATGGTGCAAAGGATCAAAGAACTGAAAGAGCACCTTTATCATGTCCTCATTTGTGTTAGAGGTGACCAAGTTGAGTAGGAGACCATGTCTCTTGGTGAATAGAGAGTTTTCAAGAATCCTTGAAGCTAGCTCCTTAAGTTGTGGAGGGATCCTTACAAGGTTGACTTGAATAGTTTTTCTGCGAAGAGAATCCATATCCTATAAAACAAGAACAAAGATGAATCCCAAAATCCTTGAAATGGTTAGTGAATGTGTATAATGTTATGATGTTCATGATGTTATGTACAAGTATGTATATACAAACAAAACAAACAAGTTCCTAGGTTTAGGCTTGCATGGAGTTTTATAGGTAAGTACCCTCTTGAAGTTTAAATTTTATTCATTTAAAAAATAAATAAAATCCAATAAAAATGAAAATAATGTGTAAGGAATTGGGCCTTTTGATTTCACTACCCTTGTGTAGCGGTAGAAATGTTGAGACTAAGCGATTGGATTGACTTGACTCGCTGTTTACCGTGGTTATTGGTAAACAACCGCTGATCCTCCAAATGGTTACTTATTTGGTTACTCGCAGGATCGATCAGATTGATCCTAGGACATAGGTTGATTTTGAAGTTTTGATTAAATTGGATAATGGTTAAATGACAATAAAATAAAGAGGCTTTAAATAAATTGCATGAAGAAAGGACTTGGTAAAGAAATGAAGGCTTAAAGTAAAGGATTTCGACAGGAAAGTAAAGAAGAAAGCAAGTAAATTTCTGGAAAAGTAAATGACTTTGATTAATAAAGTTGGTGTTTCACACATACATTTCTCAACAATTCTTTCTCACACGCTGGGTACTCGAATCTATATGAGTGACTTTGTATATAATTGTGAACACACGCGAGAAACTGCGTGACTACTACTATTTATACTAAAACATCCCAAGTAACCGTCGGGCAGTTATACTGCTTCGAGATGATTCCACTTGGCACGTTCTCAACGTTCGACGCTCCAGATCTTTGCACGTTGCACTTGGTAACCGCTGGAAACCGTTTTCCCTCCAAACGCTTGAATTTCAAACCGTTCCACTCTGAACCATCGAACACCTTCGTCGAGAAGCATCTTCGACGAGAAACATCTTCGACGTCGAAGGCAACCAACTTCTCCCTTGGAAGAGATCTTCTAAGTACATTGCCATCTTTCGATGGGCATTTCGACAGACTCAGCTGATCGAAAACAACCTTCAGCTTTAATGGCTGATATTAATGAAACAAGGGTGTCGAATTTAAGAGCCAACAAATTGCCCCCCAAGAATGCCTTATTTCGACTCTGAAAGGAAAAGGCATTCTTTGAAACGCCATTCGACACCTGTCTTTTCATTCTTAATCACAAATTAAATTGTGCACTTTTTGTTGTCTTCTACCAACCACTGACAATCCCAAGAAAAACCATCATTTATCCGTACCTAAGACGTCACCTCAGTACGGCGTGCAATGTGCCAAACGTCATTTCAGAATTTGTCATTATGACAATTCCCAAAAACGAGGGCGCACGCTGCACCCCTCCATTTCTGCAGAACGGCTAAAACAACAGGGAGACGCCACGTGTCCCACTACCCTCTGCAACATTAAATGGCATTTAATGTCCTCGGTTTTGGGGATTTTCCCCCACTACTATAAATAGCAGTAAGTACCCATTGTGGGACTTTTTACGCTATCTAGCTTTCAGACTTCTCCATTTGCACACAAACTTGTCAACTTTACAAACCCTTTTTCTTCACTTCGTCTTCATCCTCACCATTAACAATGGCATCTGGTTCCTCCAATGCTCCTAGCGCCACCGTACCATCTGGAAACGTCAAGCCTAGGGTGTTCTCGACCGCTCCAGTAGTAACTCCCACGGGCCAACGAAGGGTCCCTGAACCTTTGGACATCGCTGTTCGTGATGCTTACTCACGCCACCTTATGATCCCGGTTGGATATTCCAACCAGATCTTTGCTATGTCTGGCCCATTGTACCCAAGTATTGCTGAGGCCATGAAGATCAATAGTTATTTTCCGGTAGTTGAGAGACTCAAACCGGTTGCATGCGCCAAGAAAGATGCAGAGGATAATGAAGACCCTGCTAAAGAGAAAATCGACCTCCGTTTCTTCAACAAAGGTGTTAGGGCTTTCAGGTCTGGCCCTAGCCTTACTCCTGACTACGTTGCTTGGCTGGAAAAAATGGAGAAACGCCAAGCTTCGATCTGGAAAGATATGGGGATTTTCGACCTGGTTATGCTGTCGAAGACAGGTCTGAACTATTCTCCAGAGATGTTGATAGCTTCTCTACTCTTCTGGGACTACTCCCACTTCACTTTCCATCTTCCCTGTGGAATGCTGACTCCTACACTCTTCGATGTGGCCGCTATCACTGGCCTTCGACCCACCGGGGACTACTTCGACCCGGAGGAGATGTCGGAGGATCAAATTGGATTCTCTGCCACAAAACCAACCTACACCACCTTCATCAATCACTACCACGACAGGTCGACGGATGCTGTGTCGGATGTCGAACACATTGCGTTTCTAGCCTTGTGGCTGACACACTTTGTGTTTTGCTCCAAGTCCTTACAGGTGACCCAAAAGATGGTCACTCTCGCCACTCAACTCCATCACGGCCAAAATATCTGTTTGGAAGAATTAATTTTGGCTAGTCTGTATGATTCGATTAGTAATGGAGCGACTCTTCTGAAGATTATCGAGAACAGGGCCAGTTTGCTGCTTGCTGGACCTTTTTGGCTGCTCCAACTGTGGCTCAATGCCACCTTCGAATCCTTCTTGCCTAAGAAGATTCAAATAAATGAGCAGGCTCCAGAGATAGCGAACAGACGTGTCGAAGGAACCAGACTGGATCTGTTGACTCCAATGGAAGATGGACTGGAGCTTCAGCAAACTTTCACAAACTTCGTTCTGATGTTTGCTCGAAGGAAAGAGTTTGCTTCGACTATGGCTCCGTTTGCTCGACGGAAGGTAGGCCCAACATGGTTCACAAGGCCACATCCTAGGACGTCGAGTGGTCCTCAGGTTGACGAACATACAACAATGTGGGAGGCGTTCCTCACACCAAGAATCATGCCTCTTCGATTCAGGAGCTCTAAGACTCACTTGAGTCTGATTGCATATCAACCAAACCTGGTGTCTCGCCAGTTTGGTATTATTCAAACACTACCTTCTCCAATTTTTCCAAGGGAGAAGTCTATGTTATACTTCTGCAATGACTACACCGAAGAAGCTGCCACTAAACATATCGGAAGATATGCTGGTCGAACAGTTCTTTCGTTGTTTGACTACCAGCTCAACTTTCTTTGCTCACCATCCTTCGAGGAGTGGTGGAAAAGCTATTACGCTGAGGAGTTTTTCGACGAGAAGGACTTCGTGGATGAGCTTCAGAAATCTTTTGTCCTCGTCTTGGACAAAATAAAGAAATGTAAGTTCATCCTTTCGAATTACTCTGTCTTTCTCTTTCGACTGCTAGCCTGTTAATTACTTTATCTGCTTTCAGTTGTTCGAAAGCCTGCAGCCAAGAAGGCTGCAGAAGGCCAACAGGGAGGAGGCCCCTCAACAAAACCTCCACCGCCGGCGAAGACTATGGCGCCGACGAAGACCACAACAAACCAACAGGGGGAAGGCCCTTCGAAAAAGCCTTCTGTATCGGTAACCAGACTTTCATTATTTTCTTCTGGCTTTTAATTATTTGACTTTCGATGCAATTGCTAAATCGAATTCCCATTGGTTTTTTAGGCACCTTCGCCCAAGAAACGGACAGCACTGACGGTCGAATCCGGGAGCGATGAAGAAGATGATTCTCCCCCTGCTCCTCTAAAAAGGCGAAAGCTGACGAAGGACGTTCCTGCTCCTGAGGGTCGAACCATTAGAATAAAGGTTGCTGGGAGAAAGCCCAGGCCACCTCCAGTGATCATTGAGGAGCCAACGGAGGAGGAATTAAACGTTCTTCTCAATAAGCCTGTCGAAAGCGACAATTCCAGCCCTGGGGCTGAAGCAAATTTACAGGTAATCTCCTAGACCTTTTTGTAACTTAGGTGTAGATACCTACATTCGACTATGTCTCTTTCGAATTTTGAAGACTCTTCTTCTTCCTTTTCAGGACACCACTGAAAGCTCACCGCCAAGGACTTCTGAAACATTGGAGTCTGCTGAACTCAGCAGGCCACAAGAAAAAGGCAATGACGAAGCCCATACTGAAATAAATGAGGCCAATGCTGAGACGGCAGAAAAAACAGCAGAAGATCCTCAAACAGAAGAGCAACAGCCAAAAGAGATTCAGGTGGTGGATCTGTCGGAAGAGAACCGTGACGAAGGGGACCACGGCAACGCTGGCGAATGGGGTCAAGGTACCGCTGGCGAAGAGAACCAAGGTGACGCTGGCGAAGGGCACCATGAAGATGCTGGCGAAGGGCACCAAGATGACGCTGGTGCTGCCACAGTCCGAGTCGAAGGGGATCAAGTCGAGGCAACTGTCACTCAGCAGCCTCAAACCCAAGACAATGCTGTTGCAAAGGCTGTTACCTCAACAAAGCACAGGTCGAAAGAGGACCTAGAACTCTTGAAGCAAACTGACCCTGTTAGCTATCTCAACGCCATCATTGAGAGTAAGAGTTCGTCTGATGCTAGTCAGGAGGTTCCTACCCTGTCGGGGAAGTCCACTGAAACTTCTCCTCTCGATGAGGCTTTGACGAAGGTTAAGGCTCAGTTTTTCAAGAAGGACTTGATGAAAGGTTTGGAGGGGGACCCTACTGCTCCATCATACTTGAGGGATGTTTTGAATGCTGTAGACTTGTTAGCTGTAGCTCCAGAAGTTTCAGGCTTGATCATGGAGTTACACTCCATTATTGATCAAGTCTCAGCAGATTATCGGCGACAAAGGGGCTTTAATAGTCAGCTTGAGGTGTTATATGGCAAAAGCTCTTCTGCATGGACTGCTGTTTCGGAGACAACTTCTCGAATTGCGGAGTTGTCGAAGCAAAAAGCATCTACACAAGAAGAAGTTGATGCCATCGATCGAGAGAATGCTTCCTTCAGGGTGCAAATCGAAGAAATAGAGGCTAAGATAAATGCCAATACTAAGCGCGAGGAGGAACTTCTTTCGACCGTCCCAGACACCGAAAGTCAAACTGAAATCAAACAAGGCCTAGAATTTGCTGAGAAAGCCCAAGGCTTCGACGATCAGATTGCCAAGCTTGTGCAGGCGAATGCCTGGTGCACCAAAAGATTGGAGCTGCAGCAAATCAAATACCTTCGACTCAAGGACTCCATTCCCTTCTGATTGATTCAGCTTTTTAACCATATTTTGTAATTTGTATTCGACAACATATCTGTATTCGACAACATTGCCATCTTGGCTAAATTATAAAAATTTTCCATTTTGGCTTTTTTATGGTTAATTCAGTCTTGTTATTTTATTTTTATCTCTTGGAGTGTAGGTTTGTATTTTTTCAAATATTTACCATTTACTCTCAAGAGCCTTTTATCTTCACCTAGCTCTTCGACTTCATAGGCTCCACCAGAAAAAGTCTGGATGACTCTGAATGGTCCTTCCCATTTGGGTGACCATTTTCCCATGCTTCGATCCCCTCGATCCATGGGAAGAATCACCTTCCAAACTAGTTCTTCAAGCGAAAATACCTTAGGTTTCACCTTTTTATTATAAGAGTCTTCTACTCTTTTCTTCTGAAGCCTGAGTAGGTCAAGAGCGCGCAATCTTTCTTCGTCTAAATCCACTAGTTCGTCTAACATCATATTCCAATAAATTTCAGAGGGAATATCATAATGTCTCTGAACCCTTGCAGACTGAAGACAAATTTCTGCTGGCAACACTGCATCATGGCCAAAAGTTAGCCTATATGGTGTTGTACCTGTGGCTTCTTTTGGGGACGTTCGACAAGCCCACAAAATCTGGTCTAACGTCTTATGCCAATTTTTTGGTTTCTTCCCAACATGCTTTTTTATCAAGCCAATCACTACTTTGTTTGCTGCTTCGACTTGGCCATTTGCCTGTGCATAATAAGGCGTTGATGTTAGGAGTTTGAAACCTGTTTCCTGAGCGAATTCCTGCATCTTTCGACCAGTGAAAACTGATCCTTGATCAGTAGTTATAGTCTCAGGGATTCCATACCTAAAGATAATGTTCTTTTGAATAAATTCAATGACATTTTCTTGGTCTACATTGACTAAAGGGATAGCTTCGATCCATTTAGTAAAATAATCAATGCCTACCAGTATATACTTCTGACTCTTTGATGATGCTGGTCGAATCTCTCCAATGAGGTCCAACGCCCATCCTCTAAAGGGCCAAGGTTTCACTATCGAGTGAAGTTCGCTTGCTGGTACATGTTGGATGCCTGTATGTACTTGACATTCTTGGCAACCTTTGGCGAACTCAACACAATCTTTCAGCATAGTGGGCCAGTATAGTCCTTGTCGAAACAACAACCATTTCATCTTATGGCCTGCTTGATGAGCCCCACATGCCTCAGCGTGCATAGTCGAAAGGGCTATGTATGCCTCAGTTTCACTTAAGCACTTTAGCAATACCCCTTCAGGCGTCTTCTTGAATAACTCATTACCCATGAGTACATAACTCAACGCCCTGTACTTTGTTTTTCGTTCTGTCGAAGCTCCTGGATTTTGAAGATAATCCACAATGGGTTTCCTCCAATCTTGCTCTGACATATTATCTATGAACGAAATTTCGAAGTTACTTTGATCAGCATATCCTAGCCTTGTCGATTCCAAGTCTGTTGGTGATAGACAAGTTGCTTTTATCTTTTCTCGAACTTCGATTGCTCTTTGTAATCTCGTTTTTGAAATCTTATACCCAGATGCAATCTGTGCCAAGTCGTTGGCTATTTGATTTTCGACTCTGGGTATGTGTCGAATATTGACCGTTTCAAATTTTTTCAATAAACGATTTGCTATCACAAAGTACATAATGAGATTTTCCCTTATGCATTTATATTCCTTTGTGACTTGCTTAATGACTAACTCTGAGTCTCCCATTATTTCGACTCGAGTTGCCCCCAATTCCAACAATATTTCAAGGCCAGTAATTAGAGCTTCGTACTCAGCCTCATTGTTCGAACAAGAACCTGATATCTTGTATTTGAATGTTGTTGGAATTTTTTCTGGAGAAATGATCAAGACTCCTATTCCTGTTCCATCTTTATGGCTGGAACCATCGAAGTAGAATTTCCAAGGTTCTATCTCCACATAATTAATATCCTCAACTTGAATTGAGTGGTCGACTATAAAGTCTGCAACCACTTGTCCTTTCACTTCCTTAAGAGGCATAAAGGTCAAGGAGTATTCAGTTAATGCTAATGCCCACTTGCCAATTCGACTGTGCAAGATAGGTTTCGACAACATATACTTGAAAACATCAAAATGAGACGAAACATACACATCAACTGGTTTTATATATTGCTTGAGTTTTGTACAAGAGAAATACAGACATAGACACAATTTTTCAACTTCACTATATCTAGTTTCTGCATCGTTCAAAACTCTACTAAGATAGTAAATGGGTCTTTCGACTCCATTCTCATCTTCTTGGGCTAACATGCTTCCCAAAGTTTTGTCGGATGCAGCTATGTACAATCTCATACTCCTATTGCTACAAGGAGGCACCAAAATAGGTGGCTTAGTGAGGTACCCTTTGATTTTGTCGAAGGCTTCTTGTTGCTCTTGCCCCCATTCGAACCCCTCTTTATTCAGTCGAAGTAAGGGTGAAAAGGCCTGAGCTTTCCCACTTAGGTTAGATATAAACCTCCTTAAGAAATTTATCTTGCCTAACAGAGATTGCAGTTCCTTCTTATTCGATGGCGCTTTCGCTTCCAGAATTGCCTTCGTCTTGTTCTGGTTGATTTCGATTCCTTTCTTGTGGACAACGAAGCCCAAGAAATCTCCAGCTTTCACACAGAACGCACACTTCAAAGGGTTCATCTTCAGACCATGTTCTCTCATTCTTTCGAATGATTGTCGAAGGTGGTCAATATGATTCTTCCTGGAAAGAGATTTTATAACAATGTCATCAATATATACTTGCATAAAAGTGTTAATAAAATCATGGAAGATAGAATTCATTGCTCGCTGGTATGTTGCCCCAGCGTTCTTTAGGCCAAAAGGCATCACTACCCATTCGTAAGTGCCTAGGGCCCCAGGGCATCGAAAAGCTGTTTTCGACACATCCTCTTCAGCAATGAATATTTGATTATATCCTGAATAACCATCGAGCATACTCAGGTATTCATAGCCAGCGGCAGAATCGACTAGCATTTCCGCCACAGGCATAGGATATTCATCTTTGGGCGTAGCAGCATTCAAATCTCTGAAATCTATGCACACCCTTAACGTACCATTTTTCTTAATCACTGGCACAATGTTTGCAATCCATTCAACATACCTTGTAACGCGTATGAATTTGCATTTCAGCAGTCTTTCGACTTCCGTTTTGATCTTCGACAGTATTTCTGGAGCGAAGCGTCTTGGATTTTGCTTGATTGGCTTCTTCCCAGGCTTGATTGGCAACTGAAGTTCTACCAATCCTCTGTCGAGACCAGGCATTTCGTCGTAATCCCAAGCAAAACAGTCCTTGAACTCTTTCAACAATTGGATTACTTCCAACCTAAGTTCTGGGTCAATTTTGGCGCTGATGTAAGTTGGCCTTTTCTCTGACCCTTCGCCTAAGTTGATTTCTTCTAGAGGATCTTGCGCTAACATTTTAATGTTGTTCGCCAAGGGGTCCTTTTCGAAGCCCAAAGGCTCATCGTCATAGATGGCGTCGAGCCTCTGTTCCTGCATTTCTTCTTGCATGATATCAGGGGGTTCTAGATCGAAATCCTTGCCTGGACCTGCAGCAGATAACTGTTGATCATTGGCCTGTGTGGCCATGTACTTTACTTCGGCTTCGAGAGCCGTTATCATCTTAGTTTCGGCTACATAAGCCGAAATTCGCTTCAAAGATTGTGACTCAGTCATTATCACTGAATTCACTTCCCCAACCAGTTGGTTGGATATCAGTTAACCCACTAAAGTCTATGTGGGACAAGTCTTCTCTGTCCCATTGGAAACCATGCTCAGGATGCAGGTATAGGGAACAAAAAGTGTTTGGTGCTGGCGCCATGTCGAAGTCAGGTGTTGGGCATGGCCCTATGTGAGCCAAGTTCTTGTCGAAATCTGCCAACCCTAGGTGATTCACTTCGCCCAGGTAATAACTTTGATCTGCCTCTATGTTTTCGACCATCCCATCTGGACGCCATAGGAGCAGCCTCTGGTGCATTGATGATGGCACAGCTCCAACACCATGAATCCATTCACGGCCCAACAAAAGATTGTAGTTAGGTTTGGCCGATATGACCATAAACATTGTTGGTCGAAGGATAGACCCTACTTTGATATCTAGTTGGATCACTCCCATAGTGGTCCCTATGCCGCCCTCATAGTTCGACAGGACCATGTTGTGAGGCTTAATGTCCTCATCCCTTTTGCCAATTTTCCTTAGCATAGAGTGAGGAATAATGTTGATGGTTGCCCCACAATCCACCAATATTTTATTCACAGTAGTTTCTTCGAGTTTAGCCCTTATAAATAAAGGCTTGAGGTGATTTTTCATCGCCTCTGTGGGTGGTTCGAAGAATCCATTTTGTTCCTCAGTGGTGCCATTGTCCATAACGAAATAGCACACTGGCCTATGTTTGGCCATTTCTTGCTCCACTTCCCAGTCACTTGCTTCGACCTCCACTTGTCGGTTGAATTCTCTGGGCAGCACTGAGACTATATTCACCATTATGTCCAAAGTATCATCAGACTCAGAATCGTCTTCGTCCTCGACTTCACCTTGGTTAGGCCAAACTAGCCTGTTGGTTACTGGCTCTCTTTCTAGAGGTTTCCTTTGCTTCCTTTGAGGAACATTCGAACTGGTTTCTGCCTTTGGTTCGTTGGCAGCCTCCCTCTCAGCTTTTCGTCTCCTTTGGTATCTCCTCCATTGAGATCGAGACATGGGATTCTTCCCTTTGTAGTTGCTTGACACTTGTGCAACTTTAGGTGCAGCAACTTGAGGCTCTTTCTTTTGAGTTAAAGAGGAACCCCTTGGCACGTCGAAAGAGTGCCATCTCTCCTCACTTGGCCTTTTTCGACCAGAAGTTTTGTACCAGGTATCTACCGGCACATTTGTTGGAGGCCTGAAAGTCAATGGCCTCTTTTCTTGGTTTGAACCTCTTTGGGAGGCTCTTCTGGGGTCATGTCGAAGATCAACATTTTCCCTTCTCTTATTCGCTGCTCTTACGCCTTGAATGTGCTCAGCAGCCTTTTTGTCAAAGATTGAACTGCATCTTGGACACAGCATCACCTCTGATTTCTTTTTCTGGCATCTTTGTAGAAAATCTGCCAGATTTTCATTTTCCCGAGGGAAAGCAGTCTTATTAGCTTGTTCTTGCCTCATGGCCTCTTCTGATGCTTTTGGGTCAGAGAGTTCAACCATGTTGATATTCATTGTATCTTTGTTGGCAAGGTTTAACTGCCTCATTTGGGTCTCCAAATTCTCCGTCTGGCCTTGAACTGTGGCCAAGTGAGAACTGGGTTTTGGTCCAGTTTTTTGTGTTTCAACGGTCTCTAGCTTTGGGTCTTCGACCGCTTTCTGAACTGCTTCAATTGTCTTTCTGGATAGATTCCCAGAAAAACTGCCAAAGATTGGCATGTTGATATGGTCCTTTGAGACTTCGACCATTGTGATTCCTGGCCTCTTCGACTAGCTCCTGGTTGCCTCTATCACGTTCACCTCAGAAGGTTCAGCATAGTGGGCTTCAGCCTGCAACGGATTTGAGTCGACAGCCATGGGGGTCTTGTCAGCGAACTTCAACCTCCCTTCTTCGATAGCGTCCTGCACAAGATTCCTTAAAAGAAAACATTGAGAAGTTTTATGGCCCAAAAAATTATGATATTTGCAAAAACCTCTCTTCTTTCTTTGATCAAGAGGAGGCACTTTTACCCCTGGGGGTATTATCATTTGGCCATCTTTTACAAGCAAGTCAAAGATCTCATCACATTTTGTGATGTCAAAACTATAAGTCTTCTTGGGGAACCTATCGTTGGTCCTTTCTGGACCAATGGGATTTTTTCCACTTGAGGGGACTAACAGTTTACAAGAGTATGGTGGCCCTTGTTTTAGTTCCGCTAAATCGACTTCTCCTTCTTCGACAGTTATAGTATCGTCGAAGGATTCTGGATCTTCGTCATCCATATCAACATACGCTATCCTCTCTCTCTTGTGAGTTTTCGTTGCCTTCGCTTTTTCAGCTTTGAGGCGTTCTACCTGTCGAACTCTATCGGCCAGTTGGGCCATGTCTCTCAGGTATTGGGTGTCTAGCTTCTTCCTAATGGAATAATCTAAACCACCTGCGGCTATTTCGACCAACTCATGTTCTGGCACTTGTGTAAAACATCTCGCCTTGAGCAACCTAAACCTATTTAGATATTCGTCTATAGGTTCAGTGAAACGTCTCTTTACACTGGCCAATTCTTTCAGGCTTATCTTGGTTTGCCCCATGTAAAATTGTTCATGGAACAATCTTTCCAACTGGGTCCAATGATGGATCGAATTGGGGGGGAGAGTTGTAAACCAAGTAAAAGCGTTCTTTGTTAAAGAACTTGGGAAGTACTTGATCCTCAGATTTTCGTTATTCGAAATGTCACCTGCTTCGATCAAGTATCTCGCCACATGCTCGACAGTAGATTCTGTCGTGTCCCCAGAGAACTTAGTTAATTTGGGGACTTTACATCTAGGAGGTAAGTCTGTTTGTAACACGTATTCTGACAATGGGGACGTAAAGTTGGGCCTTCGAAATCCCATGTTCATCCCATTTTGAGTCATGATCCTTTCGATCATGGTTGCCAGATTATTTTCCAAACCCATGTTTTGGCATTGGATATGCTGAACTACTTCGTCAGCATTTTGGTTTCTGTTAACTAACCTTACCTCTGGGGTTATTACCCTAGGTTCCTCGGCGGGTTGCTCCAGTCGTGCCCTAAGGTTTCCTTCGACAGGCTGTTGAACCTGGTTGATGGTGGTTTCTTCCTCTAAGAATATCCCTTGGTTTCCCCTTATTTGCGCCCTTTGGGGCTGTCGAATAGGTTGGGGTACTCCAAAGAAATCAGCCAAACGTGTCATTTGCGCTGTCACTTGCTGATTCGATTGAGTAGTGTTTTGTATTAGAGGGTTTAGCACTGTACTCAAAGTTTGTGCTAACATTTGCACCATATCATGGTTGCTTTCGTCCATTTGTTGCCTCAAGACTGCTGTCGAGGAATTTGTAAGGCCATGGGCTACTTGGGACGTTCCTCCTAAGAGTTGGGTCCTATTTCTATTCGCCATGCCTACTCCAGAACCTTGGAGTGGCGAAGAAGCACTCACTAAAGTGTCTGAAAAAGTGGACACAACATTCGTCAGGCTAGCCAAGTCAGAAGTTGGCATGCCATAGAGTGGCATAAATCCTGGGGGAACAAAAGGCCTTGTGCCTAAATTTCCCCTTGGTGGGGGAGTTCCCAAAGGCGCTCTGGGGCCTGTGAACAGAGGTAATGGCCCCGTTGCTGTGACCGTCACTGCTGGTGTCGAACCAACAGTTGTCGCTTCACTTACGGTCGAGATAACCGTTGCTCCCACATTCGTTTGTGGGATTTCGTTATTGTTTGGCGGATTCGCCATCTCTTCCCTTCTTCTGGAAGTATTGTTATCGTTAGTGTATATTCTACCACTTCTCAATAACATACAACGCTCCTCGAAAAGATGAGATTATTTTCAACAATTAACACACAGTCCCATCGGGTGTGCCAATTTGTTTACCGTGGTTATTGGTAAACAACCGCTGATCCTCCAAATGGTTACTTATTTGGTTACTCGCAGGATCGATCAGATTGATCCTAGGACATAGGTTGATTTTGAAGTTTTGATTAAATTGGATAATGGTTAAATGACAATAAAATAAAGAGGCTTTAAATAAATTGCATGAAGAAAGGACTTGGTAAAGAAATGAAGGCTTAAAGTAAAGGATTTCGACAGGAAAGTAAAGAAGAAAGCAAGTAAATTTCTGGAAAAGTAAATGACTTTGATTAATAAAGTTGGTGTTTCACACATACATTTCTCAACAATTCTTTCTCACACGCTGGGTACTCGAATCTATATGAGTGACTTTGTATATAATTGTGAACACACGCGAGAAACTGCGTGACTACTACTATTTATACTAAAACATCCCAAGTAACCGTCGGGCAGTTATACTGCTTCGAGATGATTCCACTTGGCACGTTCTCAACGTTCGACGCTCCAGATCTTTGCACGTTGCACTTGGTAACCGCTGGAAACCGTTTTCCCTCCAAACGCTTGAATTTCAAACCGTTCCACTCTGAACCATCGAACACCTTCGTCGAGAAGCATCTTCGACGAGAAACATCTTCGACGTCGAAGGCAAACAACTTTTCCCTTGGAAGAAATCTTCTAAGTACATTGCCATCTTTCGATGGGCATTTCGACAGACTCAGCTGATCGAAAACAACCTTCAGCTTTAATGGCTGATATTAATGAAACAAGGGTGTCGAATTTAAGAGCCAACACTCGCACAGATGAAAATAAAAACCGCCACCACACTTTATTGTTTCCAAAGGGGTTGATTATGCTAAGGGAGGGTATTAGCGCCCTAAACATCTATAGTACCCTGCATGAACCTCTTTGAAAATTTGTGTATTTTGGATATAAATGTTGTATAAAAATAGTTGGTGGAGATAAGAAAAGAAGCATTTTTATAATTTTTGCACCACTGTGGTTGCAAACCTTTAGTGCCTATGTACCACCTTTAAAAACTTTACAACACAAGTGTGTTGGTTAATTTTAAGAGATGAGACATTACCGTCTTATCCGAGTGGAAAACATACTTAATACCCACAATTATGAGAAATGAGAATTTGTGTCATCTCAAAGTGGAGTATATGGCTTGGATTTTAAAATCAACAAAGCCTCACTTAACACCCAAGTGCAAAATATCTCACTTCACTCTATAACGTAGAAGTGTAGTAGTTCACATCAGTACAAGGGTTGACAAGAGCCAATCTTTTGAGAAAAATTTAAAGTAAAAGAGCCAAAGTGACCAAATGGTTTGAATGAGATTGGTTGAATTTTAGTCTTCTCACAAAAATGTCAAGGTATTATTAAGTTGATTAATGTTTGATTAAGAAAATATTTTTGAAAATGAATGGACATAAGTCCAAGTTTATTGTGAAAGCGGTTCAAGTTTAGAAAACAAGAATAGTTTTGAAAAGGAAGGAGAAAATTTTGAAATTAAAAAAGATGGGAGGAGATGAAGGGAATATCCTAAAGCATGAAGTAAGACCAGAGAAAAGAACCGTCTAACCAATAAGAAGCCAACATTTGACACAATGAGTCAATGTAGAATTCCCATCCTTTGGATTGAAACCAAACAAGTAAAGATAATAAACCTCTTAAGAAAACCAAGCTTCAATTGGATTAGGTCTTTCGCAAAAATTGGGCAGAGTAACGAATGTATACAGATGAATTCCCGATCACAGACAAAACATGTAATCAAAACAACCTGCACACAAAGCAAACAAACAACCCAATGACCTGGGGTGAACCCCAAGAACTTCAGACAAAATAGAAATGAAAGTCACAAGGTCTCAAGATAGGCCAAGGTATCCAATCCTAAGTCCAAGAAGTCCACAATCTCCATAATGCCAAGGATAGTAACCAAATAGTCCAAGAGACTTTAAAGTTTTTTATGGTTCAAGTTGATTATTAGGTATCTTCAAAAAGAAATGAAAAGCTCAAGTGAGAAAAAATAAAATGACATAAAGGTAAATGCTCAAGTGAGCAAAGATGAAAATAGAATGAAATATAAATGCTAAAATAAATGTGCTTAAATTAAAGAGCATAAAGTAAAGGTATAAAATAAAGTCAATTGTTAGAAGTTAGAGGTTAGTTGAATGACCATCTTGAAACTTACATTTGAAACTCTAGAGGATTGAAAAAACCAAAGCCTTTCAATAACAAGTTTCATTTGCTTTTTGTCAAGTATATCACTCAGTTCAAAATCTCAAGGCAATAATAAATGATCAATGATGTTTAAGTGTTTCACTTTGACCAAAGTTTATGAAGATTCATTAGAGGATTGATAAGACCAAAGCCTCCTAACAATGAATCACAAGATTATTGGATAAAAAGTTTCAAATTAACATATTTTGGCTTGCAAACATATGTTTGGGCCACGAATGATCATTTCTCAAATCGAGACAAAATTTAGCGCTATGTTAAGTAATCGTAAGTGGACTTATATAGAAGTCACACCTATTTTGAGGTCGGTCAATAAAAATCTTTGTACCATATGTTTAGAGAAATGATATGTAAATTATTCTCCAACAACATGTAGTACAAGAAAGAAGGGGATAAGATGAAGAGGGAAGGGATAAGAATTAAACCACATTTGAACCAAAAATTTAATCAAGCTATCATTAAAATCAATCATCCATTTTGGTGGAGTTAAACTCAACACCCAAGATCCAATAATGTTAATGAAGCTCATGATCAAAATCTCATAGTTCAAAATCAGCCAGAATATATACAAAAATAAAATTGTATTTAACAATAAAGAAAAAGATTTTTTAAAATCGTTTTAAATGAAAATAAAAGGGGAAAATAGCAAATATATTCAAAACATCCATGAAAAATTCAATGAGACCATATAAAGATCATAAATGAGCTCAAATATTTTTATATAATTTTTGATAATTTTTTTAAGTCAAAAACTATTTTTAAAATTAAAAGAAATAGACAAAATAAATCAAAAATTGTGAAAAATAGTAAAGTCAGAAATAAAAATAAAATGAGGTCACCAATATTTGTCAAGAGGTCATTGGATCCTTCCATATTTTTTTCAGAATTTAAAAATTAAGAAAATTATTTTTAAACAGTTAAAACAACTCAAATAAAGTGAAAAAATATAAAAAATATCAAAACACAAAATAAAATTGTTAGAAAATAATAATGAGAAACAGAAGAATCAAAAGTTTTTTAAGAATTTTTTCAGATTTTTTCAAGTTAAAGTGATTTTTTTATGAATTTTTGAAGTTTAAAACAAATAAAATATAAAATCAGAAAATAAAATAAAACCAAAAATATGTAGACCATTGGATGATAGTCAAAACATGTTAGTAAGCTAATCCAATGGATCATACGCGTTGTGCATATCATGGTCCTTAATGAATAAAACACTGAATCATTTATTAAAATCAGAATTAAAAAAACAAGTGGCATGATATCATTGGTTGAGAAATGACACGTTGGTCATCTTCAACCTCCAGCCACGCGAATTGAAGGTCTTTGAAATGGAATAATTAGAGCTCGATACTAGTACCATTCACTTCTTCTCTTCAAGACGATTCCAATGGTACCCTCGCGAAAAATTTATATAAAGTGTAGCTCAGTCATTTTGGAAGGAAAGATTTGAAAAGGGATTTGAAAATTCATGGCCAAAACTCACTTCCAGTTGAAAACAAATGTTGCGACTAGAATCAGAATGATGAGAGCTTCATTACAGTACCAAAGTTTGAGAGAATTGGTGAAGGAATCTACCTATTGAAGCTCAAATTAAAACTCTGAAACTTGACTTGGCTAGCACGATTTAGGAAGTCTTAAAGCTTGGTTCTTCTTCTGTTAGCTTCAATGAAGTTCAAGGATGGATAATTACAAAGAAAATGGATTGAGGAAAGCTGTAAAACCAAATTCGAAGTTGCAGAAAAATGGGTTCAAGAGAGAGTTTGGCAGGGTGATTCTGGCTATCTAAGCTTGCGAAAACGAGTGGGATATAGCCCGTATTTATAGGAGAAGTGAATGGAATCAAGAGGAGTGGTGAATGATGCAATTTGGAGGGAAATCGTGCACACCTGTTTTCATGAAATAAGTATGATCACATGTGCATCAAAACTCATCCAAATGATGCGTTTTGACATTCTAAATCATCCACACGCTTATGCTAATCATGTTTAAAGTAGAAAACACACACAAATTTGGTGATTAGAAGTCAAATTATGGAAATTTCATTATGACTGTTTGAGAAACTTTAGTTTCAAGGTACCAACTTTGAAATCATGGTGTTCACAATTTAGGGAACCTTAGGACTTAATTCTTGATGTGTTGGAAAGATGAGATCACAAACTTTACAATGTGCAAGGAATGGAATAAAATGGATGCTTGAGCTGAAAGTTGTGATGAGTCAAAGTTGAGAAAAAAGATGCTGACTTTTTGTACTTAGAAAAACTCTAAGTTTTTCATCAAAAATAACCTATAATGTCTTGCATCCAAACATGGTCTTCCATTTAAAATTTGCTCTTGATCAAAAAAGATGACATGAAGTGGATCCCTTGAATGACATTTTGAGACTTTAACCATTCAAAATCTCTAAAAAATGAAAAAGTTATAACTTTATGAGATTGGTGAAAATTCATGAGATAACCTATAATCTTTTGCATCCTTAGGGCATCTTCCATCCATTTTCAAGCATTGCACATAAAAGAATGGTTGAAGTTCACATCCTTAAAATAATTTTGGAAAAATAATGGGCTCAAGGATATAAGAATTTACCAAGTTATGATCTTTTGAAGTCACATAAGGGAATTTGAAGGCATATCTTAGAGGAATTGTAATATTTCTTCAACATTTAGCATCTTACACATAAAATTTTCTTGAAATTTTTGAAGTGATTTGTCTATAAATCTTTAAAGATGAGCATGTCTTTTGAATTACTCAAAAATACCAAAATATGAGAAAGATATAGCCCTTAGAAGTTCAAAACCCTAGCTCCAAGAGCAACAAAATGTCTTAGAAACCTTTTTCAAATTTGACAAACTTTCTTGCACAAATATCATTGTATTGTAAATAAAAGTTGTCGAGGATGATAATAAGAAATTGTAGAAACCATAACCATTTCCAAATATTAATAATTGATGGAATTATGCACTTGTGATCAAGAAATCAAGAACTTGTCCAATTAGGTCAAAGTCTTCAATCAACTTTTGCATCCTTTGACTTTATTTGACAAATTGAGGCATGATGAATCAAAGTAGACCTTGTTATGATATTACTTCAAATCATATTCAATGATGAAGCTTGAATCTCAATGAAGCTTTGTTGAAGAAGGCATGGAAATAAACTCATGAACCTATAGATCAACCTGATGAAATATGTTGTGCTTCCACCTAGAGCATCATCAACTAGAGAAAACATTCATAATATTCATTAGTTAAAAGTTAATAAAAAACAAAACATAGATGATCACATTATACAAGTCAAGGTGCTTGGCGATTTCTCATGAGAAAACTTAAAGATAGGGAGAAGAACCAAACCCTAGTTTGATCTTGTTGTAATTGAGTTGATATGAGATGATAGAGGAATTTTAGGGGCAAAAATTGGGGTACAACAACTGCCTTTATTTAAGTGTCTTCTATCCGGAGATACGAAGGTTAAAATCTTCACGTCGACGTGATTGAAGATACTTAAATATAAAAAAGCCCTATTTTTGGCCCTAAGATGCCATGCAATGTTTATGATTATGCATGTAAATAAACAGATCAAAGGGTGATACAGAAAATAAAAGATAAAAAGAAGATTAAACTAGGAAAATAAATAACTGGTAAACAGAAGACTCGACTCTATTGGGTAAAGCCCAAGGAGGATACACAATAACATCAACTCATACATTGAGGAGAGAAAATGAAGGATAATTGTGATCAATAGATAACCGCAAATTATCCACTCTCAGAGAAGATAGAAAAAAAGGTAATGTCGGCCCACTGGTGGGAAAAGAGATGGTAGGATAATACCAGCAAACATCAATATTAGGGGTGGTAACAAATAATTGGCATCAATACCTATGACTGGAAACAACCAAATTTCTTCAGAGTAATGTGAATTTCAATGACAAACTATCTCCCATGATGAAGAGACTACCATTCATCAGGAAAAGATATCAACAACGAACTATCTCCCATAATGACGAGACTACCATTCATAGGAGTAACAAATCTCAACAACAAACTATCTCGTATAATGACGAGACTACCATTCATTGGAGTAACAAATCTCAACAATGAACTATCTCCCATAATGATGAGACTACCATTAATTGGAGTAACAAATCTCAACAATGAACTATATCCCATAATAACGAGACTACCATTCATTGGAGTAATAAATCTCAATAACAAACTATCTCCCATAATGAAGAGACTACCATCCATTGGAGAAAAAAATCTAAACAACGAACTATCTCCCATAGTGACGAGACTACCATTTATTAGAGTAATAAATCTCATCAATGAACTATCTCCCATAATGACGAGACTACCATTCATTGGAGTAACAAATCTCAATAATGCACTATCTCCCATAATGACGAGACAACCATTCATTGGAGTAATAAATCTCAACAACGAACTATCTCATGTAATGATGAGACTACCATTCATTGGAGTAATAAATCTCCTCAACGAACTATCTCCCATAATTACGAGACTACCATTCATTGGAGTAACAAACCTCAACAACGAACTATCTCCCATAATGACGAGACTACAACTCATTGGAGTAATAAACTCAACATCAAACTATCTCCCATAATGATGAGACTACCATTCATTGGAGTAACAAATATCAACAATGAACTATCTCCTATAATGACGAGACTACCATTCATTGGAGTAACAAATCTCAACAACGAACTATCTCCCATAATGACGAGACTACCATTCATTGGAGTAATAAATCTCAACAACGAACTATCTCTCATAATGACGAGACTACCATTAATTGGAGTAATAAATCTAAACAACAAAATATCTCCCATAATGACGAGACTAACATTCATTAGAGTAACAAAATAATCTTCTCGAGGAACTAACAGACTTAATGGGGAATTACATATTGCTCAAATAAAGAGACTTGCATCTTGCTGTTATGAGAAGAAGCTACAATAATGACCTCCTAGGGAAAGAAATATATTCCGGCTGAGGAGATAAAGTTTTCGCTTGCAAAATAAATGCACATTATCAAACTAGGGCTTAAAACATGCAGAAATCAAAATAATAATGTTGTTGGGGACCACAGATTCAAACCAGAACTAAACCGGAGTGAAACAGTCTACTGAGATAGCTCTTGATGAGTAATAAAATAAAAAGGGGATCACATTCCATCAAGATAAAGAACTGAATAGGAAGGCTAAAGAAAAGTTCTTCCATAAGGGGTAACTCGGTGGGGAAATTGAAAGAATATATACTTTCTGCTTAAAGTTGATACTCTGTTAGAGAGAGGGTAACATAACTCGGCAGATAGGGTAAAATTTTAATAAGAATATCAATGAATTCAAATGAGTAATGTATTTTAACTCCACTACGCATGATGTATGCATGAATGCTATCATGATATGCTGACAAACAAATATACAACACTGGGTATGACAGAGAAAACCAAAGTGGGTAAAGTCAACACTCGACTAAATCACATCCAGAAGGAAAATTCCATAAGAGAGTAAACACCATATGAGGAAAAAATTTCCTATTCCATGACTTAACTCCACTGGGAAGAAACACCATCCAAAATTAATTGAATCAAAACAATAGAATCAATGAAGATACAGGGACCTAACACCCTCCTCCAGGCTTCGCTCGGGAACATTGCACATGTTTCAATGAAGGGAAACAAATGCTTCAACATCTTGTACTTCTACTGGGGATTGAAATACTGATCTCAATGGGGAAAACAATATCACATTGTTGAGATATCACTTAGGGATCTCGTGTTGTCTTTATTGGGGGAGTGCAACACCACATCATTGAGGGGAGCCCAAAATACATTCTTCAATGCCAAGAGTGATTATTACACAAAGTTTCCTGGTGAGAAATTATGAAACCACTTGGGGATAACAAATCTCAGAGAGAACAAAGTCTCAGCCTTACTTGGGGATTAAGAAATCAAACAATACAGCAAGAAAAATCAAAATTATGGGGAGTTTAAATCAAACCCAACACTTGGCGGGAGAAAACCCAAATTTTGACAACTGTTTCAACGCTTCTTAGAAAATATGTTACCTGGGAAAATAATCAATAATGCCAACAAATGAAAAGGGTGACATTTTTGCAAATGATTCCATCTCAGAACACAAAAAGGAAGGGACTTTCTTCATATGAGCGAAGACCTTACTGGGGAATCTGGGATAGAGGCTTCAAACCATGCAAACCCGAAATCAAAATGGACCAAGATTTAACTGGGGAAAATGGGATCACATGCCCAATACCGCATCTACACCAATTAGTATCAACTCCAACTATCCGTGAAAGCCTTCCTGGGGAAAATAAACTTCCAAAAATTCGGAGTTCGTCCATCCTTGGGATTACCACTTTTGCTTTTCTTGAATCACAAAATCTAAAGTAAAAATTAACTTATAAATTCTTTTCAAAAACAATTTTGTTATTTAATCTTTTTGTTTTGAAAATTTCTATCAATAATAAATGGAGTCTTTGTAAGAAGAATAAAATAAGAATTGCAAAGAATTGGATAAAAGCTCAAACTTTATTAATAGAATGGTGGTCTACGAATGGCGAGACTCCATAGATGATTACAAAGTTTGGAAAATGGTAATATACATTAGAAAAGATACATTGAAATAAAATGACCACTATTCTCTCTAACAATTTTGAATTCCTGAGCAGCGACTTTTGTTGAAGTATGGTGAGAGTTCAAGAAGATTGTTTCTTCAATGATCCAATCTTGTCTAATGCATTTACTTGCCAAGAAATCCCAAACTTTTTCCTAAGTTACCCTTGCGGGTTTTTAACCTAGCGGGTAGAATTTATTCTGTTTATGTCTCTAATTTTTGACTAGGCCACCCTTTCGGGTTTTCAGCCTACCAAGACGCTCCTTTTTTGCCTAAGCCGCCCTTTCGGGCTTTTGACTTAGCAAGCTGTTCTTTTATTTCTTTAGGTAAAGTATTTATTGACTGCATCAACATTAAAATAACGTGGGAACTCTTCACCATAAATAGTTTCAAGAATCAATTCACCACCAGAGAAGGCTTTCTTGACAACATATGGGCCTTCAAAATTGGGAGTCCACTTGCCCCTAGAATCAGCGTTGAAAGACATGATCTTCTTGAGCACGAGGTTGCCTTATCTGAATTCACGAGGCTTGACCTATTTATCAAAAGCTTTCTTCATTCTCTTCTGGTATAACTGTCCATGGCACAAGGCCGTCATTCTCTTCTCTTCAATTAAATTCAATTTGTTAAACCAGTTCTGGACCTATTCAGCCTTTGACAACTTGGTTCTCATTATCACGCGTAAAGAGGGAATCTCAACCTCTATCGAGAGCACTACTTCCATACCATACACAAGGGATAACGGGGTTGCCCCTGTTGAAGTCTGGAAGGATGTACGATACTCTTGCAAAGAAAAAGGGAGCATCTCAGGCCAATATTTATAAGTAACAACCATTTTCTAGATGATCTTCTTGATGTTTTTATTATCAGCTTCAACAACCCCATTCATCTTTGGTCTGTAAGGAGATGAATTATGATGAACAATCTTAAATTCTTCACAAAGTTCTTTCATCATTTTGTTATTCAGATTCGAACTGTTATCAGTAATAATCCTGCTTGGCACACCATATCAACACATGAGATTGTTCTTGATAAAGCGCACTACCACCTGCTTAGTAACATTAGCATATGAAGATGCTTCCACCCATTTTGTGAAGTAGTCTATTGCCACCAAGATAAAATGATGTCCATTCGACGCCTTGGGTTCGATCATTCCATTCATATCAATACCCCACATAGAGAAAGGCCATGGAGAGGAAATAACATTGAGAAGTGTCGGAGGTACATGAATTTTGTCAGTGTAAATTTGACACTTATGGAACTTCTTTTCAAATTTGTAACAGTCAGATTTCATTGCCAGCCAATAATAGCCTTCCCTAAGTATCTTCTTTGCCATTGAATGTCCATTGGCATGAGTATCAATGGAACATTCATGGATCTCATGCATCAACAGGACTGATTCGTGTCTATCGACGCATCTGAGCAAGACCATGTCATATTTTCTTTTGTATAACACATCTTCATTAAGGAAAAAGTTGTCGGCTAACCTTCTCAATATCCTTATATCTTTATTTGAGCACCAGCCGAGTATTCTTGGGTATGAAGAAAATGCTTGATATCATAATATTAAGGTTTATCATCTAACATTTCCTCTGTTGCAAACACATGATCTGGTCAATCCAAACGTTGCACTGTGATACGAGGCACATCATTCCAAGTATTTACTTGATACATAGAGGCCAGAGTTGCCAAAGCATCCGCCATTTGATTTTCATCTCTGGGAATATGATGGAATTCAACTTTGTTAAAGAAAGGTAATAATCTCTTGGCATAGTCTTTGTAGGGAATCAATCCAGGGTGACGAGTATCCTGTTCTCCTTTAATCTAATTTATTACCAAAGCTAAATCGCCATACACATCTAGAACTTTGATTCTGAGATCAATAGCCTCCTCGAAACCCATGATATAAGCTTCATATTCTTCCATATTATTGGTACAATCAAAGGTCAGTCTTGTAGTAAAAGGAATATGTGATCCATGAGGAGTGATAATCACAACACCAATTCTCTTCCCATAAGCATTCACAGCTCCATCAAATACCACACCACGATGAGATTCAAGATCAGGACCTTCCCAAGGAAAAGGTTCATCACAATATTTTACCTTCAAAAACATCACATCCTCATCAAGGAAGTCATATTTAACAGATTGATAATCAGCAACCGATTGGTGATCAAGATAATCCTCCAATACACTGCTTTTTATAGCCTTCCGAGTACGGTATTCAATATCATATTCAGAAACCAACATCTTCCAATGGGCAATTCTCCCAGTGAGAGCAGGATTTTCAAAAATATACTTAATTGGATCTATTTTGGAAATCAACCAAGTAGTATGATTTAACATATATTTCCGCAACCGCTTTTCCGCCCAGGTCAGAGCCTAACATGTCTTTTCCAGCAAAGAATACCGCGACTCTCAGTCAGTAAATTTCTTGCTGAGATAATAAATGGCATATTCCTTCTTCACTATTTCGTCTTGTTGTCCCAAAATACACTTGTGGCGATAAAAATGTTGTGACTAAGTCATTGGATTGGCTTGACTCACACAAATCAAAATAAAATTTGCCACCAAACTTTATTGTTTCCAAAGGAATGGGAAAAGAGCGAATAACCCAAAAAGAGGTGGAGAGAATCTCAATTCGGGGGTTGGTTATGCAAAGGGAAGGTATTAGCACCCTGAACATCTACGGTACTCCATAGGAACTGTAGCGGTAAAAATGTTTAAGACTAAGCCATTAGATTGGCTTGACTTTTACAGATCAAAATAAAAATCGCCACCGCGCTTTATTGTTTCCAAAGGAATGGGAATAGAGCGAATAACCCAAGAGAGGGGGGAAAGATTCAAGGTAAGGGGGTTGGTTATGCAAAGGGAATGTATTAACACCCTAAACATCTACCGTACTCCGCATGAACCTCTTTGTAAAAATCTGTATATTTTGGCTATAAAATGTTGTTTGAAAAATAGATAGTGGAGGTGAGAAAAGAAGTATATATATTTTTATAATTTTTGCACCCGCCGCCGTTGCGAACCTCTAGTGCCGACGTACCACCTTTCTTGCAATAGGGGATCAGGGTACACGTAGTTCACCTTTAAAAATTTTAAAACACAAGTTTGTTGGTTAATTTTATGAGATAATACATCATCGTCATTGTCCGTGTGGAAAACATACTTACTACCCACAATCATGAGAAAGGAGAATTTGCATCATCTCAAAATGGAGGATATGACTTGGATTTTAAAATCAACAATGCCTCACTCAACACCCAAGCGGAAAATATCTAACTTCACTACATATTGTAGAAGTATAGTTGTTCGCGTCACTACAAGGATTGACAAGAGTCTAATCTTTTGAGAAAAGTTCAAAGTAAAAGCCAAAGTGGCAAAATTATTTGAAATGAGATTGATTGACTTTTAGTCTTCTCACAAAAATGTCAAGGTATTATTAAGTTGATTGAAGTTTATTTATGAAAATGTTTTGAAAATGCATGGATATAAATCCAAGTTTATTATGAAAGTGGTTCAATTTTAAAAAACAAGAAGAGTTTTCCAAAGGAGGGAGAAGATTTTTGAAATTAAAGAAGATGGGAGGAGATGAATAGACTATCCTAAAGCAGAAGGTAAAAGATAGGGATAAGAACAATCTAACCAACAAGAAGCCAATACTTGACATTATGATTCAAGATAGAATTCCCATTCTTTGGATTGAAACCAAACAAGCAAAGATACTAGACCTCTTGAGAGAACCAAACTTCATGTGTGTTAAGTCTTCACAAAAATTGGGCAGAGTAACGGCTGTATACGGGTGAATTCCAGATTACAAACAAAGAATATAATCACAATAACCTCTATACAAAACAAACAAACAACCAAATGACTTGAGGTATACCTCAAGAACTCCAGACAAAACATCAATTAATGTCACAAGGTCTCCAATATAGGCCAAGGTTTCTAATCCTAAGTCCAAGAAGTCCCATTCTCCATAATGCCAAGGATAGTAACCAAATAGTCCAAGTATCATTAAATGGTTTTTTAGGTTTCATGTTGATTATTAGTTGTCTTAAAAAAGAAAAGAAAAGCTCAAGTGAGCAAAATAAAAATAACAAGAATATAAATGCTCAAGTGAGCAAAATACAAATAACATGAAATGTAATGCTTAAACTAAATGGTACATAAAGCATAAAAATAAAAGCATAAAGTAAAATCAATTGTATAATTAGTGGTTAGTTGGATTACAATCTTGAAACTTGCATTTGGAACTCATTAGAGTATTGGTAGAACCAAAGCCTCCACACAATAAGTTACATTTGCTTTTTGTCAAGTATATCATCCATTAGGAATCCTCACAAGTACCATTTAATGATCAACGATGTTTAAGTTATCCGCGTCGACCAAAAGTGTTGTAGATCCACTAGAGGATTGGTAGAACCAAAGCCTCTACACAATGAATCTCAAGGTTATTGGATCAAAGAGATCAAATTAACGTGCTTGGGATTGCAAACATAGGTTTTGGCCACAAATGATCATTTATTCGAATTGGGACAAAATTTAGCGCTATGTTAAGCAATCGTAAGTGGACTTATATAGAAGTCGCACCTATTTTAAGGCCGGTCAATAGTAATCTATGCACCATTTATTTTGAGACATAATATAGAGATCATGCTCCAATAACACTTAGTGCAATAAGAAAGAGATGAGATGAAGAAGGGTGGGGAAGAATATACAAACCATATTTAAATTAAATTTTAATCAAACTATTATTAAAATCATTCATCCATTTTATGGAGTTAAACTCAACACCATGGATCCAATGATGTTAACAAAGTTCATAATAAAAAATTCAACCCAAGATTATCGAGAAAATAATCACAAAATAATATTGCATTTAATATATATATATATGAAAAGGGTTTTAAAATGTTTTTAAAATAGAAATAAAAGAGAAAAATATCAACTATGTTCAAATTAATTAAGAAAAATTAAGCAAGACCATGGAAAAATCAGAAATGAACTAAAATATTTTTAAAAAATTTTTGGTAATTTTTTAAAGTCAGAAACTATTTTTTAAAATTAAAAGAAATGAGTAAAATAAACAAAAAATAATAAAAAATAACAAATTCAGAAATAAAAAATAAATGAGGTCACCAATATTGTCATAATATCTTTGGATCATTCCATATTTTTTTTCCAGAATTTAAAAATGCATAAAAGTATTTTTTAAACATTTAAAACAATTCAAATAAAGTGAAAATTTATAAAAAAGATCAAAACTCAAAATAAAATTATGAAAAAAAATTAAAATCAGAAAGAGAAAAATCAAAAATATTTTTCATCATTTTTTCAGATTTTTTGGACTAAAAATGAATTTCCTATGCTTTTTGAAATTTTAAACAATTAAAAATAAAAATAAGAAAATAAAATATCAAACCAAAAAAATATGGGCCATCTGATCAATGTCAAAACGCGTTAGTAAATAAATCAAGTGGACCTGGCGCGTTGTGCATGTTATGGACTTTAGTGAATAAAGCACTGAATCATTAATTAAATCAGATTTAAAAAAAACAAGTGGCACACCTTCATTGGTTAGTAGATGAGACACTGATCATCTTCAACCTCCAGCCAACGTGAATTGCAGGTCTCTCAAATTGTAAAATCAGATGCTCAGACTTATGCCATTCGCTTCGTCTCTTCAAGATGAAGATAACCACACCTTCGCGACAAATTTATATAAACTGTAGCTCAAGCAATTTGGAAGGAAAGTTTTGAAAAGGGATTTGAAATTTCATAGTCAAAACGTGTTTCCAGATAAAAGTAAGTGTTGCGACTAGAAGCAGGGCAATGAGAGCTTCACAATGATATCAAAGTTTTGAGGAATTAATGGAGAAATCTACCTATTGAAGTTGAGTTACAGAACTCTGAAACTGGACTTCCATGGAGAAATATAGGGCACGATTCTTGAAGGTAATTGTATGGTTAGCTTCAGGGAAGATCAAGGAAGGTGAATTGATAGAAAAATTGGATTTAAAAAGGCTTGAACACTGATTACGAAGTTACAGAAAATTGAGTTACGAAGCAAGTTTGGCAGGGTGATTTTGGCTATTCAAGCTTGAGAAAATGAATGGGATAGCTTGTATTTATAGGAGAAGCAAAAGGGATCAAAATGAAGAGTGAATGATGTATTTTGGAGGGAATTCGTGTGGACCTGATGCCCGAGTGAATTGTGATCTCATTTTAACCAAAACTCATCCAATCTTTGCGTTTTGAGGTGCTAAACACTCCTGGAAAGTTTTTTAATCAAGTTTAAATCAAAAACACACATAAATATTGTGATTAGAGGCCACATTATGGATTTCAAAATTCTGACTTGGAGAGAAATTCAGTTCCAAGTTACCAATTTCAAAACAATGGCATTTTCAACTCAAGGGGTCTTTGGGCTTAATTCTTGATGCTTTAGAAAGATGAGGTTACAAGATTTGAAATAAAAAAAGAATGGAATCAAATGGATGCTTGAGATAAAAGTTGTACTGAGTCAAAGTTGGGGAAAAAGGTTGACTTTCCATACATAGAAATATTTCAAATTTTTCTTCAAAAGTGACCTATAATGTTTTGCATCCAAATATGGCCTTCCACTTGGAATTTGCTCTTGAACCAAAAATATGGATTGAAATAGACCTCTTAAATGACATTTTTAAACTTGAACCATTCAAAATCTCCAAAAATTGAGAGAGTTATGAATTGTTGAAGTTGGTAAAAAATCATGAAATGACCTATAATCTTTTGTATCCTTAGGGCATCTTCCATCCATTTTCTCACTTTGCATGTAAAAGAAGGAATAAATTTCACATCCTTGAGATCTTTTTGGAAAAAGAGTGGGCTCAAGGTGATAAAAATTGACCAAGTTATGATTATTTGAATTCACACATGAGAAATCGGGGGTTCACCTGGAGGACTTGTAATCTTTCTTCATCATCAAGTTTCTTCCACATGAAAACTCTTTGAAACTTTTGATGTAATTTATTAATAACCCTTTAAAGAGAATGATGTATTTGGAATCACTCAAAAATACTAAAATATGAAAAGGATATCCTTCTTTGAAGTTCAAAACCCTAGCTCCTAGATCAAGAAAATGCTTTGAGGAACTTTGATAATTTTGAACAACCTTTTTGCACCAACACTCTTTCTTTGTAAATAGAAGTTGTTGAGGATGATAATGATAACTCATAGCAACCAAAACCACTTCCATATCTTGATAATTGAGATAAATATGCACTTGTGACCAATGGGAACAAGACCTTGTCCAATCATGACTACCTCTTCCATCAATCCATTGTACTTTTGAATCAATTTTGATAACTTTGAAATTTGGTTAACCAAAATAAACCTTGCCATTCCATTTCTTCTAAAACAACTTCAATGGTGAGGTTTGAATTTCTCAAGCTTTATTGACTAGGTCATGGAAACAAACTCATGAACCCATGGATCAACTTGCTAAGCCTCATTGCCTTTACGTACATTATTAACAAGTAAGACAAACAAACATTGTATTTTATTAATTAGAAATAAAATCAAGACAAAATATTCATTATCAAAAAAGAAAAAAAAGTCAAGGTGCTTGGGGATTCCTCAAAGAGCAAGGCTAAAGATAGGGAGAAGAACCAAAAGCCCTAATGTGATCTTGTTGTGATTGAATCAACATGATATGATGAAGGGATCTTAGGGGCAAAAATTGGGGTACAACAGGAACCTCTTTCTAAATATGTGTATTTTGGCTATAAATATTGTATATATAAAATAGATTGTTGAAATAAGAAAAGAAGTATTTTTTTTGCTCCTGCCGCAGTTGTGAATCTTTAGTGCCTACGTAGCACCTTTCCGTGCAATAGGGAATCAGGGCACACATAGTTCACCTTTTTAAGAAATTTTAAAACACAACTGTGTTGGTTAATTTTAAGAGATAAGACATCATTGTCATTGTCCGAGTTGAAAACATACTTACTACCCACAATTATGAGAAAGGAGAATTTGAATCATCTCAAAGTGGAGGATATAGCTTGGATTTTAAAATAAACAAAGCTTCACTCAACACCCAAGTGGAAAATATCTCACTTCACTATATATTGTAGAAGTATAGTTGTTTGCATCACTACAAGGATTGACAAAAGTATAATATTTTGAGAAAAGTTTAAGGATAAAAGCCAAATTGGCAAAAATAGTTTGAATGAGATTGATTGACTTTTAGTCTTCTCACAAAAATGTCAAATTATTATTAAGTTGATTAAAGTTTTCTTAACAAAATGATTTTTGAAAATGGATGAACATCAATCCAAGTTTATTATGAAAATGGTTCTTGTTTTAAAACAAGAAGAGTTTTCAAAAGGAGGGAGGAGATTTTTGAAATTAAAGAAGATGGGAGGAGATGAATGGGCTATCCTTGAGCATAAGGTAAAAGCTAAGGAAAAGAACTATCTAAACAACAAGAAGCCAACACTTGACACAATGAGTCAATGTAGAATTCCATCCATTGGATTTGAAACCAAACAAACAATTACAATAACCTCTTTAAGAAAACCAAGTTCCAATTGAATTAAGTCTTCATAAAAATTGGACAGAGTAATAGCTGTATACAGATGAATTCCAGATCACAGACAAAGCATGTAATCACAATAACCTGCACACACATCAAACAAACAACCCAATGTCTCGAGTTAAACCCCAAGAACTCCGGAAAAAATAACAATTGAGGTCACAAGGTCTCCTACATAGGTCAAGTAACTTTAAAGTTTTTTAGGGTTCAAGTTTATTATTAAGTATCTTTAAAAAGAATTGAAAAGCTCAAGTGAGCAAAATAAGAAAGACATAAAAGATAAATGCTCAAATAAACAAAGATGAAAATATCATGAAATAGAAATGCTAAAGTAAGTTGTACATAAAGTAAAAAGCATAAGGTATAATACATGAAATAAAGTCAATTGTTAGAAATTAGTGGTTAGTTGAATGACCATCTTGAAACGTACATTTGGAACTCATTAGAGGATTGGTAGAACCAAATCCTCTCAACAAAAAGTTACATTTGCTTTTTGTCAAGTATATCATCCACTTAAGAATTCTGAAGACAACATTAAATGATCAATGATGTTTAAGTGATCCACTTTGACCAAAATTGATGAAGATTCATTAGAGGATTGGTAGAACCAAAGCCTCCTAACAATGAAGCTCAAGGTTATTACATCAAAGGGTTCAAATAAACATACGTGGGCTTGCAAACATGGGTTTGGTCCACGAATGATCATTTCTCGAATCGGGACAAAATTTAGCGTTATGTTAAGCAATTGTAAGTGGACTTATATAGAATTTGCACCTATTTTGAGGCCTGTCAATAGCAATCTATGTACCATATGCTTTAAGACATGATGTGGAAATCACGCTTTAATAACATTTAGTACAATTGAGAAAGAGATGAGATGAAGAAGAAATAGGATAAAAAGTAAACGACATTTGAACCAAAAATTTAATCAAACTATTATTAAAATCATTCATCCATTTTTATGGAGTTAGACTCAACACCATGGATCCAATGATGTTAATAAAGTTCATGATCAAAATTTCATAGTCCAAGATCAGCCAGAATATGTACAAAAAATAAAATAATATTTAAAATAAAAGAAAAAAGTTTTAAATGATTTTTAAATTTGGAAATAAGGGAAAAATAGAAATTATATTCAAAACACTCAAAAAAACTTAAATGAGACCATAGAAAAATCAGGAATGAACTCAAATATTTTTATGAAATTTTGGGTAATTTTTTAAAGTCAGAAACTACTTTTAAACTATTTTAAATTGCTCAAATAAAGGAATAAAAGATAAAAAATAGTAAAAATTAAGATAAAATTCCAAAAAAAAAATTCAGAAGGTCAGAAATGATGAAAATGATTTTTATTAAATATTCATAATTTAAAAATATCAAAAAGTATTTTTAAAACAATTCAAATAAAGCCAACAAAGCAAAAATGAAAAATATCAAACATCAAAATAAAAATATGAAAAAGTATTCACAAAGTCAGAAATAATTCAAGGTATTTTTGTATATTTTTTTTGTAATTTTTGGACAAAAAATAATAGATTTATGAATTTTTGAAATTTAAAATATTAAAATATAAAATCAGAAAATAAAAATAAAACTAAAAAGATGCGGACCATCAGATCCTAGTCAAAGCGTGTTAGTAAGCTGATCAAGTAGACCAGACACATTATGCTTGATATGGACCTTATTTAAAAACACAGGATAAAAAAAAACAACCAATAAAAATAAAACAATTGGCGTGTTATCATTGATTGAGATGCGATATGTCATCGTCTTCAACCTCCAGACACCCTACAATGGGGATTTTGTGAGTTTCTTCAAATGGAGAAATTAGAGACTCAGACTAGTATCATTGGATTCATCTCTTCAAGACGATCCTAACCCTACCATCGTGCCAAATTTATATAAAGTGTGCAAGGAGTTATGGATCAAAAACATAGAAAATAGCGAGGACAATTAAGTTGAGATTTCTCACTCAATTCTAAATGATTTTAAAATTGTAATAAGTATGAGAATCAGAAGGATGAGTAGATTAAGTTAGTGCTTCGTTTGGATCCAAACGTTTAAGAATTCTACCTAAATGAAGTTCAAAAATGACACTCTGAAAATGGACTTCTGTAGCTTGAAACGTGGCTCGATTTGCTTGGTTCAAGTGTTGGAGAGTTTGTATAATGATGGAGGATGATGCATGTGAACATAAATTTGGAGGAGGAGGCTTGAAATCCTGAAACTGATTTAAAAAATTTGAAGTTCGAATAAAGTTTTGGCAGGGTGTGTTTGGCTCTCAAAGCTTGTGTAAAAATGTGGAATAAGGTCCTTTATTTATAGGGAATTGAATGGGATTGAAAATTGGAGGAAACAAAGTTTGGAGGGAAATTGGATGAAGGTCGAGCACGAGTGAAGTGTGACTTGATTTTCATTAAAACTCAGTTATTCTTTGCGTTTTAAGGTGATAATCAATTCTAGAGGTTCACTAAACGTGATTAGAAGTAAAAATGCGCAGTAATTTTGTGTTAAGAAGCCAAAACAAGGATTTCAAATTCTAACTTTTGGAGAAACTTCAGTTTCAAGTTACCAAATTCAAATCAATGGGATTCACAACTCAAGGGGTCTTCAGACATGATTCTTGAAGCTTTATAAAGATGAGATTACAAGCTTTACAAAGTGGAAATAATGGGATCAAATGGATCCTTGATCTGAAATTTGTGATGAGTCAAAGTTGAGAAAAAGAGGTTGACTTTCTATACTTAGAAAATTTCTAAGTTTTTCTTCAAAAATGACTTATAATCTCTTGCATCCAAACATGGCCTTCCACTTGAAATTTGTTCTTGATAAAAAAATATGGCATGAAGTAGATCTCTTGAATGGAATTTTGAGACTTGAACCATTCAAAATCTCCAAAAATTGAGGAAGTTATGACTTGTTGACATTGGCAAAAATTCATAAAATAACCTATAATCTTTTGCATCCTTAGGGCATCTTCCGTCCATTTTCACATTTTGAACTTAAAATATGGGTTGAAGTTCACATCTTTAAGATCATTGTGGAAAAACAATGGGCTCAAAGTTATAAAAATTGACCAAGTTATGATCATTTGAAATCAACTAATAGGATTTGAGGGTTCATCTAGAGGACTTGTAATCTTTCTTCATCATCAAGTTTCTTCCATACAAAATTTACTCGAAACTTTTAAATTATTTTGTTAATAACCCTTTGAATAGAAGCATGTCTTTGGAATCACTCAAAAATAAAAAAAATATGGATAAGATATACCCCTTTGAAGTTCAAAACCCTAGCTCCTAGAGCAAGAAAATGCCTTGGGAAACCTTTGCAATTTTGACCTACCTCCTTAGAAAAATAATTTTATCATGTGAATATGAGTTGTTGATTATGACAAGAAGAAACCATAGCAAAAAAAAACACTTTCAAATCTCTTGCATTGAAGGAGATGTGCACTTGTGATCAATGAATCAAGGATTTGCCTAATTGAGTAAAAATTCTTTAATCAATCCTTGTACCTTTGAACCATATTTGACAACTTGAAGTATGATGAATCATAATAGACTTGTCATGATATTGCTTCAAAGTATCTTCAATGTTGAGGCTTGAGTCTCAATGAAGCTTTGTTGAGGAAGGCATATAAATGAACTCATGAATCCATAGATCAATCTTGATGGAATGTGTTGTGGTTTCTCCTACAACATCATCAATTGGGGAAAACACTTATTGTATTCATTAGTTAAAGGATAATCAAAACATAAATGATAACAAAATACAAGTCAAGGTGCTTGGTGATCCCACACAGAGCAAAGCTAAAGATAGGGAGAAGAACCAAACCCTAGTGTGTGATCTTGTTGTGATTAAATTGATATGATGTGATAGAGGGATCTTAGGGTCAAAAATTGGGGTACAACAGCTGCCCTTATTTAAGTGTCTTCTATCCAGAGATGCGAAGGTTAGAAATCCTAATGTCGATGCGATTGAAGATGCTTAAATATAAAACAAGCCCTATTTTTGGCCCTAAGATTCCATGCAATGCTTATGATTATGAATGCAGATGAACAAATCTAAAAAGGGTGCAAAAATCCATCGAGGATGTAGCCCATAAAACAGGGATCAAAAGAGTAACCCGACCAGGAAAATAAATCACTGATGAACAAAAGACAAAACTCTGTTGGGGTAGAGCCCCAAGAGGAGATAAAGCATCGTCAAATCAAAAAATTGAGGTGAGAAAGTGAAGGATAATGGTGACCAACAGATGACTACAAACCATCCACTCACTGAGGAGATAGCAAAAAAAAGTAACGTCGACCCACTGTGGAAAGAAATTGTAAGATAATACCAATAAATTTCAATAAGCAGTCAGTACTCATAATTGAAAACAAATGAACTTCTTCGAAGCAAAGAATCTCAATGACGAACTTCCTTCCATAATGACAAGGCTACCATTCATCGGAAAAAGATCTTAACAACGAAATACCTTCCATAATGACAAGGCTACTATTCATTGGAGTAACAAATCTCAACAACAAACTACCTTCCATAGTGACAAGGCTATCATTCATTGGAGTAACAAATCTCAACAACAAACTACCTTCCATAATGACAAGGCTACTATTCATTGAAGTAACAAATCTTAGCAACGAACTACCTTCCATAATGACAAGGCTACCATTCATTGGAGTAAAAAATATCAACAACGAAGTACCTTCCATAATGACAAGGCTACCATTCATTGGAGTAACAAATATCAACAATAAACTACCTTCCATAATGATAATGCTACCATTCATTGGGGTAACAAATTTCAGCAACAAACTACCTTCCATAATAACAAGGCTACCATTCATTGGAGTAACAAATCTCAGCAACGAACTACCTTCCATAATGATAAGGCTACCATTCATTGGAGTAACAAATCTCAACAACAAACTACCTTCCATAATGACAAGGCTACCATTCATTGAAGTAACAAATATCAACAACAAATTACCTTCCATAATGACAATGCTACCATTCATTGGAGTAATAAATCTCAACAACGAACTACCTTTCATAATGACAAGGCTACCATTCATTGGAGTAACAAATCTCAGCAATGAACTACCTTCCATAATGACAAGGCTACCATTCATTGGAGTAACAAATCTCAACAACAAACTACCTTCCATAATGACAAGGCTACCATTCATTGGAGTAACAAATCTTAAAAACAAACTACCTTCCATAATGACAAGGCTACCATTCATTGGAGTAAAAAATCTTAGCAACGAACTACCTTTCATAATGACAAGGCTACCATTCATTGGAGTAACAAATCTCAATAACAAACAACCTTCCATAATGACAAGACTTGATTGGTGAAGATGGGATTACAAACCCAACATCGCAACATACACCAATTGGTCCCGTACTCAACTAACTGAGAAACACATCAAGATCATACTCATTCCAGCAGAAATTCCTTGGGATAATTTTCTTGGGAAAATCAGACTTTCAAAAATTTCTGAATTTGTCCGTCACTAGAGTCACTATTTTTGTTCTCCTTTAGTCACAAAATCTAAAGCAATAAGTAATTTGTAAATTATTTTCAAAAAGTAATTTTGTTATTTAATATTTTTGCTTTGATCATTACTATCAATAAAAAATAAAGTCTTTGTAAGATGAATAAAATAATAATTGCAAGGCATTGGATAAAAGCTCAAACCTTATTAATAGCATGGTAGTCTGCGAATGGCGAGACTCCATATATGATTACAAAGTTTGGAAAATGGTAATATACATTGGAAAAGATACATTGAGTTACAATGACCACTATTCTCCCTAACAACTTTGAATTCCTGAGCAGAGACTTCGGTTGAAGAGTAATGAAAATCCAAGAAGATTGTTGCTTCAATGATCAAGTCTTGTATGATGCAGTTACTTACCAGAAAATCCCGAACTTGTGCCTATTTTTCTGTTGTACCCCAAAATTTTCCCTCCCATATTTCTTAATACATGTCAAGTGAGGTCCTCAAATTGCTCAAGGAAGTCCAAGAGTTGACCAGACAAACTCTCTCTTAAGGCAGTCTACCTCAAATTAGGGTTTCATTTTTCATCAAGATGCTTGAGACCATAGGAGCCCAAATGCTCACCATTGTCCTAATATGTTCTCAAGATCATCCATGTCGAGTTTCAAGCCTTGCAGAGGAAGTTTACTCAGTCAATTGCTCAAAGGCCTGAAAATCGACTGTGCTAGGTCAAAAATCAATTGTGGCCCACATACAGTCAAACTTCAAGATTTTTGGTCAACATCCTAATTTTGAAGTATCATTCATCATTTGATCAAGGGTTGATCATGATTCATCAAGGATTGCTCACTATTCATCAAAACCCAAAAGTTGCTAAATTAGGGTTTTGTAGGAAAAGTTAACTCAACTTTGACCAAGCATAACTTTCTCATACTTTATCAGAAATTACCCATCCAAAGCTCATTTTGAAGAGGATGCAATTCCCTACAATTAATCGTCAGCTCTAAAGTTCAAAATATCCACTGACAAAAAGATATGAATTTGGACATTATAGGTCATTTTGAAAAGTCAACAAAGACACCTTTTGGGTCAAAGCTTCATACATGAGCATGGAAGATTAAATTGAGATGATACCAAAAGGGTTGCTTAGAGGATATCCTAATATTTCTAAAAAGTCCAAGAACACCTCTCTAGGGTCAAAATTGAGAGAGTTATGCATTGGCCAAGTTGGCCTTTTTTTGCAAAATTGCCAAAAGTCAAATGTGCTCAAATTTGCATTTTTTGCTAAATGGGCCCAACTTTTTATGCTTGCACTTCAATGATAACATAGTCCACGACCTATGGGACCCTCCATGCTTTATTTATTCATTTATTTAATTTGTTTTGATTTTTATTCATTTAAAATTCAAATAAAATCAAATAAATCTAAATAAATCATATATTGTGTTTTAGGGATGATTTTTGCATTTAAGGAAGATCTTATATGCTGTCAATTGAGAATCAATTCGTGCAAGGTTGATTTGTTTGGAAAAAGATTGGATTTGAGCAAAATTGGAAAGAAATCATATGCCATGAAAGACCAAATCAAATCTTCATAATGGGCAAGATTGATTTCGTTTTTGTTGACCTAACATGTTGTACTACATATACAGAAGCAATCCAAGGCATGAGAGAGGTTAGAGCAGTCGCGCAGAGCTAGAACAAAACTCAAAAACTTCAAGAAAAAGTGGTGATCCAATTTCCATGCTAGAGACCAAATCGTGCCATCTTTCCTTTGCCAATCGATTGCTGGAGGTCTAAGGATCATATTCCAATCATTAGCAGCCTCTCCAGGTCCTGTAACCCATTGTAGCAGTCACACGGTTAGCCAAAATTTTCGTTTTCATTTTCATCAATTTATACACCATTTTCACGTTTTGATTGCATATTCTTATTCCTTAACATGTTTGCAAGCTAATCATTATATTCAATTGCGTTTTTGGTGATTGTATGACATATTGCCATGGCTAGGGTTTCTTGTTTAATTTTAGGGCTTTGCAGGATAGGTAAAATTGGACATTGATTCTGGTACCATGAGACTCGTGAGGATGAGACGAGTTGATTGGTACCAGCCATGGCCATTTATATTGCCTATTGTTGTACCCCAAAATTTTCCCTCCCATATTCTTCAAGATTTGCAAAGAGCAAGCTTCAAAATCTCCCCAAGGGTTGCACAGTTCAAGGGCCTCCTAACAGTCAAAAACTAGGGTTTTGGTTCTAACAAAGAAAATTAAGTTTCCAAGGGTCCAATCAAGTCCCATATGCCTACAAACATGGTCAAGCATCCTCATGCCAAGTTTCAAAACTTACAACACAAAATTGCACAGTCAAAAACCCTAATTGCTCAACAGTCAACTGCAGGGGCAAAATGGTCATTTGACACTCAAAAGTTCAAATTTTTGGTCAACATCTTATTTTGAAGCCACAAACATCATTTGATCAATTCGTGATCATGATTCTCAAAGTATGGCTCAAAAAGTCTCAAGATGCAAAAGTTTCCATATTTGGACAATTGAAAAAGTCAACTGTAACTTGACCAAGGCATAACTTCCACATGGTTTATCAAAAAAATTCCATCCAAATCTCATTTTGAAGAGAAAGACATTTCCTACAACTCCTCTTCACACTTCAAGTCCAAGAAATGCTCTCACAAAAAGTTATCAATTTCAACATTATAGGTCATTTTCAAAAGTCAACAAAAAGGGACTTTAAGTCAAAGACCATAACTTGATATTGGTAAATCAAAATGACATGGGACCAAACGCATTGGTTAGATGACTTCAAGACCTTTCCAAAATGTCCAAGAACATGATCAAAGCTTAAACATTGAGCAAGATATGCCTTGTGGAAGTTGGGAAATTTTTGGAAATTTTGAAAAGTCAACTTTGCTTCAAATGCCTTAAAATTGCTAATGGGCCACATTTTCTTCCAAGATTCATCATCCAAAGACTATGCACGACCATTTGGCCCAAAGGGGATTTATTTCATCATTTTTATTTATTTATTTGAATTTTTAATTACTATTAATTCATTTAATAAAATAAAATATGACAAAAATACTAAAATAAGGTTTTCAAATCTTTTTGTGCAGAATAAACTCTCCTTAAAGGCTCAAGATTCGTGCATACCCAAAATTAGAAGGTTTGGCCATGATTGACAGCAAAATCACATGGAAAAAGATTGAAAAAATATGCCATTAAATCCAATATTTGATTCATGATTGCATTGATCTTTTGGCTCAGAGTTTAACCCTAATCTATTGCCATACATATACTAACCTAACCCTAGTGCAAAACCCTCTGAATGCTGCGCCTCACATCAAGAACAAAGTTGGTATTTTTGTCCAAAATTTCAAAATCTGAAAACTGCTTTAGAGTTGGTTTCAAGGCAAAATACCAATTGCAATAGCTTGCCAAGGCTTCACTGAACCTAACTGCGTTCTTTTACAATCCTCACGCACCCAGAATTGGTACATAGCAGTCAAACTGTTTCATCTTTTTGCATAATCGTATTTCATCATTCATGCCATGATTTTGAGTTCTAATGCTTGCTTTGTACTAGTCTTATCATTCTGAAGCTAACCATACTGTTTAATTGAGTTTTTCTTGCCTATACGCGAAATCACCATTGAAGCTTGCTAGGGTTACAAAACTGTAAAATTGGGGCTTTACGTTTAAGGAAAAATCAGGCAAATAGACTTGTACCGTTCGAACCAGAAGCTTCATACGAATCCAATGCACTAGTCGCGCTCAATTCATCATGCGCCAGATCCTATTCGCTATTTTCATGTTTTAAGTTTGTGGGGGTTTAAAACCCCCGTTATTTAAATGTTTTTTTGTTTCAGAACAACGAAGAAGACGATGCGTGGAAGACAGTGATTGGACAATTTGAATTCAGCGCGCGTTTTTGTTGTTTCTAGGCCACTAATGCTAATTTTCTTTTATATTATTCATTTGTTATTTTAGGTACAACGCGCGTTAATGGTTCAGTTGGTGGAGGATAACATTGGTAAGCCTTGGGACCTGGGTTCGAACCCCAGGTCCCCCTTCTTTATTCCATATTTTTCTTCTGAACGTGTTTCTATGTAGCTCGTTCCCTGAGGTATACCATACAGCCCCATAATCTGACGTGCCACGCGCCCACTAAGATCCAACCAAAGGCCCTGATCTGAAGAGTACTATGTGCATAAGTCAACCAGGCCACACGCCAGCATGAAAAGTCAACAAGGCCAAGGGTCTATTGGGCCTAATTGCTGGGACAAAACCTCCAAACTGGGGTCAACACCCCCCAAGGGTTTGCATTTCTTTTCTTTTTCCTTATTTTATTTTTATTTGTTTAATTTTAATTTAATTCATCAAATTAATATTTTCATAATATAAAAAAAAAATAACAAAAATCAGAAAGTCACAAAATAAAATATATTTTACTTAAATGTTATTTTTGTAAATAAAATCTTATTAATTAATTTAGTTTTTTTAAATTCTAGGATTAATTTTAATATTTTTTTTATAAACTTAAAAATTGTAGAATTAGGGTTTTAAACACTTTTATCCTTTTTTTCCTTTTTCCACCATATTAATTATTAATTATTAATTACTATTTTTGTAAATAAATATGTAAATAATTAATTAGCATAAATTAGGTTTTAAACTTTAACCTTTTCTTTAAGAATTAAAAATATTTAGAACTAGGTTTGCCTTCTAATTTTAAATTCTTTTCTTATTTCGTTAAATACAAAAAAACAAAAAAACATTTCTTTTCTTTAATTTAATACTTAATTAACTTTTAATTTCTATTTAATTTCAAAAGGGTCCAACGCCCTCACATTCGATAGTAATTCCAATTCGCGCGCTTATTTTATTTCCTCTTTTTTATGTAATTCTCCCAAAGCCATGTAAATTTGACATCTATCTTTTTCGCACTCTTTCTTTTATTTCAAATCGGGTCCTGGATTAAATTTGGCGATGTGGACCCGCGCCTTTGTAATAGCGTAGGATTTTTATGTTCCCGCAACTTTTAACTGTTAACTATTGCATGAAAGAATGAATGTTGAAATAAAAGCAACACGTAGATCACCCATGACATGAATAAGATAAATGCAAACGAACATGACACACAAATCACACACCACCCCTAGGGTACGCCTCAGTGTTGCCTTGCCCCTCGAAAGGTGATCGTCGAGTAGAGGACGTTTTAGTAAGTCCTCATGATCCAGGAACCTGGCATGAGGGTAGCTTCTAAGGTGTCTTCCCATTGCTCCGGTGATAACCATGTCCCGAACCCTCGAATTGACCCGAACACCTCCAACGGTGGTGCTACCTACCTCTCAATGGTGGGATGGCACTACTTTAAGGACATTTACACAGACGAATTCCTTAGGGTAGGTAGACGACTCTAGATACTTGCTCTAATTTCAAAAACAAATCAAAAATACTTTTCACACCGACACCTTTTCAAAAAGCTTTCGAAAGCAATTTTTCAAACACTCTTGAGGACTGATACAAGAGTCGAACTAAAATTTTCAAAGGAACTTTTTTTAAAACCCACAGTTGAAAAGAAAACAAACCATTTTTGAAAACACATTGAGCAAGTATCTAAGAGCCCATGGATAACCATGGATAGAAAGGGTGATAACACCTTCCCTTTCTATAATCTACCTCCCGAACCGAGAGCAATCTCTATAAGGAATTTTTCTGTGCTTTTGTCCTTTCCATTTGGAGAAAATAAAAGACGGTGGCGACTCTTGCTTCCGCGACATTTCGCGAACCAGCGTTAAACAGTCAGTTCCAGATCCACCGATCACAGAACTGGCGACTCTGCTGGGGACACTTTTAAAGTGAGGTGTACCTTAGGACTAGTTCATAACTGTGTTTTCAATTGTATTGATTTGCTGGCTTTAAATTGTGGGACTGTCTTGGGAGTTCTATAGATCCTAGCCCGGATCTGGGGATACCTTCTTAGAAAGTAGCAACAAGGCTGTGAGGGAACTGTGCGGGGTATACCGACATGGTTGAAACAGTCTGCTACGTTGATGTGGCACTTTGGTGTGTACCGGTAACCCTTGAGTTCAGTCAAGGAGAGTACGGGGCCTCCGCGTGGTGTCGTGAAGCATCAACTGACCTTAGGAACCTTAATTGAACTATCTTGGCCTCTTTAGGGTAGTGAGATAACTGACTTTGGTGCAGTCCGAGGTTGGTTGATACTCGATACTACACTCAATTGAGGGTTGCTTTCCTGGAATATTTTGGTCGCCAGTTCAGTGGCTAAATCGAAACGATGAACAATGAAAGAAATCCCGTGATATTGGGACCCTTAGAACCCGGTTACTTCTAATAGGACAGGTTGAGCCCACCAACTTCAAGAGGGTACTACCCAGACCCCATGCTGGCCTAAACCCTAAGGGCTTGTCTTGTGTGACTTGTGTGCCTTACATGTTTGCCTTTGTAAATATCTGTGGTGTGTTTAATCATAGCATCATGACATCATCCAGCATCATATGCATTGACTAACCATTTCAGGGATTCAAATCTTCATCTTTGTTCTTGTTTTATAGGACATGGAAACTGTTCGCAGAAAGACAATTCAAATCAGCCTTGTAAGGATCCCTCCTCAGCTTAAGGAGCTTATATCCAGGATTCCCGAGAGCTCTTCATTCAGTGAAAGACATGGAAGACTCATCAGCTTGGTCAATACCAATATTGAGGAAGATATGATAAAGGTCCTGTTCCAGTTCTTTGACCCTCTGCATCACTGTTTCACTTTCTTGGATTATCAGCTGGTACCTACATTGGAGGAGTTCTCCCGGCTCTTGAAGATCCCTATCCTTGATCAACTACCCTACAACGGTACGGAAAAGGAACCCAAGCTTGAAGAGATTGCTAAAGCCTTGCACCTACAATCATCTGACCTCAAGGGACATTGGGAGGTTAGAAGTGGCATCAAAGGGTTCTTAGCCAGGTTTCTGTTTGAAAAGGCCCATGAATGTTGGAACTCCCTTGACTTACAAGCTTTTGAAGAAGTTGTGGCCCTCCTTGTCTATGGTTTGGTGTTGTTCCCTAACCCAGATCAGCTTATAGATATCAGTGCTGTCCAGATCTTCATGTCCAGGAATCCTATACCTACGTTGCTGGGGGACATCCTTCACTCATGTTACACTCGAACCATGAGAAAAAGAGGTGTCCTTATGTGTTGCACTCCTCTCCTGGGAAGGTGGTTTATTTCGCACCTTCCACAATCAGTTTTGAAGAATGAGCGGGGTTTGAGATGGTCACAACGGTTGATGACTCTTACACATGCAGATATACATTGGTGCCCTCGGTCCAGAGAGGATGTCACTATCATTGATCGTTGCGGGGAGTACCCTAATGTTCCTTTACTTGGAATCAGAGGAGGTATTACTTACAACCCATGCCTGGCTTGGAGACAGTTTGGTTACGCTCGGAGGGATGGCCCTCATGACATGTTAATTCCTAACATAGTTTTTGACTTCGACAACGATGCACAAGGACTTCGCCAGAGATTTATCAGAGCTTGGAGGATGCCCAGTAGGATAGACAGTAAGACACTGGGGCACATGAACTCCATCCTATTGGAACCTTATCTCAAGTGGGTACGAGCCCGCTCCCAGAAGTTAATAATGCCTTATCCTCATGTGCTCCCTGTGATCAAAGAGCCAGTCTTGGAAGGAGAGGTGTCCTACACCATTCAGCATCCTGACATGCCCACGTCCTGGGAAGAGATGCAGAAGAGCTGGATCCAGCTTAAGGAAGAACGGAATTCTCTTGAGACCAGTCTACATGCTAGTGAAAAGAAGGTCTTGGAGCTCACCCGCCTATTGCATGAGGAGAGGAATCTCAACACCTACATAGCTCCAAAGAGGATGCGTAGTGTCTTTTGGGATTGATTTGCTTTTGTATTATTCTGCCCATGAGACTTTGATGTACTGAACAATTATTTCCTTAATAATAACGTGTGTTCCTTTTTTGTCTGCAACAAATTTGAACTTTCGAACCCTTGAATGCATTGCATAAACACATATCATTCATCATGTGCATAACAGGTTTTCTCTTCTTTTCAGGTTGCTTACTGTTCTTCGCTGTTTATTTCAGCATCATGAATCCTGACTCATCAGCAACCGAGATGTCCATCAAGGCTCTTCAGGCGCAGAATGCACAATTTCAGGAACTAATCATGGGTTTGGCTCAGGGCCAAGAAGAGCTGAAGGCTCTGCTCCTGAAGAAGGAGAAGAAGAAGAAGAAGAGAACTGTTCTTTTCAATTCGGGCCGAAGGTTTGGCAACACTCTGCAGAATGAAGAGGCTGGTTCTTCTATAGGCAAAAGCAGTCCCCAAGGGGGAAAAGGTCCTAGTCCGGTAGTCTCTGACAACGAGACTGATTTTGATGAGGAACAGTATCCTCTGGCTGAAGACCGGTATAAGCAGTTGGAAGACAGACTGAATGCAATGGAGATCCAACAAGTGCCTGGGCTGGATTTCGGAGACTTGGGCTTATCTACTGGTGTGATTATTCCTCATAAGTTCAAAGCACCATCTTTCACCAAATATGACGGGGCGTCTTGTCCCAAGCTACACCTCAGGTCTTATGTGCGGAAGATTCAGCCGTACTCAGCGGACAAGAATTTGTGGATCCACTTCTTCCAGGAGAGTCTTTCAGGGACTCATCTCGAATGGTTCTATCAGCTGGATGGGACCAAGGTTCGTAACTGGGAGGAGTTGGATACTGCTTTCTATAAGCAGTATCAATATAATGCCGACCTTGCCCCTACACGTACCCAACTCCAGGGTATGTCGCTAGGTTCAAGTGAAGGTTTTAAAGAGTACGCACAAAAGTGGAGGGATCTGGATGGCAAGGTGCAGCCTCCGTTAACTGACCGGGAGTTGGTAGACATGTTCTTGTGGACCCTATCTGGGCCATTTTTCAACCATCTTATCGGTAACTCATCTGCAGGGTTTACTGATCTTATTCTGACTGGAGAGAGAATAGAGGCTGGGATGAAGTCTGGTAAAATTCAGAAGGGTGCATCTGCAAGTTCGGAGAAGAAGCCCTTTAAGAAGGAGGCCAGTGCTGTATATGGGTCTAGAAGACAAGAGAAACCTGAGCGCCGCCAATCTGTCAACGCGGTGATGATTGCTAAACCTGCTGCCGCTCCTCGGCAAACCAATCCTTAAAGGGCTGAAATACCCAGGAGAGAGTTTACCCGTTTGAGTATGACCCTATCGCAAATCTTGCCGCAGTTGTTGTCCACCAACCTAGTGACTGTCAGGGAGGCCCCGAAAGTGGTGAATACTGCCTCTCCGAAATACAATCCAAATGCCCGCTGTGCTTATCACTCCGATAGCCCGGGGCATTCCACTGATGACTGTTGGGCCTTAAGGAATAAGCTGCAGGACCTTATTGATACAAAGGAGGTACAGTTTGAGACATCTGAGAAGCCTAATGTAGTGACAGCTCCCCTGCCTGCTCATGGAGTGAATGCTATTGGGGATGAGGATGAAGTGGATGAAGCTGAGTTCGACAGCTGGATTTACCCGACAACCGACAGTGAACCTAACAATTGGATTGCAAAGGACAACCTACTTGTTTCTCTTGTTAATGAGTAATGAATTCCTATGTTTTATTATTTGTAATAAACAATTAAAACTCTATGGCCCGGTGTCTTACCCGAGGCACCGTTGGCTTCATTTGTGAGGGCATATAAATTATCATTTCATATATCATGAATAAAGACCTTGGACGTTTTCTCGCATTTCAAATCTTATGCTCCTTTTCTTTCTTTCCTTTCCTTATATATTACAAAAACAGCTGTATTTACACACACTCACTCATATAGGTTTCAATCCACTCTGGATCTCACTGGTAACGACTCTGCTACTGCCAGTTATGACTTCGAAAATCCGATCAACTTAGCCGAAGACGAAGGTGAAGATGATTGCGAAGTGCCTGGCGAGCTTGCAAGACTATTACTTCAGGAAGAGAGGGCAATTCAACCACACGAAGAACCGGTGGAAACAATAAATCTGGGTACTGATACAGACAGAAAGGAGGTAAAGATTGGTGCCAACCTAGAGCTCAGCGTGAAGCAACGGTTGTCTCAGATGCTACATGATTATGTGGAGATCTTTGCCTGGTCCTACGAAGACATGCCCGGTTTGGATACTGACATTGTGGTCCATCATTTGCCTACCAAGGAAGACTGCCCTCCGGTTAAGCAAAAGGTCCGCCGTATGCGTCCAGAGATGTCTGAGAAGATCAAGGCCGAGGTTATGAAAGAGTTTGTTGCCGGGTTTCTTGCAGTGACTTCCTATCCTCAGTGGGTTGCCAATGTGGCGCCAGTACCAAAGAAAGATGGAAAGGTCAGAATGTGTGTCGACTACAGGGATCTGAACAGGGCCAGCCCCAAGGATGGCTCCCCCTACCTCACATTGATGTCCTTGTTGACAATACTGCTCAGCATAAGGTGTTTTCTTTCATGGATGGCTTTTCAGGTTACAATTAGATCAAGATGGCTCCTGAAGACATGGAAAAGACTACCTTTGTTACTCAGTGGGGCACCTTCTGCTACAAGGTCATGCCTTTTGGACTGAAGAACGCTGGGGCAACCTACCAACGTGCCATGGTTGCTTTATTTCATGACATGATCCATCATGAGATAGAAGTGTATGTTGACGACATGATCGCAAGGTCCCAGACCGAGGAAGAACACCTGGATCACCTGCAGAAATTGTTTGACCGTCTGAAGTTGTACAAGCTGAGGTTGAACCCGGACAAGTGCACCTTCGGGGTCAGATCCGGGAAGTTGCTAGGCTTCGTGGTAAGTGACAAGGGTATTCAAGTGGATCCTGCCAAGGTTAAAGCCATTCAAGAGATGCCAGTTCCTAAGACAGAGAAAGAGGTCAGATGCTTTTTAGGACGCCTGAATTACATTGCTCGATTCATCTCGCATCTGACGGCTACCTGTGAACCAATCTTCAAGCTGCTGAAGAAAGATCATGTAGTACGTTGGAATGATGAATGTCAGGCTGCTTTTGACAGAATCAAAGAGTATCTCCAAGAACCACCCATCCTTATGCCACCAGTTGAAGGGAGACCTCTGATACTATACCTGACAGTACTTGACAACTCAATGGGGTGTGTGCTGGGGCAGCATGACGAGTCTGGCCGAAAAGAGCTCGCCATTTATTACCTTAGCAAAAAGTTTACCGACTGTGAGACCCGATACTCACTGCTCGAGAAAACTTGCTGCGCTTTGGTATGGGCAGCTCGCCGGCTGAGACAGTATATGCTGACTCACACTATTTTGTTGATCTCAAAGATGGATCCTATAAAGTACATATTTGAAAATCCTGCTCTGTCTGGGAGAATAGCAAGATGGCAAATGATCTTGACAGAATACGACATTCAATACACAACCCAGAAAGCCATCAAAGGAAGTGTATTGGCAGACCACTTGGCACATCAGGCAGTAGACGACTATCAATCAATGAACTTCGAGTTTCCGGACGAGAGCATCATGATAGTGACTGATTGTGAAGTACCTGGACCGGATGAAGGACCTGAGGAAGGATCCCGATGGTCTATTCACTTTGACGGAGCCTCTAACGCTTTGGGTAACGGCATCGGCGCTGTAATCATATCCCCCAAGGCACTCATACTCCACTCACTGCCCGGCTATGTTTCAACTGTACCAACAACATGGCGGAGTATGAGGCATGCATCATGGGTCTTCAAGCTGCGATCGACTTAAGGATCAAGTTTCTGAGTGTCTTCGGAGATTCCGCTCTCGTGATCAATCAGATCAAAGGAGAGTGGGATACGAAACATCCGAATCTTATTCCTTACAGAGAATGTGTGTTGACTTTGATCCCCCACTTCACGAAGATAACATTTGAACATTTCCCAAGAGAGGAGAATCAGTTAGCGGACGCGTTAGCTACGATGTCTTCTATGTTCAAGGTCAAATGGGACAATGAGGCTCCCCGGATCATTATCTGGAAACTGGACGAACCGGCATACTGTTGCGATCTCGAGACTGAATTGGTGACTGAGAAGCCTTGGTACCATGAGGTGAAGAGATACTTGGAAGCTCAGGAATACCCTGAAGGTGCCTCTATCAACGATAAGAAGTTTCTGAGAAGGTTCGCAACAAAGTTCTTCCTTAGCAACGGCATCCTGTATAAGCGAAACCATGATTCGACCTTACTGCATTGTGTGGATAAAACTGAAGCAGAAAGGATCATGGCAGAGCTACATGAAGGTACCTTCGGGACACATTCCAATGGACACACTATGGCGAAGAAAATCCTTCGGGCAGGGTATTTCTGGTCCACAATGCAAGCTGACTGTTACCAACATTCTCGGACATGCCACAAGTGCCAGATATATGCAGATAAGGTGCATGTTCCTCCAGTTCCTCTAAATGTTCTGACTGCGCTTTGGCCGTTTGCAATGTGGGGCATAGATATGATCGGTGAGATTAAACCTACGACATCCAATGGGCATCGCTTCATCCTAGTGGCGATTGATTACTTCACGAAGTGGGTCGAAGCAGCATCCTACGCTACGGTAACCAAGACTGTTGTGGCACGGTTTATTCGGCACAACCTGATCTGACGATACGGTGTCCCGGAAAGAATCATTACAGACAACGGTACCAATCTCAATAACAAGATGATCACTGAGCTCTGCGAGCAGTTTAAGATACAGCACCACAACTCTTCTCCGTACAGACCGAAGATGAATGGGGTTGTAGAAGCAGCAAATAAGAACATGAAGAAAATTGTGCAGAAGATGACAGTGACTTATAAAGATTGGCACGAGATGTTACCGTTCGCTCTACATGGGTACCGTACCTCAGCCAGGACATCAACCGGGGCAACTCCCTTCTCCTTGGTCTACGGTATGGAGGCAGTCTTACCGATCGAAGTGCAAATACCCTCTCTCCGGATAATGAAGGATGCAAATCTGAACGAAGATGATTGGATCCAGACACGACTTGATCAGTTAAACCTTATTGACGAAAAGAGACTTGCTGCTATTTGTCATGGTAAAACGTACCAAAAACGAATGATCAGGGCATTTAACAAAAAGGTCAGACCACAACAATATCAAGTTGGGGATCTGGTAATCAAGCGAATCATCCTTCCTCAGAGTGATCCAAGGGGAAAATGGACCCCTACGTATGAAGGGCCATTTGTGGTTAAACATGTGTTCTCAGGAGGAGCCATGATTCTAACCAATATGGACGGTGACGACCTTCCTCACCCCGCTAATGCAGACATAGTAAAAAGATACTACGCATGAAAAAGACCCGCTAGGTTGACATACCTAGGCAAAAATTAGGGCTTCCCGGCGAACCAAAAGGGTTCGGGCAAAATGAAGGGATGAAATAAAAAAAATCTGTACACCCGGCAAGCCGAAAACCTGAAAAGGCGGCTTGGGCAAAAATGGGTATCCCGGTGGACTGAAAACCCGAAAGGGCGGTCCAGGCAAAAGTTAGGGATAAAGCGTAATACTATGTCTCATTGGATCACTTTGCATCCTGAATCCGGCATCTACATCAAGTTCAGACGACATCGATCAGTCAGCTTCATCTTCGTTTAGGTCATCAAGTGATGAGACGCTCGGAGATATAAAGGCGATAGCAGAGTTGAAACCCAGTGGGATCATTCCATTTCACACAACTGTTTATCTTCTTTTGTACAAATTTGTATAAACTCTTTTATTCGGCGGCGTTCTCTTACTAGGACGTCAGCCTCTTGTACATAAACGCCTATTTACAGGCAAATTCAAAAATCAATATAAAAATCACCTTTCCAGTTAAAACTGTCTCTTGTTTTTTTTCCTTTTCTGTTTTGTTTTGCGAAGAACGTCCAAGGTTCAATTTGTGATATATGCATTAACAATAATTTGCTAACTCATGAATATTTGCATACGAAACAAAGGATTAATTACAGGTAACATTAGAAACAGGGGCAATAAAGAGTGGTGTAAGCGATCTAATTATTCCGTCCTCCAAGGTATCAAGGTAGGTTCGGCTGAAGAACATAACCAGTATATCTTAATTCCCTAGAGAGTGAGCCAGCAAGTCAGTACACTCTCCCCAAGCAAAGCTATAATAGCAGTCTTAAGGAAGTTGGGTATCCTCCAGCAGATCTCAACATTCCCCGGCAGTAACAAGCATCCCCGGCAGTCTTGGCCTAAAGATTGTTCCCCGGCGGTATATCAAACATTCAATGGAGTCACTTCCCCGGTACAGTTCAAAACTCCTCCAAGAGAGTCCAATCCAGTTTCCCCAGGAAAGTTGGGATCCATCTCCCCAAGCAGTAAGCTTACCCCAGTAGATTCTGGAAGCTTGTCCTCGCAGAGCACGAACGCGTCTCCCGGCTTTATTCAAAGGGTTATTTCCTTACCAGGATATAACTGGGTTATCCTCAGCCAAAAGCCACGGAAAGATCGTCCCCGACGAAGTCTTCTTATCCCCAGCGAAGTTACCATCAACATTTCAGCAAAGTACCTCTTCCCTACAGAGTATTACTCCCCAGCAAGATCTCTAGAGTACTTTTCCCCGCAGAATATTCCATTCGCCAAGTTTATTCCCCAACGGAGTTATCTTCTCCTACCGGTATTCTTGCAACTATCACCCCCAGTGGAAGCCAAAAATCTACTCTTCAACATCAGCCCAGGAGTGACTTCCCGGCACCTGTCGAGGATTTACTTTCCTAGACGACAAAAACATACATTCATAAACATCACATACATCATGATACATGCATAAACGCACCATACCTTACAATCTCATTTATGTTGAGAACATCATTGCTTGATCCATATCATGCATTGCATATGACTGACCTTTAACTTTCAGGAAAGATCCAGTAAGTTCTCAGCTATATTTAAGACCTAGACCGGTTCAGTTAAATCGACCCTAAGATTTTCCTGATTCTTATCCAGTCAAAGGCCTTCTCTGGTTCAGTCAGATCGACCCTAAGATCTCCCTGTTTCTTATCCAGTTGAAGATTTCAAGACCTTGACCGGTTCAATTAAATCGACCCTAAGATTTTTCTGTTTCTTATCCAGTCAAAGGCCTTCTCTGGTTCAGTCAGATCGACCCTAAGATCTCCCTGTTTCTTATCCAATTGAAGATTTCAAGACCTAGACCGGTTCAGTTAAATCGACCCTAAGATTTTCCTGTTTCTTATCCAGTCAAAGGCCTCCTCTAGTCCAGCTAAATCGAACCCTAAAAGATTTTCCTGATGAAGACTCAGTGGAAGATATCCAAGATTCTCTCAGCGTTACTGTTGAGGTAGTAATCGTCCCCAGATTCTCTCATCGTTACTGTTGAGGTTGAAGTCGCCCAAGATTCTCTCAGCGTTACTGTTGAGGTTGAAGTCACCCAAGATTCTCTCAGCATTACTGTTGAGGTTGAAGTCGCCCAAGATTCTCTCAGCGTTACTGTTGAGGTTGAAGTCGCCCAAGATTCTCTCAGCGTTACTGTTGAGGTTGAAGTCGCCCAAGATTCTCTCAGCGTTCCTGTTGAGGTACTAATCATCCAAGGTTCTCTCACCGTTCCTGTTGAGGTAGTAACCATCCCTGGTTCATTCATCACCTTTTGAAGCTCCAGATTCAATTCCTATAACCAGTCAGGACACATCTATACAAAGAGTTTGAAGACCAACTCCTGTAACAAGCCAGGTAATCATTTTCTTTTTCCAGGTACACAAGTTCTCGCTAAGGAATCTCTTATGCGATCGACATCCAGATGGCATCTATAAGCCCATCCACCTATCCATCACCTCTCAGCATGGCATCTATAAGCCCATCATCCTATCTCCAAATGGCATCTATAAGCCCATTCCCACCATCACACTACTATGTGAGCGCAAATTTCTGGGCACTCTAATGTTCAATCATCTTCCACCTTCGGATTACGAAAGGCACGTCAGCCAATCTGCATCCTCAGGTCTAAGAAGATTGAACAGGGGCAACTGTTGTACCCCAAAATTTGCCCTCCCATATTCTTCAATATTTGCAAAGAGCAAGCTTCAAAATCTCCCCAAGGGTTGCACAGTTCAAGGGCCTCCTAATAGTCAAAAACTAGGGTTTTGGTTCTAACAAAGAAAATGAAGTTTCCAAGGGTCCAATCAAGTCCCATATTCCTACAAACATGGTCAAGCATCCTCATCCCAAGTTTCAAAACTTACAGCATAAAATTGCACAGTCAAAAACCCTAATTGCTCAACAGTCAACTACAAGGGCAAAATGGTCATTTGACAGTCAAAAGTTCAAATTTTTGGTCAACATCTTATTTTGAAGCCACAAATATCATTTGATCAATTCTTGATCATGATTCTCAAAGTATGGCTAAAAAAGTCTCAAGATGCAAAAGTTTCCATATTTGGACAGTTGAAAAAGTCAACTGTAACTTGACCAAGGCATAACTTCCACATGGTTTATTAGAAAAATTCCATCCAAAGCTCATTTTGAAGAGAAAGACATTTCCTACAACTCCTCTTCACACTTCAAGTCCAAGAAATGCTCTCACAAAAAGTTATCAATTTCAACATTATAGGTCATTTTCAAAAGTCAACAAAAAGGGACTTTAAGTCAAAGACCATAACTTGAGATTGGTAAATCAAAATGACATGGGACGAAAAGCATTGGTTAGAGGACTTCAAGACCTTTCCAAAATGTCCAAGAACATGATCAAAGCTTAAAAATTGAGCAAGATATGCCTTGTGGAAGTTGGGAAATTTTTGGGAATTTTGAAAAGTCAACTTTGCTTCAAATGCCTTAAAATTGCTAATGGGCCACATTTTCTTCCAAGATTCATCATCCAAAGACTATGCACGACCATTTGGCCCAAAGGGGATTTATTTCATCATTTTTATTTATTTATTTGAATTTTTAATTACTATTAATTCATTTAATAAAATAAAATATGAAAAAAATACTAAAATAAGGTTTTCAAATCTTTTTGTGCAGAATAAACTCTCCTTAAAGGCTCAAGATTCATGCATACCCAAAATTAGAAGGTTTGGCCATGATTGACAGCAAAATCACATGGAAAAAGATTGAAAAAATATGCCATTAAATCCAATATTTGATTCATGATTGCATTGATCTTTTGGCTCAGAGTTTAACCCTAATCTATTGCCATACATATACTAACCTAACCCTAGTGCAAAACCCTCTGAATGCTGCGCCTCACATCAAGAACAAAGTTGGTATTTTTGTCCAAAATTTCAAAAACTGAAAACTGCTTTAGAGTTGGTTTCAAGGCAAAATACCAATTGCAATAGCTTGCCAAGGCTTCACTGAACCTAACTGCGTTCTTTTACAATCCTCACGCACCCAAAATTGGTACATAGCAGTCAAACTGTTTCATCTTTTTGCATAATCGTATTTCATCATTCATGCCATGATTTTGAGTTCTAATGCTTGTTTTGTACTAGTCTTATCATTCTGAAGCTAACCATACTGTTTAATTGAGTTTTTCTTGCCTATACGCGAAATCACCATTGAAGCTTGCTAGGGTTACAAAACTGTAAAATTGGGGCTTTACGTTTAAGGAAAAATCAGGCAAATAGACTTGTACCGTTCGAACCAGAAGCTTCATACGAATCCAATGCACTAGTCGCGCTCAATTTATCATGCGCTAGATCCTATTCGCTATTTTCATGTTTTAAGTTTGTGGGGGTTTAAAACCCCCGTTATTTAAATGTTTTTTTGTTTCAGAACAATGAAGAAGACGATGCGTGGAAGACAGTGATTGGACAATTTGAATTCAGCGCGCGTTTTTGTTGTTTCTAGGCCACTAATGCTAATTTTCTTTTATATTATTCATTTGTTATTTTAGGTACAACGCGCGTTAATGGTTCAGTTGGTGGAGGATAACATTGGTAAGCCTTGGGACCTGGGTTCGAACCCCAGGTCCCCCTTCTTTATTCCATATTTTTCTTCTGAACGTGTTTCTATGTAGCTCGTTCCCTGAGGTATACCATGCAGCCCCATAATCTGACGTGCCACGCGCCCACTAAGATCCAACCAAAGGCCCTGATCTGAAGAGTACTATGTGCATAAGTCAACCAGACCACACGCCAGCATGAAAAGTCAACAAGGCCAAGGGTCTATTGGGCCTAATTGCTGGGACAAAACCTCCAAACTGGGGTCAACACCCCCCAAGGGTTTGCATTTCTTTTCTTTTTCCTTATTTTATTTTTATTTGTTTAATTTTAATTTAATTCATCAAATTAATATTTTCATAATATAAAAAAAAAAACAAAAATCAGAAAGTCACAAAATAAAATATATTTTATTTAAATGTTATTTTTGTAAATAAAATCTTATTAATTAATTTAGTTTTTTTAAATTCTAGGATTAATTTTAATATTTTTTTTTTATAAACTTAAAAATTGTAGAATTAGGGTTTTAAACACTTTTATCCTTTTTTTCCTTTTTCCACCATATTAATTATTAATTATTAATTACTATTTTTGTAAATAAATAAGTAAATAATTAATTAGCATAAATTAGGTTTTAAACTTTAACCTTTTCTTTAATAATTAAAAATATTTAGAACTAGGTTTGCCTTCTAATTTTAAATTCTTTTCTTATTTCGTTAAATACAAAAAAACAAAAAAAGATTTCTTTTCTTTAATTTAATACTTAATTAACTTTTAATTTCATTTTAATTTCAAAAGGGTCCAACGCCCTCGCATTCGATAGTAATTCCAATTCGCGCGCTTATTTTATTTCCTCTTTTTTATGTAATTCTCCCAAAGCCATGTAAATTTGACATCTATCTTTTTCGCACTCTTTCTTTTATTTCAAATCGGGTCCTGGATTAAATTTGGCAATGTGGACCCGCACCTTTGTAATAGCGTAGGATTTTTATGTTCCCGCAACTTTTAACTGTTAACTATTGCATGAAAGAATGAATGTTAAAATAAAAGCAACGCGTAGATCACCCATGACATGAATAAGATAAATGCAAACGAACATGACACACAAATCACACACCACCCCTAGGGTACGCCTCACTGTTGCCTTGCCCCTCGAAAGGTGATCGTCGAGTAGAGGACGTTTTAGTAAGTCCTCATGATCTAGGAGCCTGGCATGAGGGTAGCTTCTAAGGTGTCTTCCCATTGCTCCGGTGATCACCATGTCCCGAACCCTCGAATTGACCCGAACACCTCCAACGGTGGTGCTACCTACCTCTCAATGGTGGGATGGCACTACTTTAAGGACATTTACACAGACGAATTCCTTAGGGTAGGTAGACGACTCTAGATACTTGCTCTAATTTCAAAAACAAATCAAAAATACTTTTCACACCGACACCTTTTCAAAAAGCTTTCGAAAGCAATTTTTCAAACACTCTTGAGGACTGATACAAGAGTCGAACTGAAATTTTCAAAGGAACTTTTTTTAAAACCCACAGTTGAAAAGCAAACAAACCATTTTTGAAAACACATTGAGCAAGTATCTAAGAGCCCATGGATAACCATGGATAGAAAGAGTGCTAACACCTTCCCTTTCTATAATCTACCTCCCGAACCGAGAGCAATCTCTATAAGGAATTTTTCTGTGCTTTTGTCCTTTCCATTTGGAGAAAATAAAAGACGGTGGCGACTCTTGCTTCCGCGACATTTCGCGAACCAGCGTTAAACAGTCAGTTCCAGATCCACCGATCACACCTATGGAGAGTTTTTGAAAAACGCAGGTTTGTAGCTACATCAAGTCAACCGTAGGTAAAGATGTTGTTACCTAAAACGACGGTTGGGAGGAAGAAGATGGATGCGTGGCATTCACTGATTGGGTTATTTAAATTTCAACGCGTTTTTCCATTAACCATGCTTTTTTCATATATTAGACTTTGTTTTCATTATATATTCAAACAAGCCAAATAGCTAAATTGGCAAGGGTGTATTGGGAATAGGCCTAAGGACTTGGGTTCGATCCCCAGGTCCCATATTTGCTTCATGTTATTTTTCAATAAATGATCAGGTATACCTCACGTCCAAGCATCCACCAAGCAACTCAAGATCTGGCCGTCCCATTCATCAACGCTCCAGATCCAATGCCTTTCCCCTGAACGACCACCATACGCCTCCAGTCAACAACCATATTGGATCAGGCAAAGTCAAACGGGCCTGGATCTTTTGGGCTCAGAATCTCAAACAACACCCCCTTTAATTGCTAATACAGGCCAATTATTCCTTCCTTTTTCTTTTAGTTTATTTAAATCTTTCAATATTTATTTTATTTTCTTTAATTCACAAATTAATTTATTTTTTCACAAAAAAACATAAAATTAATAATTCACAAAAAATTAGGGTTAGTTTTTTTTATCTATTTTATTATTATCAAAATTAATTTAATTTAGTTAATTTAGGAAATTGTAACTTGCTTTCATAAATAAAATCAAAATAGAAATTAGGTTAAACTTTTGATTAAATTTTATTTTGCTCGTTTTCTCAAACAAATAAAAATACAAAAATAGGCTCTTAGAGGAATTAATTTATTTTTCTTAGTTTAAAATTAATTAGACTTAGGATTTTCCTTTAATTTAACAATTCCATTATTTTCTTAAAACAAAACAAAAACATTTTTTTAAATCACAATTAGGTTTAGGCAAGGGTCAAAACCCTAGTTACTTCGCGTTCGATTCATCGCGCGCGTATTATTATTTTTACCCATATTTCTATAAATGTGCATGGTTTGTAATAGTTTAATCTAGGGTTTTTATTTATCGCTTTTTCCGGGTTTTTGGCTATGTAACTAATCCCCCTCCCCGAAGCCTTGTAATAGCGTATATTTAATTTCTCGTATTTTAATTCCCGCAAATATTTAACTGTTTAGATGGATGCTAATAGGATTGTATGACAAGAATGCATGACAAATTAATCCAGTTAGAAAACCCTAATGTGTAAAGACTAAATAATTGAAGACAGATCACTCTCACATATCACTCTTAAGGTATACTCTCACTTCGGTTGCCTTCGGTAAATGATCATTAAGTATAGGGTGTCTTAGTGGTTACCCTTCTGTCTTAAAAAGATCAAATCTCCCGTTCGGATGTTGCCTCGGAATGTTGCCTCGGAAAGGTTGCCTCGAAAATGTTGCCTCGAATATGATCTTAAGACTCTAGGGTTATTACTAATGTGTCCTAACATTGCTTTAGTTAATGTACGTCCCTTTCGAATTGACCCTTACAACTCCAACGACGGTGCTACCTATTTATCAATAGTAGGATAGCGCTGCCTAAAGTAAACGAGAATAGAAACGATGTTTTTCCGAGTAGGTAGATGCTAATTGGTACTTGCTCAAAACAAAACTCTTCACACTTACACATTTCAAAACAATTTTCAAAACAACTTCGTCACACCTTTGAGGACTGATACAAGGGTTATCACGAAGTCAAAACTTTTTCAAAAACAAAACACATACACAAGCAATTTAAAAAGATGAGCAAGTACCTAAGAGCCCGTAGATAACTACGGATAGAAAGGGTGCTAACACCTTCCCTTTCTATAATCTACCCCCCGTACTCAGAAACATCTCGGAAAAGGATTTTTTCTGTAATTTTTTCCTTTCCGATTGGATGAAATAAAAGTCGGTGGCGACTCTTGTTTACCGCGACATTTTGCAAACACAAAACGCAAAATGAAAACCAGCATTCAAATAGTCGGTTCTGCCACTGCATCACAGAACTGGCGACTCTGCTGGGGACTTAATAAGTGGGGTATATCTTAGGATCTAGGTCATCATGATTGCTTCTCTATATTGCTTTGATTGCTTTATGTAGGTGTTTAGGTATTGGCTTGCATTTTTGGTAAACTCCAAGTGTATGTATGAATGTCATGACTGATGTCATAACATTCTAGTTCAGGTTGTACTAACTCTTTAGGTACATATGCAGAAAAATATTGTAACTCAAATACTGATGTTTATAAGTGTGTATCTGAGCATGTTTGCAAAATGATCACATTTAGCTAATCAGTAGACAGGTTTTCTCAGATGTCATAACAGATGTTATGACATCCTGTTCTGAACTAGCAGGATTACAGGATTGGATAAGTCTGAGTTTTTTCAGGAAATAACTCAGTCCTTCCTAAACAGAATCCTGCGTTTTCTGAGGAGTAACCTCGCTCAATCCTAACCTGATCAACAAAGTACTGTGACCTGGTCTTTAGGTCAAACGGAATCAACCCTAGGTTTTTGGAAACCCTAACTGAAGTTGCAGCTGCTATATATTCAACAGAGCTGCGGTTTTTGAAGTCATCCCTGCTGATTGATTAGAAGATCAAGTTTGTAATCTGTATAGATTTGTTTATTGTACTCCAAGCAATTATAATTGTGATAAGTGTCTTGGAATAGGTTTCAATTGTAAGGGTTGTGTAGCACTCAAAGCTTTGAAGCAAGAGTGTTTGAATGTTACTTGACTAAAGCTGTGAAGCAGAGTCAAGTTAGTTGTGTACATCACTCAAAGCTGTGAAGCACGAGTGATTGTGTTACTTGATTAAAAAGCTGTGAAGCTTAATCAAGAGTGTGTTTTGAAGAGTGTCTTCATCAATTCTCAAGTCAAATTGGTTTATGTATCACTGCTGTGATTGAGGGGGAGTGAGTAGGAACTCAGGTTTAAGTTGTACTTAGATTAGAATTGCATTGGGTAGGTCTTAAGTGAAGGAGATAAACTGGTTGGTTTATTCCTGAATTAACATCTCTTATAGTGGATTCTCTCCCTGGCTTGGTAGCCCCCAGAGTAGGTGTTGTTGCACACTGAACTGGGTAAACAATTGACTGTGTTGTTTACTGCTTTTGTATTTACTGTCATATAGTAAGTCAGATACGGTGTCATAACATCGGACGTGACATTAAGTATCTGTAGCCAGAATTTTCAATTGGCATCAGAGCAGGCACCCTGCCTGTATTACTGGGTGAGATCTAGGGATATCACTTTCTGGCACTATGGACAAAGAAGGAGTTTTTGGAAATAGACCACCCATTCTGGATGGAACTAATTATGACTACTGGAAACCTCGTATGATTGCCTTCCTAAAATCTCTGGACAAAAAGGCTTGGAGAGCTGCTGACAAAGGATGGATTCATCCCACCATAACTGAAAGAGATGGGACAATCAGTCTGAAGCCTGAGGAAGAGTGGAGTAAAGAAGAAGATGAGTTAGCTCTGGGAAATTCAAAAGCCTTAAATGCCTTGTTCAATGGAATTGATAGAAACATCTTCAGATTAGTACATCAATATGAACTGGCCAAGGAAGTTTGGGACACCCTCAAAACTACTCATGAGGGCACTTCCAAAGTAAAGATGTCAAGGCTTCAGATGTTGACCACTAAGTTTGAGAATCTAAAAATGATGGAAGATGAAACCATCCATGAATTTCACATGAACATCTTGGAGATTGCCAACACCTCAGGAGCACTGGGAGAAAAAATGTCAGAAGAAAAACTGGTGAGGAAGATTCTCAGATCCTTGCCTAAAAGATTTGCAATGAAGGTAACTGCCATAGAGGAAGCCCAGGACATTAGCAAGTTAAAAGTGGATGAACTTATTGGGTCTCTTCAGACTTTTGAGATGGGGATCACTGATAATGGTGACAAGAAGAACAAAAGCATAGCACTTGTAACCAACACTGATGTTGAACACAAGGAGGATGAAGAAGAAAACATATCAGAAGCCATTGCCATGCTTGGAAGACAGTTCAACAGGCTCATCAAAAGAATGGACCCAAAGTCAAGGTCAAATGTTCATAACATTCCTTCTGACATTGACAGTTCCAGCAGAAGACCAAGATCAGAAGATAAGGAAAACCAAGGCAGAGGAATTCAATGCCATGGATGTGAAGGATATGGACATATTCGAGCTGAATGTCCTACCTTTCTTAAGAAGCAAAAGAAAGGAATGACTGTTACTTGGTCTGACTATGATTCAGAAAGCAATTCTGAAGAAGAATCTGCCAAACTAGTTACTGCCCTAACTAGTGTTTGTACTTCTGAAAGTGACACCAGTAATGAAGAAGTAACATTTGAAGAACTGGCTGATACCTACAAGAAATTGTGTATCAGAAGTGGTGAAGTCTGTGTGCAAAATGAGAAACAATCAAAACTCATTGTAAAGCTGGAGGCTGAAAAGAGAGCAAATCTTGAAACTATAAGTCATTTAGAAGGAGAAGTTCAACTGCTGAACTCACAACTGAATCAAATGACCAAATCAGTCAAGATGTTGACAAATGGAACTGACAAATTAGAAGAGATTCTTCAGACTGGACAAAATATGGGAAATAAATCTGGCCTAGGATTTGTGGAAACAAAGAAATTTGTTACCAGGAAGCAAATGTCAAACCAGATGTCTCAACATTACTCTCAACATCAGGGACAGAGACACATGAAGAAGAGGTACCAAAGATGGAGATGTCATCATTGTGGGAAATATGGTCACATAAAGCCCTTCTGCTACAGACTACATGGATATCCTAATCAGAAATCAGATGTCAAACCTAAGTCTAAAAAGGTACCACACGCTCCTCAATGGAAGAAAAAGGCTATTGCACTGATAGCACACACTTCCCTGAAGATCTCAGCAAAGGAAGATTGGTACTTTGACAGTGGATGTTCCAGACACATGACTGGATTCAAAAATCTCCTCAATAATGTTATGCCTCACACCACCAGTTTTGTGACCTTTGGAGATGGTGCTAAAGGAGAAATCAAAGGAGTTGGTAATTTGGACTACCCTGGAGTTCCAAGTCTGAATAAGGTACTGCTGGTGAAAGGGTTGACTACTAATCTCATCAGCATCAGTCAATTATGTGATCTAGGATTTATGGTCAACTTCTCAAGATCTGAATGTCTAGTGTTTAATGAAAAACTAGATATTGTAATGAGAGGAATAAAATCCAAAAATAACTGTTATGTGTGGCAGCCTGAGAACACTGATATCCCCACTTTGAGTCAAATCATCAAAGAAGAAAAAGATATGAAACAGTGGCAGCATAAACTTGAAGGAATGAAAAGAGCTATTCCTATGGAAGATGTCAGAAGAACTCCTAAATTACAGGCTGATAATATATGTGATGTGGCAAAGAACAAGTCTCATAAATTCTGTTCTCAAAAATTCTGGTCAACACAGATGCTACCTGAAGACAATGTTACACAAGATGTTGTGACATTGTGGTGTGATAATCTGAAAACATTCAACATTTCCTTAAACCCTATTGACTTTGGAGAGAAGAAATCATTTAAACTGAAACATAGTTTCTCTGAGCTTCAGCTAACTGATTCTTCTACCAAGGTGCTTGTTGGAAATCAACTTGAAAATTTGAGGGGTAGATTGGGCATTCACCAACATAAGAAATTATAGCAATTAGTTTTGCTGAAAACAAGGGTTAAAAGGATTAATTCTATTAAGTCTATATTTAGTGGGTTAATCATATTCACTCACAATTCCTTCAAAAGCCTTCAGAAGTTGAAAAGACTCCCTTGTACTCCCGATCTCTCTCATCCTTGCAACCTGTTTTCTCCTCCCAATCAAAGAGTTTTCTCAAATTGCTACTGCTACTCAACGTTAAACACAATGTCTCAGACATCATCTTCCACTATGGCGGCTTCGTCTCACTCTTCATCATCGTCATCTGATCAAGATTCTAGGGCAATCACGACATGCATAGAATCTGAAGTACTTGAGGTCACTCCTCTCAGGGAGATGGCAACTAACCCAGCCAAAATCAAGAAGCTCAGGACCAGACATGCAGGAAGAGCTCAAGCTGCAGTCTCTGGTAATTCTTCTCTTCCTTCATCTACTATACCTAATAAAGAAGGAACAGTTCAAGTACACCAAGCTATTGCTAGACTGGTTACTAGCATTCTGAGTGGCAACCAATCTGTACCGGGGATTTCTATTCCTTTGAATCAATCTGAAAGTCCAAATGTGGAAGGTTCTGAAAATATAGATGTCACTGAGGATGTTGTGACACCAAAAGACAACATTCAGAATCCCTCTGAAAAGGCTGCTGATCCACCTATCATTGATGTGGATGAAGAGTACTCAGATAATGAACTGATTGCTAATGTGAACCCTAGCATTGCTAGGAGATTGATGAAAAGAAAAAGTAGTGAGACTGTTAAACCTAAGAAGTCCAAGGCTGAAGGGATGGCTGAAAATATTCAGACAAAAGGGAAGAAGGCACAGGTGCTGACTGCTAGACAACCAATCTCCAAGAAAAGAAAAGAACCTGAAACTTCTGACTCTGATGATGAATCAGAATTTGAGATTGACATTGACAATGCTCCCATCAGAAGGAAGCTCCCTTCCAGCAAGATTGCTAGAGTGCCTGAAGTGCCAACTGACAACATCTCCTTTCATCATCCTGATAATGCAAACAGGTGGAAGTATGTTTGCTTGAAGAGAATAGCCTTGGAGAGAGAACTCAACAATGATGCTTTGGAGTGCAAAGACATCATGGAGCTGATCAGGAATGCTGGGCTAATAAAGACTGTGATGAAGTTTGGCAAATGTTATGAAAATCTGGTTAAAGAATTTGTAGTGAACTTATCCAATGATTGTGCTGATGGGAGGTCAGCTGACTTTGAGAGTGTGTTTGTTAGAGGAAGAAGGGTCAAGTTCTCTCCATCAGAAATCAACAAGTTTCTTGGAAGAACGAATAAGGACTGTCCTGATCTAGAGGCAACTGACAATGAAGTATGCTTGACCATCACTGCCAGGCAAGTAAAGTGCTGGCCATTGAAAGGGAAGTTGAATGCTAGTAAACTCAGCATGAAATTTGCCATCTTGCATAAAATAGGTGCAGCAAACTGGGTGCCTACAAATCACAAATCAACCATCTCCACAGGATTGGGGAGATTCATCTATGCTGTAGGAACCAAGACTGCCTTTGACTATGGAAGGTACATTTTTGAACAAATCTTGAAGCATGCTGGCAGTTATGCTGTCAAAGGACCAATTGCCTTTCCCTCCCTCCTTTGTGGAATCATCCTTGCACAATATCCTGACATACTTGTAGCAAGAGATACAGTCTGCAAAAGAGCCCCTGCCCTTGGCCTGCACTACAAACTGTTTCAGGGATCCCATGCTCCAGACATTGTCATAACATCAGCTGAGACATCGTCTGCAAAGAGCCAGTCCAAAACATCAGATGTCATAGCTGTCTTAAAAGAAACTTGCAAAGATCTGGATGCTAGAAAAAGGACCCTAGAAGCACTAATTGCCAAGCTAGAAAAGGATGAAGCTGAAGCAAGCATGAGGGAAGAAGATGAAGAAAGTGGCTCCTCTGAGTCTGATGACAGTACTTGAAGGATGATTGCTGCTTGGTGGTGTTGCTGGTGGAGTTTGGAAGTATGTTCTGCTATTGTCTGCTGCTGATCTCATTATTTTGTCTTGGATAACTGTATAACTTTATAAACATGTAATCTTTGGCCCATTTGTGGCTAAAGTGGGGGAGAATATTTGGTACTGCTTAATTAGTACTTAACACTATATTTTTCTGCTGTCATTTATTTCTGCTGCTATCTATCTATCTCTGATTGTTTAGGGACTTTAGCCAAAAATCTGCCAAAGGGGGAGTTTGTAGGTGTTTAGGTATTGGCTTGCATTTTTGGTAAACTCCAAGTGTATGTATGAATGTCATGACTGATGTCATAACATTCTAGTTCAGGTTGTACTAACTCTTTAGGTACATATGCATAAAAATATTGTAACTCAAATACTGATGTTTATAAGTGTGTATCTGAGCATGTTTGCAAAATGATCACATTTAGCTAATCAGTAGACAGGTTTTCTCAGATGTCATAACAGATGTTATGACATCCTGTTCTGAACTAGCAGGATTACAGGATTGGATAAGTCTGAGTTTTTTCAGGAAATAACTCAGTCCTTCCTAAACAGAATCCTGCGTTTTCTGAGGAGTAACCTCGCTCAATCCTAACCTGATCAACAAAGTACTGTGACCTGGTCTTTAGGTCAAACGGAATCAACCCTAGGTTTTTGGAAACCCTAACTGAAGTTGCAGCTGCTATATATTCAACAGAGCTGCGGTTTTTGAAGTCATCCCTGCTGATTGATTAGAAGATCAAGTTTGTAATCTGTATAGATTTGTTTATTGTACTCCAAGCAATTATAATTGTGATAAGTGTCTTGGAATAGGTTTCAATTGTAAGGGTTGTGTAGCACTCAAAGCTTTGAAGCAAGAGTGTTTGAATGTTACTTGACTAAAGCTGTGAAGCAGAGTCAAGTTAGTTGTGTACATCACTCAAAGCTGTGAAGCACGAGTGATTGTGTTACTTGATTAAAAAGCTGTGAAGCTTAATCAAGAGTGTGTTTTGAAGAGTGTCTTCATCAATTCTCAAGTCAAATTGGTTTATGTATCACTGCTGTGATTGAGGGGGAGTGAGTAGGAACTCAGGTTTAAGTTGTACTTAGATTAGAATTGCATTGGGTAGGTCTTAAGTGAAGGAGATAAACTGGTTGGTTTATTCCTGAATTAACATCTCTTATAGTGGATTCTCTCCCTGGCTTGGTAGCCCCCAGAGTAGGTGTTGTTGCACACTGAACTGGGTAAACAATTGACTGTGTTGTTTACTGCTTTTGTATTTACTGTCATATAGTAAGTCAGATACGGTGTCATAACATCGGACGTGACATTAAGTATCTGTAGCCAGAATTTTCACTTTACTTTTAAGGGTTTTGTTTGGGAGTTACTATAGATCCTAACCCAGATCTGGGGACACCTTTTAGGTAAGTAGCAATAGACTGTGAGGGAACTGTACAGCGTAGACCGATACGGTTGAAGCAGTAGCTACATTGATGTGGCACATTGGTTGGTACCAGTATCCCTTGTGGATAAACGAGGAGAATACGGGTCCGCTGCGTGGTGTCGTTAAGCATTAACTGACCTTAGAACCTTTAATCGCCCAACTTGGCCATTAGAAAGTAGTGAGATAGCCGACCTCAGTGTAAAGCTGAGAACTGGTTGATACTCGATGCTACACTCATTGAGACCATACTCTCGAGATAGTTCCGGCCGCAAGAAAAGATTGTGTGAGCTGAAACCATGACCGATGGAGGATGGTCAGTGATATTGAGGTCCTCTAGAACCCGCTTACTTTTTCTAGGACAGGTTGAAACCAACTTAACTTCAATAGGATACTACCTTTGACCTCATGCAAGCCTTAAACCTAAGGGCTTTGTGTGATTTAACTGTGTTTGCAATATCTGTGTTTGCTATACCTGTGGTTTACCATGACATCATGCATCATAACATGGCATTCATGCTTCTATATACTAACCATTTCAAAGACCAAGGGAATTTATCTTTGTTCTGTTTTGCAGATCATGGCTTCCGTGCGCAGAAATACCATCCGAGTCAACTTTGTGCAAATACTTGTCCAACTTAAAGAGCTAGCCTCAAGAGTTTCTGAGACATCTATGTTCATTAAGAGACACAGTCAACTTCTCAGCTTGGTTACTTCAAATCTTGCTGAGCAGATTATGAGCGTACTCTTTCAGTTCTTTGATCCCGTGCATCATTGCTCCACCTTTCCAGATTACCAGCTGGTACCCACCTTGGAAGAGTTCTCTCATCTATTGGGCATATCCATCCTTGAACAGGTACCCTTCACAGGTATGGAAGAAGTTCCTAGACTAGAAGACATTGCCTCAACTTTACATTTGAAACGGGATGATGGTATCCCATTGGGAAACTCGAAGCGGGGTCGAAGGTTTTCTAGCCAAATTTTTGATAGACCAGGCCCAACTATTCTGGGATGATTTGGATTTTCAAGCTTTTGAAGATGTCTTGGCTCTCCATATCTATGGTTTGGTTCTCTTCCCGAATCCGGATTCCTTTGTAGATGTGAACGCTGTCAAGATTTTCCTTGCTCGCAATCCTGTACCTACCTTGCTGGGAGATATCTTGCATGCTCTCCACACCCATACTGTGAGGCGGAGAGGTACTCTTATGTGTTGCGTGCCATTGCTGTCGAGGTGGTTTAGTTCTCACCTCCCTAAGTCTGTGCTGAAGAACGAAGAAGGTTTGGGTTGGTCTTACAGAATAATGTCACTTGCTCATACAGATATTCTTTGGTGTTCCCGGGCTATGGAAGACACTGCTGTTATTGACCGTTGCAGGGGATACCCTAATGTCCCATTTCTTGGAATTAGAGGAGGTATAACTTACAATCCTTGTCTGGCTTTGCGACAATTTGGTCGTGCTCGAAGAGATGGTCCCCATGAGTTACTTCTTGAGGACATTGTATTTGACTATAAGGAGGATGTTAAGGAGCATCGCCGAAGGTTTATACGAGCTTAGGGCATGGTGAATAGATATGACCCCCAAGAGTTGGGACCAAAGACTTCCGTTCCTATGCAGCCTTACCTCCAATGGGTCCGAGCTCGTGCCCAGAAGCTTGGGATGCCCTATGAGGCCGTGTTACAAGTGATTGTGGAGCCCACTAATGAAGAAGGCATTCCTTACACGATTCTCTATCCTTACATTCACACTGATCCTGGGGAGTTGCAGAGGTCTTGGATTCAACTAAGGAATGAGCGGGATACTTACCGGGAACAGTACCGTGAGCAAGAAAGGAAGATTTTGAAGCTCACCAAACAGCTCGAGGAGGAAAGAGTGATCAATGACTACATCACCACAAAGAGGAAGCGTCCATGGGACTTTTGATTTTGCTTTTTCTAGTTTTAGATTTGTTTTATTTACTTCTTTGTAACGCCTTAAAGGCATTGTTGAACCTTTCAAAGTTAAGCGAATAAAGTTTTGTTTATTTTTTGGTTTACAAATTTAAATCTCCCAAAGTCTTTGAAATCATTACATGCGCATCCCATTATCATGCACACCATTACAAGTACCATTACAGGTTTCTCATCTTCTTCGCTGTTTATTTCAGTAGAAATGTCTTCCGATCAAGCCATCAAAGATCTTTAGGCACAAAACGCCCAATTCCAACAGATGTTCATAAGTCTAGCTAAAGGAAAAGAGGATCTGAAGACCCTTATTCTGAAAGAGAAGAAGAAGAAAAAGAAGGTCGGTATTCTAAACACGGGTAAAAGATTCAGAGAAAGGTTGAGACAACCAGCTGATCTGACCTCCTCATCTAAAGACGGGGAGAACCGAGAAAGAGCAAAGGACCCTAGTCCTGCAGTTTCTGATAACGATACAGATTACGATGATGAGCAATATCCCCCTGCTGAGGATAGGTACAAGCAACTAGAAGACCGTCTGAGTGCTATGGAGATTCAGAAAATACCTGGTTTGGATTTTTGAGAATTGGGACTGGTATCAGGAGTGGTCATCCCCCATAAGTTCAAAGCTTCGGTTTTTGCCAAGTACGATGGAGTATCCTGTCCAAAACTCCATCTCCACTCATATGTACGAAAGATCCAACCCCACACTGTTGATAGAAATTTGTGGGTGCACTTCTTTCAAGATAGTCTGTCAGGGACTCATCTTGAATGGTTTTATCAGTTGGAAGGGGCTAGTGTCCGAAACTGGGAAGACCTTGCTGCTGCTATTTACAAGCAATATCAGTATAACGCCGACCTTGCTCCCACTCGTACTCAACTCCAGGGTATGTCCATGGGTGCAAGTGAAGGTTTTAAGGACTATGCTCAAAAGTGGAGAGACTTGGCTGGAAGAGTCCAACCCCCTTTGTCTGATAGGGAGTTGGTTGACATGTTTCTAGGGACGCTATCTGGTCCATTTTTCAATCACTTGATCGACAACTCATCATCTGGTTTCACTGAGTTGATTTTGACTGGAGAAAGAGTAGAAGACGACATTCGAAGTGGTAAAATACAGAAGGATGCTTTGTCTAGTTCAACAAAGAAGCCTTTCACCGGTAATAAGGAAGCTAGTGCAGTCTATGGCCCGAGGGGCCAAAACAGATCCGAACACCGTCAAATGGTGAATGCTGTAGTGATACCAAGACCCGCAGTTGCTCCACAATGCAACAATCAACAAAGGGTGGAAAGACCGCAACGGCAGTTTACCCGCATCAATATGACTTTGGCTGAAGTCTTACCTCATCTACTAAAATCCAACTTGGAAACCTTAAGAGAGGCTCCCAAGAATCCAAACACTGCTTCTCCCAGATACAATCCCAATACGCAGTGCGCCTACCATTCGGAGAGTCCAGGCCACGACACAAACGATTACTGGGCTTTGAGGAATAAAGTACAAGATTTGCTGGAAGCTAAGGAGATAGAGTTTGATGCTCCAGAAAAGCAAAATGTTATAACTGCTCCCATGCCCAAACATGGTCGGGGAGTTAATGTTGTGGACACCAATTCATTTGTGACCTCTGTGGAAGAAATCTCTACTCCTCTGATGACGGTTAAGAAGAACTTGTTGTTGGCCAGTTTATTTCCAGGCTGTGGTGAGGTTGCCACATGTGTTCAATTCTACCTTCTGGTTGCTGTTTGTTGAAGTCAGGTATTCAGCGCCTGATGGATAATAAAGAGATTTTGTTTAAGAAGACTATGATGCCGTTTGTTCCAAATGAATACGTTGCCATTATCACCATTTCCGCCAATCCTTCCAAGGTTTCCTCGAGAAAATCTGTTAGGATTACACCTGTTCCAAGAATTGTTCCGTTAATAATCACCACTCCTGGTCCCATCCCATACACTTCAGATAAGGTTGTCCCTTGGCAATATGGTGCTGATGTGTATTACCATGGTATTAAACAAGACTTGAAGAATGAAGAAGTTGATATTGATGTCAGTAATATTGTTGGGGCTAGCAAGGTCACCAGAAGTGGAAGACTCTTTTCTCCTGAGATTTCCCCTCCAACTGTCCACAAACCTGTTGTCATTCCGTCTGCTAGTACATCAACTACTGTCCCAATTCCTACTCCATTTGTCATCCCTACTGCTGAGCCATCTGGGACTCGGGGCAAAGAAATCATAGGTGAGCCTTCCCGGACGAAGGCACCTAAGAAAATCATTGTAGAAACCTCTAAACAAGAAATAGAGGAAATTTTGAAAATTATCAAGAAGAGCGACTACAACATAGTCGAGCAGTTGGGGCAGACCCCGTCAAAGATCTCCATGTTGTCCTTGTTGTTATGTTTTGAAGCCCATGCGAAGGCTTTGATTGCATTTCTCAAGACTGCGCATGTGCCGCAGGAAACTTCAGCCGATCAGTTCAAAGATTGTGTGGCCAGCCTGACTGCTGACAACGAGCTAGGTTTTTGAGATGTGGACCTGACCCCTAAGGGGAGAAATCACAATGATGCTCTGCACGTCTCGATCGAGTGTAGGGGCACCACTATGGCCCATGTGCTGGTAGATACCAGATCCTCATTGAATGTTCTACCAAAGAAAGCATTAGACTGTCTAGATTGTGAAGGTTTGATTCTGAAGCCGAGTAACATTGTGGTAGGGGCTTTTGATGGATCAAAAAGAATGGTGCACAGAGAGGTGGACATCCCTGTCAAGGTGGGTTCTCAGACCTTTGGGTCCACTTTCTACGTAATGGATATCAAGCCTTCGTATTCTTGCTTGCTGGGTCGTCCTTGGATTCATAAGGCTGGGGCAGTGACTTCCACACTCCATCAAATGCTGAAGTACCCAGTGAAGGGGAAGATTGTCACAGTGCAAGGTGAGGAAGAGTATATGGTGAGCCATCTCAATTCCTTTCGTTACATAGAGATGGATGGGGAATTCATAGAAACACCTAGTCAGAATTTCGAAGAGGTCCCTCAGTTCTCGGCATCAACTGAAGTGACCATCGGTAAACCTCCGTTGAAGATGGCTTCTCTCAAAGACGCCAGGGCTGTGGTTGAATAAGGTGGGTGTACCAATTGGGGTCAGATCCCTGATTTCACTCACAAAACTGACAAATTTGGTTTGGGTTTTATTACAGGGGCTCAAAGGGCTGTTAGGCACGCATGGATTGGAATACCTCCTCTCCACATCAGCAATTGGGGAGTTAATGCAATTGAGGATAGTGAAGAAGATTCAGACATCGGCAACTGGATCTATCCAACAACCAACGGTGGACTGAATAACTGGACGGCGAAGGACTTCATACCTGTTTCTTTTATTCCACAGTAATTGACTTTTGTTTTAAGATTTGTAATAAACAGTTCGAAAATTTATGGCCCGGTGCCTTGCCCGAGGCATCTTGGGTTTGCTTGTGAGGGCTTACTATTTGTCATTTCATATATCATTAATAAAGCATTGGACGTTTCTTGCATTACAAATTTTGCGCTCTTTGTTTTTCTTTTCTGTTTCCCACTTTATCAAAACAGCTATTCGCTTACACACACTCACGTATCATACTGCAGATCCATATCCACCCTGGATCCCATTGATAACAGCTCTGCTACTGCCAGTTATAACTTCAAAAATCCGATCAACCAAGTCGAAGATGAAGGTGAGGATGATTGTGAGGTGCCTGGAGAACTTGCTAGACTGTTATAGCAGGAAGAAAGGGCCATACAGCCTCATGAAGAGCCAATTGAGTCAGTGAATTTGGGTACAGAGGAAGACAAGAAAGAGGTCAAGATAGGTGCGAATCTGGAGCCTAGTGTCAAACAATGATTAATACAGATGCTACATGACTATGTTGAGATCTTCACCTGGTCCTATGAAGACATGCCGGGTTTGAATACTAATATTGTGGTACATCGCCTACCGACTAAAGAATACTGCCCTCCGGTAAAGCAAAAGGTTTGCCGTATGCGCCTCGAAATGTCAGAGAAAATCAAGGCCGAGGTCATGAAACAGTTCGACGAAGGGTTCTTAGCTGTCACTTCTTATCCGCAGTGGGTTGCCAACGTCGTTCCGGTACCTAAGAAGGATGGTAAGGTACAGATGTGTGTGGACTACAGAGATCTGAACAGGGAAAGCCCCAAGGATGATTTCCCACTTCCTCACATTGATGTTCTAGTCGACAACACTGCTCAACACAAAATCTTCTCCTTCATGGATGGTTTTTCTGGCTACAACCAGATCAAGATGGCTCCTGAGGACATGGAGAAAACAACCTTCATTACACAGTGGGGCACCTTCTGTTACAAGGTAATGCCTTTTGGGTTGAAGAATGCTGGGGCAACCTATCAGCGCGCCATGGTCGCTTTGTTCCACGATATGATTCACCACGAGATCGAGGTTTATGTTGATGACATGATAGCCAGGTCATAGACCGAGGAAGAGCACCTTGATCATCTCCAGAAACTGTTTGACAGGTTGAAGACATACAAGCTGAGGTTGAATCCGAACAAGTGTACCTTCGGGGTAAGGTCTGGTAAGCTTCTGGGTTTTGTTGTTAGTGATAAAGGTATTTAGGTGGACCCTGCAAAGGTTAAAGCCATACAAGAGATGCCGGCTCCCCGCACAGAAAAAGAAGTCAGAGGTTTCTTGGGACATCTGAACTACATCGCCGGATTCATTTCACATCTGACTGCTACTTGTGAGCCAATCTTCAAGCTGCTGAAGAAAGATCAAGTGGTAAAGTGGAATGACGAATGCCAAACCGCTTTCGAAATAATTAAGGAATACATTCAAGAACGACCAATTCTGATGCCTCTAGTTGAAGGAAGACCTTTGATACTATACTTGACAGTGTTGGACAATTCAATGGGGGGTGTGCTGAGGAAGCATGACGAGTCTGGCCGAAAAGAGCATTCCATTTACTAGCTTAGCAAAAATTTTATCGACTGTGAGACCCGATACTCATTGCTCGAGAAAACTTGTTGTGCTTTGGCATGGGCTGCTCACCGGCTGAGACAATATATGCTAACTCACACTACCTTGTTGATATCAAATATGGATCCAATCAAGTATATTTTCGAGAAGCCCGCTCTCTCCAGAAGAATAGCAAGATGGAATATGATCTTAACTGAGTACGACATCCAATACACAACCCAAAAAGCAATAAAGGGGAATGTATTGGCGGATCATTTGGCACATCAGGCCATGGATGACTACCAGTCCATGAATTTCGAGTTCCTGGATGAGAATATCATGTTAGTGACTGACTGCGAAGAACCTGGTCCGGATGAAGGACCCGAGGAGGGATCCCGATGGTCCATGTATTTTGATGGGGCCTCAAACGCATTGGGTAACAGCATTGGCGCTGTAATCATATCTCCTGAGGGATGTCATACTCCGTTCACCGCCCGGTTATGTTTTAACTGCACCAACAACATGGCGGAGTATGAAGAATGTATCATGGGTCTTTGAGCTGCTATTGACCCGAGGATTAAGTTCTTGAGTGTATTCGGAGATTCCGCTCTGGTGATAAGTCAGATCAAAGGCGAGTGGGATACGAAGCACCCGAACTTATTCCTTACAAGGAGTATGTACTGACACTGCTCCCACACTTTGAGGAGATAATCTTTGAACATTTACCACGAGAAGAGAACCAGTTAGCCGACGCGCTAGCTACCATGTCTTTTATGTTCAAAGTCAGGTGGGACAATAAAGCTCCCCAGATCACCATTGAGAGGTTAGATGAACCCGCACATTGCTGTGACATTGAGACTGAAGAGGTAGCAGATAAACCTTGGTTTCACGAGGTAAAAAGGTATCTTGAGGCTCAAGAATACCCTGAGGGGGAATCTGTTAATTATAAGAAGTTTCTGAGAAGGTTCGCTGTGAAGTTCTTCATCAGTAATGGAAATCTCTATAAGCATAACCATGATTCAACCTTACTGCGGTGTGTAGACAAAAGCAAGGTGGAAAGAATCATGGCAGAGTTACATGAAGGTACCTTCGGAACTCATTCCAGTGAACATACTATAACGAAGAAAATCCTACGGGCAGGATATTACTGGTCCACTATGGAAGCCAATTGTTATCAACACTCTCGCACATGTCATAAGTGCCAAGTCTATGCTGATAAAGTGCATGTACCTCCGGTTCCCCTAAATGTTTTGACGGCTCCATGGCCTTTTGCGATGTGGGGCATCGACATGATCGGCGAGATCAGACCTACTGCGTCTAACATGCATCGTTTAATTCTGGTAGCCATTGATTACTTCATAAAGTGGGTTGAGGCAGCTTCCTTTGCTACAGTAACCAAGAACGTCACGGCGCGGTTCATCCAACACAATCTGATCTGTCGATATGGTGTCCCAGAGAGAATTATTACTGTCAATGGTACGAATCTCAATAACACAATGATCACCGAGCTCTACAAACAGTTCAAGATACATCATCATAACTCTTCTCCCTACTGGCCGAAGATGAACGAGGCTGTTGAAGCGACTAATAAGAATATCAAGAAGATTGTGCAGAAGATGACGGTGACATACAAAGACTGGCACGAGATGCTACCATTCGCTCTTCATGGGTACCGTACCTCAGCACGAACGTCAGAAGGGGAAACACCCTACTCTTTGGTGTATGGAATGGAGGCAGTCCTACCCATCAAAGTCTAGATACCCTCTCTCAGGATAATGAAGGATTCGGGTTTGAACGAAGACGAATGGCTTCAAACCCGACTTGATTAGCTGAATCTAATCGATGAAAAGAGACTTACTGCTATATGTCATGGTCAGACGTATCAAAAGCGAATAATCAAGGCCTTTAACAAGAAATTCAGACGTCAAGAATATCAAGTCGGGGACCTAGTGATCAAACGCATCATACTACTGCAAGGTGATCTCAGGGGAAAATGGACCCCCACATACGAAGGGCCATTTATGGTTAAGAACATTTTCTCGGGAGGAGCTATGATTCTAACCACCATGGATGGTGACGACCTTCCTCACCCCGTCAATGCAGACATAGTGAAAAGATATTACACATAATCAAAGACTCACTAGGTTGACTGGCCTAGGCAAAAATAAGGGTTTCCCGACGAACTAAAAGGGTTCGGGCAAAAGTAAGGGATGAAAATGAAAAAACTGTACACCCGGCAAGTCGAAAACCTGAAAAGGCGACTTGGGCAAAAAAGGGTATCCCGGTGGATTGAAAACCCGAAAGGATGGTCTAGGAAAAAATTAGGGATCAAAGCGTAACACTATGTCTCATTGGATCATCTTACAACTAGACTTCGGTATCGACTATTAAGCTCGGACGACGCTAATCAATCTAATCCACCTTCGACCAAGCAGCAAAGTGATGAGACGCTTGAAGATATAAAGGCAATGGCAGAGTAGAAACCCAATGGGATTGTTTACATAGATGATTTTCTTTCTTTAACACAAATTGTAATTTCTTTCTTTTGGCGGCGTTCTCTTACTGGGACGTCAGCCTCTTTGTACAAACGCCTATTATAGGTTAACTTCAAAAGTCAATACAATTCATTTTCACAAGAAATTCCAAATTGTTTTTCTTTTTCTGTTTTGTTTTGCAAGAACGTCCAATGATTCATTTTTTATATATGCATTTGAAAATAAGGGCTGCTCATAAATATTTACATGAGAAACAAAGACAATTACTCGTAATTCTAGGAACATGGACAAACAAGAAGTGCCCAAACCCTACAGTTACTCTGCCCATCAGGTATCAAGGTGGAATCAACTTAAGAACATGAGTAGCGATACATACACTCCCCACAGAGTAAGAAATATCCAAAGACAGTGATGTTAGCTTTCCCGAACAGGACATAACTCTCCCCTACTGAAGTTCAAAATCGCGGGTGAGTCAGTAAATTATTCCCCAAACAGAGTTTATTTCTCTCACAAGCAGGAATTCAATCTCCAACAGAATTCACCGGCTTCAGATTATTACGTAAGTATTTCATGTTCATACATCATGACATGTGCATACATCACATATAACATGGTCTCATTTATTTTGAGAACATCATTATACAATGCATCTCATGCATTGCACATAACTAACCCTATATTTCTTTCAGGAAAGATAATTATCATCAACAATTTCCAACGGGTCCATGATCAACACTCGAAACTAAACAGAGTAATCATTGGTGCGACAAAAGCAACCTTACCCAGGTTCCCTCTACAGTTTCACCCAAACCCATTCTGAAGCAGCCCTACTATCCAGGCTTTCATACCAAAGTAACCCTACTATCCAGGTTCCTTCTCAAGCCCTACTACCCAGGCTTTCATATCGAAGTAACCCTACTATCCAGGTTCCTTCTCACAGCCCTACTATCCAGGCTTTCATCTCGAAGAAACCCTACTATCCAGGTTCTTTCTCACAACCTTACTATCCAGGATTTCATCTCGAAGTAACCCTACTATCCAGGATCCTTCTCACAACCCTACTGTCCAGGCTTTCATCTCGAAGTAACCCTACTATCCAGGTTCCTTATCATAACCCTACGACCCAGGTTCCTTCTCACAGCCCTACTATCCAAGCTTTCATCTCGAAGAAACCCTACTATCCAGGTTCCTTCTCACAGCCCTACTATCCAGGCTTTTATCTCGAAGAAACCCTACTATCCAGGTTCCTTCTCACAACCCTACTATCCAGGCTTTGATCTCTAAGTAACCCTACTATCCAGGTTCCTTCTCACAACCCTACTATCCAGGCTTTCATCTCGAAGTAACCCTACTATCCAGGTTCCTTCTCACAACCCTACTATCCAGGCTTTCATCTCGAAGAAACCCTACTATCCAGGTTCCTTCTCACAGCCCTACTATCCAGGCTTTCATCTCGAAGTAACCCTACTATCCAGGTTCCTTCTCACAACCCTACTATCCAGGCTTTCATCTCGAAGTAACCCTACTATCCAGGTTCCTTCTCATAACCTTGCTATCCAGGTTCCTTCTCATAGCCCTACTATCCAGGCTTTCATATCGAAGTAACCCTACTATCCAGGTTCCTTCTCATAACCTTACTATTCGGGTTCTTCCTTTCAAATTCCCAGCATTCAAACATTCAGTTTTGCCACCGTATCACAGTTGACCTTACGGGTTTTCAACCTACCGGGAAAAATTTATTCTGTTTATGTCTCTAATTTTTCCTAGACCGCCCTTTCGGGTTTTCGTCCTACCAAGACGCTCCTTTTTGCCTAAGCCGCCCTTTCGGGTTTTCGTGTTAACGAGTTATTCTTTTATTTTTCTAGGCAAAGTATTTCTTGACTACGTCAGCATTCAGAGGACGTGGGAACTCCTGGACATCCATTGTTTCAAGAATCAATGCACCGCCAGAGAAGGCTTTTTTGAAAACATATGGGCCTTCAAAATTAGGTGTCCATTTGCCCCTAGAATCAGCATTAAAAGACATAATCTTCCTGAGCACGAGGTCGCCTTCTCTGAATTCATGAGGTTTGACCTTCTTAACAAAATCTTTCTTCATTCTCTTCTGGTATAACTGACCATGACACATGGCCGTCATTCTTTTCTCTTCAATTAAATTCAGTTGGTCATACCTATTCTGGACCCATTCAGCCTCTGACAACTTGGCTTCCATTATCACGCATAAAGAGGGAATCTCAACCTCAACAGGGAGCACTGCTTCCATGCCTTACACAAGAGAGAACAATGTTTCCCCTGTTGAAGTGCGGAAAAATGTTTGATACCCATGCAAAGTAAAAGGAAGCATCTCATGCCAATCTTTATAAGTAACAACCATTTTCTAGCTGATCTTCTTGATGTTCTTATTAGAAGCTTCAATAGCCCCATTCATATTTGGCCTATAGGGAGATGAGTTATGGTGGTCAATCTTGAATTCTTCATAGAGTTCCGTCATCATCTTGTTATTCAGATTTGAGCCTTTGTCGGTGATAATCCTGCTTGGCACACCATACCGACATATGAGATTATTCTTGATAAAGTGTACTACAACATGCTTAGTAACACTAGCATATGAAGTTGCTTCCACCCATTTGGTGAAGTAGTCAATTGCCACTAAAATGAAACGATGTGCATTCGACACCTTTGCTTCAATCATTCCAATCATGTCAATACCCCATATAGAGAAGGGCCATGGGGAAGAAATAACATTGAGAAGTGTTAGAGGCACATGAATTTTGTCAGCATGAATATGGCACTTATAGCACTTCTTCGCAAATTTGTAACAGTCAAATTCCATTGTCATCCAACAATAACCTGCCCTAATCATCATCTTTTCCATCGAATGTCCATTGGCATGAGTACCAAAGGAACCTTCATGTACTTCATGCATCAATATGTCTGCTTTGTGTCTATCCATGCATCTGAGCAGGACCATGTCATAATTTCTTTTATACAACTTATTTTCATTGAGGAAAAAGCTGCCTTCCAACCTTTTCAATGTCTTTCTATCTTTATTTGATGCGCCAACTAGGTACTCCTGAGTCTAGAGGAAGTGCTTGATATCATAATACGAAGGATTTTCATCTGCTTTTTCCTCTTCCGCAAACACATGAGCCGGTCTATCCAAACATCGCACTATGATATGAAGCACATCATTCCATGTATTCACTTGATACATAGAATCCAGAGTTGTCAAAGCATCCGCCATCTAATTTTCATCTCTGGGAATATGATGGAATTCAACTTTGTTAAAGAAAGGTAAAACTATTCTAGCATAATCTTTGTAAGGGATCAAGCCAGGGTGACGAGTATCCCATTCTCCTTTAATATGATTCACTACCAAAGCTTAATCACCATAAACATCTTGAACTTTGATTCTAAGATTAATGGCTTCCTCGAGTCCCATGATAAAAGCTTCATACTCCTCCATATTATTAGTACAACCAAATGTCAGCTTTGCGATAAAAGGAATGTGTGATCCATGAGGAGTGATAATCACAACACTAATTCCTTTACCATAAGCATTCACAGCTCCATCAAATACCATACCCACCATGATTCAGGATCAAGACCTTCCCCAGGCAATGGTTCATTACAATCTTTCGCTTTTAGAAACATAACATCCTCATCAGGGAAATCATACTTGATATATTGATAATCATCTACCGGTTGGTGAGCAAGATAATCTGCCAGTACACTTCTTTTTTTGGCCTTTTGAGCGCGGTGCTCAATATCGTATTCAAACAATAACATCCCCATACGGGAAATTCTCCCAGTAAGAGCAGGCTTTTCAAAAATATACTTAATTGGATCCATTTTGGAAATCAACCAAGTAGTATGATTCAACATATATTGTCGCAACTGCTTTGCCACCCAGGGAAGAGCACAACATGTCTTTTCCAACATAGAATACCGTGACTCATAGTCAATAAATTTTACCGAGATAATAGATGGCATATTCCTTCTTTCCTGTTTCATTTTGCTATCCCAAAATGCAACCCATAGAACTATCCAACACTATTAGATACATGATCAATGCTCTTCCTTCAACAGGAGGGAGTAAGATAGGAGGTTCAAGAAGATATTCTTTGATACTTTCAAATGCCCTTTTTTGATCTATCCACACATAACCCTTATCTTTCTTTAGCAACTTAAAGATCGGTTCACACGTTGCAGTCATGTGGGAAATGAATCTTGAAATGCAATTAAAACTCCCAAGGAAGCCTCTAACTTGCTTTTCAGTCCTTGGCGCAGGCATTTCTTGAATTTCTTTGAATTTATCTGGGTCAACTTCGATTCCTTTCTGTCTGACAATGAAACCAAGTAACTTCCCTGATTAGACTCCGAAGGTGCATTTGTTTGGATTCAAACAGAGACGATACTTTTGCAAACGCTTAAACAACTTCAACAAATCTTCCACATGCCCTGCTTTGGTATGTGATATGGAAATCATGTCTTCAACATATACCTCAATTTCCTTGTACATCAGATCATGGAATAGGGTTGTCATAGCCCTCTGATACGTTGCACACGTGTTCTTTAACCCAAAGGGCATCACTCTGTAATAGAATGTTCCCCAGGGTGTGATAAATGTTGTTTTTTCCATGTCCTCATAAGCCATTCTGATTTGATTATATCCAGAAAATCCGTCCATGAACGAGAATACTTTGAATTTTGCATTGCTACCAACCAACATATCAATATGAGGCAATGGAAAATCATCCTTTGGACTAGCTTTATTTAGATCTCTATAATCTACGCACATGCGGACTTTTCAGTCTTTCTTTGGTAAAGAGAAAATATTGGCAATCCACTAAGGATACACTGATGTCACAAGAAAACCGGCAATTATATGCTTTAGCACTTCTTCTTAAATTTTTACTGGCATATCAGGGTGAGTTCTTCTCAACTTCTGCTTGACCGACGGGCACTATGGCTTTAAAGGAAAATGATGCTCCACAATATCAGCATCTAGACCAGGCATATCTTGGTACGACCAAGCAAAGATGTCCACATACTCTTTCAATAGTTCAGTCAACATGCTCTTCACATCAGGATGCAACAGTGCTCCAATTTTGACTTCCATTGGATCCTCCTCCAAACCCAAATTGATGGTCTCCAACGGCCGTTTATACAGCTGAATGTCATTTTCCTCACGCTCAAGAAACCATGAAAACTCTTCTAGGATCTCATCATTTTCTTCTTCTTCCGTCCCAAACACAGGGTATTCAAAGTTGGGAGAGGGTGCGGAGTCATTGTATTCAACATATTTATTAATTAATCTACACATGTGATTTATGATTGCTTTTTAGAAACTGACACATATATCAAGTGATCATGCAGATTTATTTACAATTATAATTTATTCCAAAAAGGGTTTTTTCTAATTACCATTTTCCAAGAAAAAAGTAGAAAAAAAGACATAATTTGGGAATCAAAGACAACTTTTATTTATGATTTTAATGAGCAAATCAAATAGATAATCACGTACAATATTAACTTTCACCTTGGGTAGAGTGAGAGCTTTTTGCAAGGATAAACAAAAACAAATTACTTTGAGATATGGATGCAAGAGGGAACATCATAAGTGACCCAGTTCTGGATTTTTACTCCAGGCATCATATAATTTGGCATCTCTTGTTCTTCTCCATCCTCTACAATGGTATTAACTTCAGAAGCAGTTGGATAGAGGTAGCCTCCGCTACGGAAAATATCTTGATAGCTTCTCTCACTAGACTTTGACTTCAAACTCTCAACTTTTCCATTCTTTGAAGAGAATCCCAAACCAGCCATGTTCTTGTTTACCAGAGGATCAACAATCTGCCCCATACTTTACTTGGACAATTACGCACAACCTGCTGAGCATCTTTGAACAAAGCCATAGAATTCTCATTTTCTCTTATTTTATCAACGAACAGAGCTTGGAACTGTGTCCCCACAACAGCTTCATCTGCCTCTATAACACTGAAAGACGATAGGTGATATATCAGTAATGATTGATCTCCATTTACAATAACCATTTTGCCTTCACGCGCGAACTTCAACTTTTGGTGTAGAGTGGAAGTGACAGCCCATGCTTCACGTATCCATGGCCTTCCCAGTAGACAACTGTATGCGGCTACAATATCCATGACTTGGAAAGTGATCTGGAACAAGTGCAAGCCTATGTGAATAGGAAAATCGACTTCCCCAATAACTAACTTCCTTGATCCATCAAAAGATTTGACAATAATACCACTTGGGCGCATGGGAGCACCTTGATATTTCATCTTCATTAGCGTACTTTTAAGTATAACATTTAAGGTGGACCCATTATCAATCAGCACATTTGACAATGAATCATTTTTACAGTTCATGGATATGTGGAGAGCTAGGTTGTGATTCCTCCCTTCGTCAGGCAATTCATCATCGCAAAAGCTTATGTTATTACAAGATGTAATATTACCTACCACACTATGGAATTGATCTAACGACATATTATATTCCATGAAAGCTTGATCCAACACCCTCATTAAAGATTCCCTATGGGCTACAGAATTCATCAATAATGCTAGAATATATATCTTTTAAGGAATCTGCGATAGCTGATCTACAATTTTGTAATCGCTCATTTTGATAATCTTTAAAATATCATCCACATATTTCTCCATGGTGGCCCCACTGGACTTCCCTATAACTTTCCTATTCTCAACACCTTCTGTAACTTTCTTCTCAGCACTAACACTTCCCCTAATAACTGGTGCAAATACACGACCATTGCGGGTCACCCTGCTAGTTTCAGCAATAATCTAAATACTAGACAAAGGATGGATGGGAACTTCCACACCATCCTCTAAAATAGTAGCATTGTACTTGTATGATACAACTTTATCTGACTTGTAAGGAACGGGCCCTGGCAAGAAAATCACCACAGGGGAAACAACTGGCTTACTACAATATTCTATTTCAACAAGGGCAGAATCATTGAAACCAGGCACAATTATGTTCATAACTTCTTCCAAAAATTTGGGCATCAAAGAATCACCTCTGGAGAACATATCCTCATATGAGGAAAAGAATTCATCCGCAGAAGCATATTCATCATCTGAATCATCCTCAGCCATGCAAACCTCGATCATATTAACCTCATGGTAATCATCTCTTTGGCCTGACACCTTGATTGTTCCATTATCCAATAACAACTGAATACCTGTTCTTACAATGGAACATCCTTGGGAATCCCTGCAGAAAACCCGACAAGATCCATAGTGGTGCCCTACCTGACCATCCATGTGGCATAAAGTAGCATGCAATTGCACGAGTTCATCATTCATATGGTCCATATCAAAGATCCTGAACTCTCCAGGACACCCAAAGACCATGTTCATTTCCTTCTCATTTACAACCCTAGGCTTGATTATATGGATGAGGCCCTCATCCATCATCTCCTGCAAATCAACCTTTATCTTGTCAAAACCTTGTATATTAGTACTACAGATACCACAACTAGCATGGTCATGAGTATAGTAACTAAACTCGTAAAGGTCTGTGTTGTACCCCAAAATTTGCCCTCCCATATTCTTCAAGGTTTGCTAAGATCATGCTTCAAAATCTCCCAAGGGTTGCACAGTCCAATTGCCTCCTAACAGTCAAAAATTATGGTTTTGATTCTGGCAAAGAAGTTGAAGTTTTCAAGGGTCCAATCAAGTCCCACATGCCTATAAACATTGTCAAGCATCCATATGTCAAGTTTCAAGACTCACAACATCAAATTGCACAGTCAAAAACCCTAAATGCTTCACAATCAACTGCAGGGGCAAAATGGTCATTTGACAGTCAAAAGTCCAAATTTTTGGTCAACATCTTATTTTGAAGCCACAAACATCATTTTATCAATTCTTGATCATGATTCTCAAAGCATGGCTCAAAAAGTCTCAAGATGCAAAAGTTTCTATTTTTGGACAGTTGGAAAAGTCAACTGCAAATTGACCAAGGCATAACTTCCACATGGTTTATCAGAAAAATTCCATCCAAAGCTCATTTTGAAGAGAATGACATTTCCTACAACTCATCTTCACACTTCAAGTCCAAGAAATGCTCTCACAAAAAGTTATCAATTCCAACATTATAGGTCATTTTCAAAAGTCAACAAAAAGGCACTTTAAGTCAAAAAGCATAACTTGAGATTGGTAAATCAAAATGACATGGGACCAAAGACATTTGTTAGAGGACTTCAAGACCTTTCCAAAATGTCCAAGGACATGGTCAAAGCTTAAAAATTGAGCAATATATGCCTTGTAGAAGTTGGGAAATTTTTGGGAATTTTGAAAAGTCAACTTTGCACAAAAGGCTTCAAAAATGCTAATGGGCCTCAATTTCTTCCATGAATCATCACCCAAAGGCTATGCACGACCCATTGACCTCCAAGGGAGTTATTTTCTCATTTTTGATTAATTATTTGAATTTTTATTATTATTAATTCACTTAATTAAAATTAAATATGAAAAAATAGCAAATAATACCTTTCAAATCTTTTTGTGCAGAGATTTCACTCATTATGTGCTAAATATTTCGTGCGTCATTCAAAGAGGAAAGATTCTACATGATTGGCAATGATTGGCATAAAAAAGGATTGAAAAAGATTGAAATTGATCTCATTGAAAATCCAATCTCCAAATCATCAATGCATGGATTATAGGCTGGTTTTTTAAACCTAATTCATTCATATACATATGCACAATTGAAACCTAAAGCATTAGACATAGAAGCTGCGCAAAAACACCAAGAACAAAGTCCATTTTTTTCCACAAAAAGTTGAACACTGAAATCCTAATTAAAGGACAATTCAAGGCTTGAAAAGTATTCTAATACACTCCTGACACTACTAGGAAGCTTTTGCAATCGAAACCAAGTCTCCAGACCTCAAGGGTTGGTAGAACGACATCACCCTTTTCTTGAAATTGTCCATTATCGTTTTATGATTCACATGCATTTTTCATATGTTTTTAATGTTGATTTACACTAACATGAACCTTCTGAAGCTAATGACATAACTCAATTGAATTAATACTGCCTGTACAAGAATTCACCATGAACGTATTTTAGGGTTTCAAGAGCTTTGAATTAGGGGTTCCTTCATGAGGAAAATTTAGCCCTTCAAACTGGTACCAATGGATTCGTGACATCCAAACGAAGCTAACTCACCCATCGCGCCCTTTTTATGCTTGCCTATATCCTATTCGCAATTTTTTCAGGTTGAGTTTAGTGGGGGTTTAAAACCCCCGCTATTTGGTATTATTTGCAGGAACAAAAGGAAGACGATGCTAGCGTGTCCAAGCCTGACTGGATGATTCAAATATTGGCGCGTGATTTCTTGCTTTAGGCCACTAGTGCTTGTTTTCATGTATATTATTTACGTTCTACTATAATAACAAAGAGACTCAATAGCCTGGATGGTTGATGCGCTGGCTTGCAGGTACTGGGACCTGGGTTCGATTCCCAGGTCCCCCCACTCATTCAATAATTTTTTCTCTAACATACTTCCATGCAGCGTTCGTTCAAAAGACCACCATGCATCCCAACGCCCAGGCTTGACAAGTGGCTTCATGATCAATCCAAAGGCCAGATCGTGAGGTCTACCATGCACGCCAGTCAATGGATCCCCACGCAAGTTGGAAAGTCAATGCAGGCCTTGCATTCTTGGGCCAAAATTCTCACAAAAAACCTCCCTTTGGGGTCTGAATACCCCCTATGGTTTGTTCAATTTTCAATTTTTATTTATTTTTCCTTTTATTCTTTTAATTGTTTTTTTTATTATTAATTAATTGTTTCCTTTAAATTGCACAAAATAATTTTCACAATAATAAATACAGAAAAATACAAAAAAAAATGTTTTATTGTTATTAATATTAATCTCACCATTATTTTTGTAAATAAATTTCAATAATCAATTTAGTTTAATTTAGGGTTTTCAATTTTAATCTTTTCTTAAATAACTAAAATATGTAGAAATTAGGGTTTTAGCATTTTTATTCTTTTTCTTAATAAATAATTTCTTCTTCTTATTATTATTATTATTAATTATTAATTATTTTGCAAATACCCATGTAATTAACTAACTAGTGTAAATTAGGTTAAAACTTGAATATTTTTCTTTAACAATTAAAAATAATTTAGAACTAGGGTTTCATTTAACTTCTAATTTTAATTAATTTTCTTTATTTTCATTAAAAAATATAAAAACATAAAAAACAATTTCTTTTTTTAATTTAATAATTAATTAATTGTTAATTTCAATTTAATCTTTAAAGGGTCCAACGCCCTCGAACATTCGATTCTAATTTCTTTTCGCGCGTTTGTTCTTATTTTTCGTTTTAAATATAATGTAATTGCTCAAGCCTTGTAATAGTAATTAGGGAATTTATTTACTTTCCGCATTTTTATTCAAAACGGGTCTTTGTTAATTTGGCGATGTATAGACCCGCGCCTTGTAATAGCGTAGGACTTTATTTTCTGCACTTTAATTTCCAGACCTTTAAAACTGCTAAACTTTGCATGAAAGAATGAATGGCCAAAAATAAAAACAAGCGTAGCTCACTACAATGCATGATCAAGATAAAACATAACTGAAAATAACACACAAATTCACACACCACTCTTAGGGTACGCCTCACTGTTGCCTTGCCCCTCGAAACGTGGTCGTCGAGTATAGGACGTTTTAGTAAGTCCTTATGTCCATGACCCATGGCATAAGGGTAGCTTCTAAGGTGTCCTACTGTTGCTCCGGTGACCACACTGTCCCTACAAACGAATTGACCCGAACACCTCCAACGGTGGTGCTACCTACCTCTCAATGGTGGGATGGAACTACCTTAAGGACTTTTACACAGCCTAATTCCTTAGGGTAGGTAGATGACTCGTAGATACTTGCTCTAATTCAAAACAAATCAAATCAAAACCTTTTCACACCGACACTTTCAAAAGAGCTTTCAAAACAATTTTTCAAACACTCTTGAGGACTGATACAAGAGTCGATCTGAAATCTTTAAACGAAACTTTTTCAAACCCACTCACACTTTGAAAAGCAAACATTTTGAAAACATAATGAGCAAGTATCTAAGAGCCCATGGATAACCATGGATAGAAAGGGTGCTAACACCTTCCCTTTCTATAAATCTACCTCCCGAACCGAGAGATAATCTCATAAGGAATTTTGCTGTGCTTTTGTCCTGTCCATGTTGGAGAAAATAAAAGACGGTGGCGACTCTTGCTTCTGCGACATTTCGCGATCCAGCGTTAAACAGTCAGTTCTATATCCACCGATCACAGTCTGCATGCATCTTTACCAAGTATCCTCTGACCAAATTAATATCATAAATTAGGAAGTCCCCTGGGCAACCAACAACCATGTTGACAACATTTGTTCCTCCATGCTTTGGCAGAGGATTATCTTTTACATTAGGACTGACATCTTTGAAGGACAAAAGGCCAGATCTAACCATTTTTTTCACCTCGTATCTCAGAGGATAACAATTTTCCAAATTATGCCCTGGTGCACCTTGATGGAAAGCGCACGTCTGATCTTCCTTATAGTGCCAAGGCAAAGGGGATGGTATAGCAGGGGGTGGCCTAGTCTAGACCAACTTTTTCTGGATCAATGTTGGGAGTAGTTCTACATAACTCATAGAGATAACGTCAAAAGGCTCTATTCTCTGATTCTTCTCTTGGCTTCCTTGAGGGGTTGGTCTTTGATAAGCCATTATAGTCATAGCAGCATTTACAACCGGAGTTACCGAAGTAACCTGTTGATGGCGCTAATGATTTCTTCTAGGAGGATTAACCCTTCTTTCTTGAATAACAGTGTTTGTTTCTCCTTCTTTCTTTTTAACAAATCCAAATGATGGTTTCTTCATATTGTCGGAATTTTCACTCTTTGTCAGACGACCTTCTCTTACAGCTTCTTCAAAATGGATGCCCATTCCCACCATTTCGGTAAAATCACTGGGTGCACTCGCCACCATTCTTTCATAATAGAATACACCTAGTGTCTTTAGAAAAATCTTTGTCATCTCTTTTTCTTCTGTTGGAGGAATCACCTGGGCGACTATTTCATGCTGTCTATGTGCATATTCTTTAAATGACTCCTTGTCCTTCTGGACCATGGCCCTGAGTTGATCACAATCAGGTGCCATGTCAACATTCTATTTGTACTGTCGGATAAATGCTTTACCCAAATCATTGAAAGAATGAATATTGGCATTGTCCAGGCTCATGTACCATTTCAATGCTGCGCCGGTCAAACTGTCTTGGAAAAAGTGGATCAACACACATTGATCATCGGTATGGGTAGACATTCTCCTTAAATACATCACTAAGTGAGCACGAGCGAAAGTGTTGCCCTTGTACTTTTTAAACTCAAGCACTTTTAACTTTGCAAGTATCTTCACATTTGGCACCAAACGTATATCATTCACATTCTGCCCAAACAACTCTTTTCCTATGAGGGCCCTCAACTCTTTTTATATCTTATTAAACTGGTCTTGAAAATCTTCCATGCGATCATAGAAACCCAAGCTTTCACTTGGTGGAGGAATAGGGCAATACACTTCATCATTAGCAAACGGGACCACATTCACTGAGGGAGGTGTAACATAGTGAATCTCATTTCTAGTAGGAGGGGTGATATGCACAACAAGAGGTGCAAGAGAGACAACAGTCTAAGCAAGTGGAGAAACTTGAGCATCCTGAATATAAACTTCTAGCATAATATTCTCTAGAATTCCCCAAGGGTATATCGGAGGCATACGACTCAGAACAATTGTAGGTGCAGTTGTAGAAACAGGAACCGTCGGAGCTTCAGTTGTAACCATTGTTTGTTGAGGCTGAGAAATTGGTGGCTGATTCTGAGTAGCCACTAAATATTCCATCAGAGCAGTGAGATTGGCCATACCGGCCTTCAGGGCAGAAACTTCCTCGCACAACTCGCAATTCTCTTGTTCTAGATTATCCATCTTCCTTCTGAAATTGGCCCGAGTATTATACTGATGAGACAGCTTGCTGAACAAAGTAAAGAAGCTTAGTAAGACACATGGATATGTACAAAAAATGCAAGAAGTATGTGTAATATGATGCATGATATGCAATGCACATGATTTATTTTATTGTTAACATTTCAAGGGACTCAAATATTTATAGACAATTTGCAAATATCAAAGTAATAACACATTTGAAATACTGAAAAATCTCATTATAATAATCTCAAAACAGATTACACTTTTTAGTACAAGTTTCAATAATCCCAAGTACAATATAAAAGTCTAAAACCCTAAAAAACAAAGTTGACGGAGATCTTTCTACACGCTGACGCTTCCCTGTGAGTTTTGCAACCTGAGCCTTCAACCTCTGGTTTTCTTCTGCAAACCTGGTGGTGACCTCCTTCTAATCATCAGATTCAGGAAGTGAACAACTAATGTCTGACTGAGGCTTAGAGGAAAATAAATCCTCTTGCATCTCCATTGCCTTTTCAGCACGACTCTCAATAATCTTGATCAAGTCGTCTTTCTCCTTCAGGTCTGCTCGGCAGGATACCTATGAAGTCTGGGACTTATTATTCCAAGCTTCATTTTCTTGCTGCATCCTGACTAAAGTGAGCTGAAACTCTTCTATATCGTCTAATAGGGGAGGAGTGGTCTTCACAAATATATCAGGCATGGGTGCTTCATGGGAATACAACATCTTCAATTGGATGGCTCTTTCTTGTACCCACTGAAGATAAGGCTCCAAAGAAACAACCCCTCTAGGTCCGAAATCCTTCCTACTCTTCATGTGAATATGATGCCAAGCCTTCACAATCTCCTCTTTAGCTTCCTTATGAACCTCTCCCTCTTTAAGGAAGAAACTGCTCACATGAATACTATTTTTCTTATCCCTCATCGGATATCCAAGCTGTCGTCGTTCAAGAATAGGATTGTAATTAATTCCTCCCTTTGTACCAAGAAGAGGTACATTGGGGAAACTACCACAACTATCGATAATCTCTACATCATAATATTCCCGATGATACCAAAAAATATCTAAATGAGTGAGGGCCATAATCTTTGGAGCCCAACGAGGTTCTTTCCTAACATCCCAGAAAGCATAAGACCTAGGTAAGTGAGAAATAAACCACTGATACCACAAAGACGTGCAGCAAATGATCATCCCTCCATGATAAGAATCCCGAAGATGAATGGAGTAATAAGCATCACCCAATAATGTAGGGACTGGGTTCCCAATAATAAAGGTCCTGATGGAATTGATATCCACAAATTTATCAACATTGGGAAATAAGAACAATCCATAATCAAGTAGAGCAAAGATGGCCTCAAAAGCAACCGTACTCTTCATCCTAACAAAGTAGTGAGCTTTCTCCAATAAGAGCTGAGCTGATAATCCTATAATACCTCCTTTGCTAGTCATGTGGGCTTCAACCTCAGACTTTCCCAGATGGATCAAAGGAACAACCTCATGATATTTTGGCTCCCCCTCCAAACCGGTGAAAGGAACACGATCGGTAACAGGTAAACCCAATAGATAAGAATACTCCTCTAATGTAGGCATCAATTGATAATCAGGGAAAGTGAAACATCACTCTTTGTCAGACGACCTTCTCTTACAGCTTCTTCTAAACAAATAACCATTCCCACCATTTCGTTAAAATCACTGGGTGCACTCGCCACCGTTCTTTCATAATAGAATGCACCTAGTGTCTTCAGAAAAATCTTTGTCATCTCTTTTTCTTCCATTGGAAGAATCACCTGGGCGGCTAATTCACACCATCTCTGTGCATATTCTTTAAATGACACCTTGTCCTTTTGGACCATGGCCCTGAGTTGATCACAGTCAGGTGCCATGTCCATATTGTATTTGTACTGTCTGAGAAACACTTCATCCAAGTCATTGAAAGAATGAATATTGGCACTGTCCAGGCTCATGTACCATTTCAACGCTGCACCGGTCAAACTGTCTTGGAAAAAATGGATCAACACACATTGATCATCGATATGGTTAGATATTCTCCTTACATACATCACTAAGTGAGCACGAGGGCAAGTGTTGCCCTTGTACTTTTCGAACTCAGACAGTTTGAAATTTACAGGTATCTTCACATTTAGCACCAAACACATATCATTCACATTCTGCCCAAACAACTCTTTTCCTCTTAGGGCCCTCAACTCTTTCTGCATCTTATCAAACTGGTCTTGAAAATCCTCCATTCAATCATATAAACCTAATCTTTTACATGGGGGAGGAATATGGCGATACACATCATCATTAGCAAACGAGACCACATTCACCAAGGGAGGTGCAACATAGTGAATCTCATTTCTAGTAGGTGGGGTGATATGCACCACAAGAGGTGCAGGAGCGACAATAGTCTAAGCAAGTGGAGCAACTTGAGCATCCTGATTATAACTTTCTGGCATAAAGTTCTCTGGCATTCCACAAGGGTACCCCAGAGGCATACGATTCTGAACAACAGCAGGTGGAGTAGTAGAAACAGGAATAGTCGGAGCTTCAGTAGTAACCATTGTCTGTTGAGGCTGAGCAATTGGTGGCTGATTATGAGTAGCCACCAAAGATTCCATCATAGCAGTGAGATTGACCATACGGGCCTTCAGGGCAGAAACTTCCTCGCACAACTCGCGATTCTATTGTTCTAGATTATCCATCTTCCTCCTGAAATTGGGCCGAGTATTGTAATGATGTGACAACTTGCTGAACAAAGTAAAGAAGCTCAGTAAGACACCTGGACATGTACAAAAAATGAAATAAGTATGTGCAATATGATGCATGATATGCAACACGCATGATTTATTTTATTATTAACATTTCAAGGGACTCAAAGATTTATAGACAATTTGCAAATATCAAAGTAATAACAAATTTGAAATACAGAAAAATCTCATTATAATAATCTCAAAACAGATTATACTTTTTAGTACAAGTTTCAATAATCCCAAGTATAAGATGAAAGTCTAAAACCCTGAAAAACAAAGTTGATGGAGATCACTCCACAAGCTGACGCTTCCCAGTGAGTCTTGCAACCTGAGCCTTCAACCTCTAGTTTTCTTCCGCATACCTGGTGGCGACCTCCTTCTAATCATCAGAGTAAGGGAGTGAAGAAATAATTCCTGACATAGGCTTAGAGGAAAATAAATCCTCTTGCCTCTCCGTTGCCTTTTCAACACGACTCTTCCAAGCTTCCTTTTCTTGCTGCATCCTGACTAAATTGAGTTGAAACTCTTCTACATCGTCTAATAGGGGAGGAGTGGTCTTCAAAAATATATTAGGAATGGGTGCTTCATAGGAATACATCATCTTTAAATGGATGGCTCTTGCTTGTACCCACTGAAGATAAGGCTCCAAAGAAACAACCCCTCTAGGTCCCAAATCCTTCCTACTCTTCATGTGAATATAATGCCAAGCTTTTAAAATCTCCTCTTTAGCTTCCTTATGAACCTCTCCATCTTTAAGGAAGAAACCACTCACATGAATACTATTTGTCTTATCCCTCATCGGATATCCAAGTTGTCATCGTGGAAGAACAGGATTGTGATTAATTCCTCCCTTTGTACCAAGAAGAGGTACATTGGGGAAACTACCACAACTGTTGATAATCTCTACATTATAGTATGCCTTATGATACTAAAAAATATCTGAATGAGTGAGGGCCATAATCTTTGGAGCCCAACGAGGTTCCTTCCTAACATCCCAGAAAGCATAAGACCTAGGTAAGTGAGAAATAAACCACTGATACCACAAAGAGGTGCAGCAAATGATCATCCCCCCATGATAAGAACCCTGAATATGAATGGAGTAATAAGCGTCACCCAATAATATAGGGACTGGGTTCCCAATCATAAAGATCCTGATGGCATTGATATCCACAAATTTGTCTACATTGGGAAATAAGAACAATCCATAAGCAAGTAGAGCAAAGATGGCCTCAAAAGCAACCGTACTCTTCATCCTAGAAAAGTAGCAAGCTTTCTCCAATAAGAACTGAGCTGGTAATCCTCTAATACCTCCTTTGGTAGTCATGTGGGCTTCAACCTCAGACTTTCCCAGATGGATCAAAGCAACAATCTCATGAGATTTTGGCTCACCCTCCAAACTAGTAAATATAACATAATTGGTAATAGGTAAACCAAGAAGATAAGAATATTCCTCTAATGTAGGCATCAACTGATAATCAGGGAAAGTAAAGCATCGATAAATCATATCATAGAACTGAACCAAATTCGAGAGAATATTCTCCTTCATCCTGAGCTTCATAAGAGAAATGATGGACCCATACTTCCACCGAATATCTGTAGGGCTCTCGATCTCGGGAATCACACTCATCAACTCATCTATCTTGGGATCTTTGAAATTGTATTTCCAGGTCTTTCTTTTTCTAGAATCCATAGTCAGAAAGTACCTGAGATATTCACAAAGAGTCAACTTTTAAGTCCCTTGAAACCATATGTCTTTAGGATATGCTCATGGGTGCATGTATGTATGATGCAACAATCACACACAAGATCACAAACATAGGGTTCATAGGTTCAACGTCACGAGCACGAGGTCGAAGGTACTACCCATAAGGTATGGTCTAAAAGTTATTACCTTACGAACAAAGTTCTAGAGGTTTCCAGAGTCTACATCCTTCCTTCATATATTACCAACTTCCCAATTAACTCAGTGATTAGTAATATTCTCAAGAAAAACTCGTCCAAGCATAGGATCACGTGACAAATATTTTCGGATTACTCTGTCATAGCTTCCACACTACACCTAAAAGTCCAAGATGGGTTAAAGGTTCTACGGTCCACAGTTTCAGCAGGCTCCCAAGTCGAAAGCAGTACGTCTTCCCGATTACTCGGTAAACGACACTACAATCAAAGGGGCCTCCACTGAGTAAGGGATCTCATGTCTCATTTTTTGGGATTACTCCCTCAAAGTTAACATGACTATACCGCTCGTCCTATCTTAAGTTCGCCAAAGTCCGAGTATGGGACTTATGAGAAATCACCAAGCACCCTGAAAACTAGGAAAATCAAGGAAAACATATATAGAACATAATATACAACAAACAATGGCACATATACATATATAAACAAAGATAGACTCAACCCACTTATGGATGGATCAGCAATAGGTTGATCTTTCCCCAATGAAGTTGCCATTTTTCTTTAGCGGTAGAAATGTTGAGACTAAGCCATTGGATTGGCTTGACTCGCAAAGATCAAAGTAAAATTCGCCACCGTGCTTTATTGTTTCCAAAAAAATTGGAAAAGAGAGAATAACCCAAAAAGAGGGGGAGAGAATCTAAGTTCGGGGGTTAGTTATGCAAAGGGAAGGTGTTAGCACCCTTAACATCTACGGTACTCCGTAGGAACCTCTTTGTAAATCTGTGTATTTTGGCTATAAATGTTGTATATATAAAATAGATTGCGGAGATGAGAAAAGAAGTATACTTTTTTTTTGCATCCTCCGCCGTTGCGAACCTTTAGTGCCTACGTACCACCTTTCCGTGCAATAGGGGATCAGGGCACACGTAATCCACCTTTTTAAGAAATTTTAAAATACAAGTGTGTTGGTTAATTTTAAGAGATAAGACGTTATTGTCATTTTCCGAGTGGAAAACATACTTACTGCCCATAATTATGAGAAAGGAGAATTTGCATCATCTCAAAGTGGAAGATATATCTTCGATTTTAAAATCAATAAAGCTTCACTCAAAACCCAAGTGGAAAATATCTCACTTCACTACATATTGTAGAAGTATAGTTGTTTGCATCACTACAAGGATTGACAAGAGTCTAATTTTTTAAGAAAATTTTAAGGATAAAAGCCAAAATGGAAAAAATAGTTTGAATGAGATTGATTGACTTTTAGTCTTCTCACAAAAATGTCAAAGTATTATTAAGTTGATTAAAGTTTGATTAAGAAAATAATTTTTGAAAATGCATGGACATCAGTCCAAGTTTATTATGAAAATGGTTCAAGTTTTAAAACTATAAGACTTTTCAAAAGGAGGCAGAAGATTTTTGAAATTAAAGAAGATTAGAGGAGATGAAGGGGCTATCCTAGAGCATAAGGTAAAAGCTAGGGAAAAGAACCGTCTAAACAACAACAAGCCAACACTTGAAACAATGAGTCAATGTAGATTCCATCCTTTGGATTTGAAACTAAACAAACAATTACAATAACCTCTTTAAGAAAACAAAGCTCCAATTGCATTAAGCCTTCACAAAAATTGGGCAGAGTAACAGCTGTATGCAGATGAATTCTAGATCACAGACAAATCATGTAATCATAATAACCTACACACACATCAAACAAACAACCCAATATATTGGGGTAAACCCCAATAACTCTGGACAAAATAACAATTGAGGTCACAAGGTCTCCAACATAGGTCAAGGTCCCTAATCCTAAGTGCAAGAAGTCCATGTCTCCAAAGTGCCAATGATAGTAACCAAGTAGTCCAAGTAACTTTAAAGTTTTTTAGGTTTCAAGTTGATTATTAAGTATCTTTAAAAAGAAATGAAAAGCTCAAGTGAGCAAAATAAGAAAGACATAAAAGATAAATGCTCAAATGAACAAAGATGAAAATAGCATGAAATGTAAATGCTAAAGTATGTGGTACATAAAGTAAAAATCATAAGGTAAAAGATATGAAATAAAGTCAATTGTTAGAAATTAGTGGTTAGTTGAATGACCATCTTGAAACTTGCATTTGGAACTCATTAGAGGATTGGTAGAACCAAAGCCTCTCAACAATAATTTGCATTTGCTTTTTGTCAAATATATCATCCGTTTAGAAATTAATAAGGAAACATTAAATGACCAATGATGTTTAAGTGATCCACTTTGACAAAAATTGATGAAGATTCATTAGACGATTCGTAGAACCAAAGCCTCCTAACAACGAATCTCAAGGTTATTGGATCAAAGTGTTCAAATTAACATACTTGGGCTTGAAAACATGGGTTTGGGCCACAAATGATCATTTCTCGAATCGGGACAAAATTTAGTGCTATGTTAAGCAATCGTAAGTGGACTTATATATAATTCGCACCTATTTTGAGGTGGATCAATAGCAATCTATGTACCATATGCTTTGAGACATGATATGGAAACCATGCTTCAATAACATTTAGTAGAATTGAGAAAGAGATGAGATGAAGAAGAAGTAGGATAAAAAGCAAACCACATTTGAACCAAAAATTTAATCAAACTATTATTAAAATCATTCATCCATTTTTCTGGAGCTAGACTCAATACCATGGATCCAATGATGTTAATAAAGTTCATAATCAAAATTTCATAGTCCAAGATCAACAAGAATATGTACAAAAAATAAAATAATATTTAAAATAAAAGAAAAAGGTTTCAAATGGTTTTTAAATTTGGAAATAAGAGAAAATAGAAATTATATTCAAAACACTCAAGAAAACTTAAGTGAGACCATAGAAAAATCAGGAATGAACTCGAATATTTTTATGAAATTTTTGGTAATTTTTTAAAAGTCAAAAACTATTTTTAAACTAATTTAAATTGCTCAAATAAAGGGAAAAAAGATCAAAAATAGTAAAAATTAAGATAAAATTTCAAAAAAAATTCAGAAGGTCAGAAATGATGAATATTAAAAATGTCATCAAGTATTTTTAAAACAATTAAAATAAAGTAAACAAAGCAAAAATTATGAAAAATATCAAACATCAAAATAAAAATATGAAAAAATATTCACAAAGTCAGAAATAATTCAACGTATTTTTGTATTTTTTTTAAAATAATTTTTGGATAAAAAATAAAAGAGTTATGAATTTTTGAAATTTAAAACAATTAAAATATAAAATCAGAAAATAAAAATAAAACTAAAAAGATGTGGACCATCAGATCATAGTCAAAACGTGTTAGTAAGCTGATCAAGTGGACCAGACGTATTGTGCTTGATATGGACCATATTTAAAAACACTAGATAAAAAAAACAACCAATAAAAATAAAACAATTGGCGTGTCATCATTGATTGAGACGAGACATGTCATCATCTTCAACCTCCAGACATCCTACAATGGGGATTTTGTGAGTTTCTTCAAATTGAAAAATTAGAGACTCAGACTAGTATCATTGGATTCGTCTCTTCAAGACGATCTTAACCCCACCATCGCGCCAAATTTATGTAAAGTGTACAAGGAGTTATGGATCAAAAACACAGAAAATAGCGAGCATAATTAAGTTAAGATTTCTCACTCAATTCTCAATGATTTTAAAAATTGTAAGAAGAATGAGAATCATAAGGATGAGTAGAGTAAGTTAGTTCTTCGTTTGGATCCAAACGATTAAGAATTCTACCTAAACGAAGTTCAAAATGGCGCTCTAAAACTAGAGTTCTGTAGCTTGAAATGTGGCTCGATTTGCTTGGTTTAAGTGTTGCAGAGTTTGTGTGATGATGGAGGATGATGAATGTGAATAAAAATTTGGAGTAGGAGGCTTGAAATCCTGAAACTAATTTAAAATTTTTGAAGTTTGAATAAAGTTTTGGCAGAGTGAGTTTGGCTCTCAAAGCTTGTGTAAAAGTGTGGGATTAAAAATTGGAGGCAACATTGAAGTTTGGAGGGAAATTGGATAAAGGTCGAGCATGAGTGAAGTGTGACTTAATTTTCATCAAAACTCAGCTAATCTTTGCGTTTCGAGGTGCTAATCAATTATGGAGGTTCACTAAACGTGATTATAAGCAAAAATGCGCAGTAATTTTGTGTTTAGAAGCCAAAACAAGGATTTCAAATTGTGACTTTTGGAGAAACTTCAGTTTCAAGTTACCAAATTCAAATCAATGGCACTCTCAACTCAAGGGGTCTTAGGACATGATTCTTAAAGCTTTAGAAAGATGAAATTACAAGATTTACAATGTGAAAAGAATGGGATCAAATGGATGCTTGAGTTGAAAGTTGTGATGAGTCAAAGTTGAGAAAAAGAGGTTGACTTTCTATACCTAGAAAATTTCTAAGTTTTTCTTCAAAAATGACTTATAATCTCTTGCATCCAAACATAGCCTTCCACTTGAAATTTGATCTTGATAAAAAAAATATGGCATAAAGTAGACATCTTGAATGGAATTTTGAGACTCGAACCATTAAAAATCTCCAAAAATTGAGGAAGTTATGACTTGTTGAAATTGGAAAAAATTCACAAAATGACCTATAATCTTTTGCATCTTTAGGGCATCTTCCATCCATTTTCACATTTTTCACTTAAAAGATGGGTTAAATTTCACCTCTTTAAGATCATTGTGGAAAAAGAATGGGCTCAAAGTGATAAAAATTGACCAAGTTATGATCATTTGAAATCACCTAATGGGGTTTGAGGGTTCATCTGGAGGACTTGTGATCTTTCTTCATCATCAAGTTTCTTTCACACAAAATTTATTTGAAACTTTTAAAGTAATTTTTAATAAACCTTTAAAGAGAAGCATGCATTTGGAATCTCTCAAAAATACCAAAATATGGATAAGGTATTCCCCATTGAAGCTCAAAACTCTAGCTCCTAGAGCAATAAAATGCCTTGGGAAACCTTTGCAATTTTGACCTACCTCCTTAGACAAATACTTTTTTCATGTTAATATGAGTTGTTATGGATGATAATGAGAAACCATATCAACCAAAACCACTTTAAAATCTTGTGAATTGGAGGTGATGTGCACTTGTGATAAATGAATCAAGGATTTTCCCAATTGAGTCAAAATTCATCAATCAATCCTTGTACCTTTGAACCATCTTTGACAACATGAAGTATGATGGATCATAATATACTTTGTCATGATATTACTTCAAAGTATATTCAATGTTGAGGCTTGAGTTTCAATGAAGCTTTGTTGAGGAAGGCATATAAATGAACTCATGAATCCATATATCAATCTTGATGGAATATGTTGCGCTTTCTCCTACAACATCATCAATTGGGGAAAACACTTATTGTATTCATTAGTTAAAGGATAATCTAAACATACATGATCACAAAATACAAGTCAAGGTGCTTGGTGATCCCCACATAGCAATGCTAAAGATAGGGAGAAGAACCAAACCCTGGTGTGTGATCTTGTTGTGATTAAATTGATATGATGTGATAGAGGGATCTTAGGGTCAAAAATTGGGGTACAATAATAGCCCATATAATTATCTAACACTGTCAGATACATAATCAATGGTCTTCATTCAATCAGAGGGAGCAAGATAGGAGGTTCAACCAAATACTCTTTAATACTTTCAAATGACCTCTAGAAATCATCTATCCACACACAACCTTGATCTTTCTTTAACAACTTAAAGATTGGTTCACACGTTGCAGCCATATGGGAGATAAATTAGGAGATGTAATTTAGACACCCAAGAAAACCTCTAACTTGATTTTTAGTTCTTGGTGCTGGAATTTCTTGAGTTGCTTTGACTTTATCAGGATCAACTTCAATTCCTTTTTGGATGACAATGAAACCTAGCAATTTCCCTGACCAGAAACCAAAGGTGCATTTATTTGGATTCAAATAGAGAAGATACTTCCTCAAATGCTGAAACAATTTCAACAAATCTTCTATATGCCCTTCTTCAGTCTAGGACTTACCAGTCATATCATCAACATATACCTCAATTTGCTTGTGCATCAGATCATGGAATAGGGTTGTCATAACCCTCTGGTATGCTGCACCAGCGTTCTTCAACCCAAAGGGCATCACTCTGTAACAGAATATTCCCCAGGGTGTGATAAACATTGTTTTTTCCTTGTCCTCATGAGCCACTCTAATTTGATTATATCCGAAAAATCCATCCATGAACGAGAATAATTTGAATTTTGTTGTACTGTCAACCAACATATTAATATGTGGTAATGGAAAGTCATCTTTTAGACTTGCTTTATTTAAATCTCTATAATCTACGCACATGCGAACTTTTCCATCTTTCTTCGGTACTAGGACAATATTGGAAATCTATTGAGGGTACACTGATGTCACAAGAAAATCGACATTAATCTGCTTTAACACTTCTTCTTTAATTTTCACTACCATATCAGGGTGAGTTCTTTGCAATTTCTGCTTGATTGGCGGGCACCCTTGCTTTTGCGGCAAACGATGTTCCATAATATCCGTATCAAAACCAGGCAAATATATCCACATATTCCTTCAACAATTCAATCAACCTGCTCTTTAAATAGGGATGCAATAATGCTCCAATCTTAACTTCCTTCGAATCTTCCTCTAAACCCAAATTAATCACTTTCAATGGCTCTTTATATGGCTGAATGGAACTTTCCTCGTGCTCAAGAAACCGTGAAACCTCTTCTTGGATTTCATCATATTCTCCTTCCTCGGCCCCATATACAGGATATTCAAAGTTGGGAGAGGGTGCAGGGTATTTGTATTCAACGGGTTTATTAATTAATTTGCACATATGATTTATGATTGCATTTAGAAACTGACACAAATAGCAAGTGATTATGCATATTATAGTTATTTATTTATTTTGAAAGGTTTTTTTATTACCCTTTTCCAAGAAAAAGCAGAAAATAAAAACACAAATTGGGAATCAAAGATAACTTTTATTATTGATGTTAAAGATCAAAGTAAACAGATAAGCCCATACAATATCAACTTTCACCTTGGGCAGAGTGAAATATTATTTTTTAAAAGATTAACAAGAAAAAATTACTTTGAGACATGTATGCAAGAGGGAACATCAATGGTAATCCAGTTTTAGACTCTAACTCCATGCGTCACATAGTTCCGCATCTCCTGCTCCACTTTGTCTTCCACGGTGTCATTGATCCCAGGAACAGTTGGATGAAGATAACCTCCGCTACGAAAGAATCTTGGTATTTTCTCAAAGCATACTTTGGCTTCACATTCTCACCTTTACCATTCTTCACAGAGAACCCCAAACCAGCTCTATTCTTGTTTACATGTGGATCAACAATCTGACCCTATACCTTACTAAGGCCATTACGTATAACCTGCTGAGCATCTTTAAACAAAGCTGTAGAATTCTCATTTCCTCTTATATTATCAATGGATAAAGCTTGGAACTGGGTTCCAACAGCAGCTTCATCCACTTCCACAATACTGAAAGAGGATAAATGAGATATTAGCAACGCTTGTTCTCCATTTACGATGACCACCTTTCCTTCACGCACAAACATTAACTTCTGGTGTAAAGTTGAAGTGACAGCCCATGCCTCGTGTATCCATGGTCATCCTAGTAAACAACTGTAAGCGGGCACAATATCCATAACTTGGAAAGTAATCTGAAAAAGGTGTGGGCCTATGTGAATAGGTAGATCTACTTCCCCAATAATAGACTTCCTTAATCCATCAAAAGCTTTCACAATTATGCCACTCGGGCGCATGGGAGTTCCTTGATACTTTAACTTCATAAGCATGCTCCTCAGTATAACATTTAAAGTGGACCCATTATCTATCAACACATTTGAAAACGAATCGTTCTTACAGTTCATGGAGATATGGAGAGCAAGATTATAATTCCTTCCTTCGCCGCGCAATTCGTCATCACCGAAACTAAGGTTATTACATGACGTAATATTCTCTACCACACTGCTGAATTGGTCCAATGGTATATCACTTTCCATAAAATCTTGATCCAATACTCTCATCAAAGATTCCCTGTGGATAGAAGAGTTCATCAACAAGGCCAGAATAGATATCTTTGATGGAGTCTGCAACAATTGATCTATGATCCTGTAATCGCTCATCTTGATAATCTTTAATATATCATCCACATCTTTTTCCAGAGTAGTACCACTAGATTCCCCCACTACTTTCTTGGGTTCAACACTTTCAACAATCTTCTTATCAGCATTAGCATTTCCTCGAATGACCGGTGTGAAAACACGACCAGTGCGGGTTACTCGACTGGCTTCAGCAATATTCTTAACATCAGACAAAGGTTGGGTGGGAACTTCCACACCATCCTCTATAATTGTAGCATTGTATTTATACAGTACATCTTTGTCTAATTCTTAAGGAATAGGCCTTGGTAAGCAGATCACAAACGGAGAAACAACTGGCTTGCTATGATATTCAATCTCAATAGGGGAGGGAACACCGAAACAAGGCACAATAATAGTCACCCCTTCTTCAGCATACTTCGATATCACAAAATCCTTGCTGGAAAACATCTCTTCATCTGAGGAAAAGAATTCATCTGCTGAAGCATACTCATCATCTGACAGTCTCATCCAAACAATATTCAATCACATTAATCTCATTGTAATCACCTCTATTGCCTGAAATTTTGATAGTACCATTGTCCAATAACAACTGAATATCCCCTCTCACAATGGAGAAACCACGAGAGTCTCTATAACAAATTTGGTAAGAACCATAATAGTGTTCTACTTGACCAACCATATGACATAAAGTAGCATGCAACTGCATCAAATCATCATTCATATGATTCACGTCAAAAATCTTGAATTCTTTGGGACATTCGTAGACCATATTCACATCTTCCTCGTACTCTACCCTAGGCCTAATTATATGAATGAGGCCTTCGTCCATCATTTCGTGAAGATCGTCCTTTATCTTATCACACCATTGTATATATGTACTGCAAATACCACAACCAGCATGGTCATGCATATAGTAACTAAACTCGTAGAGGCCAGCATGCATTTTTACCAAATCTCCTCTAACTAGGTTGATATCAAAAATCTGGAAGTCCCCTGACAACCAGCAACCATGTTTATAGCATTTGCTTCTCCATGCTTTGGCAAAGGATTATCTTTCACATTAGGGCCAATATCTTTAATGGATAAAAGCCCATATCTCACCATGTTTTGTACTTCAGATTTCAAAGGATAGTAGTTCTCAACATTGTTCCCTGGTGCTCCCTGATTAAAAGCACACGTCTGATCTGTTTTATAATACCAAGGCAAAGGTGATGGTATAGTAGTGGGTGGCCTGGTCTGAACCAACTTCTTCTGAATTAACGTTAGGAGTAATTATGCATAGCTCATTGGGATAGAGTCAAAAGGCACTCTCTTATGATTCTACCCATTGATTTCCCCGAGGGGATAGTCTCTGATAAGCAATTGTGGTCGGATCCACATTGACAACTAGAGTTACTGAAGCAACCTGTTGGTAACACTGATGATTCCTTCTAGGAGGATTGACCCTTCTCTCTTGAATGACAACATTTGTATCTCCTTCTTTCTTCTTGGAAAACCCGTATGAAGGCTTCTTGGTACTACCGGTATTTTCACCTATTGTCAAATGACCCTCTCTTATTGCTTCTTCCAAACGAACGCCCATACTCACCATTTCGGTAAAATCACTTGGTGCACTCACCACCATTATTTCATATTAGAAGGCACCTAGAGTCTTCAGGAAAATCATTGTCATCTCTTTCTTTTCCATTGGAGGAATCACTTGGGCGGCTACCTCACGCCATCTTTGTGCGTATTCTTTAAATAACTTTTTGTCCTTCTGGACCATTGCCCTGAGTTGATCACGGTCAGGTGCCATGTCCATGTTATACTTGTACTGTCTAATAATTTCATCTTCCAAGTCTTTGAAAGTATGATTGTTGGCACTATCCAAGCTCATATACCACTTCAACACGGCACCCGTCAAACTATCTTGAAAAAAGTGAATTAACAGGCGTTGATCATCAGTGTGAGTAGACATCCTTCTCACATACATCAAAAGATGAGCTCGAGGACAAGTATTGCCCTTGTATTTCTCGAATTCCGTTACTTTGAACTTTGCAGGTATTTTCAAGTTTGGAACCAAACACAAAGTATTCAAATTCTGCCCAAACAATTCTTTTCCTCCGAGGGCTTTCATTTCTTTCTGCATCTTATCAAACTGATCCTAAATATCATCCATTCGATCATAGAAGCCCAAGATTTCACTTGGTGGAGGAATAGGACTATAAACATCATCATTAGCAACCGGCACATCATTTACCGAAGGGGGTGCAACATAGTGAATCTCATTTCTAGCAGCAAGAATAATATGCACCATAGGAGGCGCAGGAGTAGCAGCAGCTTAAACAACTGGAGCAGATGGCGTATCAAAATTAAAACCTTCTGTCATGAGGTTTTCTGGAATTCCCCATGGATAACCCTCAGGCATACGTTTCTGGGCAGTAGTAACTGGGGCAACAGAAACAGGAATTGATGGACCTTCAGAAGCAAATGTTGTTTGTTGAGGCTGAGCAAGTTGCGGCTGATTCTGAGCAGCCACTAGTGATTCCATCAAAGAAGTTAGATTAGCCATATCGGCCTTCAGAGCAGTAACTTCATCGTGTAACTCACGATTTTTCTGTTCAAGATTCTCCATTTTCTTCCTAGAATTAGCTTGAGTATTATACCGATGAGACAACTTGCTGAACGAAGTAGAGAAATTCAGTAAGACACTTGGGTACAAAAATAAATGCAAGAAATATGTACAGGATGATGCATGATATGCAATGCACATGATTTATTATATTATTATTAATTCAAGGAACTCAAAAATTTTATATACAATTTTCAAATATTAAAGTAATAACATATTTTGAAATACTGAAAATCTCATTATAATAATATTCAAAACGAATTGCAACTTTTTAATATAAGTTTCAACAATCCCAAGCACAAAAGAAGATAGAATCTAAAAATCATAAGAAAGCAAAGCTGATGAAGATCACTCCACACGCTTACGCTTTCCTGTGAGTCTTGCAATCTGAGCCTTCAGCTGCTTGTTCTTTTCTGCATACATGTCGACAACCACTTTCCAATCACCAAAGTTGGGAAGTGAATGACTAAGCCCTGACTGGGCACTAGAGGAAAATAAATCCTCTTGATTCTCGATCATCTCTACAACACTACTCTCAAGAATCTCAATTAGGTCATCCTTCTCCTTCAAGTCTGCCTGGTAGGATATCTCTAAAGTCCGACACTTATTCTTCCAAGTCTCCTTTTCCTACTGCATCTTGACTAGGGCAAGCTGAAGCTCTTCCACATCATCTAAAAGGGGAGGAGTGGTCATCACAAACATATCAGGCATAGGTGCTTCACGGGAATATGGCATCTTCAACTGGATGGCTCTTTCTTGTACCCAATGAAGATAAGGCTCCAAAGAAACAACCCCTCTAGGTCCCAAGTCCTTTCTATTTTTCCTATGAATATGACGCCAAGCCTTTGCAATCTGCTCCTTAGCTTCCTTATGATTCTCTCCCTCTTTAAGATAAAACCCACTCAAATGAATACTATTTAGCTTATCCTTCATCGGATATCCAAGTTGTCGTCATGCAAGAACAGGATTATAGTTAATTCCTCCCTATGTACCAAGAAGAGGTACATTGGGGAAAGTACCACAACTGTTGACAATATCTACATTATGGTAAGCCTGATGGTACCAAACAATATCTGAATGAGTGAGGGCCATAATCTTTGGTGCCCAACGAGGTTCCTTCCTGACATCCCAGAAAGCATCAGACCAAGGCAAGTGAGAAATAAACTACAGATACAACAACGACGTGTAGCATATCATCATCCCTCCATGATAAGAATCCAGAAGATGAGTAGAGTAATAAGCATCACCTAATAATGTAGGAAATGGATTCCCTATCAAAAAGTTCCTGATAGCATTGATGTCCACAAAGTTGTCGACATTCAGAAATAAGAACAACCCATAGGCAAGTAGAGCAAAGATGGACTCAAAAGCAATCGTACTCTTCATCCTAGCAAAATAGCAAGATTTCTCCAATAAAAACTGAGCGGGTAATCCTGTAATTCCTCCTTTGGTAGTCATGTAGGCTTCAACCTCAAACATTCCCAAATGAACCAAAGCAGCAATCTCATGAGATTTTGGCCCCCCCTCTAAACCGGTGAAAGGAACACGATCGATAATAGGTAAACCCAGTAGATAAGAATACTCCTCTAATGAAGGCATCGACTGATAATCAGGGAAAGTGAAACATCGATATACTGATTCATAGAACTAGACCAAAGTTTAGAGAATACCCTCCTTCATCCTAAGCTTAATGAGAGACACGATGGATCCATACTTCTTTCGAAAATCCGTAGAGCTCTCAATCTCGGGAATTAGACTCATCAAATCATCTATCTTGGGATTCTTGAAATTGTACTTGCAAGTTTTTCTTTTTACAGAATCCATGGTCAAAGTACCTGAGATATTCACAAAGAGTCAACTTTAAGTCCCTTGAACCACAATGTTTTTTTAAAGATGCTCATGGGTGCATGAATGCATGGTGCAACAATCACACACAAGTTCACAAACATGAGGGGTTCATAGGTTCGACGTCACGATCATGGAGTCAAAGGTACTACCCACAAGGTATGGTCTAATAGTTTATCACCTGTCGGAAAAGGTTCTAAGAGGTTCCCAGAGTCTACATCCTTCCTTCGGATATTACCAACGTCCTGATTAACTCGGTAATTAGTAATATTCTCAGGAAAAACTCGTCCGAGTGTAGTATCGCGTGACAACCATTTCCAGATTACTCCGTCATAGCTTTCTCACTACACCTAAAAGGTCAAGATGGGTTAAGGGTTCTGCGGTCCTCAGTTTCAGCAGGCTCCCAGGTCGAAAGTAACACGTCTTCCTGATTACTCGGTAAATGACACTACAATCAAAGGGGCCTCCACTGAGTAGGGGATCTTATGGCTCTTATTTTGGGATTACTCCCTTAAAGTTATCATTGACTATACCGCCCGTCCTATCTTAAGTTTGCCCAATTCCGGGTAGAGGACTTATGAGAAATCACTAAGCATCCTGAAAACCAGGAAAATCCAGAAAAAAAATATATACAACACATAACATATAAACAAAAATAGCACATATACAAATAAACAAAGATAGGCTCAACCCACTTATAAATGTTAAGACTAAGCCATTGGGTTAACTTGACTCGCACAAATCAAAATAAAAATCGCCACCGCGCTTTATTATTTCCAAAGTAATGGGAAAAGAGAGAATAACCCAAAAAGAGGGGGAGAGAATCTAAGTTCGGGGGTTGGTTATACAAAGGGAAGATATTAGAACCTTAAACATCTATGGTACTCCGCAAGAACCTCTTTGAAAATTTATGTATTTTGGCTATTAAAGTTGTATAAAAATAGGTGGTGGAGATGAGAAAAGAAGCATTTTTATAATTTTTGCACCAGTTGTGGTTGTGAACCTTTAGTGCCTACCTTTCGTACAATAGGGGATCATGGTACTCGTAGTTCATCTTTAAAAACATTAAAGCACAAGTGTGTTGGTTAATTTTAAGATATGAGACATTATCGTCTTATCCGAGAGGAAAACATAATTACTACCCACAATTATGAGACAGGAGAATTTGCGTCATCTCAAAGTGGAGGATATGGCCTGGATTTTAAAATCAATAAAGCCTCACTCAACACCCAAGTGGAAAATATCTCACTTTACTATATATCGTAGAAGTATAATAGTTCGCATCACTACAAGGATTGACAAGAGCCTATCTTTTGAGAAAAGTTTAAAGTAAAAGAGACAAAGTGAGCAAATGGTTTGAATGAGATTGGTTGACTTTTAGTCTTCTCACAAAAATGCCAATGTATTTTAAGTTTATTAAAGTTTTGTTAAGAAAATATTTTTGAAAATGCATGGACATAAGTCCAAGTTTATTGTGAAAGTGATTAAAGTTTTGAAAAGAAGAATAGTTTTAAAAAGGAGGGAGTATATTTTTAAATTAAAGAAGATGGGAGGACATGAAGGGACTATCCTAAAGCATGAAGTAAGAGCTAGAGAAAAGAACCATCTAACCAACATGAATCCAACATTAGACACAATGAGTCAATGTAGAATTCCCATCCTTTGGATTTAAACCAAACAAGTAAATATAATAAACCTCTTAATAAAACCAAGTATCAATTGTATTTGGTCGTTCACAAAAATTAGGCAGAGTAACGGCTGTATACAGATGAATTCCTGATCACAGACAAAACATGTAATCAAAACAACTTGCACACAAAGCAAATAAACAACCCAATGTCTTGGGATGAACCCCAAGAACTCCAGACAAAATAGTAATAAAAGTCACAAGGTTTCAAGGTAGGCCAAGGTCTCAAATCCTAAGTCCATGGAATCCACAATCTCCATAATGCCAAGGATAGTATCCAAATAGTCCATGTGACATTAAAGTATTTTATGGTTCAAGTTGATTATTAAGTATCTTCAAAAAGAAATGAAAAACTCAAGTGAGCAAAAATAAAATGACATAAAGGTAAATGCTCAAGTGTGCAAAGATGAAAATAGAATGAAATATAAATGCTAAAATAAATGTGCTTAAAGTAAAGAACATAAAGTAAAGGCATAAAATAAAGTCATTTGTTAGAAGTTAGAGGTTAGTTAAATGACCATCTTGAAACTTGCATTCGAAACTCATTAGAGGATTGATAAAATCAAAGCCTCTCAACAACAAGTTTAATTTTCTTTTTGTCAAGTATATGACTCACCTCAAAATCTCAAGGTAACAATAAATGATCAATGATGTTTAAGTGATTCACTTTGACCAAAGTTTATGAAGATTCATTAGAGGATTGATAAGACCAAAGCCTCCTAACAATGAATCACAAGATTATTAGATCAAAGGTTTCAAATTAACATACTTCGGCTTGCAAACATAGGTTTAGGCCATGAATAATCATTTCTTGAATCGGGGAAAAATTTAGCGCTATGTTAAGCAATCGTAAGTGGACTTATATAGAAGTCACACCTATTTTGGGGCCGGTCAATAGAAATATTTTTACCATATGTTTAGATAAATGATATGTAAATTATTCTCCAACAACATGTAGTACAAGCAAGAAGGGGATAAGATGAAGAGGGAAGGGATAAGAATTAAACCATATTTGAACCAAAAATATAATCAAGCTATCATTAAAATCAATCATCTATTTTGGTGGAGTTAAACTCAACAACCAATATCCAATGATGTTAATGAAGCTCATGATCAAAATCTCATAGTTCATGATCAGCCAGAATATATACAAAAATAAAATTGTATTAAAAAATAAAGAAAAATATGTTTTAAAATTATTTTAAATGAAAATAAAAGGGGAAAGTAATTACTCTATTCAAAACATCCAAGAAAAATTCAATGAGACCAGAGAAAAATCAGAAATGAGCTCAAATATTTTTATAAAATTTTTGGTAAATTTTTTAAAGTCAGAAACTATTTTTAAAATTAAAACAAATAGACAAAATAAACCAAAAATTGTGAAAAATAGTAAAGTCGGAAATAAAAATAAAATGAGGTCACCAATATTTGTCAAGAGGTCATTGGATTCTTCCATATTTTTTTCATAATTTAAAAATTAAGAAAGTATTTTTAAACATTTAAAACAACTCAAATAAAGTGAAAAAATATAAAAAATATCAAAACACAAAATAAAATTGTGAAAAAATAATAATCAGAAAGAGAAGAATCAAAAGTATTTTTAAGAATTTTTTCATATTTTTTCGAAGTTAAAATGAATTTTTATGAATTTTTGAAGTTTAAAACAAATAAAATATAAAATAAAAAAATAAAATAAAAACCAAAAAGATGTAGACCATTGTATGAGAGTCAAAATGGGTTAGTAAGTTAATCCAATGGATAAGATGCGTTGTGCATATCATGGTCCTTAATGAATAAAACATTGAATCATTTATTAAAATCAGAATTTAAAAAAGCAAGTGCCATGATATCATTGGTTGAGAGATGACACGTTGGTCATCTTCAACCTTCAACCACGCGAATTGGAGATCTCTGAAATGGAAAAATTAGAGCTTGATAATGGTACCATTCGCTTCGTCTCTTCAAGACGATTCCAATGGTACCCTCACAAAAAATTTATATAAAGTGTAGCTCATTCATTTTGGAAGGAAAATTTTGAAAAGGGATTTGAAAATTCATAGCCAAAACTCACTTCTAGTTGAAAACAAATGTTGCGACTAGAATTAGAATGACGAGAGCTTTATTATAGTACTAAAGTTTGAGAAAATTGGTGAAGGAATCTACCTATTGAAGTTCAAATTCAGAGCTCTGAAACTTGACTTGGCTAGCATGATTTAGGAAGTCTTGTAGCTTGGTTTTTCTTCTGTTAGCTTCAGTGAAGTTCAAGGATGGATAATTGACAAAGAAAAGGGATTGAGGAAAGCTGTAAAACCAAATTCAAAGTTGCAAAAAAGTGGGTTCAAGAGAGAGTTTGGCAGGGTGATTTTGGTTATCTAAGCTTGTGAAAACGAGTGGGAAGAGCTTGTATTTATAGGAGAAGTGAATGGAGTCAAGAGGAGGGGTGAATGATACAATTTGGAGGGAAATATGCACACATGTTTTCATGAAGTACGTGTGATCACATGTGCATCAAAACTCATCCAAATGATGCGTTTTTACATTCTAAATCATCCACACGCTTATGCTAATCATGTTTAAGTAGAAAAAGCATACAAATTTGGTGATTAGAAGTCAAATTTTGGAAATTACATTCTGATTGTTTGAGAAACTTCAGTTCCAAGGTACCAACTTTGAAATCATGGTGTGCATAATTTAGAGAACCTTAGGACTTGATTCTTGATGTATTGGAAATATGAGATCACAAACTTTACAATGTGCAAGGAATGGAATCAAATGGATGCTTAAGCTGAATGTTGTGATGAGTCAAAGTTGAGAAAAAATATGTTGACTTTTTTACTTAGAAAAAGTCTAAGTTTTTCTTCAAAAATGACCTATAATGTCTTGCATCCAAACATGGTCTTCCATTTAAAGTTTGCTCTTGATAAAAAATGATGCCATGAAGTGGATGTCTTGAATGACATTTAAAGACTTGAACCATTCAAAATCTCTAAAAATGAGAAAGTTATGACTTGATGAAGTTGGTGAAAATTCATGAGATGACCTATAATCTTTTGCATCCTTAGGGCATCTTCCATCAATTTCAAGCTTTGCACATGAAAGAAGGGTTGAAGTTCACATCCTTAAAATCATTGTGGAAAAAGAATGGGTTAAAGGAGATAAAAATTCACCAAGTTATGATCTTTTGAAGTCACATAAAGTAATTTGATGGCATATCTTAGAGGACTTGTAATCTTTCTTCAACATTAAGCATCTTACACATAAATTTTTCTTGAAACTTTTGAAGTTATTTGTTGATAACTCTTTAAAGAGGATAATGTCTTTGGAATCACTCAAAAATACCAAAAGTTGAGCAAGATATAGCCCTTAGAAGTTCAAAACCCTAGCCCCTAGAGCAACAAAATGTCTTAAAAACCCTTTTCAAATTTGACGAACTTTCTTGCACAAATATCTTTGTCTTGTAAATAGAATTTTTTAAGGATGATAATAAGAAACCATAGCAACCATAACCATTTTCAAATATTAATAATTGAGGGAATTATGCACTTGTGATCAGGAATCAAGAACTTGTCCAATTAGGTCAAACTCTTCAATCAACTTTTGCATCCTTTGACTTTCTTTGACAAATTGAGGCATGATGAATCAAAGTAGACCTTGTCATGATATTTCTTCAAAGCATCTTCAATGATGAAGCTTGAATCTCAATGAATTTTTGTTGAAGAAGTCATGGAAATAAACTCATGGACCTATATATCAACCTTATGAAATGGTGTTGTGCTTCCACTATAGCATCATCAACTAGAACAAACATTCATTGTATTCATTAGTTAAAAGTTAATCAAAAACAAAATATATGATCACAATATACAAGTCAAGGTGCTTGGTGATTTATCATGAGAAAACTTAAAGATAGGGAGAACAACCAAACCCTAGTGTGATATTGTTTTAATTGAGTTGATATGAGATGATAGAGGAATCTTAGGGGAAAAATTGGGGTACAACAGCAACCCTTATTTAAGTGTATTCTATCCAGATATACAAAGGTTAAAATGTTCTTGTCGACGCGATTGAAGATACTTAAATATAAAATAAGCCCTATTTTTGGCCCTAAGATGCCATGCAATTTTTATGATTATGCATGCAAATAAACAGAACAAAGGGTGATACTAAAAATAAAAGATCAAAAGAAGATTAGACCAGGAAAATGAATCACTGGTAAACAGAAGACTCGACTCTATTAGGTAAAGCCCAAGGAGGGGACACAGTAACATCAATTTAGACATTGAGGAGAAAAAATAAAGGATAATGGTGATCAACAGATAACCGCAAACTATCCACTCTCAGAGAAGATAGCAAAAAAAGGTAATGTCGCCCCACTGGTGGGAAAAGAGGTGGTAGGATAATACCAGGAAACAACAATAATAGGGGTGGTAACAAAAAATTGGCCTCAATACCTATGACTGGAAACAACCAAATTTCTTCAGAGTAATGTGAATCTCAACGACAAACTATCTCCCACAATAAAGAAACTACCATCCATCGGAAAAAGATCTCAACAACAAACTATCTCCCATAATGACGAGACTACCATTTATTGGAGTAACAAATCTCAACAACGAACTATCTCCTATAATGACGAGACTATCATTTATTGGAGTAATAAATCTTAACATCGAACTATCTCCCATAATGACGAGACTACCATTCATTGGAGTAACAAAATAATATTCTCGGGGAACTAACAAACTTAATGGGGAAGTACAAATTGCTCAAATAAAGAGACCGGCCTCTTGCTGTTATGAGAAGGAGCTGCAATAATGACCTCCTGGGGAAAGAAATATATTCCCGCTGAGGAATAAATGCACATTCTCAAACTAGGGCTCAAAACTTGCAGGAATCAAAATAATAATGTTGTTGGGGACCACGTATTCAAACCAGAACTAAACCGGAGTGAAACAGTCAACTGAGATAGCTCCTGATGAGAAATAAACTCAAAAGGGGATCACATTCCATCCAGATAAAGAAATGAATAGGTAGCCTAAAGCAAAGTTCTTCCACGAAGGGTAACTCAGTGGGGAAATTGAAAGAATATACACTTTCTGCTTAAAATTGATACTTTATTAGAGAGAGGGTAACATAACTCAGCGGATAGGGTAAAATCCCAATAAGAATATCAATGAATGCAAATGAGTAATGTATTTGAACTCAAATATGCATGATGTATGTATGAATGTTATCATGTATATGCTGACAAATAGATATACAACACTAGGGATGATAGACAAAACCAAATTGGGTAAAGTCAACACTCGACTAAATCATATCCAGAAGGAAAATTCCATAAGAGAGTAAACACCATCTAAGGAAATAAGTTCCTATTCCATGGCTTAACTCCACTGGGAAGAAACACCATCCAAAAGTAATCGAATCAAAACAATATAATCAATGCAGATACACGGACCTAACATCCTCCTCTAGGCTTCACCCGAGAACATCGCACAGGTTTCAATGAGGGGAAACAAATTCTTCAACGTCTTGTACTTCTACATGGGATTGCAATACCGATATCAATGGGGAAAACAATATCACGTAATCAAGATATCACCTGGGGATCTCGTGCTGTCTTTATTGGGGAGTGCAACACCACATCATTGAGGGGAGCCCAAAATACATTCTTCAATACCAAGAGTGATGATTACACAAACTTCCCTGGGGAAAAATTATCAAACCACCTGGGGATAACAACTCTCAGAGAAAACAAAGTCTCATCCTTACTTGGGGATTAAGAAATCAAGTAATACAGAAAGAAAAATCAAAATTATGGGGATTTTAAATCATACCCAACACTTGGCGGAGAAAACCCAAAATTTGACAATTGTTTTAACACTTCTTAGAAAAGATTCTTCCCTTGCCTAGTTTCCTGGGAAAACAATCAATAATGCCAACAAATGAAAAGGGTGATGTTTTTGCAAATGATTCCATCTATGCACACAAAGAGGAAGGGACTTTCGTCATACGAGCGAAGACCTTACTAGGGAATCTGGGATAGAGGCTTCAAACCATGCAAACCCGAAATCAAAATGGACCAAGATTTAACTAGGGAAAACGAGATCGCATGCCCAATACGGCACCTTACGCCAATTGGTATCAATTCCAACTATCCGAGAAAGCCTTCCTGGGGAAAACAAAGTTTGAAAAATTATGTGTTCGTCCATCCTTGGGATTACCACTTTTTCTTTTCTTGAGTCACAAATTCTAAAGTAAAAAGTAACTTGTAAATTCTTTTCAAAATTTAAATTTGTTATTTAATCTTTTTGTTTTGAAAATTACTATTAATAATAAATGGAGTCTTTGTAAGTAGAATAAAATAAGAATTGCCAAGAATTGGATAAAAGCTCAAACTTTATTAATAGAAGGGTGGTCTGCGAATGGTGAGACTCCATAGATGATTACAAAGTTTGGAAAATGGTAATATACATTAGAAAAGATACATTGAAATACAATGACCACTATTATCCCTAACAACTTTGAAGTCCTAAGCAGCGACTTCTATTGAAGTATGGTGAGAGTTCAAGAAGATTGTTGCTTCAATGATCCAGTCTTGTCTAATGCAGTTACTTGCCAAGAAATCCCTAAATTTTTCCTAAGTTGCCCTTGCGGGTTTTAAACCTAGCAGGAAGAATTTGTTCTGTTTATGTCTCTAATTTTTTCCTAGGCCGCCCTTTCGGGTTTTCAACCTACCGAGACGCTCCTTTTATGCCTAAGCCGCCCTTTCAGGTTTTCGACTTAGCGAGTTGTTATTTTATTTCTTTAGGCAAAGAATTTCTTGACTGCGCATTCAAAGGACGTGGGAACTCCTCGCCATTCATAGTTTCAAGAATCAATGCACCACCAGATAAGGCTTTCTTGACAACATATGGGCCTTAGAAATTAGGAGTCCACTCGCCCCTAGAATCAGTGTTGAAAGACATGATATTCCTGAGCACGAGGTCGCCTTCTCTGAACTCACGAGGCTTGATTTTTTTTATCAAAAGCTTTCTTCATTATCTTTTGGTATAATTGGCCATGGAACAAGGTCGTCATTCTCTTCTCTTCAATCAAATTCAATTGGTCAAACTTGTTCTGGACCCATTCAGCCTCTGACAACTTGGTTTCCATTATCACGCGTAAAGAGGGAATCTCAACCTCGATCGGGAGCACTACTTCCATACCATACACAAGAGAGAATGGGGTTACCCCTGTTGAAGTGCGGACAGATGTACGATACTCGTGCAAAGCAAAAGGGAGCATCTCATGCCAATCTGTATAAGTAACATCCATTGTTTGGATGATCTTCTTGATGTTTTTGTTAGCAGCTTCTGCAGCCTCATTCATCTTTGGCCTGTAAGTAGATGAATTATGATGAACAATCTTAAATTCTTCACAAAGTTCTTTCATCATTTTGTTATTCAGATTCGAGCCGTTATCAGTGATAATCCTGCTTGGCACACCATACCTACACATGAGAATGTTCTTGATAAAGCGCACTACCACATGCTTAGTAACATTAGCATATGAAGCTTCTTCCACCCATTTCGTGAAGTAGTCTATTGCCACCAAGATAAAATGATTTCCATTTGACGCCTTGGGTTTGATCATTCCAATCATGTCAATAGCCCACATAGAGAAAGGCCATGGAGAAGAAATAACTTTGAGAATGTCAGAGGTACTTGAATTTTGTCTGTGTAAATTTGACACTTATGGAACTTCTTTGCAAATTTGTAACAGTCAGATTCCATTGTCAGCCAATAATAGCCTGCCCTAAGCATCTTCTTTGACATTGAATGTCCAGTGGAATAAGTTCCAAAGAAACCTTCATGGATCTCATGCATCAACAGGTTTTCTTCGTGTCTATCCACACATCTGAGCAAGACCATGTCATACTTTCTTTTGCATAACACATCTTCATTGAGGAAAAAGCTGCCTGCCAACCTTCTCAATGTCCTTCTATCTTTATTTGACGCACCATCTGGGTATTCCTGGGTCTGAAGAAAATGCTTGACATCATAATATTAAGGTTTCTCATCTGACATTTCCTTTGTTGCAAACACATGAGTTGGTTTATCCATACGTCGCACTGTAATACGAGGAACATCATTCCAAGTATTTACATGATACATAGATGCCATAGTTTCCAAAGCATCTGCCATTTGATTTTCATCTCTGGGAATATGATGGAATTCAACTTTGTTAAAGAAAGGTAATAATATCCCGGCATAGTCTTTGTAGGGAATCAAGCCAGGGTGACGAGTATCCCATTCTCCTTTAATCTGATTTACTACCAAAGCTGAATTTCCATACACATCTAGAACTTTGATTCTGAGATCAATAACCTCCTCGAGACCCATGATACAAGCTTCATACTCTGCCATATTATTGGTACAATCAAAGGTTAGCCTTGCAGCAAAAGGAATATGTGATCCATGAGGAGTGATAGTCACAACACCAATTCCCTTCCCATAAGCATTCATTCACAACTCCATTAAATACAATACCCCAATGAGATTTAGGATCAGGACCTTCCCCAGGCAAAGGTTCATCACAATATTTTACCTTTAAAAACATCACATCCTCCAATATACTACATTTTATACCTTCAACCGGTTGGTGAGAAAGATAATCCGCCAATACACTGCATTTTATATCCTTCTGAGTACGGTATTCAATAACATATTCAGACAACAACATCTTCTAACAGGAAATTCTCCCAGTGAAAGCTGGATTTTCAAAAATATACTTAATTGGATCCATTTTGGAAATCAACTAAGTAGTATGATTTAACATATATTGCCGTAACCGCTTTTACACCTAGGCCAAAGAACAACATGTCTTTTCCAGCATAGAATACCGACTCACAGTCAGTAAATTTCTTGCTGAGATAATAAATGGCATATTCCTTCTTTCATATTTCATCTTGTTGTCCCAAAATACAACCCATAGAATTATCTAACACTGTCAGATGCATAATCAATGGTCTTCCTTAAACCTGAGGGAGCAAGATAGGAGGTTCAAGAAAATACTCTTTAATACTTTCAATTTCACTCTAACAATGATCTGTCCATACACAACCTTGATCTTTCTTTAACAACTTAAAGATTGGTTCACACGTTGCAGTCATATGGGAGATAAATTGGGAGATATAATTCAGACGTCCAAGAAAACCTATAACTTTCTTTTTCGTTCTTGGTGTTGGCATTTCTTGAATTGCTTTGACTTTATCAGGATTGCATTCACTTCCTTTTTGGATGACAATGAACCCTAGCAATTTTCCTGATCGGACACCAAAGGTGCATTTATTTGGATTCAAGCGGAGACGATACTTCCTCAAATGTTGAAACAATTTCAACAAATCTTTTATATGCCCTTCTTCAGTCTGGGACTTAGCAATCATATCATCAACATATACCTCAATTTCCTTGTGCATCAGATCATGGAATAGGGTTGTCATAGCCCTCTGGTACGTTGCACCAGCGTTCTTCAACCCGAAGGGCATCACTCTGTAACAGAATATTCCCCAGGGTGTGATAAACATTGTTTTTTCCATGTCCTCAGAAGCCATTCTAATATGTATATATCTGGAAAATCTGTCCATAAACAAGAATAATTTGAATTTTATTATACTGTCAACCAACTTATCAATATATGGTAATGGAAAGTTATCTTTTGGAATTGCTTTGTTTAAATCTCTATAATCTACGCACATGCGACAATATTGGCAATCCACTGAGGGTACACTGATGTCACAACAAAACTGGCATTAATCTACTTTAACACTTCTTCTTTAATTTTCACTACCGTATCAAGGTGAGTTCTTCGTGATTTCTTCTTGATTGACGGGCACTCTGGCTTTAGCGGCAAATGATGTTCCACAATATCCGTATCCAAACCAGGTATGTCTTGGTATGACCAAGCAAATATATCCACATATTCTTTCAACAATTCAATCAACCTGCTCTTTACGTAGGGATGCAGCAATGATCCAATCTTGACTTCCTTCGGATCTTCCTCTGAACCCAAATTAATCACTTCCAATGGCTCTTTATATGGCTGAATGGCACTTTTCTCGCGCTCAAGCAACCGTGAAACCTCTTCTGGAATTTCATCATATTCTCCTTCTTCGGCCCCATATACAGGATATTCATAGTTGGGAGAGGGTGCAGGGTCATTGTATTCAACATGTTTATTAATTAATTTGCACATATGATTTATGATTTCATTTAGAAACTGACATATATAGCAAGTGATTATTCTGATTACAGTTATTTATTCATTTTGAAATGGTTTTTTTTATTAACATTTTCCAAGAAAAAGCATAAAATAAAAACACAAATTGGGTATCAAAGACAACTTTTATTATTGATTTTAAAGATCAAAGCAAATAGATAAGCCCATACAATATTAAATTTCAACTTGGGCAGAGTAAAAGATTTTATTTGAAAAGAATAACAAGAACAAATTACTTTGAGACATGTATGCAAGAGGGAACATCAATGGTGATCCAATTTTGGACTCTAACTCCATGCGTCACATAGTTCGGCATCTCCTGCTCTACTTTGTCTTCCACGATGGAATTGATCCCAGGAACAGTTGGATGAAGATAACCTCTACTACGAAAGATATTTTGGTATTTGCTCAAAGTAGAGTTTGGCTTCATATTCTCACCTTTACCATTCTTCATAGAGAACCCCAAACAAGCTCTATTCTTGTTTACAGGTGGATCAACAATCTGACCCCATACCTTACTAGGGCCATTACGTATAACCTGTTGAGCATCTTTAAATGAAGCTATAGAATTCTCGTTTCCTCTTATATTATCAATGGATAAATCTTGGAACTGGGTTCCAACAGCAGCTTCATCGGCTTCTACAACACTGAAAGAGGATAAATGAGATATTAGCAATGCTTGTTCTCCATTTATGACCACCACCTTTCCTTCATGCACAAACTTCAACTTCTGGTGTAAAGTTGAAGTGACAGCCCCTACCTCATGTTTCCACCGTCGTCCTAGTAAACAGTTGTAAGTCGACACAATATCCCTAACTTGGAAAGTAATATGAAAAAGGTATGGGCCTATGTGAATAGGCAGAACTACTTCCCCAATAACAGACTTCCTTAATCTATCAAAAGCTTTCATAATTATGCCACTCGGCCGCATGGGAGTTCCTTGATACTTCAACTTCATAAGCGTGCTCTTCGGTATAACATTTAAATCACACCCATTACCGATCAACACATTTGACAGTGAATCATTCTTATAGTTCATGGAGTTATTGAGAGCTAGATTATGATTCCTTCCTTCATCAGGAAATTCGTCATCACAGAAACTCAGGTTATTACAGGACGTAATATTCCCCACCACACTACTGAATTGGTCCAATGGCATATCACTTTCCACAAAATCTTGATCCAATACTCTCATTAAAGATTCCCTGTGGACAGAAGAGTTCATCAGCAAGGTAAGAATAGATATCTTTGATGGAGTATGCAACAATTGATCTACAATCCTGTAGTAGCTCATCTTGATAATCTTCAATATATCACCCACATCTTTTTACAGAGTAGTACCACTAGATTCCCAATCTTCTTTCTTGGGTTCAACACTTTCAACAATCTTCTTATCAGCATTAGCATTTCCTCGAATGACAGGTGCGAAAACACGACCACTGTGGGTTACTCGGCTGGCTTCAGCAATATTCTTGACATCAGACAAAGGTTGGATTTGAACCTCCACACCATCCTCTAGAATTGTAGCATTGTATTTATATGGTACAACTTTGTCTGATTCATAAGGAATATGCCCTGGTAAGCAGATCACCAACGGAGAAACAACTGGCTTACTATAATATTCAATCTCAATAGGGGCAGAACACCGAAACAAGGCACAATAACATTCAACCTTTCTTCAGCATACTTCGTAATCACAGAATCATTGCTGGAAAACATCTCTTCATCTGAGGAAAATAATTCTTCTACAGAAGCATATTCATCATCTGACACAGTCTCATCCAAATGATCTTCAATCACATTAATCTAATTGTAATCACCTCTATTGCCTGAAATTTTGATAGTACCATTATCCAATAACAACTGAATACCCCCTCTCACAATGGAGCAACCATGAGAGTCTCTGTAGCAAATCTTGCAAGAGCCATAATGGTGTTCTACTTGACCATCCATATGACAGAAAGTAGCGTGCAACTGCACCAAATTATCATTCATATGATTCGCGTCAAAAATCTGGAATTCTCCAGAACATCCGTAGACCATATTCACATCTTCCTCGTACTCTGACTTAGGTCTAATTATATGAATGAGGCCTTCGTCCATCATTTACTGAAGATCAACCTTTATCTTATCACACCTTTGTATATCTGTATTGCAAATACCACAACCAGCATGGTCATGGGTATAGTAACTAAACTCGCAGAGTTCAACATGAATTTTTACCAAATCTCCTTTAACTAGATTGATATCAAAAATATGGAAGTCCCCTGGATAACAAGCAACCATGTTTATAGCATATGCTCATCCATGCTTTGGCAAAGGATTATCTTTCACATTAGGGCCAATATCTTTAAAGGATAAAAGGCCAAATCTCACCGTCTTTTGTACTTTTGATTTCAAAGGATAACAATTCTCAACATTGTGCTCTGGTGCTCCCTGATGAAAAGCACACGTCTGATCTGCTTTATAATACCAAGGCAAAGGCGATGGTATAGTAGGGGGTGGCCTGGTCTGAACCAAATTCTTCTGAATTAACATCAGGAGTAATTCTGCATAGCTCATTAGGATAGTCAAAAGGCTCTCTCTTCTGATTCTTCCCTTGATTTTCCTAAGGGGATGGTCTCTGATAAGCAGTTGTGGTTGGAGCCACATTGACAACTGGAGTTACCGAAACAACCTGTTGGTGATGCTGATAATCCCTTCTAGGAGGGTTGACCCTTCTCTCTTGAATGATAGCATTTGTATCTCCTTCTTTCTTCTTGTAAAACTCGTATGAAGGCTTCTTGATACTACCAGTGTTTTCACCTCTTATCAAACGACCCTCTCTTACAGCTTCTTCCAAACAAACGCCCATACTCACCATTTCGGTAAAATCACTTGGTGCACTCGCCACCATTCTTTCATAGTAGAAGGCACCTAGAGTCTTCCGTAAAATATTTGTGATCCCTTTCTCTTCCAATGAAGGAATCACTTGGGCGGCTACCTCACGCCATCTCTGCATATTCTTTAAATGACTCTTTGTCCTTCTGGACCATTTCCCTGAGTTGATCTTGGTCAGGTGCCATGTCCATGTTATAATTGTACTGTCTAATAAATGCTTCTTCCAAGTTGTTAAAAGTATGAATGTTGGCACTATCCAAGCTCATATACCACTTCAATACGACACCAGTTAAACTATCTCGAAAAAAGTGAATTAATAGGCGTTGATCATCGGTGTGAGTAGACATCCTTCTCACATACATCACAAGGTAAGCTAGAGTACAAGTATTTCCCTTGTATTTCTAGAATTCTGATACTTTGAACTTTGCAGGTATTTTCACGTTTGGAACCAAACACAAATCATTCGCATTCTGCCCACATAATTATTTTCCTCTGAGGGCTTTCATTTCTTTCTACATCTTATCAAACTGGTCCTGAAAATCATCCATTTGGTCATAGAAGCCCAAACTTTCACTTGGTGGAGGAATAGGACGATAAACTTCATCATTAACAATCGGCATAGCATTCACCAAAGGGGGTGCAGCATAATGAATCTCATTTCTAGCAGTAGGAGTAATATGCACTACAGTAGGTGCAGGAGTAGCAGCAACTTGAACAACTGGAGAAACTGGAGCAACTGGAGTAACAAGATTAAAATCTTCTGTCATGAAGTTTTCTGGAATTCCTCATGGATAACCCTGAGGCATACGATAATAAGAAGCAGTAACTGGGGCAACAGAAACAGAAACTGATGGACCTTCAGAAGCAAATGTTGTTTCTTGAGGCTGAGCAAGTGGTGGCTGATTTTGAGCAGCCACTAGTGATTCCATCAAAGCATTTAGATTAGCCATACCGGCCTTCAGAGCAGTAACTTCGTCGCGCAACTCACGATTTTCCTGTTCAAGATTTTCCATCTTCTTCCTTGAATTAGCTTAAGTATTATACCAATGAGATAACTTGCTGAACGAAGAAGAGAAATTCAGTAAGACACCTAGGTACGAAAAGAAATAGAAGAAATATGTACATGATGATGCATGATATGTGTAGCGGTAGAAATGTTTAAGACTATGCCATTGGATTGACCAGACTTAGACAGATCAAAATAAAAATCTCCACCGCGCTTTATTTTTTCCAAAGGAATGGGAAAAGAGCGAGTAACCCAAAAAGAGGGGGAAAGATTCAAGGTAAGGGGGTTGGTTATGCAAAAGGAAGGTATTAGCGCCCTAAACATCTATGGTACTCTGCAGGAACCTCTTTGTAAAATCTGTATATTTTGGCTATAAAATATTGTATAAAAATGGATGGTGGAGGTGAGAAAAGAAATATATTTTTAGGGTTTTTGCACCCGCCGCGGTTTCGAACCTTTAGTGCCTACGTACCACCTTTCATGCAACAGGGGATCAGGGTACACATAGTTCCTCTTTTAAAATTTTTTAAATACAAGTGTGTTGGTTAATTTTATGAGATAAGACATCATCTTCATTGTCCGTGTGGAAAACACACTTACTACCCACAATCATGAGAAAGGAGAATTTGCATCATCTCAAAATGGAGGATATGGCTTGGATTTTAAAATCAACAATACCTGACTCAACACCCAAGTGGAAAATATCTCACTTTACTACATATGGTAGAAGTATAATTGTTTGCATCACTACAAGGATTGACAAGAGTCCAATCTTTTGAGAAAGGTTTTAAAGTAAAAATCCAAAGTGGTAAAATGGTTTGTAATGAGATTGATTGACTTTTAGTCTTCTCACAAAAAAATGTCAAGGTATTATTAAATTGATTAGAGTTTATTTATGAAAATGTTTTGAAAATGCATGGACCTAAGTCCAAGTTTATTATGAAAGTGGTTCAAGTTTAAAAACAAGAAGAATTTTCAAAAGGATGGAGAAGATTTTAAAATTAAAGAAGAGGGAAGGAGAAGAAGAGGCTATCCTAAATCATAAGGTAAAAGCTAGGGATAAGAACCATCTAACCAGCAAGAAGCCAATACTTGACATTATGAGTCAAGATAGAATTCCCATTCTTTGGATTGAAACCAAACAAGCAAATGTACTAGACCTCTTGAGAGAACCAAACTTCAAGTGTATTAAGTCTTCACAAAAATTGGGTAGAGTAACGGCTGTGTACGGGTGAATTCCATATTACAAACAAAGAATGTAATCACAATAACCTACACACAAAACAAACAAAAAACCCAATGTCTTTAGGCAAACCTTAAGAACTCCAGACAAATTATCAATTAAGATCGCAAGGTCTCTAATATTGGCCAAGGTTTCTAATCCTAAGTCCAAGAAGTCCAATGCTCCATAATGCCAAGGATAGTAACCAAATAGTCCAAGTATTTTAAAGGTTTTTATGCTTCATGTTGATTATTAGATGTCTTAGAAGAGAAAAGAAGAGGCTCAAGTGAGAAAAATAAAAATGACATGAAATGTAATACTTAAAGTAAATGATACATAAAGCATAAAAAAAGGGCATAAAATAAAAACAATTTAATAATTAGTGGTTAGTTGGATGACCATCTTGAAACTTGTATTTGAAACTCATTAGAGGATTGGTAGAACCAAAGCCTCCACACAATAAGTTGCATTTGCTTTTTGTCAAGTATATCATCCATTTGGAATCCTCAAAAAGTACTATTTAATGATAAACAATGTTTAAGTGATCCGCGTTGACCAAAAGTGTTGTGGATCCATTAGAGGATTGGTAGAACCAAAGCCTCCACACAATGATTCACAAGGTTATTGGATCAAAGAGATCAAATTAACATACTTGGACTTGCAAACATAGGTTTGGGCCACAAATGATCATTTATTCAAATCGGGACAAAATTTAATGCTATGTTAAGCAATCGTAACTGGACTTATGTAGAAGTCTCACCTATTTTGAGGTCGGTCAATAGCAATCTATATACTTCATGTTTGGATAAATGATATAGAGATCATCATCCCTTAACATGTAGCACAATCAAAAAATAGAAAGGGATAAAATGAAGAGGGGTGGGGAAAAATATACAAACCATATTTAAATTAAATTTTAATTAAACTATTATTAAAATCATTCATCTATTTTATGGAGTTAGACTCAACACCATAGATCCAATGATGTTAATAAAGTTCATGATCAAAAATTCAACCTAAGATTATCCAGAAAATCATCACAATATAATATTGCACTTAATATATACATTAAAAAAGGTTTTTTTAAAATGCTTTAAAATAGAAATAAAATAGAAAAATATCAACTATGTTCAAATTAATCAAGAAATAAAAAGTAAGACCATATAAAAATCAGAAAAGGACTCAAATATTTTTATAAAATGTTTGGTAATTTTTAAAGTCAGAAACTATTTTTTTAATTAAAAGAAATGAGTAAAATAACCAAAAATTGATTTAAAAAATAGCAAAGTCAGAAATAAAAAATAAATGAGGTTATCAATATTTGTCACAATATCATTGGATCATTCCATATTTTTTTCAGAATTAAAAAATGCATAAAAGTATTTTTAAACATTTAAAACAATTCATAAAAAGTAAAAATTTATAAAAAATATTGAAACACAATAAAATTATGAAAAAAATAAAAATCAGAAAGAGAAAACTCAAAAATATTTTTCATAATTTTTTCAGATTTTTTTGACTAAAATGAATTTTCTATGATTTTTTTGAAATTTAAAACAATTAAATATAAAAATCAAAAAAGAAAAATAAAGTAAAAAATATATGGACCATTGGATGAGAGTCAAAGCGCGTTAGTAATCAAATTCAAGGGATCTGACGCGCTGTGCATATCATGGTCGTTACTAAATATCACACTGGATCCAACACTTTTAAAATAAAACAACTTAAAATGTGGCGCGTTGGATGGAGTCTAACTCACAAAAGTAATCAGATCCAAGGGCTCCTGAGGCACGCGCATGGTAAGGCAATAATATTGTATCCATTTCAAAAAAATAATGTGGCCTCATATCATTGGTTGAAGACGGACATGTCATCGTCTTCAACCTCCAGCCATCCCCAAATTAAATCTTTCAAATTGTGAATAGCAAACCAGACCGGTACCATTAGATTTGTCTCTTCAAGACGATTCTAATGGTACCATCACACCTAATTTATATAAATTGTGCAAGGCTGTGTTTGAAGAAAACCAGAAAAAATAGTGAGCACGAAAATCTGGGATATCTCACTCAATTCTCAATGAAATTGCAAACTATAAAGAGCACGAGAATCAAAAGAACACAAGGAGTGGATTAGTCTTTCATTTGAATTAATTTGGCCAAGAAATCTACCTGAATGAAGTGATAAGAATTTGCTCTGAAACTGGACTTCTACAGATCAATATAGGTCACAATTCTTGAAAGTAACCGTATGGTTAGCTTCAGAGAAGTTCAATGAAGCTAACTGAATGGAGCTTTTGGTGTTTGAAGGTGAGAATGTAAGAAATCGGAATTTCAAATTCAGAGTTCATGTGGGATCTGAACAGGGGTTAATTGGTTATTAAAAGCTTTCCCAAATGAGTGAGGGATGATTCTTATTTATAGATGATCATGATGCAAGGCTCAAGCGTGTGAATTGGAAGCAAAATCAATGAAATCGTGTGGACCTGCTAAGTGTGAAAAGTGTGACTTCACATAGCTCAAAATGCAGCAAAATGAATGGTTTAAGGGTTGTTTCTTGTTATGGAAAGTTCCTAAACATGATTAGACACGAAATTAATCTTTAAACGGGCTTGTAATTGGATTTAAACCAATTTTCAAATCTGACTGAACTTGGAATTTCCATTTCATGATGCTACTTTCATAACCATAGTGCCAACAATGTAGGGCACCATATGATGTGATTTTTGAAGCATTTGAAAGATGAAGTCACAAGCTTTACAATGTGAAAAGAGTGAGATCAATTGGATGTTTGAACAAGAAGGTGTGTTGAGTCAAAGTTGGAAGAAAAGGGTTGACTTTCCATACTTAGAAATATTTCAAGTTTTTCTTCAAAAGTGACCTATAATGTTTTGCATCCAAACATGGCCTTCCTCTTGGAATTTTCTCTTGACCAAAAATGATGGAATGAAATAGACATCTTGAATGACATTTTGAAACTTGAACCATTCAAAATATCCAAAAATTAAGATAGTTATGAATGGTTGAAGTTGGCAAAAAATCATGAAATGACCTAGAATTTTTTGTATCTTTAGGGCATCTCCCATCTATTTTATCACTTTGCATACAAAAGAAGGAATAAAGTTCACATTCTCAAGATCATTATGGAAAAATAGTGGGCTCAAGGTGATAAAAATTGACCAAGTTATAATCATTTGAAGTCACACAGGAGAAATTGGGGGTTCATCTGGAGGACTTATAATCTTTCTTCATCATCAAGTTTCTTCCACATGACAAATCCTTGAAACTTTTGAAGTGATTTGTTAATAACCATTTGAAGAGAAGGATGTCTTTGTAATCATTCAAAAATACCAAAATATGAGCAAGATATACTTCTTTGAAGTTCAAAACCCTAGCTCCTAGATCAAGAAAAAGCTTTGAGGAACCTTGACAAATTTGAAACACCTTCTTATACCAACACTCTTGATTTGTAAATAGAAGTTGTTGAGGATGAAAATGAGAACTCATATCCACCAAAACCACTTCCATATCTTGATAATTGAGAGAAATATGAACTTGTGATCAATGGGAACAAGACCTTGTCCAACCATGACAACTTCTTCAATCAATCCCTTGCACTTTTGAATCAATTTTGATATCTTGGAAAAGTAGTGAAAAAAATAACCTTGCCATGCCATCCCTACAAAAACAACTTCAATGGTGAGGTTTGGGCTTCTCAAACTTTATTTCCTAGGGCATGGAAATAAACTCATGAACCCACGTAGAAACTTGTTAAACCTCATCGCCTTTACCTACACTAGTAACAAGTAAGACAAGCCAACATTGCATTTTATTAATTTAAAGAGAAAATCAAGACAAAATATTCATGATCACAAAAGAAAACAAGTCAAGGTGCTTGGTGATTCCTTATAGAGCAAAGCTAAAGATATGGAGAAGAACCAAAAAAGCACTAATGTGATCTTGTTGTGATTGAATCAATATGGTATGATGAAGGGATCTTAGGGGAAAAAATTGGGGTACAGAAATATGCAATGCACATGATTTAATATATTATTATTAATTCAAGGAAGTCAAAGATTTTATAGAAAATTTGCAAATATTAAAGTACTAATATATTTTGAAATACTGAAAATCTCATTATAATGATCTTCAAAATGAATTATAACTTTTCAATATAAGTTTCAACAATCCCATGCCCAAAAGAAGATAGAATCTAAAAATCCTAAGAAAGCAAAGTTGATGATGATCACTCCACACGCTGGCGCTTTCCTGCGAGTCTTGCAATCTGAGCCTTCAGCTGCTTGTTCTCTTCTGCATACCTGTCGGCAACCACTTTCCAATCACCATAGTTGGGAAGTGAATGACTAAGCCCTAACTGAGCGCTATAGGAAAATAAATCCTCTTGCTTCTCCATCATCTCTACAACACGACTCTCAAGAATCTCAATTAGGTCATCTTTCTCCTTCAAGTCTTCCTGGTAGGTGAAACAATCAGTTGAAAATCATCAAACAATAAAGTGGCCATTTAACATTTTTTATCCCACATGAAGGGAAAGGTAAACATCGAGTAAACCTAAGAAGGGTGAAATCAAGGTTGAACTACCAAGAGATACGGGTAAGGGAGTCTGTTACGTGAGGGGAAGGTATCATCACCCCACACGCCCGTAGTACTCTACGGTATCCACTCGTGTTGTCTATCTTATGGGTATGTTTAATCTATGCTTACTGATCACTATTACTTAAAGGGATAATGCATGCAAAAGAAGGGAGGAAAGAATGTAGGGAAAATAAAAGTTGTGCTCGCTCGGGCCCTACCCCAATGCCTATGTATCCCTTTTAAGGAATCAGAGTAGCTGTAGTTCGACTCAAAAGTTATTTTTGGTTTGTATTTTTTTAATGAACAATATTAATTTCTCCTTCTACCGCAACTCAACCTTTGGAGACTTACGCGTCAGTATAGAAGTGAATTAACATGTTCTTTTGAAAAGAGTTTGAAAGAAAATCCCAAAGGAAAAAGAGTTTGCATTGGTTAGTGTTTTTGCTGCAGGTAACAACTAATTGACCTCAAGAGAGAGATTTTAGTCATTTCTCTACTTATTCATGAAATAAGTATTTGAGACTTGAACCACACCAAGGCTTAGAATGGAAGGACGATAAGATGGAGAAGGAAGCCGCTTATCATCTCTCATGCTCAACAAAGGTATGAATCTCATCAGTAGTTTTTAAGCGTTTTTTGAAGTTTTGCAAGAAAAGGAAGTTTTTTTTTGTTATAATGCAAGGACGCAAAAGAAAGAAAAACATCTAAGGGAGACTAGCCTAAATCTATCCCTAATGTTATCATACAATGGTGGTCATATGATTGAGTTTTGAAGGGAAATCTCTACCCTATGTTGACATGCTTGGATAACAATCCTAATGTCTATCTCAAATCATCATCTATAGATGAATCAAGAAGTCCTCAAGGAGCATAGCAAGGGTCTATCACCTAAAACTATGTATATCTCGAATCATCATCTATAGTTGAATCGAGAGCTCCTAAGGGAACATGCCGAGGGTATATAATATTAAAACATGTGCACAAAGATGAAATCAAACAAGCAAGCCAATAAGCTCAAGAGAGAACAACTAGAGAGATCCTATCTAGGCTAGCATACCAAAGAAAGTCTAACAAAACTATCCTACGGGGAACATCCAATGAGAGCGAAGTTGTGATCTCAATTTCTAAATTGAGTGACTCATTGATCAAAAAGAAATAAAGGAAAGCAATAAAATCCTATAGGGAGCATGCGCTGAGAGAGAAGTCGTGATCTCAATTTCTAAATTGAGTGACTCGTCGATTAACAAGAAAGTAAACAAACACAAGCACAACACATATAGTAAATGAAGTGCGGAATGACTGCTACATGTCTTTAAACAGTGACTTCGAGCGCACGTTCTTTATTTCCTACTCCTCATGATATCTAGAAAGCAGTAAAGTGTGAAATGAGATAAACAAGAGAAAATACCAAACATATATCAATCTGTGGCAAAGTGTATCAACACCAAGAAACCTGGAAAACTTAGGGTAAGCTCTACCAAGCAACAGAGAAGTAATCAGGAAATTGGATGTAAATGATAAGCGTCGAAGTATCCATGTGAAAATAAATCACATGCATCTGAATCACCATGTAATAGTCCTGCACAAAAACTATACAATGCAAAATAATCCGCCAATGTCTCATAGTGTAAAACATCTCTATTGGAAACATGCACAACATAAACCAAATGAGTTAGCAGTTAACAACACAATGCAAGCACAATTCAAACATCTATCCAAGGACTAGAATCTACCCTTAAAATTCCTATCATGCCAAAGAAATTGAATCGAGGATACAAAATTGACAAGGACGCGTTAAAATCTTAATCATGAACATATGACAAGCTTTAGTTCAATTAATTCCTAAAATAAATAGAAAAATTATGAAAAAAAATATCACCAAGTGAGGAACCAACCTGTTAATATCCACACAAAATTCAGCAAAAAAAACATAAAAGAATTATCTGAAATTAATTGCCAAAATTCTAACGAACAAAATGGGAATTAAAATAGGACAGGGGAGTGCAGTACTGAATCCAGGAGTTTGATGAAGAAGGGAGCTAGGCCCAACCCAACCTGTAAGAAAAACTTTCAACTCAACTTTGCCAAAAAGAAATGTCATTGGGCTTGGGAGAGGTCTGTCCAGCGAAAAAAAAGTCCAAGGGAAACTTCAATACATGGATTCTTTTAACAAGGCAAAATAAACCATTTTGCAGCATCCGTTTCAACTTCATCGAACAACCTGAATCTCTCTTTTCCTTCCCAATCCCTTCGCTGTTTCAACTGTCGGTTCAACCTCTATTCGTCTTGCTCAATGCAAACGGTACGGTGATACTCTTCCTAGCGTGATGACGCCTTTCTCTTCCAATAGACGTTCTTCTTCGTCGCGATTTCGCAATCTCCGCTCATGTTCACCTTCATCAGTCGTTGCTTCAATTTGCAGCGCTTCCGTCTTGTTTCTTTCCCAATCGTGGAAAAACCTTAAATCTGAAGAGGAATATCAAAGTCTACTTGAGGCTTCCGGTGGTTCTCTTGATTTATGAAGAGAACAAAGAAAATTTGAACAAACACATGTAGTACTATGCTCTTTGTTAAACTTTTATTCCTCTATTCAACCTTCTGCAGTTCTGCGATGTGGAAATGTTGTTGTTCTTGTAGTATGATGCAGATTTGATGATGAAGATTTGTGATGTGGTTGAAGATTGAAGAAGAATGTGATGAAGATCTTGGTGTTGTTGCAGAAGCTGAGGAATTCTGTAGCGTTTTGAAGTTGTCTTGAAGTTATGATGGTGATGAATCAGATCTAAGAATTGATGATGAAGCTACGTGAAGATTGTAGAGGAGTGATAATTATGGTAATTGAGGTTTTCACAAGAAAATTTATGAAGATTGGATATGCCGAGGGGTGAGAGAACTTAAAGTCCTTAAAGATTGTAGGAGAGTGATAATTATGTAGGTGAGTTTTTCTGTATTTTTCTCGGTATGAATGAATGATCCTGAATCCCCTCTCCCTCATTCTCTATGTATCTGTTATATGTATGTTGAAAGTAGTTAGAAACAATTAGGAGGTTGTTAGAGTTCTAGAGAGTTAGTTATGAGCTAGCAATTTTTCTGTTATGGTTAGCAAGTTAGTTGGAGGGATATTTTTGTTATGGCAGTTGGCTTTCTATTATTGACAGTTGGAGTCAGTTATGTATGGAATCTAGTTAGGAGTCGGCAGTTAGAAGGATAAGTTATAGGATGGAGAGTTAGTTATGGTTTGGAAGTTAGTTGGAGTTCTGTTACTTTTCTGTGTTTTGGCAGTTAAGAAGTTAGGAAAATGGCAAATTGATTGGTTAGGAAATTTTTCTGTTGACAGTTTGCAGGGCTGTTTGGAGAGAAGGTTAGCAATTATGTTAAAGGTTCTTTTTTTTCTTGATGGAAGTTTGTTAGTGAGTGCAGTTGGTTAGCTACTGTTAGTTACAGAGAAAAAGTCTTGGATCAGTTTTGACAGTTATAGTTTAGTTGTAGAAATCTTAGGACTTTTAATTAGGGAATGTGTTGGTAAGTTATCTTTGAAAACTCAGCTTGGATATCATGGATTTCTCTAATGTTTACGTAAAGCTGAGCTATTTATTTATTCTGTATTTTTTGTTGATCTGGTTATGCCATATTAATGTTAGTTAACTGGATATGGCCACAGTATGCTCTCAGTTTGAGTATCAGCTCGATAGTTAATTGATTCGGTGCCTAACAATTAGTTTTGTGTGTAGGTTCAGCCAGCTTGGTATTTGGCAGTTGGCTTGGTTTGAGCTGGATGTAGTAATGGTTTGCTCTTGCAGGTATGTAGCATGCTGTTTTTATACAACAGTTTTTAGATCACGAAGTTGGCATGAATGATGATATTTGTTGCAACTTGTGTGATATGTAATAGTGCTTATTCCGAACTTGAGTTATCCAGATTCCACGTTGATGCTTGTTTTATCCTCTTTTGTGCAGATTAATAACATGGTAGCAACTGGTAGAAAAGTATGCATGAACTGCTTTTGATATGTTGACTGACTTGGTTATATTGTGGGGCTGCAAATCTGGGAAATAGGTTGTTAGAAAGCTATTTTGGTCTAACTGTCAGCTTGGTTTAGAGACTTGAAAGGAAACATGGAATTTGATTGAGGCATGAAGGCGGGGAGCATGGCAAGCTGGGTTTTATATTCTCACATATGGTCTTTTTCCAATTCTTGCAATGTTCATGATATTTATAATTTGAGCTTCTCGCTTTATTATTGGTGTAATGATTTGAGTTTGTAAATGACAATGGTGTACTCCAACACTTGAACTTTGAATGAGGAAGTTTTGGATGAAATTTGGATAGATTTTGAATAAGTTTTCCTTGACATTTCACATGAAATTGTAGCTTTCGATCATGAATGTAGTTTAAAATTTTTAGAATTCAACATCAATCTTTTTAAGTATTCAAAAGTGTATGCTTTTCTCCTTCAAATTGAATTCTAATTTCACTCAATTGCTTTTGGACTTGCAATTGAATACTCATTTCTTTGATCCTGAAATATCGTTGGTAGAATAATGATGAATATTGTGGACTTTGATGATGAATGTATTTGAACCATGATTTTGCAACATTCTTTCTTTTTTCCAATATTTCATGCTTATCATGACTCGAAAGTATCAATGAACGGAAATAACAATGTACCAAAACTTCTTCCAATTCGCCCTTTGACATTTAGAGCTTTCTTCTTGATTTTTTTCAATATAGAATGAGTCTCTAATGGAACTTGAATTCTTCTAAACCTTGTTTGAATCAGGAATCTTGAATCTCAATCAAACTTTATTCCATGTTTGCACCAATGGATCCATATATGGAAGTCCAAATAGCTTAAACTTGACTTTGAAATGATCTTGTATCAAATCCACAACATTTTCTTGTAAAGCACATAACCAAATGAACCAGTCTTCTCATGATGATTCATAAAAAAACCCTAATTGTGAAATGCACCACATGAATACCATGCAACTAAAACCTTAAAATCCACCCGATAACCACTAACACAACAAAGGGAATCCCTGTCTGTGATTAAATCTCAAATCCAATACATTTTTCTTGAAACAACCATTATGCAAAATCCCAAATTGTGATTGATGATTCCTGAAGAAGAACCTCTATTAGAGTACAATAGCTGAAAAAGTCCTGATCTTTGCTCGCACATAGAGAGATAAACCCTAATAGCATTGTAGCTTGATGCGAAGAAGTCCAAAAATGAGCATGAACCAAAACCCTAATTCCACAGTATTGTAAACCATGAAGGAACAAAATAATCAATCTTATTCAATCATATACACCTCAAATCAGTCGTAAACCCTAGATTCGTAGCTGCTAACCTTTTGAACCTCAAATACTCTTTTGAATGCAATGCATGCTACGTTAGTGACCTAATGGAATATATGCAACTGAATGCAAAAGTATAAGCCAAATAATAGAAATTAGGAGAGAAAATTTTGGGGTGCAACAACTGCCCCTATTTAATCGCCTTCAACTTGAAGGTGAGGTTGGCGCTAGCCTTTCAAACTTTCAGGGTGGACGAAGATTAAATACTAAAAGAACCCGGAAATTTGCACTCCGAAGCCAATCAAGTATTATTATATTTTTTGATTTTCTGTATTTTCTATTTTTTTCTTCTTTTTTTTTGGATTGCAGTAGTTATCTGAGTAAATCTCTTGGATGTCGAGTCAAGGTTAGACATACACAAGAAAGATACCGATTGAAGAAGGCTCTAACGAAGGGACATAAATCGAAAACGAACTTACCGAGGACACAAATATACATTGACTATAAATAGAACACCGATCTAAGGTATACTTTACCAACAAAAAGGGATATTGGGCGAAGGTAAACCTAAGACAGAAAGACACCGGGCAAAGGTGAACTTACCAAAGCAAAGATAACTTCGGGCGAAGACGAACCTTAACCACCAAAAAGGGGACACCGGGAGAAGGTGAACTTAAGATGGAAAGACATCGGGCGAAGGTGAACTTACCGAAGCAAAGAGAACGTCGGGCGAAGATGAACCTTAACTAATAAAAAGGTACACCGGGCGAAGGTGGACCTAAGATGGAAAGAAACCAGGCGAAGGTGAATTTACCAAAGAAAAGAGAACATTGGGTGAAGACAAACCTTGACCAACAAGAAGGGGCATCGGGCGAAGGTGAACCTAAGGTGGAAAGACACCAGGCGAAGGTGAACTTACCGAAGAAAAGAGAACATCGAGCGAAGATGAACCTTAACCTATAAAAAGGGACACCGGGTGAAGGTGAACCTAAGATGGAAAGACACCGGGCGAAGGTGAACCTAAGATGGAAAGACACCGGGCGAAGACGAACCTTAACCAACAAAAAGAGACACCGGGAAAAGGTGAACCTAAGACAGAAAGACACCGGGAGAAGGTGAATTCCCGAGTATCCATCCTAGTACCCATAGCCATTATATCTTCTTGAATTTGTTCCATCTTCCTCTTAGAAGTGCTTCGAGTATTATAACGATGAAAATTCGTAATGACTATCCTTTTGTAAATGGAAGCTCAAATCAAAGATAAGAAGACCTGCCAAAACCACCTGTCATAATATGATATGCATGAATGCATGGTCATGCATGAAATGTTTCACCATTTCCAAGACACCCAAAAGTTTTGTCACCCCTAGGAACTTTGAACAACATGATAAGAGAAATAATCAGCGAGAGACAGATTTGACAATAATAGGTTTCATTAAAAAAAATCATTCATATGATGGAAACTTCTTACAAGCATGATTCAAAATACGTAATGAAAATATAAATGATCCCATCCAACAATACTAGTGGTGATCTGATAACATCAAAGCAACAAAGAAAAGAAAAAAAGACAATCAAAGTGGTGGATCTCTAATCTCTGTGAAGTACAATGGTCCCCCTTGCCGGAAGTAGTCTTCACTCCATTCCTTGGTTTCTTTGAATAATTTCTTTGTCTTTTCACGATCTCATCCACGAGCGAAGATATCAATCACCATATCTTTCCTAAATAGTTATCCGTCCAAGTACACACATTTCTCCAGGAAATGATCACATTCTTTACATTCTTGCAAAGGTATAGGCACGGGCGCATTTTCCATCTCTTTTATTTTGTCTTGGAGTCTCGAATTCTCTTTCATTACTTCGATAATTTGATTTTCCTTTGCTTCCAACTCCATCTTAGCAACTTTAAATTGGTTTCCCAACTCCTTAGCTTTTTCTTTGTTTCTATTATTGGCCATTTGAAACTTCAAGGTTTCTCGATGATTCTTTTCTGCATATGCAATGGCGATTTGATACTCTTCTGTAGATACAAAGGAGCCTTCTGTTTTGGGTCGCTTTTTGGAGCTACCTTCTCCTTCATATTCTTTTAGTTGACGGGCCAATTCCCTTTCCTTTTCTGTTAAGAAATATATTTCCATTTTTTTGTCTTCCAGATTTTGACGAAGGTCCCTGTTTTCCAACTGTACTTGGTAGAAGCGTTCCTTAGGCACATCGTGCTATAGCTCAGTGGGTTGAGGATACAAGGACATTTCCTTTTCAAAAGGAAACATAAGAGTTTTGACTCTTTCTTTCAACCAATCCACATAAGGATCGAAAGCGAATACCTCTTTTAACCCAAAGAATTCTTTTCCTTTTCTACCAACATGGGCCCAAGCAATTTCCTCTTTCCTCAATAACTCCAGATCTTCCCCCTTTTTGCAATACACAGGTTCAACCTCTTTATCTGTGGGTGGAATCCTCATGGCATATCCTAATTGGAAAATAGCGAGTATCGGGTTATAGTTGATAATCCCTTTTGTTCCTATGAGTGGAACATTAGAGAAACCTGCACAATTGGAGATGACCTCAATGCTATCAACCTTAAGTTTGTATCACTGAATATCGAAAGAGGTGAGCTTCATCACTCTAGATGCCCATTAACGAGGATCTTCTTTGAATGGCCCTTTGGTGGGTAATTGTGCCATGAACCATTTGTAAAGCATTGGCGCACAACATATCATTACTCCTTTATTTCCATGCCTAGAGTGGATGGCATGGTAAGTGTTAGTTAATAGTGTAGGCATCATATTTTTATTCATGAAGACACACAGAGAAACCAAGTCTACTATTTCCTTAATATCAGGGAATAGAATGACCCTATAAATGGTGGCATCCAGCAAAGCATAATTAGCATCCCAATGTCCTATATTTGCCATTTCTCTGGCCTTTCCTATGATGAAATCTATTGGAAGACCATAAATGACTTTATTACGCATCCATTTTCCTTTTATATCGTTAAGGCTCAAATAAAGAACCTTAGCAATGGCTTCATAGTCAGGCTCAACAGGGACCTGGATAAATGGAGTATGACTAGAAATTTTGATGTGAAGAAGATGAGCATACTCCTCAAGAGTAGGTGCTAATTGGTAATCCTGAAATGTGAAATAATGTAACTCTGGATCATAAAACTGTAGCAAAGTTTGAACGACCTTATCATCAACCCGAGCATCTAACAAAGATAGGAGATTCCCATATCTTTCACCAAAAACACCCATTTGTTGACAATTCAGGAGATCTCTGAGTTCTTCGAGGAAGGGCCAAATACTAGGACGAAACATATAGCTGAAATTATCCCTTTTGGTCTTTACAACAATATCAGTGTTGTTTTCCATTCTTTAGAGGAGAAGAAAACTCTTGGAAAATCCTGGAAATGACAATGCGCATGCAGATTAATCATTGAAATATATATATATATATATATTGAGAAGTAAATATGATATTATGTAATCATGAAGGGATCAAGGTCCCCACAATACTGGATGTTGTTGTATTGCTGTATAGACTCATAGGTTGAAGATTTGAGATAATCATTAGTAGTAGTCATTAGCCAGAGTATTAGCAGAAAGGGGGTTGCCAATAGAACCAAGTTAACATCATAACCAAATTTACTAGAGTCACCATCAGAACGAAGTGGTTAATGTGATACGGTGGCAGAACCGACTGTTTTGAAAATGCTGGTTTGCATTTTGCGTTTTATGTTTGCAAAATGTCGCGGTAAGCAAGAGTCGCCACCGACTTTTATTTCATCCAACCGAAAAGGAAAAAAGCACAGAAAAAATCCTTTTTCGAGATACTTTGAGTACGAGGGGTAGATTATAGAAAGGGAAGGTGTTAGCACCCTTTCTATCCATGGTTTTCCATGGGCTCTTAGGTACTTGCTCATCTTTTAAAATTGCTTGTGTGTGCTTGCTTTGAAAAGTTTTGTTTTACTCTGTTTTAACCCTTGTTTCTGTCCTCAAGAGTGTTACGAAGTTGTTTTTGAAAACTTTGTTTGAAAAGTGTAAGTGTGAAAAGTTTGGTTTGAGCAAGTACCTACTAGTATCTACCTACTCGAAAAAAGGTTGTTTCTATTCTCGTTTCCTTTAGACAGCGCTATCCTACTATTGAGAAATAGGTAGCACCATCGTTGGAGTTGTAAGGGTCAATTTGTAAGGGACGTACGATCACTAAAGCAATGTTAGGATGTCTTAGTAATAACCCTAGAGTCTTAAGATCATATTCGAGGCAACATTTCTAAGGAAACATTTCCGAGGCGACGTTTCCGAATGGGACTTTTGATCTTTGTTAGACAGGAGGATAACCACTAAGACACCCTATACTTAATGATCGTTTACCGAAGGCAACCGAAGTGAGAGTATACCCTAAGAGTGCGCATGTGCGAGTGATTTGATTTCAGTTATTATCTTTGCACATTAGGATTTTCAAGCCGTTTTAAATTATCATGCAATCTTGTCATACAATCCTATTAACATACATCTAAACAGTTAATATTTCCGAGAATTAAAATACGAGAATAATTAGGGTTTTGACCCCAACTAAGCCTAATTGTAATTTAAAAGAAAAATCATTTTTTTGTCGTTTTTGTGTTATTTGAGAAAATAAAGTTCAATTGAATAAAAATAACCTAATCACTAATTAATTTTAGTTAAGAAAAAAACAATTAAATTAACCTATTTCTTGTATTTTTCATTTTTTGAGAAAGAAATAAAAAAATTAAATCACAAGTTTAACCCTAATTTTCTAATTGGTTTTAATGATAAAAAGAAGTTAGAATTTCCCTAAATTAAATCAAACTAAATTATATTAAATTTGATAAAATAAAAACCTAATTCTAATTTTTTGTGAAACTTGATTTTACATTTTTTGTGAAAAAAGAAATTAATTGTGTTAGAAAATAATTAAGCAAATTAAATAAATAAAAGAAATAAATAGAAAAGAAAGAAATATGGGCCTGGCTCCCTAGCAAGAAGGGGGTGTTGTTTGCAATTCCTTGGCCCAACAAGCTCCTGGCGCTTTTGACTTTATTCAATCCTGTATGCATGCTTGACTTAGGCACATGGTGGACCTTCAAGGGATAGCCTTGGATCTGGGGCGTTGATGGATGGGACGGCCAGATCTGGGTAGTACACGATAGACCCCCTGCTATATAACACGCTGGATTTCCTATTCAAGAAAAGAAAGAATAAAAGTTGGGACCTGGGGATTGAACCCAGGCCCTTAAGCATTCTCCCACTGCACACTTGCCAAATGAGCTGGCTGTGTTAGTTGTATAAATAATAACAAACAAACATTATATGATAAAAACAAAAAGCTAAACTTTGAAACGTGCGGAATTCAAACTGGCAAGCCAGGGAGTGCCACGTAACCATCTTCTTCCTCCCACCGTCGTGTTAGCCCTGGAGGTTTTTACCTACAGACATTTGAGTGTAACTACAACCCCTGTTCACTCCAAAATCTTGTACACACATGATAAATGAAAACCAATAGTACCAATCAACTCATTGCAACCTCACGAGCATCATGGTACCATTATCATTGTCCAATTTTCCCTGTACAAGAAATCCCTAAAAATGAAACACGAACCCTAGCCATGGCAGTTTGATGCATAGTTAATAAAAACACAATTGAATACAACCATTAGCTTGCAAACATCTCAAGGATTATAAATATGTTAATTAATCATGCTAAATATGCCAGAATCAATGTAATCGATTTCAAGAAAAGAGCCAAACCGTGTGACTGCTACGATGTGTTTCAGGGCGTGGGGAAGCTTGCTAACGATTGAAACACGATCCTAGGATGTCCAGCAAACGATTGGTATGATTAGAATGGCTTGAGATGACCTGAAACTTGGAAATTGGTTTGCAACTTTTTCTTGAATTTTTGAAATTTGTTTTCTTCCTTTGCACGCCTCTAGCCTCTCCCTTTTGATCTGCTTTTGTTCCTTATGTATACTAGAGTGCATTAGGGTTGCAATTTTGTATCAAATGTCTTCCAATTATGAATATTGATTCATGATTCAATCCTTGCACCAAATCTTTCCAAAACAAGCAAATTCAATCTTTTTGTGTCCATATAAAGCCTTGCACGATTTGATCTTGTCTCCAGCTGTATAATGGACCTAATCATGCATAAAATCTCAAGATTTAATTAGTTTTTGATATTTTCATTATTTTATATTGATTTTATTTGATTTAAATAAAATAAAATCAAAATAAATAACAAAAATAAAAGAATGACAAATGGAAGGGTTCATGGGTCGTGGGTCACATTACAAACTCAGTGCAAGCATAAAAAGTTGGGCCCATTTGACAAAAATGCAATTTTAGACACTTTTGACTTTTGGCAATTTTGTAAAAAGGGTCAACTTGGCCAATGCATAACTCTTTCAATTTTGATTTTAGAGATGTGTTCTTGAACTTTTTGGAAAGCTTACGATGTCATCTAAGCAACCTTTTTGGTATCATCTCAATTAAGTCTTCCATGTTCATGTATGAAGCTTTGACCCAAAAGGTGTTTTTGTTGACTTTTCAAAATGACCTATAATGTCCAAATTTATATCATCTTGTGAGTGCGTATTTTGAACTTGGGAGCTGAAGATAGATTGTAGGGAGTTACATCCTCTTCAAAATGAGCTTTGGATGGGTCATTTTTGATAAAGTATGAGAAAGTTATGCTTGGTCAAAGTTGAGTTGACTTTTCCTACAAAACCCAAATTTAGCAACTTTTGGATTTTGATGAATTGTGAGCAATCCTTTAGGAATCATGATCAACCCTTGATAAAGTGATGTATAATACTTCAAAATGAGAATGTTGACCAAAAATATTGAAGTTTGATTGTATGTGGGCCACATTTCACTTTTGCCCTATCACAGTCGATTTTCAGGCCTTTGAGCAATTGACTGAGCAAACTTCCTCTACAAGGCTTGAAACTTGACATGGATGATCTTGAGAACATATTAGGACAATGGTGAGGATTTGGGATCCTTTGGACTCAAGCATCTTGATACAAAATGAAACCCTAATTTGGGGTAGACTTCCTTAGGAGAGAGTTTGTCTGGTCAACTCTTGGGCTTCCTTGAGCAATTTGAAGACCTTAATTGACATGTATTTGAGAAATATGGGAGGGAAAATTTTGGGGTACAACAACTGCCCCTGTTCAATCTTCTTAAACCTGAGGATGTAGATTGGCTTGTCGACCTTTCGTGATCTGAAGGTGGAAGATGATTGAACACTAGAGTGCCCAGAAATTTGCACTCGCATGAAGTGGTACTGGTCTTGCGATATCGGGAATGGGCTTATAGATTCCATTTGGAAGTCAATGACGGAAGATAGGCTTAAATATGCCATCCAAAGAAGTGTCGATCGCATAAGGGATTCCTTTACGAGAACCCGTATACTTGTTGTTGAGGAGGACTATGCTGGGGAATGTTGTTCTCAGTCTTGAGAGAAATAGAGCTTTAGGAACTTCAGTTGTTCGTTACTCTATTGGGGAACCATATCTTAGTCGAGGAGGTGAAAATGAACTGCTATCTGGTCGTGTTCCAGGCTTTACAGCGATTTACTGAGGATAATAAGACTAACTGCTATCTGGTCATGTTCCAGGCTTTGCAATTTCTCAATTCTTATCTGGTCGTGCTCCAGGCTTCAGAAGGAACTAAGTGGTTATCTTGTCGCATCCGGGTTTCAACTTGAATTTAACGCATACTAATATCCGATCAATTTCCGGGCTTCATAGTAATTGGCCGGGTAAACTGCTATTTGGTCGGATTCCAAGCTTCACAGTACCTTATACTGTTATTTGGTCGTGTCCCAGGCTTCAGTGTCTGCTGTTATCTGGTCGTTCTCCAGTCTTCACAACGTCTTATACCGTTATCTGGTCAATTCTAGGCTTCATGGTATCTTGTACTGCTATCTGGTCGATTTCCAGGCATCACAATAACTTGCTGAGGATTAAGCTATTTTCCAGTCGATTTCCGGGCTTGAAAGCTTGAACTGGAATAGAAATCTTAGCATCGATTTGACTGACCCAGGGGAAACTTGTGGGAACTTCAACTGGGAGAGAAATCTTAGTGTCGATTTGACTGATCCCGGGAGAGGTCTTGGATTAACTTTGATTGGCAAAGAAATAAGGGGAATCTTAGCGGCGATTCGGCTGACCCAGACGAAAGTCCTAAAATGTCTTCAACTAGAATAGAAACCTTAGTGTCGGTTTGACTAAACTAGAGAAAACTTGTTAGAACTTGATTGCATCTTTCCCTGAAAGGTAAAGAGTTAGTCATATGTAATGTCATGATGTATGAAATGTATTGAGTAATGATGTTATCAAAATAAATGAGATTGTGCTGTATGATGCATATGCGTATGCCATGATGTATGGATATGCAATGTTCTTGTGATATTCTCCGGCTGGGGAGAATAAATCCTGGACTACTGTTGGAGAGTATAAGGAGGTGAGTTCTTCGTTCTTGCTGGGGATAGATAAACTCTGCTTGGGGAGAATTTTGTCGACTCATTCGCGATTATGAACCTCGGTTGGGGAGAGCTAACACCACTGTCTTTGGATACTTCCTACTCTGTGGGGAATGTATGTACCTTTAGTCATATTCTCAAACTGGCTCTATCCCTGTACCTGGTGGGTAGAGCAAATGTAAGGTTTGGACACTTCTTGTTTGCCCCTGTTCCTGGAATTACGAGTAATTGTCTTTTGTTTCTTATGTAAATATTTATGAGCAACAATATGCATATATCAAAAATGAATCATTGGACGTTCTTGCAAAACAAAATAGAAAAAGCAAAACAAGTTGAAATTTCTTGTGAAAATGTTTTGTATTGATTTTTGAAGTTGGCCTATAACAGGCGTTTTATACAAGAGGCTGAAGTCCTAGTAAGAGAACGCCGCCGAGGGAACAAAAATTGTACAGTTTGTTAACAGAAAGAAAAACAGCTATGTGGAACAATCCCATCGGGTTCCAACTCTGCTATTGCCCTTATATCTTCAAGCATATCATCACTTTGCTACTTGGTCGAAGGTAGATCAGATTGATTGGCACCGTCTGAGCTTGATAGTCAATACCGAAGTCTGGTTGCAAGATGATCCAATGAGACATAGTGTTACGCTTTAATCCCTAATTTTTGCCTGGACCTCCCTTTCAAGTTTTCAGTCCACCGGGATACCCTTTTTTTGCCCAAGTTTCCTTTTCAGGTTTTCGACTTGCCAGGTGTACAGTTTTTTCATTTTCATCCCTTACTTTTGCCCGAACCCTTTTGGTTCGCTGGGAAGCCCTTATTTTTGCCTAGGCCAGTCAACCTAGCGGGTCTTTGATTATGCGTTGTATTTTTTCACTATGTCTGCATTGACGGGGTGAGGAAGGTCGTCACCATCCATGGTGGTTAGAATCATAGCTCCTCCCGAGAAAATGTTCTTAACCACAAATGGCCCTTCGTATGTGGGGGTCCATTTTCCCCTGGGATCACCTTGCGGTAGTATGATGCGTTTGATTACTAGATCCCCGACTTGATACTCTTGGCGTCTGACTTTCTTATTAAATGCCTTAATCATTCGCTTTTGATACGTCTGACCATGACAAATAGCAGTAAGTCTCTTTTCATCGATTAAGTTCAGTTGATCAAGTCGGGTTTGGATCCAGTCGTCTTCGTTCAAACCCGCATCCTTCATAATCCAGAGAGAGGGTATCTGGACTTCGATGGGTAGGACTGCCTCCATGCCATACACCAGAGATTAGGGTGTTGCCCCTGTCGAAGTCCGTGCTGAGGTACGGTACCCATAAAGAGCGAATGGTAACATCTCATGCCAGTCTTTGTATGTCACCGTCATCTTCTGCACAATCTTCTTGATGTTCTTGTTAGCCGCTTCAACAGCCCCATTCATCTTTGGCCGGTAGGGAGAAGAATTATGATGCTGTATCTTGAACTGTTTCCAGAGCTCGGTGATCATCGTATTATTGATATTTGTACCATTGTCTGTAATGATTCTCTCCGGTACACCATATCGACAGATCAAATTGTGTCGGATAAACCACGCCACGACGTTCTTGGTTACTGTAGCAAAGGAAGCTGCCTCAACCCACTTCGTGAAATAATCAATAGCTACCAGAATGAAACGATGTCCATTGGACGCAGTAGGTCTGATCTCGCCGATCATGTCGATGCCCCACATTGCGAAAGGCCAGGGAGCTGTCAAAACATTTAGGGGAACTGGAGGTACGTTCACCTTATCAGCATAGACTTGACACTTATGACAAGTTCGAGAATGCTGATAACAATCGGCTTCCATAGTAGACCAATAATATCCAGCCAGTAGGATCTTCTTTGCCATGGTATGTCCACTGGAATGAGTTCCGAAGGCACCTTCATGTAACTCTGCCATGATCCTTTCTGCCTCGCTTTTGTCCACACATTACAATAAGGTTGAATCAAGGTTACGCTTATAGAGGATCCCATTACTGATGAAGAACTTTGCAGCGAACGTTCTCAGAAACTTCTTATCATTAACAGATGCCCCCTCGAGGTATTCCTGAGCCTCGAGATACCTCTTTAGCTCGTGAAACCAGGGTTTATCTACTACCTCTTCAGTCTCGATATCACAGCAATGTGTGGGTTCATCCAACCTCTCAATGGTAATCTGGAGAACTTCATTGTCCCACCTGACCTTGAACATAGAAGACATGGTAGCTAACGCGTTCGCCAACTGATTCTCCTCTCTTGGGAAGTGTTCAAAGGTTATCTCCTCAAAGTGTGGGAGCAACGTCAATACATACTCTTTGTAAGGAATAAGATTTGGGTGCTTCGTATCCCACTCGCCTTTGATCTGACTGATCACTAAAGCAGAATCTCCTAATACACTCAAGAACTTAATCCTTAGGTCAATAGCAACTCGAAGACCCAAGATACATGCTTCATACTCCGCCATATTGTTGGTGCATTTAAAACATAATCGGGCAGTGAATGGAGTATGACATCCCTCAGGAGATATGATCACAGCGCCAATGCCATTACCCAACGCGTTTGATGCTCCATCAAAATACATAGACCATCGGGATCCTTCCTCAGGTCCTTCATCCGGTCCAGTTTCTTCACAGTCGGTCACCAACATGATGTTCTCATCCGGGAACTCGAAATTCATGGACTGGTAGTCATCCACTGCCTGATGCGCCAAATGATCCGCCAATAAACTCCCTTTGATTGCTTTTTAGGTTGTGTATTGTATTTCATACTCAGTTAAGATCATCTGCCATCTTGCTATTCTTCTAGACAAGGCATGCCTTTCGAAGATATACTTAATTGGATCCATCTTTGATATCAATAAGGTGGTGTGAGTCAGCATATACTGTCTCAGCCGGCGAGCAGCCCATGCCAAAGCGCAACAAGTATTCTCGAGCAATGAGTATCGGGTCTCACAGGTGTGAAATGAACCTGTCGATGTAATTCAGACGTCCCAAAAAGCCTCTAACCTCCTTTTCTATGCGGAGAGCCGGCATCTCCTGTATGGATTTTACCTTGGCAGGGTCCACCTGAATACCCTTATCACTGATGATGAAACCCAGCAGCTTACCAGACCTTACCCCGAAGGTGCACTTGTTCGGGTTCAACCTCAGCTTGTACGTCTTCAACCTGTCGAACAGTTTCTGGAGATGGTCAAGGTGCTCTTCCCCAGTCTGGGATCTAGCTATCATGTCATCAACATAAACCTCAATCTCATGGTGAATCATGTCATGGAACAAAGCGACCATAGCATGCTGATAAGTTTCCCCAGCATTCTTCAACCCGAAAGGCATTACCTTGTAACAGAAGGTGCCCCACTGTGTAACGAAGGTTGTCTTCTCCATGTCTTCAGGAGCCATTTTGATCTGGTTGTAGCCAGAAAAAACATCAATGGAGGAGAAGATCTTATACTATGCGATGTTGTCGACCAGAACATCGATGTGAGGAAGTGGGAAATCGTCCTTGGGGCTTGCCCTGTTCAGATCTCTGTAGTCCACACACATCCGTACCTTACCATCCTTCTTAGGCACCGGAACCACGTTGGCGTCCCACTGTGGATAAGAAGTGACAGCTAAAAATCATGCGTCGAACTATTTCATGACCTCAACTTTGATTTTCTCAGACATCTCAGGGTGCATACGACGAACCTTCTGCTTTACCGGAGGACAGTCTTCTTTGGTTGGCAGGCGGTGTACCACAATATCAGTGTCCAAACCAGGCATGTCTTCATAATACCAAGCGAAGACATCAACATAGTCGCGTAGAATCTGTATCAACCATTATTTGACACTGGGCTCTAGATTCGCACCTATCTTAACCTCTTTCTTGTCTTCCTCTGTACCCAAATTAACTGATTCAACCGGCTCTTCATGACGCTGTATGGCCCTTTCTTCCTGCAGTAACAGTCTAGCAAGTTCCCCAGGCACCTCACAATCATCTTCACCTTCGTCCTCAGCTTGGTTGATCGGATTTTCGAAGTCATAACTGGCAGTAGCAGAGTCGTTATCAATGGGATCCAGAGTGGATATGGATCTGCATTATGATACGTGAGTGTGTGTAAGAAAAAGTTGTTTTTGATAAAGCGAGAGACAGAAAAAGAAAAACAAGGAGCACAAAATTTTTAATGCAAGAAACGTCCAATGTTTTATTAATGATATATGAAATGACAAATAATAAGCCCTCACAAGCAAAGCCAAGGTGCCTCGGGCAAGGCACCGGGCCGTAAAGTTTTAAATTGTCTATTACAACTCTTAAAACAAAAGTTAATTACCGTGGAATAAAAGAAACAGGTATGAAGTCCTTCGCCGTCCAGTTGCTTAGTCCACCATTGGTTGTAGGGTAGATCCAGCTGTCGATATCTGAATCTTCTTCACCATCTTCAATTGCATTAACTCCCTGATTGCTGATATGCAGAGGAGGTCTTCCAATCCGTGCGCGCCTAACAACCCTTTGAGCCCCTGTAGTAAAGCCCAAACCAAAATTTTCAGTTTTATGCATGAAATCAGGGAGTTGACCCCAATTTGTACACCCATCTTCTTCAATTACAGCCCTGGCATCCTTGAGAGAAGCCATCTTAATCGGAGGTTTATCGGTAGCAACTTTGGTTGACGCCAAAGTCTGAGGGACCTCCTCAAAGTTCTGACATGGGGTTTCAATGAATTCCCCTTCCATCTCCACGTAGCGGAACAAGTTGAGATGACTCACCATATACTCCTTTTCACCTTGTACAGTGACAATCTTCCCCTTTACCGGATATTTCAGCATTTGATAGAGCGTGGAAGTCACTTCCCCAACCTTATGAATCCAAGGGCGACCCAGCAAGCAAGAATATGATGGTCTGATATCCATCACATAAAAAGTGGATGCAAAAGTCTGAGAGCCAATTTTAACAGGGATTTACACCTCCCCGTGCACCATCCTTTTTGACCCGTCGAAAACTCTAACCACAATATTGCTCGGCTTTAGAATCAAACCTTCACAGTCCAGACGGTCTAATGCTTTCTTTGGCAGAACATTCAAAGAGGACCCGATATCCACCAGTACATGGGCCATAGTAGCGCCCCTGCACTCGATTGAGACGTGCAAAGCATCATTATGATTTCTTCCTTTAGTATTCAGATCTGCATCTGAGAAACCCAGCCCATTGTCGGTAGTTAGGCTAGCTACGTAATCTTTGAATTGGTCGGCTGAAGTTTCCTGCGACACATGCACAGTTTTGAGGAATGCAACTAAAGCCTTTACATGGGCTTCAGAACACAATAATAAGGACAACATGGAGATTTTTGACGGGGTCTGCCCCAGCTTCTCGACTACGTTGTAGTCGCTCTTCTTGATAATCTTCAGTATTTCCTTTATCTCCTGCTTAGAGGTTTCTATGATGATCTTCTTAGGTGCCTCCGTTCGGGCAGGCTCACCTATGATTTCTTTGCCCCGAGTCCCAGATGGCTCAGCGACAGGGGTGACAACTGGAATAGGAAATGGGATGGTAGCTGATGTACCAGCAGATGGAATGACAACAAGTTTGTGGACAGTCGGAGGGGAAATCTCGGGAGAAAAGAGTCTTCCACTTCTGGTGACCTTGCTAGCCCCGACAATATTGCTGATATCAACATCAGCTTCCTCACTCTTTAAGTCTTGTTTAACTCCATGGTAATATACATCAGCACCATAGTGCCAAGGGACAGCCTTATCCGAAGTGTATGGGATAGGACCAGGGACAGTAATTATTAACGGAGCAATTCTTGGGACGGGTGTAATCCTAACAGGCTTTCTCGAGGAAATCTTGGAAGGATTGGAGAAAATGGTTATGATGGCAACATCTTGAATTGGAACCAACGAAATCATATACTTTTCGAACATGATCTCTTTATTATCCATCAGGCGTTGAACACCTGATTTCAATAAGTGGCAACCAACAGGCAGAATTGAGCACCTGTGGCAACCTTCACCACAACTCGGAAATAAACTGGCCAATAGCAAATTCTTCTTTACTATCATCAAAGGAGTAGAAATTTCTTCCACGGAGGTCACAAATAAATCATTGCCTATAGCATTTACTCCATGACCATGTTTGGGCATGGGAGCAGTTATGATGTTGGGTTTCTCTGGAGCGTCAAACTCAATCTCTTTGGCCTAGATCAAGTCTTGCACTTTGTTTTTCAAGGACCAATAGTTATTTGTACCATGACCTGGACTTTCAGAGTGATAGGCGCAGCGGGCATTCGAGTTATAGTGGGGAGATGTGGTGTTGGGGTTCTTCGGGGCTTCCCTCAGAGTTACCAGATTGGTCTTCAATAATTGTGGTAGAATTTGAGACAAGGTCATATTGAGCCTAGTGAACTGCCTTTGTGGTTTTCCCCCCCTTTGTTGATTGTTGCATTGTGGAGCAACTGTGAGTCTTGATATCACTACCGCATTTATTGCTTGACGGTGTTCAGGTCTGCTTCGGCCCCTCGGGCCGTAGACTGCACTAGCTTCTTTCTTACCGGTGAAAGGCTTCTTTACTGCACTTGATGAAGTATCCTTCTGTATTTTACCACTTCGAATGCCAGCTTCTACTCTTTCTCTGGTCAAAATCAACTCAGTAAACCCAGATGACGAACTGTAGATCAGATGATTGAAAAATAGACCAGATAGCGTCCCTAGAAACATGTCAACCAACTCCTTGTCAGACAAAGGGGGTTGGACTCTTCCAGCCAAGTCTCTCCACTTTTGAGCATAGTCCTTAAAACCTTCACTTGCACCCATAGACATACCCTGAAGCTGAGTACGAGTGGGAGCAAGGTCGACGTTATATTGATACTGCCTGTAAAAAGCAGCAGCAAGGTATTCCCAGTTTCGGACATTGGCTCCTTCCAATTGATAAAACCATTCAAGTTGAGTCCCTGACATACTATCTTGAAAGAAATGTACCCACAAATTTCTATCAGCAGTGTGAGGTTGGATTTTTCTGACGTACGAGCGGAGATGGAGTTTTGGACATGATACTCCATCGTACTTGGCAAAAACCGGGGCTTTGAACTTATGAGAGATTACCAGTCCCAGCTCTCCAAAGTCCAAACTAGGGATCTTTTGAATCTCCATAGCACTCAGACGGTCTTCTAGTTGTTTGTACCTATCCTCAGCAGGAGGATATTGCTCCTCATCGTAATCCATATCGTTATCAGAAACTACAGGACTAGGGTCCTTTGTCCTTTCTTGGTTCTCCCCGTCTTCGGATGAGGAGGCTAGGTCAGTTGATTTTCTTATCCTTTCTCCGAATCTTCTACCCATGTTCAGAATACCAACTTTCTTCTTCTTCTTCTTCTCTTTCAGAATCAGGGTCTTCAAATCCTCTTGCCCTTTAGCCAAGCTTAAGAACATCTGTTGGAATTGGGCGTTCTGCGCCTGAAGATCTTTTATGGCTTGATCAGAAGACATTTTTGTTGAAATAAACAGCGAAGAAGATGAGAAAACTGTACTAGTACCTGTAATGGTGTGCATGATAATGGGATGCGCATGTAATGATTTCAAAGACTTTGGGAAATTTAAATTTGTAAACCAAAAATAAACAAACTTTATTAGATTAACTTGTAAAAGGTTCAACAATGCCTTTAAGGCGTTACAAAGAAATAAATGGAAAACAAATCTAAAACTAGAAAAGTAAAATCAAAAATCCCATGGACGCTTCCTCTTTGTGGTGACGTAGTCATTGATCACTCTTTCTTCCTCGAGCTGCCTGGTGAGCTTCAAAATCTTCCTTTCTTGCTCATGGTACTTTTCCCGGTAAGTATCCCTTTCTTCTTTCAGCTGAATCCAAGACCTCTGCAATGCCCCAGGATCAGTGGGCATGTAAGGATAAAGAACCGTGTAAGGAACGCTTTCTTCATTAGTGGGCTCCATAATCACTGGCAATACGGCTTCATAAGGAATCCCAAGCTTCTGGGCACGAGCTCGGACCCATTGGAGGTAAGGCTGCATAGGAAGGGAAGTCCTTGGTCCCAGCTCTTGGGGGTCAGATCTGTTCACCATGCCCCAAGCTCGTATAACCCTCCAGGGATGCTCCTCGACGTCTTCCTTGTAGTAAAATGCAATATCCTCAAGAAGTAGCTCATGGGTGTTGTACCCCAATTTTCCCCCCTTAGATTCCCCTATCATATCATGTCAACTTGATCATAACAAGATCACCTTAGGGCTGGTTCTTCCTCTTTTTTCTATCTCCTATCTTTAAGCTTGTTCTTGAGGAATCTCCAAGCACCTTAGTTGTGTATTTTGTATATGCGTTGATAATTAACGTCTAACCAAAATACAAAAAAATATTTGTCTTTGTCTTTGCAAAATTGTGTTTTGTAGGTACCAAGTCAAAGCATCCGACAAATAAGGTTTTCCGGTATTATTTCCCTAAAATCTCTATTTGCAAAAAGAAAAAATAATAATTAAAATTTTTCATTTTTGTTTTCCTGTACAATCGATTGCTCCCATAGTGCAATCAATTGCACAGTGTATTGTGCACAATCTTTGAGAAAAGTATATTTTTAGCCTTCAAAAATAATTTTTTTTAGTATGTATCGACACATACGTGTTATGTGTCAACTCATCCTATTTTTTTTAGTATGTATCGACACATACATGTTATGTGTCGACTCGTGCACGTTGTTTGATTCTGTATTGTGTCGAAAAGCAGTATGTATCGACCCATAGAGGCTTGTGTCGACTCATCCTGTTTTGTATAACTAGCTTGTGTCAATACATGCATGTTATGTATCGAATCATCCTGCTTTGTATAACTAGCATGTATCGACACATACATGTTATGTGTCGACTCATGCAAGTTGTTTGATTCTGTATTGTGTCGAAAAGCAGTATGTATCGACCCATAGAGGCATGTATCGACACATGCTATGTTATATAACTAGAATGTGTCGATGCATACGACTCTCGTGTCGACTCATAACAGCAAAATACACGTGATTTTTGAAAAAAGCCAGCAATTTCAAAACTATCATCTTTTTGGCTCCAATTTTTCTGCATAATTTGAAAATTATATCATTAATTCAATTTTGGCTCCAAGAATAAATTACCAAATTACCACTAATCCCAATCCTAAAACTCTATAAATAGAGACCTCATTTCGTTCAAATCAGAAGCTTTTGATAGCCAAAATCACTTTGCTAAAAAATCTCTCAATTCTCTCCATCTACCAAATTCACTCAAAGCTCCATTTTCAAAAAAGGATAGTAAGCTTTGCATTGAAGCTTATTAATCTTTGAGATAAACCTTCATCCAAACACTTTTTCTTCATCAATTCTCTCTATCCAAGCTTTGGTAATTGATTCGTGTGGTTGAATTGAAGTAAATTCTGAAAGTTGTTTGATAATTCTCTAATTCTACCTTTGGTAAGTTGGATCATCATCTTTCACAATGTGATCTCTTGTGGATTTCTGGTTTTGATTCATTGAGCACTGCTTTATGATTCCATTAATGCTATTTTCTCGTAATTTGATGGAATTTTCATGCTCAATTGGATCCATGATCATAAGGTGTTTGATGAAAAGTTGGAACAAAAATTTGATCCTTGAGATGTTATTTTCGACTGATTTTAACAGGTTGCAATCAATTGTTGTAACATTGCAATTGTTTGTCACAGAAAGTTGATTTGAAAAAAAATGCACTGATGTAATAGGTTGCTGTCGAAGCACAATCGATTATAACAGTGCCAAAAATACTTTTTCTGACTTATTTTGGGGCTGCTTCGACTCAAATATTTTTCTACTCACTCTCTTCGATGGATAACTTGGATTGCAATTTTAAATGTCCCATTTGTCTTTAAACTCAATGGACTTTGTGATGTAGATGAAGTTGGATAAATGTTCATCAATTCAAATCTACCTAAGAGTGAATTATTTAATTCATTTTTGGTCTTTGGATTAATGATACGTTTAGTGCTTTAATCCATCTAGAGGAGTGGTTGAATTTAAAGATGAAAGAATTTTGAGATGGTGATCCAAATTAGCTTATCATTCCCCTCCCTCTTCACCTTATCCCTTTCTTTTTTAATTGTGCTACATGTTAAGGGATGGTGATCTCTATATCATTTATCCAAACATGAAGTACATAAATTGCTATTGACCGACCTCAAAATAGGTGCGACTTCTACATAAGTCCACTTACGATTGCTTAACATAGCGCTAAATTTTGTCCCGATTCGAATAAATGATCATTCGTGGCCCAAACTTATGATTGCAAGCCCAAGCATGTTAATTTGATCTCTTTGATCCAATAACCTTGAGATTCATTGTGTGGAGGCTTTGGTTCTACCAATCCTCTAATGGATCTACAACACCTTTGGTCAACGCGGATCACTTAAACATCATTGATCATTAAATATTACTTTTGAGGATTCCAAAATGGATTATATACTTGACTAAAAGCAAATGCAACTTGTTGTGTGGAGGCTTTGGTTCTACCAATCCTCTAATGAGTTCCAAATGCAAGTTTCAAGATGGTCATCCAACTAACAACTATTTTATAACAATTGACTTTATCTTATGCTTTATTTTTTTTATGCTTTATGTACTATTTACTTTAAGCATTTACATTTCATGTCATTTTCATTTTTTTTCTCATTTGAGCATTTATTTTCTTATGCCATTTTTATTTTGCTCACTTGAGGTTTTCTTTTCCTTTTAAAGACACCTAATAATCAACATGAACCATAAAATTCTTTAATGATACTTATACTATTTGGTTACTGTGATCGGTGGATCTGGAACTGACTGTTTAACGCTGGTTCGCGAAATGTCGCGGAAGCAAGAGTCGCCACCGTCTTTTATTTTCTCCAAATGGAAAGGACAAAAGCACAGAAAAATTCCTTAAAGAGATTGCTCTCGGTTCGGGAGGTAGGTTATAGAAAGGGAAGGTGTTAGCACCCTTTCTATCCATGGTTATCCATGGGCTCTTAGATACTTGCTCATTGTGTTTTCAAAAAATGGTTTGTTTGCTTTTCAATGTGGGTTTAAAAAAGTTTCTTTGAAAATTTCAGATCGACTCGTATGTCAGAGTGTTTGAAAAATTGCTTTGAAAGCTTTTGAAAAGTGTCGGTGTGAAAAGATTTTTGTTTGTTTTAGAAGAGAGCAAGTATCCATGAGAACCTACCTACCCTAAGGAATTCGTCTGTGTAGATGTCCTTTAAAGTAGTGCCATCCCACCATTGAGAGGTAGGTAGCACCACCGTTGGAGGTGTTCGGGTCAATTCGATTAAGGGACATGGTGATCACCAGAGCAATGGGAAGACACCTTAGAAGCTACCCTCATGCCAGGTTCCCGGATCATGAGGACTTACTAAAACATCCTCTACTCGACGATCACCTTTCGAGGCAAGGCAACAGTGAGGCGTACTCTAGGGGTGGTGTGTGCGAATTGTGTGTCATTTTCATTGATATTTGTCTTGTCATGTTCATTGGTGTTCTACGCTTGATTTTATTATGGCCATTCATTCTTGCATGCTTTTTGTTAACAGTTAATATTTGCGGGAAAAAATAAATCTAAGGCTATTACAAATGGCGCGGGTCCACATCGCCAAAATTAAACCGGACCCGATTTGACAGAAAAAATGAATAAAGCAAATAAAAGTGCGAAAAGTAAATGTTACAACGCTTTGGGAGAGATACATAATTATTTGAGCGAAATAAAATAAATATGCGAAATTAAAAATATGGGCGTTGGACCCTTTTGCAAAATATTTAAAGTTAATGAGGAATTAAAATTAAAAAATTAAAAAAAGAATGTTTTTGGTATTTTTTAGTGTTTTTTAGGAATTAATGGAAAAAAATTAATTAAAACTAAAATTGAACGTTAAACCTAGTTCTAATTATTTTTTAAGTTATTAAGAAAATATTGAAGTTTTTAACCTAAATTAAACCTAAATTCTTTTATGTACAATTTAATTATGAAAATAAAATAAGTAAATAATATTATGGTAAAAAAAGGAAAAAAAGATTAAAAGGAAAAATTATCAATTACCTAATTCTATGTTTTTTTTTGATTTATTAAAAAGAATTAAAATTGCAAAAACCCTAATTATACTAAATTTAATTATACAATTTATTTATGAAAATAATTAAAATAAAAATATTTATTATATTTTTGTCTTTTTCTGATTTTTTATGATGTTTTTTCATATTTTGTAAAAATAATAATTAATTTAAACAAATAAAGAAAATAAAATAACAATTAAAAACAAAACAAGAAAAATATAGAGAAAGCAAACCAGGGGGGGTTCAGGCCCCAAAGTGGAGGTCTTGATCCAAGAGTTTGGGCCCAATAAGCTGGAAATTCGCTGACTTTTCCAGGCCACGTATGGGACTTTTGACTAGGGCTTATGGTGTTCTTTAATCTCAGCCCTTGGATCGCTTCTGATGGACGCGTGGGTAGATGGATGATGAAGGTGTACGCTGTGTCCTGGCCTTGAGCGCTGCATGAGAATTCATATGGAAAAATAATATTGGAATTTATACAGACCTGGGACTCGAACCCAGGTCTTGGAAGTCAACCATATCAACGCCTGCCAACTGAGCTACTGAACCTTTTGTATATTTAATAAATAATGAACGTAATAAAACAAACGAAAGTTAGTGCTTCAAAAAACGCGCGTAATTCAAAGGAACCACTGGCTGTTGGACACGAGGTCATCTTCTTCAATTTTCCTGAAAACACAAAACAAAGGCCACGGTTTTTCATGCGTGGTTTTAGATGAGTTATGGGAAAATAGCGAATAGGCTATCCTTGAATATAAATTCATCGCGAGAGTTGGGGTCTCTTCGTCCAGGTGAGCTGAGTTTAATGGTCTTGGTCTGGAGTCATAATTTTGCCTTGGGTGAAAAGCCCTAAATTGAAACTCTGAAAACCCTAAAGATCAGCAATGGTAAAATCGAATATACAGCACAAAAACGCAATTGGACCACATGGTTAGTTTCAAAACTTCACAAGGAACATGAATATACAATTAAAATGCAATGAGGATGCCTAGAAATCAAAATACGATCATGGATTTTTCTTAGTACAGTTTGAATTCGTTTTACCAATTCTTTGCGTTTGAGTTGATGTTAGGGATTGGAATCGCTTCTGGGAACCTTGAGGAAGCTATTGGAAAAGGAATGGTGCTTTGAATCGACCTAGAACCTGCTTTTCAGTTTTGAACTTTTGGCAAGAATTTCAAGTTTTGTCCAATGGTTTTCTGCGCAGCTTTCTGTCCAGCACGATTAGGTTTGTGTTCATGTATTTGTATGGAAGCTATTTAGGTCAACAAAATTAGAGCAAATCCAATGAATTAATGGTTTTTGCAAATTTGATTTCATAAGATCTTTCCATATCTTTTTCACATGTATTTTTGTGTCAATTAGCCTAAATCAAACCAAATCTTTCCATGTTGGGATGTGCACGAAATATTGAGGCTGAAATGTGTACAAAAGGATTTGTTAAGGCAAGTTTGATATTTTTCATGTATTTAAATAATTTAAATGAATTAATATAAATAATAATTCAAATAAATAAATAAAAAATGAGAAAATACTTCCCTTTGGGCCAAGTGGTCGTGCACATGCTTGGAATGATGAATCATGGAAGAAAAATGGGCCCATTAGCATTTTTAGGTCATTTGAATCAATGTTGACTTTTCAAAATATCCAAAAATTTCCCAACTTCCACAAGGCATAACATGCTCAATTTTTAATATTTTCTCATGTTCTTGGACATTTTGGAAAGGTCTTTGAGTCCTTTAACCAATGCCTTTGGTCCCATGTCATTTTGATTTACCAATCTCAAGTTATGGTCTTTGACTTAAAGTCCCTTTTTGTTGACTTTTGAAAATGACCTATAATGTTGAAATTGATAACTTTTTGTGAGAGCATTTCTTGGACTTGAAGTATGAAGATGAGTTGTAGGAAATGTCTTTCTCTTCAAAATGAGCTTTGGATGGAATTTTTCTGACAATCCATGTGAAAGTTATGCCCTGGTCAGTTTCAGTTGACTTTTTCAGCTGTCCAAATAAGGAAACTTTTGCATCTTGATGATTTCTGAGCCAAATTTTGAGAATCATGGTCAAGCATTGATCAAATGATGTTTGTGGCTTCAAAATGATATGTTGATCAAAAATTTGAACTTTTGACTGTCAAATGACCATTTTGCCCCTACAGTTGACTGTAGTGCAATTTAGGGTTTTGACTATGCAATTTTGTGCTGAAAGCCTTGAAACTTGATATGAGGATGCTTGACCATCTTTATAGGCATGTGAGACTTGATTGGGCCTTTGAAAACTTCCTTTTCTTGATCAGAACACAAACCCTAGTTTTGACTGTATAGGGGATCTTTGACTGTGCAACCCATGGGGGAGATTTGAAGCTTGGCTTGGCAATTTCTTGGAGAATATGGGAGGGCAAATTTTGGGGTGCAACAGTTGCCCCTGTTCAATCTTCTTAGACCTGAGGATGCAGATTGGCTGACGTGCCTTTCGTAATCCGAGGGTAGAAGATGATTGGACACTAGAGTGCCCAGAAATTTGCGCTCACATAGTAGCAGTGATGATGGGAATGGGCTTATAGATGCCATTTAGAGGTTGCTGGATAGGATGATGGGCTTATAGATGCCATCTGGATGTTGATCGCATAAGAGATTCCTTAGCAAGAACTTGCATACCTGCAAAACAGACAATGAGTACCTGACACGTTGCAGGAACTGATTTTTTAGATGCTTGGTATAGATATGTCCTGAATGGTTACAGGAGCTGGGTCTGGAGCTTCCAAAAGATGGTGAATGAACCAGGGATGGTTACTACCTCAGCCTGAATGGTAAGAGAACCTTGGGTGACTTTAACTTCAACAACGCTCGTTGAGAAAATCTTGGTGGGAAATACCATCTTCGCAGGATCGGGACGAGAACCATAGAAAATTATAATCTGAAAGGGAATCACCTCACTCATCGTTGGAGAGGGAATTATCTGGAAAGGAATTACCACCTCACACGCCGTCGGAGAGGGGACCATAAGAGACTATCACCTCACACTCATTGTCGGAGAGGGAACCATCTGAAAAGGACTTACCACCTCACACACCGTCGGAGAGGGAACCATAGGAGACTAACACCTCACACTCATCGCCGGAGAGGGAAACATCTGAAAAGGACTTACCACCTCACACACCGTCGGAGAGGGAACCATAGGAGACTATCACCTCACACTCATCGTCGGAGAGGGAAACATCTGAAAAGGACTTACCACCTCACACACCGTCGGAGAGGGAACCATAACTTCTGCTGAGTCTTTATCAGAAAATCTGTTGGGAATCGATTTAGCTGGACTTGAAATATGTTTAACTGGAATAAGTGTCAGAACGTCGCCATATCTGGTTCATATCTGGACTATATCTGGAAGGAAATCTGGAAGCAGCATCAGAACGTCACCATATCTGGTTTACATCTGAAGCTATATCTGGAAGGAAATCTGGAAGCAGCATCAGAACGTCACCATATCTGGGTCATATCTGAAACTATATCTGGAAGGAAATCTGGAAGCAGCATCAGAACGTCGCCATATCTGGGTCATATCTGAAACTATATCTAGAAGGAAATCTGGAAGCAGTATCAGAACGTCGCCATATCTGGGTCATATCTGAAACTATATCTAGAAGGAAATCTGGAAGCAGCATCAGAACGTCACCATATCTGGGTCATATCTGAAACTATATCTAGAAGGAAATCTGGAAGCAGCATCAGAACGTCACCATATCTGGGTCATATCTGAAACTATATCTAGAAGGAAATCTGGAAGCAGCATCAGAACGTCACCATATCTGGGTCATATCTGAAACTATATCTAGAAGGATATCTGGAAGCAGCATCAGAACGTCACCATATCTGGGTCATATCTGAAACTATATCTAGAAGGAAATCTGGAAGCATCATCAGAACGTCACCATATCTGGGTCATATCTGAAACTATATCTAGAAGGAAATCTGGAAGCAGCATCAGAACGTCACCATATCTGGGTCATATCTGAAACTATATCTAGAAGGATATCTGGAAGCAGCATCAGAACGTCACCATCTCTGGGTCATATCTGAAACTATATCTAGAATGAGTTGCGATAGTTGATAGTAGTCATTTTTGTATTGATCTTTTTCCTGAAAAGGCAAAACATAATTGTATGCAAAGTCATGATGCATGAACTATATGTCTTCAAAATTAATGAGATTCGTGTAGTATGATGCATATGCATGCTATAATGTATGAAGATGTGATGTATATTTGTCTAAGAAAATAAATCCTTGACGGGTGCCGGGAAGTCGTATCCTGGGCTGATGTTGAGGAATAGATTTTGCCTCCACTGGGGATGATAACTGCAAGAATACCGGTAGGAGAAGATGACTCCGTTGGGGGATGAACTTGGCAAATGACGGATTCTACGGGGAGAAAAGATACTCTAGTGACCATGCTGAGAAGCAATACTCTGTGGGAAGAGGGATGCCTTGCTGAGTGTTGATAATAGTTTGCTGGGGATAGGAAGACTTTGTCGACGACGCTCTTTCCGTGGCTTTTGGCTGAGGATAACCCAGTTATATCCTGTTAATGAAATAACTCTTTGAATAAAGCCGGGAGACGCGTTCGTGCTCATCGAGGGATAAGCTTCCGTAACTTACTGGGGATAAGCTTACTGCTTGGGGAGATGATTCCAACTTTCCTGGGGGACTAGATTAGACTCTCCTGGGGAAGTATTGAACTGTATTGGTTATGTTCTTCAACGGACCCTACCTTGACACCTTAGAGGACAGAGCAATCAGATTGCTTAGACCACCCATTATTGCCCCTGTTTCTGATTGTGGGAGCGGAAGATACCCGTGGAGGTGCTTGATAGTTGTTGATGGACAAACCTTCCTCTAGTAGGCCGGTGACAAGAAGACGGGACATAGTCGTACGCTTTAATCCCTAACTTTTGCCTGGACCGCCCTTTCGGGTTTTCAGTCCACCGGGATACCCATTTTTGCCCAAGCCGCCTTTTCAGGTTTTCGACTTGCCGGGTGTACAGATTTTTTTTCATTTCATCCCTTATTTTGCCCGAACCCTTTTGGTTCGCCGGGAAGCCCTTATTTTTGCCTAGGTGTGTCAACCTAGCGGGTCTTTGATTTTGCGTAGTATTTTTCGACTATGTCCACGCCCTTAGAATGCAGGTAGGTGCCCCTGGCTGCTTGTGTTGCCATGTTACCAGAAGGTGTTTGATTAGGCAAGATTCGTTGCTGGAGTGCCCCAAGTGACTCAGGCAGAGATTTGCCCCAGGCTTTTTGGCCTTTTGAGAGATTCTCTGGATCTTGACCTAACTGCCCCAGATGATGGACAATAGTCATGCCCTGCCCCTTGATTGGAGATACTCTTGTTCATTAGACTTTCGTCATGCGAATTGCTAGGCTGTTCAAACAAAAAGTCATATGCAAACAAAGTTATGTTAAAAATGCAAAGCTTATGTCTGCCTTGAAGATTTTGAAAGTGCATTCTTTTTCATAAAACAAATGATTGTTTGTAAAACGTGATGTCAACTCCGTATTTACCGTAGGCCTTAAGGAGTCAGGATACCTTTCGTAACAGTATGCTTTCGAACTAACCCATGCTTCAGCTAGGACTTTTAAGGGTTATAACGTGGCCTGGTTCACAGTTTAAGAAACAAAGGATAAAGGCTCAAATTTTATTTGTACCCACCCGCTCTTCGTGATGTTCTCCAAACCTAAACTCAGTTGATCATACGTTAGACCTTGTTTGAGTCTTTGCTCTGATGTTCCAATGATGGTTCAGAAATGGATGATTTATTTTGAATAGGCAGTCATTTCCTTTTTGTTATTGAGAGTTTGTATGACCTCTTTCTTTTTGATTTCGTTATCCCTATTTTTTGCCTGAACTGTTTCCTTTTTTGGAATTACAGTCAGCGGGATGCCCCAGTTTCATAAGTCTCCTTCATGGGTTTTGACTTAATGGGTTTTTTATTTTTTGAGATAATGGCTGCCTTTCTTTTGATTGTTCTGAACCATCACTGTCTTTCTTTTTTCCGTGAGGATCTCTTTGGTGCCATTTGTCATGCACTTGGATCAACTGAGAGACTACCCTGCCCCAGGTTATGATTAAGGGTTTTAAATTTCGAAAAGAAAAACTCCTACTTCTTTGGCTCAGAGGGGTTGACGAGGGATTATCATCCTTATAACTCCAGTGTTTAGGGATTGAAACAATGCCTGTACCTCATCAGCGGGGTCTGTTCAAAAGCATACTGTAGATCGTGGTATCGTTTTCGTCATCCTCCCTCAAGAGGCTCAGAATTATTAACCAAGAGTTGATCATCAGAAAAAATATGAAAAGAATTTTGAATATAATGAAAACAATTGTATTAATTCCCAAAACAGACATATGCGATGCATCAATAGAATAAAAGAGTTTGCTATGACATTAATCGTTTGTATAAGCAAAGAAAAATACAACTCAAAAATTCAAATAAACAAAAGGCTTCAATGATTGGGCAACGGAGCAGTGATTATGTTCGGAGTCTCAGGCACTTCAAACTGAATCTCCCCGGCGTCGATCATGTCTTGAATTTTGTTTTTGAGAGGCCAGCAGTTGTCCGTAGTATGCCCCAGGCTATCAGAATGATATGCGCACCTATCGTTGGGATGATAGTTAGGAGCCGAAGTGTTCGGATTCCGGAGAGGAGCCCTTAAGGTGATCAGCCCTGCCTTCAACATTTGTTGTAGTGCTTGATCCAGCGACATGTTGAGTTTGGTATACTGTCGTTTCTCCTTGCGCTGCTGCCCCTGTCCTTGTTGAGCAGGTCCCGGGTTGGAGATCTGGATTGCCCCTACCTCATGACGGCTCTTTTTACCGTGCACAGCATTGGATTCTTTCTTTCCATGATGAGGTTTTTTATCAGAAGGTGCGGCCTCTTGAATTTTCCCAGACCGGATGCCTGCTTCTATTTGCTCTCCAGTCAAGATGAGATCTGTGAATCCAGCAGACGAATTCCCAATTAGGTGGTTGTAGAACGGAACAGACAGGATCCCTAAGAACATATCGACAAGTTCCCGATCAGTCAAAGGTGGTTGTACCCTTCCAGCAAGATCCCTCCATTTCTGAGCATATTCTTTGAAACCTTCACCTGCACCCATAGACATTCCTTGAAGTTGAGTGCGCGTGGGAGCAAGGTCGGAATTGTACTGGTAATGCTTGTAGAATGCCGTGGCTAAATCCTCCCAGCTGCGGATGTTGGCTCCACTCAGTTGATAGAACCACTCGAGCTGAGTCCCTGAGAGACTCTCTTGGAAGAAATGGATCCATAAGTTTTTGTCAGCTGTATAGGGCTGGATCCTCCTTGTGTAAGACTTGAGATGCAATTTAGGACAGGATGCCCCGTCGTATTTAGCAAAGGCAGGTGCCTTAAACTTGTGCGGGATCACTACCCCAGAAGACAGACCTAGATCCTCGAAGTCTAGGCCAGGCACTTTTTGTATCTCCATCGCACTTAGCCGGTCTTCCAACTGTTTGTACCTATTCCCAGCCGGAGGGTACTGTTCGTCATTGAAATTTGTCTCATTGTCAGAGACCACTGGACTAGGCACCTCTCTCTCATGGTGACTGCTTTCCCTCACAGACGGAGTAGTCCTCTCAGTTTCAGTCTGCGGTGTGTTCCCAGATTTGTGTCTAGGGCTGAACAAAACAGTCCTCTTCTTCTTTTTGTCCTTCTTCAAGAGCAAAGCCTTCAGATCTTGTTGCCCCTGGGTCAAATTCATGATTAGCCCTTGGAACTGGGCGTTCTGAGCCTGGAGGGCCTTGATGGACTGCTCAGCTGATGATTCAGGATTCATGACGATCGGCTGAAATAAACAGCGAAGAAGGGTAAGCAACCTGTCAAAGGGATACCTGCAATGCAATGAGATGTATGATATGCATGCAATGATTTCAAGGATCTCGCGGGGTAAACAGAGAAACTTGTTAGAGTTGAAAACCGGTAACTTGATTGAAGAAATTCCTGTTGCAGAAAATCCCTCTTCAAGGGTCAAAGGCTCACCATATCCAGTGGGTCATAGCCCCTGACAACCTTGGCTAGAGGAAAATAAATCCTCTTTGCCCCTTGCTAGATGTTTGATTCATCCTGACCTGCATCACAAGCCCTTGAGATCCTTGAAATGGGTTAGGATGTATGCAATGGTATGATGTTATGCTATGCATGGGGTGATGTAGGTAAACCCTGTTATGAGTCCCAATTAAGGACTATAAACAGACCCTGCAAGAAATTCAGTATACTTTGTTATGAGTCCCAATTAAGGGCTATAAACAAAACCTGCCAGAGATCTAGTAAACCCTGTTATGAGTCCCAGTTAAGGACTATAAACAAAATCTGCAAGAAATTTGGTAAACCCTGTCAAGAGTCCTAATTAAGGACTATAAACAAAACCTGCAAGGGAAACTCAAGTGTCAGATAACAAGCATGCAAGTAGTCAAGTATGAAGGCACACAAGAGAAATCCTTAGAGTTTAGGCAAGCATGAGGTCTGGGTAGTACCCTCTTGAAGTTGGTGGGCTCAACCTGTCCTATTAGAAGTAACCGGGTTCTAAGGGTCCCAATATCCCGGGATTGCTTTCATTATTCATCGTTTCGATTTAGCCACTGAACTGGCGACCGAAATATTCCAGGAAAGCAACCCTCAATTGAGTGTAGTATCGAGTATCAACCAACCTTGGACTGCACCAAAGTCAGTTATCTCACTACCCTAAAGAGGCCAAGATAGTTCTATTAAGGTTCCTAAGGTCTGTTGATGCTTCACGACACCACGCGGAGGCCCCGTACTCTCCTTGACTGAACTCAAGGGTTACCGGTACACACCAAAGTGCCACATCAACGTAGCAGACTGTTTCAACCATGTCGGTATACCCCGCACAGTTCCCTCACAGCCTTGTTGCTACTTTCTAAGAAGGTTTCCCCAGATCCGGGTTAGGATCTATAGAACTCCCAAGACAGTCCCACAATAATAAAGCAAGCAAAGAAAACAATTGAAAACACAGTTATGAACTAACCCTAAGGTACACCTCACTTTAAGTTTAAATCCCCAGCAGAGTCGCCAGTTCTGTGATCGGTGGATCTGGAACTGACTATTTAATGCTGGTTCGCGAAATGTCGCGGAAGCAAGAGTCGCCACCGTCTTTTATTTTCTCCAAATGGAAAGGACAAAAGCACAGAAAAATTCCTTAAAGAGATTGCTCTCGGTTCGGGAGGTAGGTTATAGAAAGGGAAGGTGTTAGCACCCTTTCTATCCATGGTTATCCATGGGCTCTTAGATACTTGCTCATTGTGTTTTCAAAAAATGGTTTGTTTGCTTTTCAATGTGGGTTTAAAAAAGTTTCTTTGAAAATTTCAAATCGACTCGTATGTCAGAGTGTTTGAAAAATTGCTTCAAAAGCTTTTGAAAAGTGTCGGTGTGAAAAGATTTTTGTTTGTTTTAGAAGAGAGCAAGTATCCATGAGAACCTACCTACCCTAAGGAATTCGTCTGTGTAGATGTCCTTTAAAGTAGTGCCATCCCACCATTGAGAGGTAGGTAGCACCACCGTTGGAGGTGTTCGGGTCAATTCGATTAAGGGACATGGTGATCACCAGAGCAATGGGAAGACACCTTAGAAGCTACCCTCATGCCAGGTTCCCGGATCATGAGAACTTACTAAAACATCCTCTACTCGACGATCACCTTTCGAGGCAAGGCAACAGTGAGGCGTACTCTAGGGGTGGTGTGTGCGAATTGTGTGTCATTTTCATTGATATTTGTCTTGTCATGTTCATTGGTGTTCTACGCTTGATTTTATTATGGCCATTCATTCTTGCATGCTTTTTGTTAACAGTTAATATTTGCGGGAAAAAATAAATCTAAGGCTATTACAAATGGCGCGGGTCCACATCGCCAAAATTAAACCGGACCCGATTTGACAGAAAAAATGAATAAAGCAAATAAAAGTGCGAAAAGTAAATGTTACAACGCTTTGGGAGAGATACATAATTATTTGAGCGAAATAAAATAAATATGCGAAATTAAAAATATGGGCGTTGGACCCTTTTGCAAAATATTTAAAGTTAATGAGGAATTAAAATTAAAAAATTAAAAAAAGAATGTTTTTGGTATTTTTTAGTGTTTTTTAGGAATTAATGGAAAAAAAATTAATTAAAACTAAAATTGAACGTTAAACCTAGTTCTAATTATTTTTTAAGTTATTAAGAAAATATTGAAGTTTTTAACCTAAATTAAACCTAAATTCTTTTATGTACAATTTAATTATGAAAATAAAATAAGTAAATAATATTATGGTAAAAAAAGGAAAAAAAGATTAAAAGGAAAAATTATCAATTACCTAATTCTATGTTTTTTTTTTGATTTATTAAAAAGAATTAAAATTGCAAAAACCCTAATTATACTAAATTTAATTATACAATTTATTTATGAAAATAATTAAAATAAAAATATTTATTACATTTTTGTCTTTTTCTGATTTTTTATGATGTTTTTTCATATTTTGTAAAAATAATAATTAATTTAAACAAATAAAGAAAATAAAATAACAATTAAAAACAAAACAAGAAAAATATAGAGAAAGCAAACCAGGGGGGGTTCAGGCCCCAAAGTGGAGGTCTTGATCCAAGAGTTTGGGCCCAATAAGCTGGAAATTCGCTGACTTTTCCAGGCCACGTATGGGACTTTTGACTAGGGCTTATGGTGTTCTTTAATCTCAGCCCTTGGATCGCTTCTGATGGACGCGTGGGTAGATGGATGATGAAGGTGTACGATGTGTCCTGGCCTTGAGCGCTGCATGAGAATTCATATGGAAAAATAATATTGGAATTTATACAGACCTGGGACTCGAACCCAGGTCTTGGAAGTCAACCATATCAACGCCTGCCAACTGAGCTACTGAACCTTTTGTATATTTAATAAATAATGAACGTAATAAAACAAATGAAAGTTAGTGCTTCAAAAAACGCGCGTAATTCAAAGGAACCACTGGCTGTTGGACACGAGGTCATCTTCTTCAATTTTCCTGAAAACACAAAACAAAGGCCACGGTTTTTCATGCGTGGTTTTAGATGAGTTATGGGAAAATAGCGAATAGGCTATCCTTGAATATAAATTCATCGCGAGAGTTGGGGTCTCTTCGTCCAGGTGAGCTGAGTTTAATGGTCTTGGTCTGGAGTCATAATTTTGCCTTGGGTGAAAAGCCCTAAATTGAAACTCTGAAAACCCTAAAGATCAGCAATGGTAAAATCGAATATACAGCACAAAAACGCAATTGGACCACATGGTTAGTTTCAAAACTTCACAAGGAACATGAATATACAATTAAAATGCAATGCGGATGCCTAGAAATCAAAATACGATCATGGATTTTTCTTAGTACAGTTTGAATTCGTTTTACCAATTCTTTGCGTTTGAGTTGATGTTAGGGATTGGAATCGCTTCTGGGAACCTTGAGGAAGCTATTGGAAAAGGAATGGTGCTTTGAATCGACCTAGAACCTGCTTTTCAGTTTTGAACTTTTGGCAAGAATTTCAAGTTTTGTCCAATGGTTTTCTGCGCAGCTTTCTGTCCAGCACGATTAGGTTTGTGTTCATGTATTTGTATGGAAGCTATTTAGGTCAACAAAATTAGAGCAAATCCAATGAATTAATGGTTTTTGCAAATTTGATTTCATAAGATCTTTCCATATCTTTTTCACATGTATTTTTGTGTCAATTAGCCTAAATCAAACCAAATCTTTCCATGTTGGGATGTGCACGAAATATTGAGGCTGAAATGTGTACAAAAGGATTTGTTAAGGCAAGTTTGATATTTTTCATGTATTTAAATAATTTAAATGAATTAATATAAATAATAATTCAAATAAATAAATAAAAAATGAGAAAATACTTCCCTTTGGGCCAAGTGGTCGTGCACATGCTTGGAATGATGAATCATGGAAGAAAAATGGGCCCATTAGCATTTTTAGGTCATTTGAATCAATGTTGACTTTTCAAAATATCCAAAAATTTCCCAACTTCCACAAGGCATAACTTGCTCAATTTTTAATCTTTTCTCATGTTCTTGGACATTTTGGAAAGGTCTTTGAGTCCTTTAACCAATGCCTTTGGTCCCATGTCATTTTGATTTACCAATCTCAAGTTATGGTCTTTGACTTAAAGTCCCTTTTTGTTGACTTTTGAAAATGACCTATAATGTTGAAATTGATAACTTTTTGTGAGAGCATTTCTTGGACTTGAAGTATGAATATGAGTTGTAGGAAATGTCTTTCTCTTCAAAATGAGATTTGGATGGAATTTTTCTGACAATCCATGTGAAAGTTATGCCCTGTTCAGTTTCAGTTGACTTTTTCAGCTGTCCAAATAAGGAAACTTTTGCATCTTGATGATTTCTGAGCCAAATTTTGAGAATCATGGTCAAGCATTGATCAAATGATGTTTGTGGCTTCAAAATGATATGTTGATCAAAAATTTGAACTTTTGACTGTCAAATGACCATTTTGCCCCTACAGTTGACTGTAGTGCAATTTAGGGTTTTGACTATGCAATTTTGTGCTGAAAGCCTTGAAACTTGATATGAGGATGCTTGACCATATTTATAGGCATGTGAGACTTGATTGGGCCTTTGAAAACTTCCTTTTCTTGATCAGAACACAAACCCTAGTTTTGACTGTATAGGGGATCTTTGACTGTGCAACCCTTGGGGGAGATTTGAAGCTTGGTTTGGCAATTTCTTGGAGAATATGGGAGGGAAAATTTTGGGGTGCAACAGTTACTATCTGTTGCACCCCAAAATTTTCCCTCCCATATTCTTCAAGAAATTGCCAAGCCAAGTCACAAAATTCCCCAAGGGTTGTGCAGCTCAACTGTCTCCTATACAGTCAAAACTAGGGTTTGGATTCTGATCAAGAAAATGAAGTTTTCAAAGGTCCAATCAAGTCTCATATGCTTACAAAGATGGTCAAGTATTCTCATATCAAGTTTCAAGGCATTCAGCTCAAAATTGCACAGTCAAAACCCTAAATTGCACTACAGTCAACTGTAGGGGCAAAATGGTCATTTGACAGTCAAAAGTTCAAATTTTTGGTCAACATATCATTTTGAAGCCACAAACATCATTTGATCAATGCTTGATCATGATTCTCAAAATTTGGCTCAGAAAATCATCAAGATGCAAAAGTTACTATATTTGGACAGCTGAAAAAGTCAACTAAAATTGACCAGGGCATAACTTTCACATGGATTATCAGAAAAATTCCATCCAAAGCTCATTTTGAAGAGAAAGACATTTCCTACAATTCATCTTCATATTCCAAGTCCAAGAAATGCTCTCACAAAAAGTTATCAATTTCAACATTATAGGTTATTTTCAAAAGTCAACAAAAAGGGACTTTAAGTCAAAGGCCATAACTTGAGATTGGTAAATCAAAATGACATGGGACCAAAGGCATTGGTTAGAGGAATCAAAGACCTTTCCAAAATGTCTAAGAACATGAGAAGAGCTTAAAAATTGAGCAAGTTATGCCTTGTGGAAGTTGGGAAATTTTTGGGAATTTTGAAAAGTCAACTTTGATTCAAATGGTCTAAAATTGCTAATGGGCCTATTTTTCTTCCATGATTCATCATTCCAAGCCTATGCACGACCACTTGGCCCAAAGGGAAGTATTTTCTCATTTTTTTATTTATTTATTTGAATTATTATTTATATTAATTCATTTAAATTACTTAAATATATGAAAAATATCTACTTTGACCTAATAAATCTTTTCATGCATGCTTTAGCCTCTATAATTCGTGCAGATCCCAACATGGAAAGATTTGGTTCAATTTGAGCATGATTGAGCAAAATACACATGGAAAAGAAATGGAAGATCCTTAAGGAAATCAAATATTCAAAACAATAAATTACAAGAGATTTGATCCATGTTTTTGACCTAATTGCCTCACTACAAAGGCCTGATCATAAACCTAATGCAGGGACACTCTAAGCTGCGCAAGAGAACCATATACAAACTTGAAAATTTTTCCATAAAGCTCAAATCTGAAATCAGTATTCTAGGACGATTAAAAGCCTAATTCCTCTTCCAATAGCTTCCTTGTGTTCCTCTGAAGCTAGCTGAATCATTCCCCAGGTCCCATACTTAAAGAAACGCAAGGTTGCTATCAAAATTGGTAAAGGAAATTTCGAAACTGCTTCCCATTATCCATGCATCTTTAACATATTCTATTGCTATTTTTATACTCAGGGTGATGTTTACAAACTAACTGTATGGTTTAATTAAGGTTTCATGCCCTATAGGAGAATTCACCATTAGAGATGCTTAGGGTTCCGAAGTTTTCAAATTGGGCGTTTTCAATTCTTATAAAATTAAGACGTACCAATGCCATGAATGAAATCTACAGGTTGAGACGAAGAAGATAGGACGTTCGCGCTCAATTTATGAGCCTTCAGGACCTAATCGCTATTATGGAATTAGGCCTGTTTTGAGGGGGTTCAAAACCCCCGTTAAACGTTTATTATTTTTCAGGCAGAAAGGAACAATGAAGAAGACGATGTGTTGTCCATCAGCGATAGGCCGGTTTTAAATTTCGCGCGTTTAACCACTAATGCGTTTGTTTTTTCTTTTTGTTATTTGTTTGTTATCAATATATCAAAGGTGTTCAACAGCTCAGCTGGCAGGCGTTGGTAGCGTTCACATCCAAGACCTGGGTTCGAGTCCCAGGTCTGAACAAATTCAATATTGTTTTTCTATACTAATTCCTATGCAGGTTCAGCCTTGAAGTACACCATACACCATCAGAAATCAGCATGCCACGTCCATCCCAGCATCAGATCAAGGGCCATAGATTGAAGAACACCATAAAGACAAGTCAACAAGCGCATACGTGGCCTGGAAAAGTCAGCGAATCTCATGCTTAATTGGGCCAGACTATTCCAAGTTACACCTCCATATTGGGGACTACACCCCCACCCTGGTTTGCTAGTTTTTTTTTATTTTTCTCATATCTTTTTTTAATTATTATTTTATTTGTTTTATTGTTTTAATTTAATTAATTATTTTTACAATATATAAAAAACATCATAAAAATCCAGAAAAAGATAAAAAAATGTTAAATTATTTCATTCTAATACTTTCATAAATAAATTAATATGTAATTATTTAGTTTAATTAGGTTGCAAATTTTAAATTCTTTTAAACAAAATACAAAAATATAGGATTAGGTTTAATTAATAACTTTTTATTCCTTTTTAATTTTCTCTTTTTTATCATAATACTTATTTATTTATTATTTTCATAATTAAATTGTACATAAAAATAATTAGGTTTAAATTAGGTCAAATTTCAATATTTTCTTAATAACTAAAAAATAATTAGAATTAGGGTTTGACATTTTATTTTAGTTATAATTAATTCTCTTTTTTTCCATTAAATCTTAAAAAACATAAAAACACCAAAAAACATTTAATTTTAATTTTAATATTAATTAATTCATGTAATTTAATATTTTGCAAAAGGGTCCAACGCCCATGTTTTTAATTTATTTAATGTCGCATATTTATTTTTATTGCTTAAGTCATTAGGTATCTCTCCCAAAGCGTTGTAACTTATACTTTTCGCACTTCTATTCGCTTTCTTTATTTTCTGTCAAATCGGGTCCGGTTTAATTTTGGCGATGTGGACCCGCGCCATTTGTAATAGTTGTAGATTTATTTTTCCGCAAATATTAACTGTTAACAAAAAAGCATGAAAGAATGTATGGCCATAATAAAATCAAGCATAGATCACAATGAACTTGACAAAAGACAAATGCAAATGAAAACGACACACGAATCGCACACACCACCCCTAGGGTACGCCTCACTGTTGCCTTTCGAAAGGTGATCGTCGAGTAGAGGATGTCTTAGTAAGTCCTCATGATCCGGGAACCTGGCATGAGGGTAGCTTCTAAGGTGTCTTCCCATTGCTCTGGTGATCACCATGTCCCTAAACTCGAATTGACCCGAACACCTCCAACGGTGGTGCTACCTACCTCTCAATGGTGGGATGGCACTACTTTAAAGGACATTTACACAGACGAATTCCTTAGGGTAGGTAGGTTCTCGTAGATACTTGCTCTCTTCAAAACAAAAATTCAAAGACTTTTCTCACCAACACTTTTCAAAAGCTTTCAAAGCAAATTTTTCAAACACTCTAACGTACGAGTCGAACTGAAATTTTTCAAAGAAACTTTTTAAACCCACATTGAAAAGCAAACAAATATTTTTGAAAACACATTGAGCAAGTATCTAAGAGCCCATGGATAACCATGGATAGAAAGGGTGCTAACACCTTCCCTTTCTATAACCTACCTCCCGAACCGAGAGCAATCTCTTTAAGGAATTTTTCTGTGCTTTTGTCCTTTCCATTTGGAGAAAATAAAAGACGGTGGCGACTCTTGCTTCCGCGACATTCCGCGAACCAGCGTTAAACAGTCAGTCCCAGATCCACCGATCACAGAACTGGCAACTCTGCTGGGGATAAACTTAAAGTGGGGTGTACCTTAGGACTAAGATCATTATGTTTTCAATTGTCTTCTTTGCTTGCTTTACTATTGTGGGTTGCTTGGGAGTTCTATAGATCCTAACCCGGATCTGGGGGATACCTTTCTTAGAAGGTAGCAACAAGGCTGTGAGGGAACTGTGCGGGGTATACCGACATGGTTGAAACAGTTTGCTACGTTGATGTGGCACTTTGGTGTGTACCGGTAACCCTTGAGTTCAGTCAAGGAGAGTACGGGGCCTCCGCGTGGTGTCGTGAAGCATCAACAGACCTTAGGAACCTTAATTGAACTATCTTGGCCTCTTTAGGGTAGTGAGATAACTGACTTTGGTGCAGTCCGAGGTTGGTTGATACTCGATACTACACTCAATTGAGGGTTGCTTTCCTGGAATATTTCGGTCGCCAGTTCAGTGGCTAAATCGAAACGATGAACAATGAAAGCAATCCCGTGATATTGGGAACCTTAGAACCCGGTTACTTTGATTAGGACAGGTTGAACCCACCAACTTCAAGAGGGTAATACCTAGACCTCGTGCTGGCCTAAACTCTAAGGGCTCTTTTGTGTGACTTGTGTGCCTTTGTACTGGATTACTTGCATGCTTGTTAGCTGACACATGAACTACTTACAGGTTTTGTTTATAGTCCTTAACTAGGATTCATGACAGGGTTTGCCAAATTTCTTGCAGGTTTTGCTTATAGTCCTTAACTAGGATTCATGACAGGGTTTGCCAAATTTCTTGCAGGTTTTATTTATAGTCCTTAACTAGGACTCATAACAGGGTTTACTAAATTTCTTGCAGGTTTTGTTTATAGTCCTTAATTGGGACTCATAACAAAGTATACTGAATTTCTTGCAGGGTTTGTTTATAGTCCTTAATTGGGACTCATAACATGGTTTACCTACATCACCCCATGCATAGCATGACATCATACCATTGCATACATCCTAACCCATTTCAAGGATCTCAAGGGCTTGTGATGCAGGTCATGGTGAATCAATTATCCCAGCAAGGGGCAAAGAGGATTTATTTTCCTCTAGCCAAGGGTGTCAGGGGCTATGACCCACTGGATATGGTGAGCCTTTGACCCTTGAAGAAGGATTTTCTACAACATGGAAGTTCCTTCCATCAAGTTGCCAGTTTCCAACTCTAACAAGTTTCTTTGTTTACCCTGCGAGGTCCTTGATATCATTGCATGCATGTCATACATCTCATTGCATTGCAGGTGTCCCTTTGACAGGTTGCTTACCCTCCTTCGCTGTTTATTTCAGCCGATCGTCATGAATCCTGAATCATCAGCTGAGCAGTCTATCAAGGACCTCCAGGCTCAGAACGCCCAGTTCCAAGAGTTGATCATGAATTTGACCCAGGGGCAACAAGATCTGAAGGCTTTGCTCTTGAAGAAAGAAAAGAAGAAGAAGAGGACTGTTTTGTTCAGCCCTAGACGCAGATCTGGGAATACACCGCAGATTGAAACTGAGAGGACAACTCCATCTGTGGGGAAGAGCAGTCACCAAGAAGAAAGGGTTCCTAGTCCAGTGGTCTCCGACAACGAGACAGATTTTGACGACGAACAATACCCTCCGGCTGAGGACAAGTACAAGCAGTTGGAAGACCGTTTGAAGGCTATGGAAATACAACAAGTACCGGGGCTGGATTTCGGGGATCTGGGTTTGTCTACTGGTGTGATCATCCCTCGGAAGTTCAAGGCACCATCATTCACTAAATATGACGGGGCGTCTTGTCCCAAGTTACATCTCAGGTCCTATGTTCGGAAGATTCAGCCATACTCAGCAGATAAAAACTTGTGGATCCACTTCTTCCAGGAAAGTCTTTCAGGGACTCACCTCGAATGGTTCTATCAACTGGATGGGACCAAAGTTCGTAACTGGGAGGAGTTGGCAACTGCTTTCTATAAGCAGTACCAGTACAATGCCGACCTTGCCCCCACATGTACCCAACTCCAGGGTATGTCGTTAGGTGCAAGCGAAGGTTTTAAGGAGTACGCTCAGAAGTGGAGAGACCTGGCTGGCAGGGTGCAGCCACCATTGACTGATCGAGAGTTGGTAGACATGTTCTTGGGGACCCTATCTGGGCCATTTTTCAACCATCTCATCGGGAATTCCTCTGCTGGGTTCACAGATCTTATCTTGACTGGGGAGAGAATTGAAGCCGACATCCGGTCTGGGAAAATTCAAGAGGCTGCACCTTCGGATAAAAAGCCTCATCATGGAAAGAAAGAATCCAATGCCGTGCACGGTAAAAAGAGCCGTCATGAGGTAGGGGCAATCCAGATCTCCAATCCCGGACCTGCTCAACAAGGACAGGGGCAGCAGCGAAAGGAGAAACGACAGTATACCAAACTCAACATGTCGCTGGATCAAGCACTGCAACAAATGTTGAAGGCAGGGTTGATCACCTTAAGGGCTCCTCTTCGGAATCCGAACACTTCTGCGCCCAACTATCATCCCAATGACAGGTGCGCATATCATTCTGATAGCCCGGGGCATACTACGGACAACTGCTGGCCGCTCAAGAACAAAATTCAAGACATGATCGACGCCTGGGAGATTCAGTTTGAAGTGCCTGAGACTCCGAACATAATCACTGCTCCGTTACCCAATCATTGAAGCCTTTTGTTTATTTGAATTTTTGAGTTGTATTTTTCTTTGCTTATACAAACAATTACTGTCATAGCAAACTCTCTTATTCTATTAATGCATCGCATACGTCTGTTTTGGGAATTAATACAATTGTTTTCATTATATTCAAAATTCTTTTCATATTTTTTCTGATGATCAACTCTTGGTTAATAATTCTGAGCCTCTTGAGGGAGGATGACGAAAACGATACCGCTATCTTTTACAGTATGCTTTTGAACAGACCCCGCTGATGAGGTACAGGCATTGTTTCAAATCCTAAACACTGGAGTTATAAGGAAGATAATCCCTCGTCAACCCATCTGAGCCAAAGAAGTAGGAGTTTTATTTTCGAAAATTGAAACCCTTAATCATAACCTGGGGCAGGGTAGTTCCCTCAGTTGATCCAAGTGCACGACGAATGGCACCGAAGAGATCTTTACGAAACGAACAAAGACAGTAATGGTTCAGAACAATCAAAAGGACAGGCAGTCATCATCAAAATTCATAAATGAAAAGCCCAAAAAGTCTAAACCTACAAAGGGGACTTATGAAACTGGGGCATCCCGCTGACTGTGATTCCAAAAAAGGAAACAGTTCAGGCAAAAAAAGAAAGGGATAACAAAATCAAGAAAGAGGTCTCACAAACCCTCAACCAAAGCAAAAATGACTGCCTATTCAGAATAAATCATCAACATCTGAACCATTATTGGAACATCAAAGCAAAGACTCAAGCAAGGTCTAACGCACGATCAACTGAGTTTAGGTTTGGAGAACATCACGAAGAGCGGGTGGGTACAAATAATTTGAGCCTTTATCCTTTGTTTCTTAAACCGTGAACCAGGCCACGTTATAACCCTTAAAAGTCCTAGCTGAAGCATGGGTTAGTTCGAAAGCATACCATTACGAAAGGTATCCTGACTCCTTAAGGCCTACGGTAAATACGGAGTTGACATCACGTTTTACAAACATTCACTTGTTTTATGAAAAAAGAATGCATTTTCAAAATCTTTGAGACAGACATAAGCTTTGCATTTTTAACATAACTTTGTTTGCATATGACTTTTTGTTTGAACATCATAGAAATTCGCATGACGAAAGTCTAATGAACAAGAGTATCTCCAATCAAGGGGCACGGCATGATCATGGTCTACCATATGGGGCAGTTAAGCCAAGATCCAGAGAATCTCTCAAAAGGCCAAAAAGCCTGGGGCAAATCTCTGCCTGAGTCACTTGGGGCACTCCAGCAACGAATCTTGCACGATCAGACACCTTCTGGTAATATGGCAACACAAGCAGCCAGGGGCACCTACCTGCATTCTAAGAGCGTGGACATAGTCGAAAAAATACTACGCAAAATCAAAGACCCGCTAGGTTGACACGCCTAGGCAAAAATAAGGGCTTCCCAGCGAACCAAAAGGGTTCGGGCAAAATGAAGGGATGAAATGAAAAAAATCTGTACACCCGGCAAGTCGAAAACCTGAAAAGGCGGCTTGAGCAAAAATGGGTATCCCGGTGGACTGAAAATCCGAAAGGGCGGTCCAGGCAAAAGTTAGGGACTAAAGCGTGCGACTATGTCCTGCCATCTGCCTACCAGAAGAAGGTTTGTCCATCAATAACTATCAGTACCCCACAAGTGCCTCTCCCACAGAAACAGGGGCAATAATGGGTGGTCTAAGCAATCTGGTTGCTCTGTCCTCTAAAGTGTCAAGGTAGGGTCCGTTGAAGAACATAACCAATACAGTTCAAAACTTCCCCAAGAGAGTCCAATCCAGTTTCCCCAGGAAAGTTGGAATTTATCTCCCCAAGCAGTAAGCTTATCCACAGTAGATTCTGGAAGCCTATCCCTCGCAGAGCATGAACGCGTCGTCCGACTTTATTTAAAGAGTTATTTCCTTAACAGGATATAACTGGGTTATCCTCAGCCAAAAGCCACGGAAAGAGCGTCGTCAACGAAGCCTTCGTATCCCCAGCGAAGTCCATCAACACTTCCAACAACAAGGATGCCCTCAGCAGGTTACTATCAACAATCAGCAAGGCATCCCTCTTCCCACAGAGTATTACTTCCCAGCATGGCCGCTAGAGTATCTTTTCTCCTCGCAGAATCCTCCATTCGCCAAGTTTATTCCCCAACGGAGTTATCTTCGCCTATTGGAATTCTTGCAACTATTCTTCAACATCAGCCCAGGATACGACTTCCCGGCACCCGTCAAGGATTTATTTTCTTAGACAAACATACATTCATAAAACGTCACATACATCATTATAGCATGCATATGCATCATATTACACGAATCTCATTGATTTTGAAGACATACAGTTCATGCATCATGATTTTGCATACAACTATGTTCTACCTTTTCAGGAAAAAGATCAATACAAAAATGATTACTATCAACTAATGCAATTCTTTCTAGATATAATTTCAGATATGATCCAGATATGGTGACGTTCTGATACTGCTTCCAGAATTCCTTCTAGATATAGTTTCAGATATGATCCAGAGATGGTGACGTTCTGATGCTGCTTCCAGATTTCCTTCTAGATATAGTTTCGGATATGATCCAGATATGGTGATGTTCTGATGCTGCTTCCAGATTTCCTTCTAGATATAGTTTCGGATATGATCCAGATATGGTGACGTTCTGATGCTGCTTCCAGATTTCCTTCTAGATATAGTTTCGGATATGATCCAGATATGGTGACGTTCTGATGCTGCTTCCAGATTTCCTTCTAGATATAGTTTCGGATATGATCCAGATATGGTGACGTTCTGATGCTGCTTCCAGATTTCCTTCTAGATATAGTTTCGGATATGATCCAGATATGGTGACGTTCTGATGCTGCTTCCAGATTTCCTTCTAGATATAGTTTCGGATATGATCCAGATATGGTGACGTTCTGATGCTGCTTCCAGATTTCCTTCTAGATATAGTTTCGGATATGATCCAGATATGGTGACGTTCTGATGCTGCTTCCAGATTTCCTTCTAGATATAGTTTCGGATATGATCCAGATATGGTGACGTTCTGATGCTGCTTCCAGATTTCCTTCTAGATATAGTTTCGGATATGATCCAGATATGGTGACGTTCTGATGCTGCTTCCAGATTTCCTTCTAGATATAGTTTCAGATATGATCCAGAGATGGTGACGTTCTGATGCTGCTTCCAGATTTCCTTCTAGATATAGTTTCAGATATGATCCAGATATGGTGACGTTCTGATGCTGCTTCCAGATTTCCTTCTAGATATAGTTTCGGATATGATCCAGATATGGTGACGTTCTGATGCTGCTTCCAAATTTCCTTCTAGATATAGTTTCGGATATGACCCAGATATGGCGACGTTCTGATACTGCTTCCAGATTTCCTTCCAGATATAGTTTCAGATGTAAACCAGATATGGCGACGTTTTGATACTGCTTCCAGATTTCCTTCCAGATATAGTTTCAGATATGACCCGGATATGGTGACATTCTGATACTGCTTCCAGATCTCTTTCCAGATATAGTCCAGATATGAACCAGATATGGCGACATTCTAACACTTATTCCAGTTGAAGATATTTCAAGGCCTTCTCTAGTCCAGCTAAATCGACTCCCAACAGATCTTTCTGATAAAGACTCAGTAGAAGTCATCTTATGGTCCCCTCTCCGACAAGCAGTGAGGTGGTAATTCCTTTTTCAGATGTTTCCCTCTCCGACGATGAGTGTGAGGTGATAATCTCCTTATGGTCCCCTCTCCGACAAGTGCGTGAGGTGGTAATTCCTTTTTCAGATGTTTCCCTCTCCGACGATGAGTGTGAGGTGATAATCTCCTTATGGTCCCCTCTCCGACAAGTGCGTGAGGTGGTAATTCCTTCTTCAGATGTTTCCCTCTCCAACAGCGAGTGAGGTGGTAAGTCCTTTTTCAGATGTTTCCCTCTCCGAAGATGAGTGTGAGGTGATAGTCTCTTATGGTTCCCTCTCCGACGGTGTGTGAGGTGACAATTCCTTTTCCTATGATTCCCTCTCCGACGGCGAGTGAGGTGATTCCCTTTCAGATTATAATTTTCTATGGTTCTCTTCCTGATACTGCAAAGATGGTAATTTCCCACCAAGATTTTCTCAACGAACGTTGTTGAAGTTAAAATCACCCAAGGTTCTCTTACCATTCATGCTAAGGCAGTAACCATCTCTGGTTCATTCATCAGCGTTTGAAACTCCAGACTCAGCTCCTGTAACCAGTCAGGACACATCCGTATCAAGCATCTAAAAATCAACTCCTGCAACGTGCCAGGTACTCATTTTTCTTTTGCAGGTATGCAGGTTCTCGCAAAGGAATCTCTTACGCGATCAACATCCATATGGCATCTATAAGCCCATCATCCTATACATCAATCTCCAAATGGCATCTATAAGCCCATTTCCATCATCACACTGCTACTATGTGAGCGCAAATTTCTGGGCACTCTAGTGTCCAATCATCTTCTACCCTCGGATTACGAAAGGCACGTCAGCGAATCTGCATCCTCAGGTCCAAGAAGATTGAACAGGGGCAACTGTTGCACCCCAAAATTTGCCCTCCCATATTCTTCAAGAAATTGCCAAGCCAAGTCACAAAATTCCCCAAGGGTTGTGCAGCTCAACTGTCTCCTATACAGTCAAAACTAGGGTTTGGATTCTGATCAAGAAAATGAAGTTTTCAAAGGTCCAATCAAGTCTCATATGCTTACAAAGATGGTCAAGTATTCTCATATCAAGTTTCAAGGCATTCAGCTCAAAATTGCACAGTCAAAACCCTAAATTGCACTACAGTCAACTGTAGGGGCAAAATGGTCATTTGACAGTCAAAAGTTCAAATTTTTGGTCAACATATCATTTTGAAGCCACAAACATCATTTGATCAATGCTTGATCATGATTCTCAAAATTTGGCTCAGAAAATCATCAAGATGCAAAAGTTACTATATTTGGACAGCTGAAAAAGTCAACTAAAATTGACCAGGGCATAACTTTCACATGGATTATCAGAAAAATTCCATCCAAAGCTCATTTTGAATAGAAAGACATTTCCTACAATTCATCTTCATATTCCAAGTCCAAGAAATGCTCTCACAAAAAGTTATCAATTTCAACATTATAGGTCATTTTCAAAAGTCAACAAAAAGGGACTTTAAGTCAAAGGCCATAACTTGTGATTGGTAAATCAAAATGACATGGGACCAAAGGCATTGGTTAGAGGACTCAAAGACCTTTCCAAAATGTCCAAGAACATGAGAAGAGCTTAAAAATTGAGCAAGTTATGCCTTGTGGAAGTTGGGAAATTTTTGGGAATTTTGAAAAGTCAACTTTGATTCAAATGGTCTAAAATTGCTAATGGGCCTATTTTTCTTCCATGATTCATCATTCCAAGCCTATGCACGACCACTTGGCCCAAAGGGAAGTATTTTCTCATTTTTTTATTTATTTATTTGAATTATTATTTATATTAATTCATTTAAATTACTTAAATATATGAAAAATATCTACTTTGACCTAATAAATCTTTTCATGCATGCTTTAGCCTCTATAATTCGTGCAGATCCCAACATGGAAAGATTTGGTTCAATTTGAGCATGATTGAGCAAAATACACATGGAAAAGAAATGGAAGATCCTTAAGGAAATCAAATATTCAAAACAATAAATTACAAGAGATTTGATCCATGTTTTTGACCTAATTGCCTCACTACAAAGGCCTGATCATAAACCTAATGCAGGGACACTCTAAGCTGCGCAAGAGAACCATATACAAACTTGAAATTTTTTCCATAAAGCTCAAATCTGAAATCAGTATTCTAGGACGATTAAAAGCCTAATTCCTCTTCCAATAGCTTCCTTGTGTTCCTCTGAAGCTAGCTGAATCATTCCCCAGGTCCCATACTTAAAGAAACGCAAGGTTGCTATCAAAATTGGTAAAGGAAATTTCGAAACTGCTTCCCATTATCCATGCATCTTTAACATATTCTATTGCTATTTTTATACTCAGGGTGATGTTTACAAACTAACTGTATGGTTTAATTAAGGTTTCATGCCCTATAGGAGAATTCACCATTAGAGATGCTTAGGGTTCCGAAGTTTTCAAATTGGGCGTTTTCAATTCTTATAAAATTAAGATGTACCAATGCCATGAATGAAATCTACAGGTTGAGACGAAGAAGATAGGACGTTCGCGCTCAATTTATGAGCCTTCAGGACCTAATCGCTATTATGGAATTAGGCCTGTTTTGAGGGGGTTCAAAACCCCCGTTAAACGTTTATTATTTTTCAGGCAGAAAGGAACAATGAAGAAGACGATGTGTTGTCCATCAGCGATAGGCCGGTTTTAAATTTCGCGCGTTTAACCACTAATGCGTTTGTTTTTTCTTTTTGTTATTTGTTTGTTATCAATATATCAAAGGTGTTCAACAGCTCAGCTGGCAGGCGTTGGTAGCGTTCACATCCAAGACCTGGGTTCGAGTCCCAGGTCTGAACAAATTCAATATTGTTTTTCTATACTAATTCCTATGCAGGTTCAGCCTTGAAGTACACCATACACCATCAGAAATCAGCATGCCACGTCCATCCCAGCATCAGATCAAGGGCCATAGATTGAAGAACACCATAAAGACAAGTCAACAAGCGCATACGTGGCCTGGAAAAGTCAGCGAATCTCATGCTTAATTGGGCCAGACTATTCCAAGTTACACCTCCATATTGGGGACTACACCCCCACCCTGGTTTGCTAGTTTTTTTTTTATTTTTCTCATATCTTTTTTTAATTATTATTTTATTTGTTTTATTGTTTTAATTTAATTCATTATTTTTACAATATATAAAAAACATCATAAAAATCCAGAAAAAGATAAAAAAATGTTAAATTATTTCATTCTAATACTTTCATAAATAAATTAATATGTAATTATTTAGTTTAATTAGGTTGCAAATTTTAAATTCTTTTAAACAAAATACAAAAATATAGGATTAGGTTTAATTAATAACTTTTTATTCCTTTTTAATTTTCTCTTTTTTATCATAATACTTATTTATTTATTATTTTCATAATTAAATTGTACATAAAAATAATTAGGTTTAAATTAGGTCAAATTTCAATATTTTCTTAATAACTAAAAAATAATTAGAATTAGGGTTTGACATTTTATTTTAGTTATAATTAATTCTCTTTTTTTCCATTAAATCTTAAAAAACATAAAAACACCAAAAAACATTTAATTTTAATTTTAATATTAATTAATTCATGTAATTTAATATTTTGCAAAAGGGTCCAACGCCCATGTTTTTAATTTATTTAATGTCGCATATTTATTTTTATTGCTTAAGTCATTAGGTATCTCTCCCAAAGCGTTGTAACTTATACTTTTCGCACTTCTATTCGCTTTCTTTATTTTCCGTCAAATCGGGTCCGGTTTAATTTTGGCGATGTGGACCCGCGCCATTTGTAATAGTTGTAGATTTATTTTTCCGCAAATATTAACTGTTAACAAAAAAGCATGAAAGAATGTATGGCCATAATAAAATCAAGCATAGATCACAATGAACTTGAAAAAAGACAAATGCAAATGAAAACGACACACGAATCGCACACACCACCCCTAGGGTACGCCTCACTGTTGCCTTTCGAAAGGTGATCGTCGAGTAGAGGATGTCTTAGTAAGTCCTCATGATCCGGGAACCTGGCATGAGGGTAGCTTCTAAGGTGTCTTCCCATTGCTCTGGTGATCACCATGTCCCTAAACTCGAATTGACCCGAACACCTCCAACGGTGGTGCTACCTACCTCTCAATGGTGGGATGGCACTACTTTAAAGGACATTTACACAGACGAATTCCTTAGGGTAGGTAGGTTCTCGTAGATACTTGCTCTCTTCAAAACAAAAATTCAAAGACTTTTCTCACCAACACTTTTCAAAAGCTTTCAAAGCAAATTTTTCAAACACTCTGACGTACGAGTCGAACTGAAATTTTTCAAAGAAACTTTTTAAACCCACATTGAAAAGCAAACAAATATTTTTGAAAACACATTCAGCAAGTATCTAAGAGCCCATGGATAACCATGGATAGAAAGGGTGCTAACACCTTCCCTTTCTATAACCTACCTCCCGAACCGAGAGCAATCTCTTTAAGGAATTTTTTTGTGCTTTTGTCCTTTCCATTTGGAGAAAATAAAAGACGGTGGCGACTCTTGCTTCCGCAACATTCCGCGAACCAGCGTTAAACAGTCAGTTCCAGATCCACCGATCACACTATCCTTGGCATTATGGAGTATTGGACTTCTTGGACTTAGGATTAGAGACCTTGGCCTATCTTAGAGACTTTGTGACTTTATTTGATATTTTGTCTGGAGTTCTTGAGGTTTACCTCAAGACATTGGGTTGTTTGTTTGTTTTGTGTGCAGGTTATTATGATTACATACTTTGTTTGTAATCTGGAATTCACCCGTATACAGCCGTTACTCTGCCTAATTTTTGCGAAGACTTAAAACACTTGAAGTTTGGTTCTCTCAAGAGGTCTAGTATCTTTTCTTGCTTGGTTTCAATCCGAAGAATGGGAATTCTATATTAACTCATAATGTCAAGTATTGGCTTCTTGTTGGTTAGATGGTTCTTATCCCTAGCTTTTACCTTATGCTTTAGGATAGTCTCTTCATCTCCTTCCATCTTCTTTAATTTCAAAAAATCTTCTCCCTCCTTTTAAAAACTCTTCTTATTTCTAAACTTGAAACACTTTCATAATAAACTTGGACTTAGGTCCATGCATTTGCAAAACATTTTCATAAATAAATTTTAATAAATTTAATAATACCTTGACATTTTTGTGAGAAGACTAAAAGTCAATCAATCTCATTTCAAACCATTTTTGCCACTTTGGCTTTTTATTTTAAAACTTTTCTTAAAAGATTAGACTCTTGTCAATCCTTGTAGTGATACAAAAAACTATACTTCTACAATATGTAGTAAAGAGAGATATTTTCCACTTGAGTGTTGAGTGAGGCATTGTTGATTTTAAAATCCAAGCCATATCCTCCACTTTGAGATGATGCAAATTCTCCTTTCTCATGATTGTGGGTAGTAAGTATGTTTTCCACACGGACAATGACAATGATGTCTTATCTCATAAAATTAACCAACACACTTGTGTTTCAAATTTTTAAAAGAGGAACTACGTGTACCCTGATCCCCTATTGAACGAAAGGTGGTACATAGGCACTAAAGGTTCGCAACCGCGACAGTTGAAAAAATCATAAAAATATTTCTTTTCTCACCTCCACCATCCATTTTATATATAACACATTTTTATAGCCAAAATATACAGATTTTACAAAGAGGTTCCTGCGGAGTACCGTAGATGTTTAGGGTGTTAATACATTCCATTTGCATAACCAACCCCCTTACCTTGAATCTTTCTCCCTTTTTTGGGTTATTCGCTCTTTTCCCATTCCTTTAGAAATAATAAAGCGCGGTGGCGATTTTTATTTTGATTTGTATAAAGTCTAGTCAATCCAATGACTTAGTCTTGAACATTTCTACCGCTACAGAAAAATGGCGACTTCACTGGGGAAACTGGAGATTGACCTCTTGTTGGTCCATCCCTAAGTGGGTTGAGCCTATCTTTGTTTATATCTGTATATGTGTTATTGTGTTTATGTGTTATATTTTGTATATATGTTTGTCTGGATTTTCCTGGTTTACATGGTGCTTGGTGATTACTCATAAGTCCTATACCCGGAGTTGGGAAAACTTTAAGATAGGATGGGCGGTATAGTCATGTTAACTTTGAGGGAGTAATCCCAAAAAAGGAGGCATGAGATCCCCCACTCAGTGGAGGCCCATTTAACTGTAGTGTCGTTTACCGAGTAATCAGGAAGATGTACTGCTTTCGACCTGGGAGCCTGCTGAAGCTGAGGACCATAGATTACCTAACCCATCTTGGCCTTTTAGGTGTAGTGCGGAAGCTATGACGGAGTAATCCGGAAATAGTTGTCACGCGATACTACGCTCGGACGAGTCTTTCTTGAGAATATTACTAATTACCGAGTTAATCGGGAAGTTGGTAATATCCGAAGGAAGGATGTAGACTCTGGGTACCTCTTAGAACCTTGTTCGGTAGGTGATAACTTTTTATACCAACACCTTACGGGTAGTACCTTCGACCTCATGCTCGTGGCGTTGAACCTATGAACCCTATATGTGTGATCTTGTGTGTGATTGTTGCATCATGCATCCATGCACTCATAAGCATATTTTGAAGAAAACAATATTTCAAGGGATTTAAAGGTTGACTATTTGTGAATATCTCAGGTACTTTTAAACCATGGAATCTGGAAAGAGAAAGACCGGGAAATACAGTTTCAAGGATCCTAAGATAGATGAGTTGATCAGTCTAATTCCCGAGATCGAGTGTTCTGCAGATTTTCGGAAGAAGTATGGATCCATTATTCCTCTCATGAAGCTGAAGATGAAGGAGGGTATTCTTTCAACTTTGGTCCAGTTCTATGATCCGGTGTATCACTGCTTTACTTTTCTCGATTATCAGTTGATGCCAACATTGGAAGAGTATTCCTATCTATTGGATTTACCTGTTATCGATCGTGTTCCTTTTACTGGTTTGGAGGGTGAGCTAAAACCACATGAGATTGCTGCTTTGATTCATCTGGGGAAGTCTGAGGTGGAAGCCCATATGGCTACCAAAGGAGGGATTAGAGGATTACCAGCTCAGTTCTTGTTGGAGAAAGCTCGTTACTTTTCCAGGATGAAGAGTACGGTTGCTTTTGAGGCCATCTTTGCTTTACTCGCCTATGGATTATTCTTATTTCCTAATGTGGACAAGTTTATCAACATTAACGCTATCAGGATTTTCATGATTGGAAACTCGGTTCCTACACTGTTGGGTGAAGCTTATTACTCTGTTCATCTTCGGAGTTCCTATCATGGGGGAATGATTATCTGTTGCACGCCTTTGTTGTACTGGTGGTTTATCTCTCATATGCCTCAGTCTGATGCTTTTTGGGATATCAAGAAGGAACCCCGTTGGGCTCCTAAGATCATGGCACTTACTCACTCGGATATTGATTGGTATCATCGTGCTTACCAGGATGTGGAGATTATTGACAGTTGTGGTAGTTTCCCCAATGTACCTCTTCTTGGTACAAAGGGAGGAATGAACTATAACCATATTCTTGCACGGCGACAACTTGGTTACCCGATGAGGGACAAACCGAATAGTATTCATTTGAGTAGTTTCTTTCTGAAGGAAGGAGAAGACCACAGGGAAGCTAGGGAGCAGATTGCGAAGGTCTGGCGTCACATTCATAAGAAGAGTAGGACGGATTTGGGACCTAGAGGTGCTGTTTCTTTGGAGCTATATCTTCAGTGGGTCCGATCGAGAGCCATTCAGTTGAAGATGTCGTATACTCGGGAGACACCCATGCCTGATTTGTTTGCGAAGCCCACTTCTCCCTTATTAGACGATCTAGAAGAGCTGCATCTTGCTTTAGTTAGGATGCAACAGGAAAGAGATGCTTGGAAGAACAAGTTCCAAACTTTAGAGAGTTCCTACAGAGTAGACCTAAAGGAGAAAGATGATTTGATCGAGATCCTTGAGAGTCGAGCAGTGGAGTCTATGGAGAGGCAAGGGGATTTATTTTCTCCTAAGCCTCAAACAGGTGTTGATTACTCACTTCCTGCTTCAGATGATTGGAAGGAGGTTGCCATCAGACATGTGGAAGAAAACCAGAGCTTGAGGGCTCAGATTGTCAGGCTCACAGGGAAGCGCCAGCGTATAGATTGATCTCCATTAGTTCCTCTTCTCAGGATTTTAGATTGTATTTTCATCTTGTACTTGGGATCATTGAAACTTGTAATCCATTTTGAAGTTATTATAATAAAAAAATTTAGTATTTCAAAAGCTTTATTACTTGGATGTTTGCAATATGTCTATAAACCATAAATCCCTTGAAATATTAAATGATAAAGTAAAAATAATCATATGCATTGCATATCATGCATCATATTGCACATATTTCTTGCATTTGTTATGCATATCCAGGTGTCTGACCCATCTTCTTTACTTCACTCAGCAAGCTGACGCATCACTACAACACTCGGGCTAATTTCAAAAAGAAGATGGACAACTTAGAAAAGGAGAATCGCGAGTTGCGCGAAGAAGTTTCCGCTTTGAAGGCTGGCTTGGCTAACTTGACTACTCTGATGGAAGCTCTGGGGGTTGCTCAGAATCAACCACCGAGTGTTCAACCTCAACCAACAAGGGCAAATGCTGAAGTTTAGACTGTTCCTGTATCCGCTACTCCGGCTGTTGTTCAAAACCGTATGCCTCAGGGTTATCCATGGGGAATGCCAGAGAATTTTGCACCTGAAGGTTTCAATATTGGCCCTCAAGATGCTCTAGTGGTTCAAAATGTTGTTACTCTTGCACCTCCTATGGTGCATACTGTTCATGTTGCACCTCCTTCGGTGAACTTGGTTCTGTTTGTTAATGAAGATATGTGTCGTCCTTTCCCTCCGCCAAGTGAAAACTTGGGTCTTTATGACAGAATGGATGATTTCCAAGAGAAGTTTGATAGAATTCAAAGAGAGATGAAGGCTCTTAGGGGAAAAAAGTTATTTGGGCAGAATGTGAATGAGCTGTGTTTGGTCCCGAATGTTAAAGTGCCTGCTAAGTTCAAGGTCCCAAAGTTTTAGAAGTATAAGGGAAACACTTTCCCTCGTGCTCACTTGGTGATGTATGTTAGGAGAATGTCTACCCACACTGATGATCAGCGTCTGCTGATTCACTTTTTCCAGGATAGTCTGACCGACGCAGTGTTGCAATGGTACATGAGTTTAGACAGCGCCAACATCCATACTTTTAATGATTTGGGAGAAGCATTCATTAAACAATACAAGTACAATGTGGACATGGTGCCTGACCGTGACCAGCTTAGGGCCATGGTTCAGAAAGACAGAGAATCGTTCAAAGAGTACGCGTAGAGATGGCGCGAAGTGGCTGCACAAGTGATTCCTCCCATGGAAGAGAAAGAAATGACTAAGATTTTTCTGAAGACGCTAGGCGCTTTCTACTACGAAAGAATGGTAGCAAGTGCCCCAAGTGATTTTACAGAGATGGTAGGAATGGGTGTCCGCCTAGAAGAGGCAGTAAGAGAAGGCCGTTTGACAAAGGGTGAAGGATCTGGAGGTGTGAAGAAGAAATCTTATGGGTTTACAAAGAAGAAAGAGGGGGTAACAAATGCTGTTATGCAAGAGAGAAGGGTAAACGCTCCTAGAAAGAATTATCAGCGTCATCAGCAAGTCGCCTCAGTTACTCCTGTTACGAATGCCGCTCCGACTACTGTTGCTTATCAGAGACCATCCCAACAGGGGAATCAAGGGTATAATCAGAGAAGGGAGAACTATGATCCTATTCCCATGAGCTATGCAGAGCTACTACCAGCATTGATTCAGAAGAAGTTGGTCTAGACACGACCACCTCCCGCCATACCATCACCATTGCCTTGGTATTACAAAGCAGACCAGACATGTGCCTTTCATCAGGGAGAACCAGGGCATAGTGTTGAGAATTGTTATCCTTTGAGGACTGAAGTGCAAAGCTTGGTGAAGTCTGGAATTTTATCTTTCAAAGACGTGGGACCTAATGTGAAAGACAATCCTCTACCCAAGCATGGGGGAGTGAATGCTGTAAATATGGTGGCCGGTTGTCCAGGCGACTTTCGAATTTTTGACATTAATATGGTTAGAGGAGATTTGGTGAAGATGCACACAGACCTCTGTGAATTCAGTTATTATACGCATGATCACGTCGGTTGTGCTATTTGCAGTACAGATATACAGGGTTGCGAGAAGATAAAGGCTGATTTGCAGGAAATGATGTATGAAGGTTTAATCCATATAATCAGGCCTAGGGTGGAACATGAAGAGGAAGTGAATATGCTTTCTGGATGTCCGGGTGAATTCAGAATTTTTGATGTGGATCATTTGAATGAGGATCTAGTGCAGTTGCATGCTACCTTCTGCCGTACTGCTGGTCAGGTGGAACACCAATATGGATCTTGCATAGTTTGTTGTCGAAACCCCCGAGGATGTTCAATTGTGAGGGAAGGTGCTCAATTGCTGTTAGACAATGGAACTATCAAGATCACAGGTAAGAGAGATGATTATCACGAGATTGATATGGTTGAAGTTTGTTTGATGGAAGAAAAGTCAGAGGAAGAGTATGCCTCCGCAGATGAGTATTTCTCTTCAGATGAAGATTTGTTTGCCGAAAATGACTTTTTGATGGCTGATTGTGTTGAGGAAGGGGTAAACGTCATTGTACCTTGTTTTGGTGCACCCACTCATCTTGAGGTGGAGTACCATAGAAAACCAGCTATTACCCCATTGGTAATTAGTCTGCCAGGTCATGTTCCCTATGAATCAGACAAGGTTGTGCCTTACAAATACAACGCTACAAGCTTAGAAGACGGGGTAGAGATTCCCATCCAGCCAATGCCAGATGTTGGAAATATAGCTAATAATAGCAGGGTGACCCGTAGCGGTCGTGTGTTTGCGCCGGTTATTCGAAGAGATGTTGTTGTTGGAAAGAAAATTGCTGAGAACGATGAGCCTAAGAAGGCTACAAGAGAGACTAGTGGAGCTACATTAGAGAAAGAAGTGGATGATATTTTGAAGATGATTAAGATGAGCGACTACAAAATTGTAGATCAGTTATTGCAGACTCCTTCCAAGATATCTATCCTAGCTTTATTAATGAATTCCTCTGCTCATAGAGAATCACTGATGAGAGTACTAGACCAAGCTTTTGTGGAGAATGACATGCCATTAGATCAATTCAGCAGCGTAATTGGAAACATTACATCATGTAACAACTTGAGTTTCTGCGATGATGAGTTACCAAATGAAGGGAGGAACCACAACCTGGCCCTCTACATATTTATGAACTGCAAGAATGATTCGCTGTCCAATGTGCTAATTGATAACGGATCTGTGCTGAATGTTATACCGAGGAGTACCCTCATGAAGTTAAAGTATCAAGGAGCACCTATGCGCCCAAGTGGCATCATTGTGAAGGCTTTTGATGGGTCGAGGAAATCTGTCATCGGTGAAGTGGACTTACCCATCCATATAGGACCACATTTGTTCTTAATAACCTTCCAGGTCATGGACATTATTCCCGCATATAGTTGTTTGCTAGGACGGCCATGGATACACGAAGTAGGGGCTGTCACTTTAACTCTGCATCAGAAGTTAAAGTTTGTGCGCAAAGGGAAAGTGGTGATCATAAATGGGGAGCAGGCGTTGTTGATATCCCATATATCCTTTTTCAGCATGGTAGAAGCGGATGAGGCTGATGTTGGAACCCAGTTCCAAGCCCTATTTATTGACAACATAAGGAGGAATGAGAATTATGCGGTTTCGCTGAAGGACGCGCAGCAGGTTGTGCGCAATGGTCATAATGCAGTTTGGGGGCAACTTGTGGATCCACCCGTGAACAAAAACATAACTGGTTTGGGTTTCTCTTCAAAGAATGGAAAAGGTAAAAGTTTGAAGTCAAAGTCTTTTGTGAACAGTTATCATGATGTTTTCCTCAACGAAGGCTACCTCCATCCAATTGGTTCTGGAATTAATGCTGTTGAAGAGGATGAAGCAGAGCAGGAAGTACCGAATTATGTGACGCATGGAGTCCGAGTTGAGAACTGGGTCACCATTGATGTTCCTTCTTGCATACATATTTCAAAGTAATTTGTTTTTTTAATCTATTTCTTTCTTTTGGAAATCTTTCACTCTGCCCAAGGTGAAAGTATTGTATGGGCTTATCTGTTTGCTTTGATTTTTAAGATCATTAATAAAATTTGTCTTTGCTTCCAAAAATATGTCTTCATTTTCTGCTTTTTCTTGGGAAATGGTAATCAAATAAAAAACCCTTTGAAAATAAATAATAACTGAAAATTAATCTGCATGATCACTTGTTATATGTGTCAGTTTCTAAAAGCAATCATAAATCATATGTGCAGATTAATTAAAAAACCCTTTGAATACAATGACCATGCACCCTCGCCCAACTTTGATTGTCCTGTGTTTGGGGCTGAAGAAGAAGATTATGGTGAGATTCTAGAAGAGTTCTCACGGTTTCTTGAGCACGAGGAAAATACCATTCATCCATATAAGGAGCCTTTGGAAGTGATTAATTTGGGTTCAGAAGAAGATCGGAAGGAAATCAAGATTGGAGCATTGTTGCATCCTGATGTAAAAAGCGGGTTGATTGAGCTGTTGAAAGAGTATGTGGATATTTTTGCTTGGTCTTATCAGGATATGCCTAGTCTAGATACATACATTGTCGAGCATCGTTTGCCGTTGAAGCCAGAGTGTCCGCCAGTTAAACAAAAGTTGAGAAGAACCCACCCAGATATGGCAGTAAAGATCAAAGAGGAGGTCCTAAAACAGATTAACGCTGGTTTTCTTGTGACGTCAGTGTATCCTCAGTGGATTGCCAATATTGTCCCAGTACCGAAAAAAGACGGAAAAGTCCGCATGTGCGTAGATTACAGAGATCTAAATAAAGCTAGTCCGAAAGATGATTTTCCATTGTCTCACGTTGACATGTTAGTGGACAGCACAGCAAAATTCAAGGTATTCTCGTTCATGGATGGATTTTCCGGGTATAATCAAATAAGAATGGCTCCAGAGGACATGGAAAAAACAATGTTTGTCACACCCTGGGGAACATTCTGTTATAGACTGATGCCCTTCAGGTTGAAGAACGCTGGTGTAACGTACCAGAGGGCTATGACAACCCTATTCCATGATCTGATGCACAAGGAAATTGAAGTATATGTTGATGATATGATTGTGAAATCCCAAACTGAAGAAGGGCATATAAAATATTTGTTGAAGTTGTTTCAGCGTTTGAGGAAGTATCGTCTCCGCTTGAATCCAAATAAATGCACCTTCGGAGTTAGATTGAGGAAATTGTTGGGTTTTATCGTTAGCCAGAAAGGAATTGAAGTTGACCCTGATAAAGTCAAAGCAATTCAAGAAATTCCAGCACCAAGATCTGAAAAGCAAGTCAGGGGTTTCCTCGGGCGTTTGAATTATATTTCCAGATTCATTTCCCACATGACTGCAAAGTGTGAACCGATCTTTAAGTTGTTAAAGAAAGATCAAGGTTGTGTGTGAACGGATGACTGCTGTGATCAGTGGATCTGGAACTGACTGTTTAACGCTGGTTCGTGAAATGTCGCGGAAGCAAGAGTCGCCACCGTCTTTTATTTTCTCCAATATGGAAAGGACAAAAGCACAGAAAAATTCCTTATTGAGATTAGTTCTCGGTTCGGGAGGTATATTTATAGAAAGGGAAGGTGTTAGCACCCTTTCTATCCATGGTTATCCATGGGCTCTTAGATACTTGCTCATTGTGTTTTCAAAATGTTTGTTTGCTTTTCAAGGTGAGTGGGTTTGAAAAAGTTTCTTTGAAAGTTTCAGATCGACTCTTGTATCAGTCCTCAAGAGTGCTTGAAAAGTTGTTTTGAAAGCTTTTTGCAAAGTGTCGGTGTGAAAAGAATTTTTTGATTTGTTTTGAATTAGAGCAAGTACCTATGAGTCTACCTACCTACCCTAAGGAATTAGTCTGTGTAAATGTCCTTAAGGTAGTGCCATCCCACCATTGAGAGGTAGGTAGCACCACCGTTGGAGGTGTTCGGGTCAATTCGAGGGTTAGGGACAGTGTGGTCACCGAGCAATAGTAAGATACCTTAGAAGCTACCCTTATGCCATTGATCTTTTTATTCCGAGGCAACTATTCCGAGGCAACTTGTTTTGAGGCAACTTGTTCCGAGGCAACCGTTCGAGGCGACTAGATCAATGGAACATAAGGACTCACTAAGACGTCCTATACTCGACGACCACGTTTCGAGGGGCAAGGCAACAGTGTGATCACCAGAGCAACAGTAGGACACCTTAGAAGCTACCCTTATGCCATGTTCATGGACATAAGGACTTACTAAGACGTCCTGTACTCAACGACCACGTTTCGAGGGCAAGGCAACAGTGAGGCGTACCCTAAGAGTGGTGTGTGAATTGTGTGTCATTTTCAGTTATTATTTATCTTGATCGTGCATTGAGTGTTCTACGCTTTGATTTTATTTGAGCATACATTCTTTCATGTGATTAGCAATTTAAAGGGGTGCGAAAATTAAAGTACGGAAAACGTAAATCCTACGCTATTACAAGGCGCGGGTCTATACATCGCCAAATCTTTACAAAGACCCGTTTTAAGTAAATAAGTGCGGAAAATAAAAAAAACAGTAAAAAGGTCCTATTTACTATTACATATCCGGAGCAATTACATAATAATCGAACAAATTAAATACGCGCGAATAAAGAAAAGGGAATTAATTTTTTTGTCTTTTTTTTTGGTAATTAAATGAAATTGAAAACTAATTAATTATTTTAATTACAAGAAAATATTTTTTGACCTTTTTTATGTTTTTATGAAATAAAATAAAAAAAAAGAATTAAAAATGTCAAAAGAAAAAGCCTAAGTCTAAATTTCTTTTTATTTATTGTGAAAAAAGGTTAAAATTAACTAATTAAACTAATTAATTTGTTAGTATTTTATTTACAAAAATAATTACTAAAGTGAAATTAATAATAATAATAATAATTACATTTTTTTTTGTTTTTTTCTGAATTTATGAAAATAATTATTTGTGAACTAACTAAATAATAATAATAATTAATAAAAGGAAAGAAAATAAGAAAAGAAATGCTAAACCAAGGAGGTGAAGGCCGGATTTTGGAGGTTTTACTCAAAATCATCCTTAGGCATAAAAAATTCCATCTAAGCCCATGGTTGTGATCGTCCATGTCTCCTGATCACGTCTATGCTTATGGTTTGTCCCAATTTCACCTGTAGACAAAATACCTAAAAACAAAACCAACGAACCCTAGGCACGAGTATTGTTATACGAAGCCTAAAAATGAAATTGAATATAACAGTTACATTGGAAATTAGGCATGGAGTATGAATATGCTATTATTTTCCAGAAAAAGTGCAAGAATGGAGAAACATGATTTCGTGTACAGGGGTGAGTTTGAGACAACTTACAGCACTTGGTAGTGGACCTTAGGACGCGTTTGTGGTTGCTTTGGCTTCAGGGAGTGGCAAGGAAGAAAGCCACGTGCTTGCTTTGATCTGAAAATGTTTGCAACACCGCTTTAGATCTCTCACTTTTTTGGACAAATTTTGAACTTTTCCTCTGGCCGTTTGTGCACACTCTCCTTTTTTTCTAGGTTCTGAATGAGGCTTGCAAGGCTTGTATATATAGGCTTGGATGAGAATCAGTCACATTAAGGAGCTTTTAAGCCTTGCAATGAAGTTTTGATTTTCTCCATAATCACCATTGAAATAACTTGCCATATTTGCTCCAAATTTGATTTTTTTTGCTTGAAATAGGTCTTGAACGAATTTGGTATATGTTTTATGGTGTATCAAAGCTATTCAAACCACAAAATATCCTCCCATTAATTTTCTTGATTTTTATTTGAATTTTAAAGATTTAAAATGAATTAAATCAAATAAAATTAAACAAAAATAGAAAAATTATTTTTATTCTTGAAATAAAACATGGGACACGTGGGAGGTATGGAAAAGCTGAATCAAGTGGAAAAAGTGGGCCCCTTTTGTCAAAAATGAAGTTTCAAGGATAATTGACTTTGGCCCTTTCACAAAAATTTCCCAACTTCTTCAATGCATATCTTGCTCAATTTTGAAGCTATGAACATGTTCTTGGACATTTTGGAAAGGTCTTGAAGTCCTATAACCAATGCCTTTGGTCCCATGTCATTTTTATTTACCAATATCAAGTTATGGTCTTTGACTTAAAGTGCCTTTTTGTTGACTTTTGAAAATGACCTATAATGTTGAAATTGATAACTTTTTGTGAGAGCATTTCTTGGACTTGGAATGTGAATATGAGTTGTAGGAAATGTCTTCCCCTTAAAAATGAGCATTGGATGGGATTTTTCCGATGAACCATGAAAAAGTTATGCCTTGGTCAAGGTACAGTTGACTTTTCAGCTATCCAAAAATAGAAACTTTTGACACCTTGATGATTTTTGAGCCATGCTTGAGGAATCATGATCAAGATTTGACCAAATGATGATTGTGGCTTCAAAATAAGATGTTGACCAAATTTTTTGACTTTTGACTGCCAAATGACCATTTTGCCCCTGCAGTTGATTGTGAAGCAATTAGGGTTTTTGACTGTGCAACTTGACCTTGTGAGCCTTGGAACTTGACATGTAGGTGCTTGACAATGTGTATGAGCATGTGGGACTTGATTGAGCCCTTGAAAACCTCAATTTCCTTGCAAGAACCAAAACCCTAATTTGACTGGCTTAGGAGAGTGGTTGACTGTGCAATCCTTGGAGTAGCCTTGAACCATTTGAGGTGATGCTTGGCAAAACTTTTGAAGAATATGGGAGGGCAAATTTTGGGGTACAACAACTGCCAAAGGGCATTTAAGAGTATTAAAGAGTATCTGCTTGATCCTCCTATCTTGCTCCCTCCCGTAGAAGGAACACCGTTAATTATGTATCTAATAGTGTTAGATAAATCCATGGGTTGTATTCTGGGACAACAGGATGAAACAGGGAAGAAAGAGTTCGCCATTTATTATCTCAACAAAAAGTTCACTGATTGTGAGTCGCGGTATTCCACGCTAGAAAAAATGTGTTGTGCTTTGGCCTAGGCGGCAAAGCGTTTGCGGCAGTATATCTTGAATCATACCACTTGGTTGATCTCCAAAATGGATCCAATCAAATATATTTTTGAGAAGCCTGCTCTTACTGGGAGAATTGCCCGCTGGCAGATGTTATTATCTGAATATGATATTGAGTATCGCACTCAAAAAGCTATCAAATGTAGTGTGTTGGCAGATTACCTTGCTCACCAGCCGGTGGAAGATCATCAGTTTGCATAATATGGATTCCCCGACGAGGATGTGATGTTCCTGAAAGTGAAAGATTGTGATGAACCATTGCTTGAGGAAGGCCCCGACCCTGAATCTCGTTGGAGTATGATATTTGATGGAGCGGTGAATGCTTATGGTAAAGGAATTGGTGCTGTGATCGTCACTCCTCATGGATCACACATTCCTTTTACCGCGAGGCTAACATTTGATTACACTAATAATATGGCGGAATATGAGGATTGCATCATGGGTCTTGAGGAAGCTATTGATCTCGGAATCAAAATTCTAGATGTGTATGGTGATTCAGCTTTGGTAATAAATCAGATAAAAGGAGAATGGGATACTCGTCACCCTGGCTTGATCCCTTACAAAGATTATGCTAGAAGATTACTACCCTTCTTCAATAAAGTTGAATTCCATCACATTCCTAGAGATGAAAATCAAATGGCGGATGCTCTGGAAACTCTGGCTTCCATGTACCAAGTAAATACTTGGAATGATATACCCTGTATTATAGTTCGACGGCTGGATAGGCCCGCTCATGTGTTTTCGAAAGAGGAGGTAGCAGATGAAAAACCTTAGTATTATGACATCCAACATTTTCTTCAGACTCAGGAATACTCGATTGGTGCGTCGAGGAAAGATAGAAAGACACTGAGAAGATTGGCAGGCAGTTTCTTCTTCAGTGAAAATGTGTTATACAAGAGAAATTATGACATGGTCTTGCTCAGATGCGTGGATAGACACGAAGCAGACATGTTGATGCATGAGATTCATGAAGGTTCATTTGGCACTCATGCTAATGGGCATTCGATGGCTAAAAAGATGCTAAGGGCAGGTTACTATTGGTCGACAATGGAATCTGATTGTTACAAATTTGCAAAGAAGTGCCATAAATGCCAGATTTACGCAGATAAGATCCATGTACCTCTGACATTGCTCAATGTGATTTCATCCCCATGGCCTTTCTCTATATGGTGTATTGACATGATCGGAATGATAGAATCCAAAGCTTCGAATGGACACCGTTTCATCTTGGTAGCAAATGACTACTTTACCAAATGGGTTGAGGCTGCTTGTTATGCCAATGTTACCAAACAGGTGGTTGTGCGTTTCATCAAAAACAATCTCATATGCCGGTATGGTGTGCTGAGTAGAATCATCACTGACAATGGCTCGAATTTGAACAACAAGATGATGATAGAACTGTGTGAAGAATTCAAGATTGTCCATCACAATTTGTCTCCATACCGGCCAAAGATGAATGGGGTTGTTGAAGCTGCTAATAAGAATATCAAGAGAATTATCCAGAAAATGGTTGTTACTTATAAGGATTGGCATGAAATGCTCCCTTTTGCTCTGCATGGATATCAGACATCTGTCCGCACTTCAACAGGAGCAACCCCGTTCTCCCTGGTATATGGAATGGAAGTTGTACTCCTTGTTGAGGTAGAGATTCCCTCGTTGCGTGTGATAATGGAAGCTAAGTTAACAGAGCCTGAATGGGTCCAGAACAGGTTTGACCAATTGAATTTGATTGAAGAGAAGAGAATGACCGCTTTGTTTCATGGGCAGTTATATCAGAAAATAATGAAGAAAGCATTTGATAAAAAGGTCAAACCTCGTGAGTTCAGAGAAGGTGACCTCGTGCTCAAGAAGATCATGTCTTTTAACACTGATTCTAGGGGCAAGTGGACTCCCAATTTTAAAGGTCTGTATGTTATCAAGAAAGCCTTCTCTGGTGGTGCATTAATTCTTGAAACTATGGATGGCGAGGAGTTCCCACGTCCCATGGATGCTGACGCAGTCAAGAAATACTTTGCCTAAAGAAATAAAAGAACAACTCGCTAAGTTGAAAACCCGAAAGGGCGACTTAGGCAAAAAGGAGCGTCTCAGTAGGCTGAAAACCCGAAAGGGCGGTCTAGGCAAAAATTAGAGACATAAACAAAATTAATTTCCTGCTAAGTTGAAAACCCGCAAGGGCAGCTTATGCAAAAGTTAGGGATTTTTCTTGGCAAGTAACTACGTCAGACAAGACTTGATCGTTAAAGCAACAATCTTCTCGGATCCTCACCATACTTCAACAAAAGCTGCGGCTCAGGATTTCAAAAGTTGTTAGGGGGAATGGTGGTCATTGTATCTCAATGTATTTTTTCCATTATATATTACAATTTCCCAAACTTTGTAATCATCCATGGAGTCTCGCCATTCGCAGACTACCATTCTATTAATGAAATTCGAGCTTTTGCCCAATTCTTTGTGTTCTTATTTTTTATTTAGCTTGAAAAGACTCCATTTATTACTGATAATAATTTTTAAAGCAAAAAGATTAAAAGGCAAAATTGACTTTTCAAAAAAAGGGGAGATCTTCACAATTCAATTTACTTTGGGATTTGTGATCAAACAATGACAACAAAAATGGCGATCCCAGGAATGAACAAACTCCGATTGTTTTAAGAAGATTTACTTCCTTCATGAAGGTTTTTCTCAGGTCATTTTGCTGGTATGTGCGCTATCTTTGTGTCTTTCTCAGATAGTTAAAGACGATACCAGTGGGTGCAAGGTACAGTATTGGGTTTGTGATCCCATTATCCCCGGCCAAGTCTTGGTTTGCTTTTGATTTTGGGTTTTCATGGTCAGAAGCCCCCGTCCCAGATTCCCCAGCGAAGTTTTCCCTCATACGATGAAAGGTTTTATTCCCTTAGTGTGCTAAGATATCGCTCTTTTTGCAGTATTGGCATTAATGTTGACTTCTTAATTTCCCAGGAAGACTATACCAGGGCATCTTTTGTTGGAATAGGTTTGTATGATATGAAGACTCAATCCAATATTCTCCGGTGAAGGCCTTGTTTATTTGATAGAAGTCCTTTCTCCCCAAAGAAGTTGGTGCAATAATTACTCTCGAAGAACACGTATCTCCGATTTCCCCAGTGAAGAGCGTATCTTGGTTTCCCCTTGATGATGTGGTTTTGACCTCCCCATTGAAGTCAGCATGAAGTCCCCATTAGATGTATCGATGATGAAGCATTGTCTCCCTTAGTGAAGTCTGTATGTTTTTCCTCCTTCAAAGTGGGTCTGAATTCCCCCGTGAGGTTTGATTGTCTCGGTGTCAGTCTGCTTTATTTGAGGCTGGTCTTGCAATCCCTAGTAGGTATGTTGCTTTTGAAAAATTGGTTTCTTCGATGGAACCGGAAGAAAGATGTTCTATCCCAGTATCTGTTTGATTTAGCTACATCCGGATTATGTTTCTCCTCAGTGAAGTTAGGACAGGCAATAGGTTTGGTTTCCGCAGTTGCTTTTACCTTTCTTGGATTGATCTTTCTGGTTGAAGTTTAGCCCAATGTTGTTGGTACCTGAGGCGGTTTTGTTTGTTTGTACTGATTATGTATCCTTTTACCAGCATATGCACGATATCACTCATACATTCATACATACATCATGCATTTCTACAAATCATTTTTCATTGACATTGTGTTCTAACCTTCCTGCAACGCTCCTTGCTTAGGTGGATTTGGTTTCCCCTCTTGAGTTTATTTCTCAAAGGAGGTATCTGCATTGGCCGTCTTGCTCCAGTTTATTTCTGATTTGGATATGTGATCCCCGACAATATTATTTACTTTGGATTTCTGAGAACTTTGAGTTTTGGTTTGTGCATTTATTTTTCACGAGAAGACTTTATCTCCTCAGCAGGAATCGTGGCATTTCCCCAGGAAGTCATATCTCTTTCCCCAGGAAGTCATATATCTTTCCCCAGGAAGCCATATTTCTATCCCCGGAAAGTCGTTTCTTTTTACAATCCTCCATGATAATAAGCAACAGGTCTCTTTATTTGAGCAACTCGTGCTTCCCTGTACAAGTCGACGTAACTTTTTTTTGCTATTTCCTCTGTGAGTGTTTAGTTTGCAGTCCGTCGTCAGTGTACACCAGTGGATGGCAAGACTTTCAAATTCACAGAAACTGCTCGTTGTGAAACCTTTGCAAGTGGAAGTCTCTTTATTTGAGACAACTTACATATTACCCTTTCCAGGCAGAATGCTTTGATTAAAGAAGAAGTTGAGACCCGTTCTAGGTAAAACACCATTATTTTGGGGAAAAATTTGAAGTAGTGAAAAACACAAGAAGGGGGGGTTGAATTGTAAAACTGAAATCTAATGCAATGAACAAGATATTTTTATCCTGGTTCGTTTGATCTCAAACTACTCCAGTCCACCCGTCAAGGTGATTTCTCCTCTCTCCAACAAGGTCTTAATCCACTATATTCAACTGAATATTACAGACTGCTTTAACAACTGCTAAAGCCTTCTTGATGCAAACCACAACCCGGTTTGTCAAGGCAACACTTTCTTACAAAGAAATCAAATCTAAGTGTGTGAATGTTTTCTACAAAACTGTATCACAACTGTGATGTATACACAAATTAAAGCTTAGAAACTAGATTGCTAAACAATGATAGAATATCAGAATGTGTAGTGTTTAGCAAAACTGAGAGAAAGAAGATTTTGATCAGCTTTTATGCGTGTTATGATTTGGAGAGCATTAGCCATTTCAATTTTCAAAGTCTTATTTATATAGCACTGAGATGTTGAACGTTGGATGCAATATTCTTGATTCAATGCTATTAACAAACTTTCCTTATCGAGCAGATCTTGTCTGGAATGAGGCCGTTGGTATTAATTTGCCTTCAATGCACAGTACCGTTGCTTACTTAATGCAAGTTCTGGTTTGGCTCATTCTGATTCTGCTTCGCTGCTGATGAACTGTTGTGTTTCTTTATCAGAGTGTTGAGCGCAGTCTTGTTCATCAGGCTTCAGCATGTACGTGAGTTGATCATCTGATTTTGACATTCTGATATGGCAACTTCTGATGCTGGTGTCAGGAACCAAATTCTGATGCTGATTAGATGTGATCTTGCTTATATCAATCAGAGTATCTGCAAGTCAGAACATAATAATTTTAGGCAACAGATAGTTCATACATGAATCATATACATAATATATCTTTTCACTTTGTTATCATCAAAACTTAAATATAGGGTAGTAGATTCAAACTTTGTTCTAACAATCTCCCCCTTTTTGATGATGACAAAAACTAGATATTTTTAAATGAAAATAGTGTGAAAAGGTATCAGAGAGATGCATCAGCGTAAGAGGTAATAAGATAAGGAGTAAAAAGATATCAGAGTTGAGAGATACTCCCCCTGAGTTTATTACTTCCCTTTGATTACAAGTGTTCTTCAGGATCAGATCTTTTTGCCTTTCTTTGAACATCAGAGCATCAGAGTCTTTGACTATCAGAAGCTTTGGATCAGCATATCAGAGCAGAGCTTCAGATCAGCGTATCAGAGCTTTTCTTGTCAGAGCTTTGCTTTGGATCAGAGTCTCAGAGCGGATCAGAGCTTCATAGTGATCAGGGCTTCATAGCTTTTAGTCTTCAGAGTGTCCAGGAGCTTCCTTGTACCTGTAGACTTTAAGCAAAACAGAAAAAAACATTTTCAAGTAATAGAGTTAGAATGTTTGAGAATTTCTGTCTTAGTTAACCGTTATTGTTTAAAATATCATTCTTGTTCTCCCCCTTTTTGTCAGCAATCAAAAAGTGTAGGTGAGTGCTAAAACAATTAAGATCAGAAAAACTAATCATATTAAAAGGGTTCAGAATCAAAACATGACAATAGTACAAAACATATTCAAGTAGTACATCAGAAAATCAAAGAAAACATGAAAAAGACATGAATGAAAAAAGACTAAGGTTGAGGAGGCAAGCGTGTGAACAGGTTCTCCAGCATGGATTTGATCTGATCAGCAGTCTCATTCTGCTTGTGCACCATGCTGACAACAGTGTCAATCTTGCTATCCTGCACATCCATTCTTTCTTTCATCTTCTGGTCGTTTTCATCCATCCTTTGCTGCAGACGCATGTCATTCAGCTTTAGTTCTTCCAGAGTCTGCCTGTCCAAGGCAGCTTGAGAAGCATCAGAAGCAGGAAGCTTCTGAGAGCTTTCTGCAACATCTTCTGCTTGACTTTCTTCAGCTTGAATGGTCTTGTCTTCTTCTGGTTGCACCTTTGAAGCTAGCTGTTTCTCAGACCAAGGTTCACTATCCAGAGGGAGCACGTCTTCTTTCAGAAGCTGACTTCCAACTTCATTCAGAAGCTTGCTGAAATTCTGTTGTGCCTGCTCATAGTTGATATCCTGCAACTTGAGGGCTTCAGCACGTACCCAAAGTCTGAATTGTGACCAAAGCTGATCAGAAGCAGCTGGGTCAATCATTCTAGGACAGACTTGCTTCAAAGAAGCAATCCATTGCTGTACACCTGTTTCAAAATTCATAATACCAGAGCCAACATCTGGTTGTTTTGGTTTTGGGATGGCAATTTTATGTTTCAGATTAGCAAGACGGTCAAGACTGGTTAAGTCTATGAAGGTCCTGCTGGGGTTTTCAGAGGTTTTCTGGGCAGCAGTTTGTTTTGGAGATGGAGTTTCAGAATCAGAAATTATGATTGGACTGGGTGGTGTTTTGGGAGTATTTGGTGGTGTAGATTCTGGTGAGGATGGCAATTGTGCTAAGGTTATAGTTGTTCCACCTGGCAGCTGGATTGCCAGAGGTGATGGTTGAGGTGAATGAGGTTCAGATGGTTGAGGAGAAGGAGTTTCAGAGTGATGAAACTCTGGTTGAGGTGATGGTGGATTAATTTCTAGTTGAGGAGAGGGAGACGGAATTGCTGGTTGAGGAGAAGTTGTTGGAATTTCTGGTTGTTCAGGGATAAGGGGTTCTTCTGGAATGGGTGAAAGAGGTTGTTGTTGTTCTGGTTCTTCAGCAGATTGCTGTTGTTCTGGTTGTGGAGGAGGGACAATTTGTGGTTCAGAGTTTAGATTGTAGGAGTGATCAGAAGTGTGTTGATCAATGTCAGACAGCACTTTGTCAATAGCTGATGTTGTTGAGATTGTTGGTTTGGGATGTTTGGTTCTGGGTCTTCTGAGTTTTAATGCCTCAGAAGGGTCCTCTTCTGGTACAGTTTCATCTATGGTAGGGATAGGGATTGAGATTCTATGAGAGGTTTGAGGAGGAATAGATGCTGGAATAGTAGAAGAATTTAAAACAGAAGCAGCAGATAAATTACCTCTTTTCTTGGGTGTCTGCTGGGATGATCCTTCTGAAGGTGCCTTCCTCTTCTTCGTCTTCTTCAGAGTCACTTCTTGCTGAGGTTGATGCAGAGCTTTGATAATCAGATTTGGATCTGTACCATCTGCCTTGCACGCATCCAAGTACCTGAGAACCACCTCTGGTTTAGATTCTATCTCAGAAAATAAAGGAAAGTCACTCAGAGGAACTCTTCTGCTGGAGATATCAGCAATAGGAGTAGCTCTGGGTTCCTTTTGGATATTCTCTATCAACTTCATCTTCTTCAAGTTATTTGCGTTCAGAGGTTTCCCAATTGTTGGTTCAATGGTGCTTAGCTCTTGAGCTTCTATCAGATGCTCTATCAGCCTATTCTCTGTCAGAATATCTGATATCAACCTTCCAAAGGGTATCCAATCCCTCTTGGTTCTTTCTTCTTCCCTGGTTTCCTTCACACTTGTTCTGAGGTGGTTGAACAGAAAATGAGCCAAATTGATTTTTACCTTCTGATCAATAAAGTAGATCAGAAACTGCTGATCCACATTTATGTAATCAGGTGAACCGGTTGGCTTCCTATGGTTGAAGCACCCCAGAATTATCTTAGCCCAAACTCTGTAATGATCCTTCAGATCTTTGATCTTGCTGCTGGGCACCCCATGGGTGAAAATCCTTGCAGCTATCACGCCCACATCAGCACATCTTTCAGCCATGTCCACACAACGGACGCCACCGCCACTGTAACCGATTAACCTTGCAATGTGATCCTCAGTGATCACAATATTCTTCCCCATAACGAAGGAGGTGACTAGATGTGTTGAAGCCTTGGCATGAATCCAGAATTCTTTGACTAGCATAGGGAATGTTGGTCCAACCAACCTGTCAAAATACCTTTCCCACTTCTGTGCCCTAACTTCTTCAGTTAGGTCAAAACCGTTCACCTTCAAGCTTCCAAAATCAATGATTAATTCAGAAAGCACTTCAAGATTCTTCACAGGAGTGAGGAGTGTTCTGAATGGCACTTGATACTGCTCAGATGATGCTTTCTTCTGAGGACCTGCAGAAGCACTGCTGGAGGTTGCCATGTTCACACTAAAAAGGTTTTGAGAAGAAACTGAGAAAAAAAAGGTTTTGCAAGAGATGAACACACAAAAAAATGCAGAGAATGCTTGAGTATTAGTGAGAAACTGTAAAGGATTAGAATGAGAGGTTCAAGTGTTTAAATAGAGTTTCAAAATATTTTGAAAAGATAAACGTTTTTTAAGAAAGAGAAAAATCATGATTGCATTTTAAAAGCATGATTACTTTTCATTAAATGCTTGCTGATTTTGGGGGATTTGAGAAAGATACTTAAAAACGGTTACCAGACATGTGTCTCAATGCACCCAATCAGCGCTTTTCCTTCTCAGAAGCGTGCACGCGTTCTGCTTCACAGATTTGCTGATGATTGGATGACACTTGTTTGATGTAGTGATCAGCACGTCTGTCTTTGAGCTTAGACTCTCAGATCTTTAGACTTGCATCTGATACAATCTGCATGTTCTATCTTTCTGAAAGAAGATTGATCAGAAGTTCACAGTAAAACAATTACATTCTGAAAGTAAATATATGGAATTAAAACATTTTCACTCTAGACAGATTTTCATGCTGAGATGTTTCAGAATGAAATTAAACCTATCTTCTGAAAGGGGTTTAGTAAAGATATCAGCCCATTGATGGTCTGTATCTATAAATTTTAAGTTCAAAATTCCTTTCTGAATATAGTCCCTAATGAAGTGATGTTTTATTTCTATATGCTTAGCTCTAGAATGTAAAATGGGATTCTTACTTAAGCAAATAGCAGAAGTATTATCACAGAGCATAGGAATGTTACTCTCAAAAATCTGGAAGTCTTCAAGCTGACTTTTCATCCAGAGCATTTGTGTGCTACATCCTGCTGCTGCTATATACTCAGCTTCTGCTGTTGATAGCGCAATTGTTGATTGCCTTTTGCTGGACCAAGAGATCAGATTTTCTCCCAGAAACTGGCAGGTTCCAGAAGTACTTTTACGTTCCACTCTGTCTCCAGCAAAATCAGCATCACAGTAGCCTACTAAGCTGTAATCACTAGATTTTCTATAAAACAAACCCAGATTAGTAGTACCTTTCAGATACTTGAAAATTCGCTTAACAGCTGTTAAGTGAGATTCTCTAGGATCTGATTAGAATCTAGCACAGATACAAACACTGAATAATATGTCAGGTCTTGAAGCAGTCAGATAGAGGAGAGAGCCAATTATACCTCTGTAGACTTTCTGTTCTACATTTTTGCTTACCTCTTCTCTTTCCAGAATGCACGTGGGATGCATTGGAATCTTTGATGGCTTACATTCTGAGAGGTCAAATTTCTTCAGAAGATCTCTGATGTATTTGCTCTGATGAATGTAAGTTCCCTCTGGAGTTTGATTGATCTGAATTCCTAGAAAGAATTTCAGTTCCCCCATGAGGCTCATCTCAAATTCTGCCTGCATACACTTAGCAAATTTTCTTCCAAGAGAAGGATTAGTAGAACCAAAAATAATTTCATCAACATAAATTTGACAGACTAAGATGTCATTCTTAACTGATTTACAGAATAGAGTAGTGTCCACTTTCCCTCTGGTGAATTCATTTTCTAGTAGAAAGTTACTCAGCCTTTCATACCAAGCTCTGGGAGCTTGTTTCAGACCATATAGTGACTTCTTTAGTTTGAAAACATGTTCTGGATGTTTTGTATTTTCAAAACCAGGGGGTTGGTGTACATAAACTTCTTCTTCTATGTAACCATTTAAGAATGCACTTTTGACATCCATCTGATACAGAGTGATGCCTCTATTAACAGCAAATGAAATTAAAAGTCTGATAGATTCTAACCTGGCGACTGGGGCAAAGGTTTATGTATAGTCTATCCCCTCTTGCTGACTATAACCTTGTGCAACCAGTCGTGCCTTGTTTCTGATGACTTCACCTTGTTCATTTAGCTTGTTTTTGAACACCCATCTTGTTCCAATGACGTTGAATCCTTTTGGTCTGGGAACGAGATCCCATACGTCATTTCTGGTGAATTGATTCAGCTCTTCTTGCATTTCCAGAATCCAGTCATTATCCAGAAGTGCTTCATCAATAGAAGAAGGTTCAATCAGAGACACAAGTCCCATAAGAGTTTCTTCAGAGTTTCTGAAGCTTGCTCTTGTTCTGATTGGATCTTCCTTTCTTCCTAAGATAGTCTCTTCTGGGTGATCCAAGCTGCTTCTGGGTAATCTCTTCTGAGGTTGATCAGCAGCTGTTGTAGGATTGCTAGCAGTGCTCCTTTCAGACGTTGAAGGAGTGTCTATGTTGAGAGCTTCTGATGACTTGTCTTCAGAACCTGTAAATTCAATTTCCATACCTGCAAAAACTTCATTCTGCTTTGACTTTTCAGAGTCAAGCTTATCATCAAAACGAACACTGATTGATTCTTCCACAATCTGTGTTTCTGTATTGTATACTCTGTACCCTCTTGAGCGTTCAGAGTATCCTAACATAATACACTTTTGTGCTTTAGAGTCAAACTTGTTCAAATAATTCTTTGTATTTAATATAAAGCAAGTACATCCAAATGGATGAAAATATGAAATGTTGGGCTTTATGTTCTTCCACAATTCATATGGAGTCTTTTCCAGAATAGGTCTTATTGAGATTCTATTCTGAATGTAGCACGCTGTGTTTATTGCCTCTGCCCAGAAGGTCTTAGCAACGTTTGTCTCATTGATCATGGTTCTGGCCATTTCTTGCAATGTTCTGTTCTTTCGTTCTACAACTCCATTTTGTTGGGGAGTTCTCGGACAAGAGAAATCATGCAGAATGCCTCTGTCATTAAAGAATGACTCAAAATCTTTGTTTTCAAATTCTCCACCATGATCACTTCTGACTTTAATGATTCTAAGATCCTTTTCATTCTGAACTTGGTTACAGAAGGTAACAAACACAGAGTGTGACTCGTCCTTGTGTCTTAAGAACTTTACCCATGTCCATCTGCTATAGTCATCTACGATTACTAACCCATACTTCTTACCACTGACTGAAGCAGTTTTAACTGGTCCAAATAAGTCAATGTGCAGAAGTTCTAATGGCTTAGAGGTAGAAACAACATTTTTGGATTTAAAAGAAGGTTTTGCAAACTTGCCTTTCTGACATGCCTCACACAGAGCATCTGAATTGAACTTCAAATTAGGAAGTCCTTTGACCAGATTGAGTTTGTTAATCTGAGATATTCTTCTCATACTAACATGCCCCAATCTTCTGTGCCAGATCCACTGCTCGTTGTTAACATACAGAAGGCATTTTACATTCTGACTCTTTAGTTCAGAAAGTTTGATTTTGTAAATGTTGTTTTTCCTCTTACCATTAAACAGGATAGTCCCATCTTTCTGACTAACAGCTTTACATGATTTTTGATTAAAGATTATATCATAACCGTTATCACTTAATTGACTTATGGATAACAGATTATGCATCAATCCATCTACTAGCAGAACATTATTAATAGAGGGAAGATTTCCATTACCTACAGTTCCAGAGCCAATTATCTTTCCCCTCTGATTGCCACCAAAGCCAACGTGGCCTCCAGGCTTAAGTTCCAGGCTTTGGAACATATGCCTTCTTCCCGTCATGTGTCGTGAGCAGCCAGAGTCCAGGTAGCATGACTGGTGTTTCTGACTTGCTGCTAAAGATATCTGCAACATGTATTATTTTATCCTTAGTTACCCAGATTTTCTTGGGTCCTGATTTGTTAGTTTTACCAAAACTCTGGTTGAATTTTGGTTTCACAGAGTGCTTACTGCTAGTGTATTTAATATCATGTTTGTGACCATACACAAAGTGTGAATTCAGAGGAGTGTGTTTAATTGTTAAGTCCATGACATTCTTTGGTGTAGGAACCTTACCTTGGTATCCTATTCCTTTCCTGCCGTTTCTGCTAACTCCATAGATCATTGAAGCCATTTTGCTTCTATCTATGCTTTTAGCTAGGAACTTCTGGAAAATGTGATCATACTCCTTGATGATCTCATCAGCGTTGCTGGGAGTTTCAGAAATTGGTTCCTTCTGAGAGTTTTGTAAAGTGTTTTCTAATTTTGAAATCTTATTTCTCAGCTCAGAATTCTCCAATTTGAGACTCTCAGTCTTATTAGAGTCAGATTCAAGATTCCTTTTCAGGTCTCTGAATTTAACTCTAATTTGCTGATACAGTTCCAGAATCTCATTGAGGCTTTCAGCAAGTTCAGCCTTTGTAAAGTTAACAGCAAAGTTAGGAAATACCTCTTCAGTATCTGATTCTGAGTCTGATTCAGAAGCTTCACTATCTTCTGAGATGTTAGCCATGAGAGCTATGTTTGCCCTCTCATCATCTGATTCTGAGTCAGCTTCAGACGAGTCAGAGTCATCCCATGTGGCCATGAGACTTTTCTTCTTCTCTCTTCCAAACTTCCTTTTGGGCTTTTCCCTCTGAAGCTTTGGGCAGTCACTCTTATAGTGTCCTTGCTCATTGCACTCATAGCAGATGATGTCCTTGGTGTTTGGCTTTTTGCTACTGGAGGAGCCTTCAGATCTTCTGTATCCAGAGGAAGAATCTGTCCTTCTGTATCTGGAAGAAGACTCGTTCTGATCAGATCTTCTGGGATTCCTGAACTTCCTTTGTCTTTGCTTCCACAGTTGATTTACTCTTCTGGAGAGGAGGGAGAGTTCGTCTTCTTCTGATGAGGATCCATCAGATGTTTCTTCAACTGCCTGCAAAACTTTAGACTCAAATTTTTTGTTAGATTTTAATGCTAAAGGCTTACCTTGCTTCTGAGGCTCATCAGCTTCTAGCTCTATCTCATGACTTCTGAGGGAGCTGATAAGTTCCTCCAGAGTGATTTTGTTGAGATCTTTAGCTAGCTTCAGAGCTGTAACCATTGGTCTCCACTGCTTGGGTAAACTTCTGATGATTTTCTTGACATGGTCAGCAGTAGAGTATCCTTTGTCCAGAACCTTGAGACCAGCTACCAGAATCTGGAATCTTGAGAACATTGTTTCAATGGATTTAGATTCTTCCATTTTGAACGCCTCATACTTCTGAATGAGCGCCAGAGCTTTAGTTTCTTTGACCTGAACATTGCCCTCATGCGTCATTCTGAGTGAGTCAAAAATGTTCTTTGCTGTGTCTCTGTTGGAGATCTTTTCATACTCAGTATAGGAGATGGCGCTGAGGAGGATGGTTCTGGCCTTGTGGTGATTCTTGAAGTCACGCTTTTGTTGGTCAGACATTGTTTTTCTATCAATCTTCTGACCGCTTGCATTCACAGGGTGCGTGTATCCATCTGTCACCATATCCCACAGATCAGCATCATGTGCTAGAAAGAAGCTTTCAATTCTGTCTTTCCAGTAATCAAAGTTTTCTCCATCAAAGACTGGAGGTTTGCCGCTGAATCTGTCTCTGTCCTCATTGTTGTCATTGCTGATGTGAGAATTGTTTCCTGCCATTGTGTTTTTCTGACGCTGGATCTTGTACTGACACAGTTAAGTGTTTTAGCTCAGAACCAGGCGCTCTGATGCCAATTGAAGTAGTGAAAAACACAAGAAGGGGGGGTTGAATTGTAAAACTGAAATCTAATGCAATGAACAAGATATTTTTATCCTGGTTCGTTTGATCTCAAACTACTCCAGTCCACCCGTCAAGGTGATTTCGCCTCTCTCCAACGAGGTCTTAATCCACTATATTCAACTGAATATTACAGACTGCTTTAACAACTGCTAAAGCCTTCTTGATGCAAACCACAACCCGATTTGTCAAGGCAACACTTTCTTACAAAGAAATCAAATCTAAGTGTGTGAATGTTTTCTACAAAACTGTATCACAACTGTGATGTATACACAAATTAAAGCTTAGAAACTAGATTTCTAAACAATGATAGAATATCAGAATGTGTAGTGTTTAGCAAAACTGAGAGAAAGAAGATTTTGATCAGCTTTTATGCGTGTAATGATTTGGAGAGCATTAGCCATTTCAATCTTCAAAGTCTTGTTTATATAGCACTGAGATGTTGAATGTTGGATGCAATATTCTTGATTCAATGCTATTAACAAACTTTCCTTATCGAGCAGATCTTGTCTGGAATGAGGCCGTTGGTATTAATTTGCTTTCAATGCACAGTACCGTTGCTTACTTAATGCAAGTTCTGGTTTGGCTCATTCTGATTCTGCTTCGCTGCTGATGAACTGTTGTGTTTCTTTATCAGAGTGTTGAGTGCAGTCTTGTTCATCAGGCTTCAGCATGTACGTGAGTTGATCATCTGATTTTGACATTCTGATATGGCAACTTCTGATGCTGGTGTCAGGAACCAAATTCTGATGCTGATTAGATGTGATCTTGCTTATATCAATCAGAGTATCTGCAAGTCAGAACATAATAATTTTAGGCTACAGATAGTTCATACATGAATCATATACATAATATATCTTTTCACTTTGTTATCATCAAAACTTAAATATAGGGTAGTAGATTCAAACTTTGTTCTAACAAAATTGATATTTTTTCTCTTCTACCTTCAACTATTGAGTTGGTAGTTTAGCGTCATCTGTGAGTCGGTATTTCATGATCTTCTACCTCCAACTATTGAGCTGGTAGTTTATCGTCACCTGTGAGCCAATATCTTATTACTTTTCTACCTCCATCCATTGAGTTGGTAGTTCACAGTTATCCGTCGATGCTTGTTATCTTCCTCTCTGATTAAACTCTTTTGGTCCACCAGTGATTTATTTTCCTGGTGGGTTTGCTCCTTTGTTTCTTCATTTTTGTTGCATCCCCAGTGGTGTCTTTGCGTCTCTTTTATTTTGTTCATATGCATTCATAATCATAAGCATTGCATGGCATCTTAGGGACAAAAATAAGGCTTATTTTATATTTAAGTATCTTCAATCGCGTCGACACGAAGATTTTTAACCTTCATATCTCCGGATAGAAGACACTTAAATAAGGGCAGCTGTTGCACCCCAATTTTTGCCCCTAAGATTCCCCTATCATATCATGTCAACTTGATCATAACAAGATCACCTTAGGGTTGGTTCTTTCTCTTTTTTTCTATCTCCTATCTTTAAGTTTTCTCTTGAGGAATCTCCAAGCACCTTAGTTGTGTATTTTGTATATGCGTTGATAATTAACCTCTAACCAAAATACAAAAAAATATTTGTCTTTGTCTTTGTAAAATTGTGTTTTGTAGGTACCAAGTCAAAGCATCCGACAAATAAGGTTTTCCGGTATTATTTCCCTAAAATCTCTATTTGAAAAAAGAAAAATAATAATTAAAAATTTTCATTTTTGTTTTCCTGTACAATCGATTGCTCCCATAGTGCAATCAATTGCACAGTGTATTGTGCACAATCTTTGAGAAAAGTATATTTTTAGCCTTCAAAAATAATTTTTTTTAGTATGTATCGACACATACGTGTTATGTGTTGACTCATCCTATTTTTTTTAGTATGTATCGACACATACATGTTATGTGTCGACTCATGCAAGTTGTTTGATTCTGTATTGTGTCGAAAAGCAGTATGTATCGACCAATAGAGGCTTCTGTCGACTCATCCTATTTTGTATAACTAGCATGTGTCGACACATGCATGTTATGTATCGACTCATCCTTCTTTGTATAACTAGCATGTATCGACACATACGTGTTATGTGTCGACTCATGCAAGTTGTTTGATTCTGTATTGTGTCGAAAAGCAGTATGTATCGATCCATAGCGACATGTATTGACACATGCTGTGTTATACAACTAGAATGTGTCGACGCATACGACTCTCGTGTCGACTCATAACAGCAAAATACACGTGATTTTTGAAAAAAGCCAGCAATTTAAAAACTGTCATCTTTTTGGCTCCAATTTTTCTGCATAATTTGAAAATTATATCATTAATTCAATTTTGGCTCCAAGAATCAATTACCAAATTACCACTAATCCCAATCCTAAAACTCTATAAATAGAAACCTCATTTCATTCAAATCAGAAGCTTTTGATAGCCAAAATCACTTTGCTAAAAAATCTCTCAATTCTCTCCATCTACCAAATTCACTCAAAGCTCCATTTTCAAAAAAGGATAGTAAGCTTTGCATTGAAGCTTACTAATCTTTGAGCTAAACCTTCATCCAAACACTTTTTCAACATCAATTCTCTATATCCAAGCTTTGCTAATTGATTCTTGTGGTTGAACTGAAGCAAATTCCGGAATTTGTTTGATAATTCTCTAATTCTACCTTTGGTAAGTTGGATCATCATCTTTCACAATGTGATCTCTTGTGGATTTCTGGTTTTGATTCATTGAGCACTGTTTTATGATTCCATTAATGCTATTTTCTCATAATTTGATGGAATTTTCATGCTCAATTGGATCCATGATCATAAGGTGTTTGATGAAAAGTTGGAACAAAAATTTGATCATTGAGATGGTGTTTTCGACTGATTTTAACAGGTTGCAATCAATTGTTGTAACATTGCAATTATTTGTCACAAAAAGTTGATTTGAAAAAACTGCACTAATGTAATAGGTTGCTGTCGAAGCACAATCGATTATAATAGTGCCAAAAATACTTTTTCTGCCTTATTTTGGGGCTGCTTCGACTCAAACATTTTTCTACTCACTCTCTTCGATGGATAACTTGGATTGCAATTTTAAATGTCCTATTTTTCTTTAAACTCAATGGACTTTGTGATGTAGATGAAGTTGGATAAATGTTCATCAATTTAAATCTACCTAAGAGTGAATTATTTAATTCATTTTTGGTGCTTTGGATTAATGATACGTTTAGTGCTTTAATCCATCTAGAGGAGTGGTTGAATTTAAAGATGAAAGAATTTTGAGATGGTGATCCAAATTAGCTTATCATTCCCCTCCCTCTTCATCTTGTCCCTTTCTTTTTTAAGTGTGCTACATGTTAAGGGATGATGATCTCTATATCATTTATCCAAATATGAAGTACATAAATTGCTATTGACCGGCCTCAAAATAGGTGCGACTTCTACATAAGTCCACTTACGATTGCTTAACATAGCGCTAAATTTTGTCCCGATTATAATAAATGATCATGCGTGGCCCAAACTTATGATTGCAAGCCCAAGCATGTTAATTTGATCTCTTTGATCCAATAACCTTGAGATTCATTGTGTGGAGGCTTTGGTTCTACCAATCCTCTAATGGATCTACAACACCTTTGGTCAACGCAGATCACTTAAACATCGTTGATCATTAAATGTTACTTTTGAGGATTCCAAAATGGATGATATACTTGACAAAAAGCAAATGCAACTTGTTGTGTGGAGGCTTTGGTTCTACCAATCCTCTAATGAGTTCCAAATGCAAGTTTCAAGATGGTCATCCAACTAACCACTAATTTCTAACAATTGACTTTATCTTATGCTTTATTTTTTTATGCTTTATGTACTATTTACTTTAAGCATTTACATTTCATGTCATTTTCATTTTTTTCTCATTTGAGCATTTATTTTCTTATGCCATTTTTATTTTGCTCACTTGAGCTTTTCTTTTCCTTTTAAAGACACCTAATAATCAACATGAACCATAAAAATATTTAATGATACTTGGACTATTTGGTTACTATCCTTGGCATCATGGAGTATTGGACTTCTTGGACTTAGGATTAGAGACCTTGGCCTATCTTGGAGACTTTGTGACTTTATTTGATATTTTGTTTGGAGTTCTTGAGGTTTAACTCAAGACATTTGGTTGTTTGTTTGTTTTGTGTGCAGGTTATTGTGATTACATACTTTGTTTGTAATCTGGAATTCACCCATGTACAGTCGTTACTCTGCCCAATTTTTGCGAAGACTTAAAACACTTGAAGTTTGGTTCTCTCAAGAGGTCTAGTATCTTTGCTTGCTTGGTTTCAATCCGAAGAATGGGAATTCTATATTGACTCATAATGTCAAGTATTGGCTTCTTGTTGGTTAGATGGCTCTTATCCCTATCTTTACCTTATGCTTTAGGATAGTCTCTTCATATCCTCCCATCTTCTTTAATTTCAAAAAATCTTCTCCCTCCTTTTAAAAACTCTTCTTATTTCTAAACTTGAAACACTTTCATAATAAACTTGGACTTAGGTCCATGCATTTGCAAAACATTTTCATAAATAAATTTCAATCAATTTAATAATACCTTGACATTTTTGTGAGAAGACTAAAAGTCAATCAATCTCATTTCAAACCATTTTTGCCACTTTGGCTTTTTATTTTAAAACTTTTCTTAAAAGATTAGACTCTTGTCAATCCTTGTAGTGATACAAACAACTATACTTCTACAATATGTAGTAAAGAGAGATATTTTCCACTTGGGTGTTGAATGAGGCATTGTTTATTTTAAAATCCAAGCCATATCCTCCACTTTGAGATGATGCAAATTATCTTTTCTCATGATTGTGGGTAGTAAGTATGTTTTCCACACGGACAATGACGACGATGTCTTATCTCATAAAATTAACCAACACACTTGTGTTTCGAATTTTTAAAAGAGGAACTACGTGTACCCTGATCCCTTATTGCCAAAAAGGTAGTACGTAGGCACTAAAGGTTCACAACCGCGGCAGGTGCAAAAATCATAAAAATATTTCTTTTCTCACCTCCACCATCCATTTTATATATAACACATTTTTATAGCCAAAATATACAGATTTTACAAAGAGGTTCCTGCGGAGTACCGTAGATGTTTAGGGTGCTAATACCTTCCCTTTGCATAACCAACCCCCTTACCTTGAATCTTTCCCCCTTTTTTGGGTTATTCGCTCTTTTCCCATTCCTTTGGAAACAATAAAGCGCGGTGGCGATTTTTATTTTGATTTGTATAAAGTCTAGTCAATCCAATGACTTAGTCTTGAACATTTCTATCGCTACAATGGGGACCATCTCTCCGAGCACGACCAAATTGTCGCAAAGCTAGACAAGAATTGTAAGTTATCCCTCCTCTGATTCTAAGCAATGGGACATTAGGATATCCCCCACAACAATCAATAACAGCAGTGTCTTCCATGGCCCGGGAAGACCAAAGAATGTTTGTATGGGCAAGTGACATTATCCTGTAGGACCAACCCAAAACTTCTTCATTCTTCAGCACAAACTTAGGGAGATGCGAAATAAATCACCTTGACAGCAATGGCATGCAACACATAAGAGTCCCTCTTCTTCGCACAGTACGAGTGTAGAGGGCATGTAAGATGCCACCCAGTAGAGTAGGCACAGGATTGCGAGAAAGGAAAATCTTGATCGCATTCACATCTATAAAGGAATCTGGATTCAGGAAGAGGACCAACCCATAAATAAGGAGAGCCAAGATATCTTCAAAAACCTGAAAATCCAAATTATCCCAGAATAGCTGAGCCTGGTCTATCATAAATTTGGCTAGGAAACCTTCGACCCCGCTTCGTGTTTCCCAATTGGATACTACATCAGCCCGTTTCAGATGCAGAGCTGAGGCAATGTCTTCTGGTCTAGGAACCTATTCCATACCTGTGAAGGGTACCTGTTCAAGGATGGATATGCCCAATAAGTGACCGAACTCTTCCAAAGTGGGAACCAGCTGGTAATTTGGAAAGGTGAAACAATGATGCACAAGATCAAAGAACTGGAAAAGTACACTCATCATCTGCTCATCAAGATTTGAGGTGACCAGGCTAAGAAGCTGAACATGTCTCTTAATGAACATAGAAGTCTCGGAAACTCTTGAGACTAGCTCTCGGATGGTATTTCTGCGCACGGAAGCCATAATCTGCAAAACAGAACAAGGATAAATTCCCTCGGTCTTTGAAATGGTTAGTATAATGAAGTATGAATGTCGTGTTATGATGCATGATGTCATGATAAAAAACAACATGTATAGCAAATAACAGGCATGGCAAAGGCAAACAAGTCACACAAAAGCCCTTAAGTTTAAGGCTTGCATGTGGTCAAAGGTATCACCCTTTTGAAGTTCAGTTGGTTTCAACCTGTCCTAGAAAAAGTAACTGGGTTCTAGAGGATCTCAATATCACTGACCATCCTCCATCGGTCATGGTTTCAGCTCACGCAATCTTTTCTTGCAGCCAGAACTATCTCGAGAGTATGGTCTCAATGAGTGTAGCATCGAGTATCAACCAGTTCTCAGCTTTAAACCGAGGCCGGCTATCTCACTACTTTCTAATGGTCAAGTTGGTCGATTAAAGGTTCTAAGGTCAGTTGATGCTCAATGACATATGCAGCGTCCCCGTATTCTCCTTGTTTCTCCACAAGGGATACCGGTACCAACCAATGTGTCATATCAATGTAGCTACTGCTTCAACCGTATCGATCTACGCCGTACAGTTCCCTCACAGTTAATTTCTACTTACCTAAAAGGTGTCCCCAAATCCGGGTTAGGATCTATAGTAACTCCCAAACAAAACCCTTAAAATTAAAGCAACCAAAACAAACAACAGAAGTAATTTATGATGAACTAAATCCTAAGGTATATCCCACTTATAACTCCCCAGCAGAGTCGCCAGTTCTGTGATACTGTGGCAGAACCGACTGTTTTGAAAATGCTGGTTTGTGTTTTGCGTTTTGTATTCGCAAAATGTCGCGATAAGTAAGAGTCGCCACCAACTTTTATTTCATCCAATTGGAAAGGAAAAAAGCACAGAAAAAATCCTTTTTCGAGATACTCTGAGTACGGGGGTAGATTATAGAAATGGAAGGTGTTAGCACCCTTTCTATCCATGGTTTTCCATGGGCTCTTAGGTACTTGCTCATCTTTTAAAATTGCTTGTGTGTGCTTGCTTTGAAAAGTTTTGTTTTACTATGTTTTAACCCTTGTTTATGTCCTCAAGAGTGTTACGAAGTTGTTTTTGAAAACTTTGTTTGAAAAGTGTAAGTGTGAAAAGTTTGGTTTGAGCAAGTACCTACTAGCATCTACCTACTCGAAAAAAGGTTGTTTCTATTCTCGTTTCCTGTAGACAATGCTATCCTACTATTGAGAAATAGGTAGCACCGTCGTTGGAGTTGTAAGGGTCAATTCGTAAGGGCCGTACGATCACTAAAGCAATGTTAGGACGTCTTAGTCATAACCCTAGAGTCTTAAGATCATATTCGAGGCAACATTTCCGAGGAAACATTTCCGAGGCGACGTTTCCGAACGGGACTTTTGATCTTTGTTAGACAGGAGGATAACCACTAAGACACCTTATACTTAATGATCGTTTACCAAAGGCAACCGAAGTGAGAGTATACCCAAAGAGTGCGCATGTGCGAGTGATTTGATTTCAGTTATTGTCGTTGCACATTAGGGTTTTCTAGCCGTTTTAAATTATCATGCAATCTTGTCATACAATCCTATTAACATACATCTAAACAGTTAATATTTGCGAGAATTAAAATGCGAGAAATAAAACCTACGCTATTACAAGGCTTCGGGGTAGGGATTAATTACATAGCCAAAAAACCCGTAAAAGACGATAAATAAAGAAAATCCTAGATTAAACTATTACATACTGTAGACAGTTATATCAATATTGCAAAAAATAATAAACGTGCGCGATGAATCGAATGCAAAATAATTAGGGTTTTGACCCCAACTGAGCCTAATTGTAATTTAAAAGAAAAATCATTTTTTGTCGTTTTTGTGTTATTTGAGAAAATAAAGTTCAATTGAATAAAAATAACCTAATCACTAATTTATTTTAGTTAAGAAAAAACAATTAAATTAACCTATTTCTTGTATTTTTCATTTTTTGAGAAAGAAATAAAAAAATTAAATCACAAGTTTAACCCTAATTTTCTAATTGGTTTTAATGATAAAAAGAAGTTAGAATTTCCCTAAATTAGATCAAACTAAATTATATTAAATTTGATAAAATAAAAACCTAATTCTAATTTTTTGTGTAACTTGATTTTACATTTTTTATGAAAAAAGAAATTAATTGTGTTAGAAAATAGTTAAGCAAATTAAATAAATAAAAGAAATAAATAGAAAAGAAAGAAAGATGGGCCTGGCTGCCTAGCAAGAAGGGGGGTGTTGTTTGCAATTCCTTGGCCTAACAAGCTCTTGGCCCTTTTGACTTTATTCAATCCTGTATGCATGCTTGACTTAGGCGCATGGTGGACCTTAAAGGGATAGCCTTGGATCTGGGGCGTTGATGGATGGGACGGCCAGATCTGGGTAGTACACGATGGACCCCCTGCTATATAACACGCTGGATTGCCTATTCAAGAAAAGCAAGAATAAAAGTTGGGACCTGGGGATCGAACCCAGACACTTAAGCATTCTCCCACTGCACGCTTGCCAACTGAGCTGGTTGTGTTAGTTGTATAATTAATATCAAACAAACATTATATGATAAAAACAAAAAGCTAAACTTTGAAACGCGCGAAATTCAAACTGGCAAGCCAGGGAGCGCCACGTAACCATCTTCTTCCTCCCATTGTCGTGTTAGCCCTGGAGGTTTTTACCTACAGACATTTGAGTGTAACTACAGTCCCTGTTCACTCCAAAATCTTATACGTGCATGATAAATGAAAATCAATAGTACCAATCAACTCATTGCAACCTCATGAGCATCATGGTACCATTATCATTGTCCAATTTTCCCTGTACAAGAGATCCCTAAAAACGAAACACGAACCCTAGCCATGGAAGTTTGATGCATAGTTAATAAAAATGCAATTGAATATAACCATTAGCTTGCAAACATCTCAAGGATTATAAATATGTCAATTAATCATGCTAAATATGCCAGAATCAATGTAATCGATTTCAAGAAAGAGCCAAATCGTGTGACTGCTACGATGCGTTTCAGGGTGTGGGGAAGCTTGCTAACGATTGAAACATGATCCTAGGATGTCCAACAAACGATTGGTATTATTAGAATGGCTTGAGATGGCCTGAAACTTGGAAATTGGTTTGCAACTTTTTCTTGAATTTTTTAAATTTTTTTTCTTCCTTTGCACGCCTCTATCCTCTCACTTTTGATCTGCTTTTGTTCCTTATGTATACTAGAGTGCATTAGGGTTGCAATTTTGTATCAAATCTCTTCCAATTATGAATATTGATTCATGATTCAATCCTTGCACCAAATCTTTCCAAAACAATCAAATTCAATCTTTTGTGTCCATATAAAGCCTTGCACGATTTGATCTTGTCTCCAGCTGTATAATGGACCTAATCATGCACAAAATCTCAAGATTTAATTAGTTTTTGATATTTTCATTATTTTATATTGATTTTATTTGATTTAAATGAAATAAAATCAAAATAAATAACAAAAATAAAATAATGACAAATGGAAGGGCTCATGGGTCGTGGGTCACATTACAAACTCAGCGCAATCATAAAAAGTTGGGCCCATTTGACAAAAATGCAATTTTGGACACTTTTGACTTTTGACAATTTTGCAAAAAGGGTCAACTTGGACAATGCATAACTCTCTCAATTATTATCCTAGAGATGTGTTCTTGGACTTTTTAGAAATCTTAAGATGTCCTCTAAGAAACCTTTTTGGTCTCATCTCAATCGAGTCTTCCATGTTCATGTATGAAGCTTTGACCCAAAAGGTGTTTTTGTTGACTTTTCAAAATGACCTATAATGTCCAAATTTATATCATCTTGTGAATGCATATTTTGAACTTGGGAGATAAAGATAGATTGTATGAAGTTACATCCTCTTAAAAATGAGCTTTGGATGGGTCATTTTTTATAAAGTATGAGAAAGTTATGCTTGGTCAAAGTTGAGTTGACTTTTCCTACAAAACCTTAATTTAGCAACTTTTGGATTTTGATGAATTGTGAGCAATCCTTGAGGAATCATGATCAACCCTTGATCAAGTTATGGATAATACTTAAAAATGATAATGTTGACCAAAAATCTTGAAGTTTGATTGTATGTAGGCCACAGTTGACTTTTGCCCTAGCATAGTCGATTTTCAGGCCTTTGAGCAATTGACTGAGCAAACTTCCTCTGCAAGGCTTGAAACTTGACATGGATGATCTTGAGAACATATTAGGGAAATGGTTAGAATTTGGGATCCTTTGGACTCAAGCATCTTGATGCAAAATGAAACCCTAATTTGGGGTAGACTGCCTTAGGAGAGAGTTTGTCTGGTCAACTCTTGGGCTTCCTTGAGCAATTTGAAGACCTTACTTGACATGTATTTGAGAAATATGGGAGGGAAAATTTTGGGGTATAACAGTTACCATCAGAACACAGTCACCATCGATACCTGTAATGATCAAGTCCCTCCCCACTCATGGGTGAAGAGTAAGTCAGGGTAAGGCAAGGGTAACTCAGAAATCATCGATCTGCCTGAAAGTATAATCATCACAACACAGACGTGCATGATGAAGATACCTTCATTTGAACCTCATTCGAGCATGGTATATGACACGACTACACTAATCGGACCACGTCCTATAGTCGTCATGCCCCTACTATATTCCTAGTGTCCTAGTTCACTCTAGCCTGGGTATTGGGCCTTTTACCTCAAGAAGTATCATCCCACCCCCTAAAGAGACATCATAACAGCAGTATCCAGAATGTAGGAAATGAAATTCAATATGTGAAAGAATATAAACAAATAGATACGTGAACACCTAAGAAAAGAAGTTAAATAAACACGATCTAGGATCGAGTTCGGGATGTACCAACATTTGGTCAACCACTTCCCCAGTGAAGTCGCTAGCTGAAACAACCCGCAGAAAATCATCAAACAATGAAGTCGCCATCGAACATTTTTTATTTCACATGAAGGGAAAGGTAAACATCGAGTAAACTTGAGAAGTGTGAAAACAAGGTCGAACGACCAAGAGATATGGGTAAGGGAGCCTGTTATGTGAGGGGAAGGTATCAACACCCCCATACGCCCGTAGTACTCTATGATATCCACTCTTGTTGTCTATCTTATGGGTATGTTTAATATTTACTTACTATTTACTATTACTTAAAGGGAGAATGCATGCAAAAGAAGGGAGAAAAGAATGTAGGGAAAATAAAATTTGTGCTCGCTCGGGCCCTACCCCAATGCCTACGTATCCCTTTTAAGGAATCAGAGTAGCTGTAGTTCGGTTCAAAATTTTTTGTTGGTTTGTATTTTTTTAATGAACAATATTAATTTCACCTTCTGCCACAACTCGACCTTTGGAGACTTACGTGTCAGCGCAGAAGTGAATTAACTTGTTCTTTTGAAAAGAGTTTGAAAGAAAAGCACAAAGGCAAAATAGTTTGTGTTGGTTAGTGTTTTTGCTGCAGATAACAACTAATTGACCTCAAGAGAGAGATTTTAGTCATTTCTCTACTTATTCATGAAATAAGTATTTGAGACTTGAACCACACCAAGGCTTAGAATGGAAGGACGATAAGATCGAGAAGAAACCCGCTTATCATCTCTCATTCTCAACAAAGGTATGATTCTCATCAATAGATTTTAAGCGTTTTTTGAAGTTTTGCAAGAAAGGGAAGTTTTTTGTTTTAATGCAATGATGCAAAAGAAAGAAAAACATCTAAGAAAGACTAGCCTAAATTTATCCCTAATGTTATCATACAATGGTGGTCATATGATTGAGTTTTGAAGGGATATCTCTACCCTATGTTGACATGCTTGGATAAAAATCCTAATGTCTATCTGAAATCATCATCTATAGATGATCAAGAAGTCCTAAAGGAGCATATCAAGGTTTTATCACCTAAAACTATGTCTATCTCGAACCATCATCTATAGTTGAATCGAGAGCTTCTAAGGGAACATGCCAAGGGTATATTAACTCAAAACATGCACACAAAGATGAAATCAAATAAGCAAGCCAATAAGCTCAAGAGAACTAGCTCAAGAGAGCACAACTAGAGAGATCTTATCTAGGCTAGCATACCAATGAAAGTCTAATAAAACTATCCTACGGGGAACATGCAATGAGAGCGGAGTCGTGATCTCAATTTCTAAATTGAGTGGCTCATAGATCAACAAGAAATAAAGGAAAGCAATAAAATACTATATGGAGCATGCACTGAGAGCGAATTTGTGATCTCAATTTCTAAATTGAGTGACTCATCGATCAACAAGAAAGTAAACAAACACAAGCACAACACATATAGTAAATGAAGTGCGGAATGCCTGCTACAGGTCTTTAAATAGCGACTTCGAGCGCACGCTCTTTATTTCCTACTCCTCATGATATCTAGAAAGCAGTAAAGTGTGAAATGAGATAAACAAGAGAAAATACCAAACAAATATCAATCGGTGGCAAAGCGTATCAACACAAAGAAACCCGGAAAGCATCGAGTAAGCTCCAACAAGCAATAGAGAATTAATCAGAAAATTGGATGTAAATGATAAGCTTCGAAGTATCCATGTGAAAATAAATCACATGCATCTGAATCATCATGTAATAGTCCTGCACAAAAACTATACAATGCAAAACAATCTTCCAATGTCTCATAATGTAAAAGATCTCTATTGGAAACTTGCACAACATAAACCAAATGAGTTAGCAGTTAACAAGACAATGCAAGCACAATTCAAACATCTATCCAATGATCAGAATTTACCCTTAAACTTCCTATCATGCCAAAGAAATTGAATCGAGGATACAAAATTGACAAGGACGCGTTAAAATCTTAATCATAAACACATTCCAAGCTTTAGTTCAATTAATTCCTAAACTAAATAGAAAAATTATGAAAAATATATCACCAAGTCAGGAAGCAACATGTTAATATCCACACAAAATTCAGCAAAAAAAAAACATAAAAGAATTATCCCAAATTAATTGCTAAAATTCTAACGAACAAAATGGGAATTAAAATAGGACATGGTAGTGCAGTACTGAATCCAGGAGTTTACTGAAGAAGGGCGCTAGGACCAACCCAACCTGTAAGAAAAACTTTCAACTTAACTTGCCCAAAAAGAAATGGCATTGGGCCTGGGGGAGGATTGTCCAGCGAAAAAAAAGCCCAAGGGAAACTTCAATCCATGGAATTGTTCAAGAAGGCAAAACAAACCATTTTCCAGCGTCCATTTCAACTTCATCGAATAACCTAAATCTCTCATCTCCTTCCCAATCCCTCCGCCATTTCAAATCTCGGTTCAACCTCCATTCGTCTTTCTCGATGAAAACAGTGCGGCGATCCTCTTCCAAGCGCGATGACGCCTTTCTCTTCCAACATACGTTCTTCTTTGTCGCGATTTAGCAATCTCTGCTCATCTTCACCTTCATCCGTCCTTGCATCAATTTGTAGGGCTTCCGTCTTGTTTCTTTCCCAATCACGGCAAAACCTTAAATATGGAGATGAATATCAAAGTCTACCCGAGGCTTCCGGTGTTTCTCTTGATTTATGAAGAGAACAAAGAAAATTTGAACAAACACATGTAGTATTGTGCTCTTCATTAAACTCTTATTCCTCTATTCAACTTTCTGCAGTTCCGCGATGTCGAAATGTTGTTGTTCTTGTTGTATGATGCATATTTGATAATGATGATTTGTGATGTGGTTGAAGATTGAAGAAGAATGTGATGAAGATGTTGGTGTTGTTGAAGAAGCTGAGGAATGTTGTAGCATTTTGAAGCTGTCTTAAAGTTGCGATGGTGATGAAGCAGATTGAACAATTGATGATGATGAAGCTATGTGAAGATTTTAGAGGAGTAATAATTATGGTAATTGAGGTTTTCATAAGAAAATTGACGAAGGTTGGATATGCCGAGGGGTGAGAGAACTGAAAGTCCTTGAAGATTGTAGGAGAGTGATAATTATGCAGGTGAGTTTTTCTGTATTTTTATCTGTATGAATGAATGATCTTGAATTCCCTCTCCCTCCTTCTCCATGTATTTGTTATATGTATGTTGAAAGTAGTTAGAAACATTAAGGAGGCTGTTAGAGTTCTATAGAGTTAGTTAGGAGCTAGCAATTGTTTTGTTATGGTTAGCAAGTTAGTTGGAGGGATATTTCTGTTATGACAGTTGGCTTTCTATTATTGACAGTTGAAGTCAGTTATGTATGGAAGCTAGTTAGGAGTCGACAGTTAGAAGGATGAGTTATAGGATGGAGAGTTATTTATGGTTTGGAAGTTAGTTGGAGTTCTGTTAGTGTTCTATTTTTTGGCAGTTAAGAAGTTAGGAAAATGGCAGATTAATTGGTTAGGAAATTTTTCTGTTGACAGTTTGCAGGGCTGTTTGGAGAGAAGGTTAGCAATTCTATTAAAGGTTCTTTTTTTTCTTGCTGGAAGTTTGTTAGTGAGTGCAGTTGGTTAGCTATTGTTAGTTACAGAGAAAAAGTCTTGGGTCTGTTTTGACAGTTATAGGTTAGTTGTAGATATCTTAGGAATTTTAATTAGGGAATGAGCTGGTAAGTTGTCTTTGAAAACTCAGCTTGGATATCATGGATTGCTCTAATGTTTACGTAAAGATGAGCTATTTATTTGTTCTGGATTTTCTGTTGATCTGGTTATTTCGTATTAATGTTAGGTAACTGGACATGGCTACAGTCTGCTCTCAGTTTGAGTATCAGCTAGATGGTTAATTGATTCGGCGCCCAATAATTAGTTATGTGTGCAGGTTCATCCAGCTTGGTATTTGGAAGCTGGCTTAGTTTGAGCTAGATGTAGTAATGGTTTGCTCTTGCAGGTATGTAGCATGTTGTTTTTATACAACAGTTTTTATATAATGAAGTTGGCATGAATGATGATATTTGTTGCAGCATGTGTGATATGTAATAGTGCTTATTCTGAACTTGAGTTATCCAGATTCCACGTTGATGCTTGTTTTATCCTCTTTTGTGCAGATTAATAACATTGTAGCAATTGGTAGGAAAGTAAGCATGAACTGCTTTTGATATGCTGACTGACTTGGTTATATTGTGGGGCTGCAAATATGGGAAACAGGTTGTTACAAAGCTGTTTTGGTCTAACTATCATCTTGGTTTGGAGACTTGAAAGAAAACATGGAATTTGATTGAGGCATGAAGACGGAAGCATGGCAAGCTGGGTTTTCTATTCTCACATATGGTCTTTTTCCAATCCTTGCAATGTTCATGATATTCATAATTTGAGCTTCTCGCTTTATTGTTGGTGTAATGATTTGAGTTTGTAAATGACAATGGTGTACTCCAACACTTGAACTTTGAATGAGGAAGTTTTGGATGAAATTTGGATAGATTTTGAATAAGTTTTCCTTGACATTTCGCATGAAATCGGAGCTCTTGATCATGAATGTCGTTTAAATTCTTTAGAATTCAACATCAATCTTTTTAAGTATTCAAAAGTGTATGCTTTTCTCCTTCAAATTGAATTCGAAATTCACTCAATTTCTTTTGGACTTGCAATTGAATACTCATTTCTTTGATCCTGAAATATTGTTGGTAGAATAATGATGAATATTGTGGACTTTGATGATGAATGTATTTGAACCATGATTTTGCAACATTCTTTCTTTTTTCCAATATTTCATGCTTATCATGACTCTAAAGTATCAATGAACGGAAATACCAATGTACCAAAACTTCTTCCAATTCGCCCTTTGACATTTAGAGCTTTCTTCTTGATTTTTTCAATATAGAATGAGTCTCTAATGGAACTTGAATTCTTATGAACCCTTGTCGAATCAGGAATCTTGAATCTCAATCAAACTTTATTCCGTGTTTGCACCAATGGATCCATATATGGAAGTCCCAATAGCTTAAACTTGACTTTGAAATGATCTTGTATCAAATGCACAACATTTTCTTGTAAAGATCATAACCAAATAAACCAATCTTCTCATGACGATTCACAAAAAACCCTAATTGTGAAACGCGCCACATGAATACCATGCAACTAAAACCTTAAAATCCACCAGATAACCATTAACACAACAAAGGGAATCCCTGTCTGTGATTAAATCTCAAATCCAATACATTGTTCTTGAAACAACCATTATGCAAAATCCCAACTTGTGATCGATGGTTCCTGAAGAAGAACCTCTATTAGAGCACAATAGCTGAAAAAGTCCTGATCTTTGCTCACACATAGAGAGATAAACCCTAATAGCTTTGTATCTTGATAAGAAGAAGTCCAAAAATGAGCATGAACCAAAACCCTAATTCCAGATTCTTGTAAACCATGAAGGAAAAAAATAATCAATCTTATTCAATCATATACACCTCAAATCAGTCATAAACCCTAGATTCATAGTTACTAACCTTTTGAACCTCATATACTCTTTTGAATGCAATGCATGCTACGTTAGTGACATAATGGAATATATGCAACTGAATGCAAAAGTCTAAGCCAAATAAAATAAATTAGGAGGGCAACTTTTGGGGTGCAACAGTAGGATATCCCTAAAGTCCGACACTTATTCTTCTAAGCCTCCTTTTCCTGCTGCATCCTGACTAGGCCAAGCTGAATCTCTTCCAAATCATCTAAAAGGGGAAGAGTGGTCTTCACAAACATACCAGGCATAGGTGCTTTACGGTAATATGGCATCTTAAACTGGATGGCTCTTGCTTGTACCCACTGAAGATAAGGCTCCAAATAAACAACCCCTCTAGGTCCCAAGTCCTTTCTACTTTTCCTGTGAATATGACGCCAAGCCTTTGCAATCTGATCCTTAGCTTCCTTATGATTATCTCCCTCTTTAAGAAAGAAACCACTCAGATGAATACTATTTGGCTTATCCCTCATCGGATATCCAAGTTGTCATCGTGCAAGAACATGATTGTAGTTAATTCCTCCCTTTTGTACCAAGAAGAGGTACATTGGGGAAACTACCACAACTATCGACAATCTCTACATTATGGTAAGCCTGATGGTATCAAACAATATTTGACTGAGTGAGGGCCATAATCTTTGGTTCCCAACGAGGTTCTTTCCTGACATCTCAGAAAGCATTAGACTGAGGCAAGTGAGAAATAAACCACTGATACAATAAAGGCGTGCAGCATATGATCATCCCTACATGATAAGAATCCCGAAGATGATTAGAGTAATAAGAATCACCTAATAATGTAGGAAATGGATTCCCTATCATAAATATCCTTATGGAATTGACGTCCACAAAGTTGTCGACATTTGGAAATAAGAACAACCAATAGGAAAGTAGAGCAAAGATGGCCTCAAAAGCAACCATACTCTTCATCCTAGAAAAATAGCAAGCTTTCTCCAATAAAAACGGAGCAGGTAATCCTCTAATTCCTCCTTTTGTAGTCATGTGGGCTTCAACCTCTGAATTTCCCAAATGAACCAAAGCAGCAATCTCATGAGATGTTGGCTCCCCCTCCAAACCGGTGAAAGGAACATGATCGGTAACAGGTAAACCCAATAGATAACAATAATCCTCTAATGTAGGCATCAATATATTATTAGGGAAAGTGAAACATCGCGACACCGAGTCATAGAAATAGACCAAAGTCGAGAGAATACCCTCCTTCATCCTAAGCTTCATGAGAGACACGGTGGATCCATACTTCTTCTGAAAATCTGCAAAACTCAGAATCACGGGAATTAGACTTATCAAATCATATATCTTGGGATTCTTGAAATTATACTTGCAAGTTTTTCTTTTTACAGAATTCATGTCATAATACCTGAGATATTCACAAAGAGTCAACTTTAAGTCCCTTGAACCATAATGTTTTTTTAAAAGATTCTCATGGGTGCATGAATGTATGGTGCAACAATCACACACAAGTTCACAAACATGGGGAGTTCATAGGTTCGACGTCACAAGCATGGAGTCAAAGTTACTGCCCACAAGGTATTGTCTAATAGTTTATCACTTGCCAAACAAGGTTCTAAGAGGTTCCCAAAGTCTACATCCTTCCTTCGGATATTACCAACGTCCCAATTGACTCGGTAATTAGTAATATTCTCAAGAAAAACATGTCCGAGCATAGTATCGCATGACAACCATTTCCGGGTTGCTCCATCATAGCTTGCACACTACACCTAAAAGGCCAAGATGGGTTAAGGTTTCTACAGTCCTCAATTTCAGCAGGCTTTCGGGTCGAAAGTAGCACATCTTCTTGATTACTTTGTAAACGACACTACAGTCAAAGGGGCCTCCATTGAGTGATGGATCTCATGCTTCTTTTTTGGGATTACTCCCTCAAAGTTATCATGACTATACCGCCCGTCCTATCTTAAGTTTTCCCAAGTCCTGGTAGAGGACTTATGAGAAATCACCAAGCATCCTGAAAACTAGGAAAATCTAGACAAACATATATACAACATATAACATGTAAACAACAATAGCACATACACAAATAAACAAAGATAGACTCAACCCACTTAGGGATGGACCAACAATAGCTCGATATTTCCCCAGCAGAGTCACCATTTTTTCTGTAGCGATAGAAATGTTGAGACTAAGCCATTGTATTGACTTGACTCACACAGATCAAAATAAAAATCTCCACCGTGCTTTATTGTTTCCAAAGGAATGTGAAAAGAGCGAATAACCCAAAAAGAGGAGGGGAGAGAATCTAAGTTCGATGGTTGGTTATGCAAAGGGAAGGTATTAGTACCTTAAACATCTACGGTACTCCACATGAACCTCTTTGAAAATTTGTGTGTTTTGCTATAAAAGTTGTATAAAAAATAGGTGGTGGAGATGAGAAAAGAAGCATTTTTATAATTTTTGCACCCATCGTGGTTGTGAACCTTTAGTGCCTATGTACCACCTTCCGTGCAATAGGGGATCAGGATACTCATAGTTCATCTTTAAAAACTTTAAAACACAAGTGTGTTGGTTAATTTTAAGATATGAGACATTATCATTTTATCCGAGTGGAAAACATACTTACTACCCACAGTTATCCTCCACTTTGGCACTATGTTAAGCAATCGTAAGTGGACTTATATAGAAGTCGCACCTATTTTGAGGCTGGTCAATAGCAATCTTTGTACCATATGTTTAGAGAAATGATATGTAAATTATTCTCCAACAAAATGTAGTACAAGCAAGAAGGGGATAAGATGAAGATGGAAGGGATAATAATTAAACCACATTTGAACAAAACATTTAATCAAACTATCATTAAAATCAATTATCTATTTTGGCGGAGTTAAACTCAGCATCCAAGATACAATGATGTTAATGAAGCTCGTGATCAAAATCTCATAGTTCAAGATCAACCAAAATATATACAAAAATAAAATTGTATTTAAGAATAAAGAAAAATATTTTTTAAAATGGTTTTAAATTAAAATAAAAGAGGAAAATAGAAACTATATTCAAAACGTCCAAGAAAAATTCAATGAAACCATAGAAAAATCATATATGAGCTCAAATATTTTTATAAAATTTTCCGTAATTTTTTTAATGTCACAAAATATTTTTTAAATTAAAAGAAATAGGCAAAATAAACCAAAAATTATGAAAAATAGTAAAGTCAGAAATAAAAATAAAATGAGGTCAAAAATATTTGTCAAGAGGTCAATGGATCATTCCATAATTTTTTCAGAATTTAAAAATAAAGAAAAGTATTTTTAAACATTTAAAACAACTCAAATAAAGTGAAAAAATATAATAAATATCAAAACACAAAATAAAATTGTGAAAAAATAATAATCAGAAAAAGAAGAATCAAAAGTATTTTTAAGAATTTTTTCATATTTTTTGAAGTTAAAATGATTTTTTTATGAATTTTTGAAGTTTAAAACAAATAAAATATAAAATTAAAAAATAAAATAAAAACCGAAAAGATGTAGACCATTGGGTGAGAGACAAAACATGTTAGTAAGCTAATAAAATGGATCAGACGCACTATGCATATCATGGTCCTTAATGAATAAAACACTGAATCATTTATTAAAATCAGAATTTAAAAAAAACAAGTGGCATGATATCATTGGTTGAGAGATGACACATTGGTCATCTTCAATCTCCAGGCACGTGAATTGCAGGTATCTGAAATGGAAAAATTAGAGCTCGAGACTGGTACATTCTCTTCGTCTCTTCAAGACGATTCCAATGGCACCCTTACAAAAAATTTATATAAAGTGTAGCTCAGTCGTTTTGGAAGGAAAGATTTGAAAAGGGATTTGAAAATTCATGGCCAAAACTCACTTCCAGATGAAAACAAATGTTACGACTAGAATCAGAATGATGAGAGCTTCATTACAATACCAAAGTTTGAGAGATTTTATGAAGGAATCTACCTATTGAAATTCAAATTCAGAGCTCTGGAACTTGACTTGGCTAGTGCGATTTAAGAAGTCTTCGGGCTTGGTACTTCTTCTGTTAGCTTCAGTTAAGTTCAAGGATGGATAATTGACAAAGAAAATGGTTTGAGGAAAGATGTAAAACCAAATTTGAAGTTGCAGAAAAGTGGGTTCAAGAGAGAGTTTGGCAGGGTGATTCTGGCTAACTAAGCTTGCGAAAACGAGTGGGATAGAGCCTGAATTTATAGGAGAAGTGAATGGAATCAAGAGGAGGGGTGAATGATGCAATTTTGAGGGAAATCGTGCACACCTATTTTCATGAAATAAGTGTGATCATATATGCATCAAAACTCAACCAAATGATGCATTTTGACATTCTAAATCATCCACACGCTTATACTAATCAAGTTTAAGTAGAAAACACGCACATATTTGGTGATTAGAAGTCAAGTTATGGAAATTTCATTCTGAGTGTTTGAGAAACTTCAGTTCCAAGGTACAAATTTTGACGTGTTGGAAATATGAGATAACAAAATTTACAATGTGCAAGGAATCGAATCAAATAGATGCTTGAGCTAAAAGTTATGATGAATCAAAGTTGAGAAAAAAGATGTTGACTTTTTGTACTTCAACAAATTCTACGTTTTTTTTCAAAACTGGCCTATAATGTCTTGCATCCAAACATGGTCTTCCATTTAAAATTTTCTCTTAATCAAAAAAGATGGCATGGAGTGGATCCCTTGAATGACATTTTGAGATTTGAACCATTCAAAATCTCTAAAAAATGAGAAAGTTATGACTTGATGATGTTGGTGAAAATTCATGAGATGACCTATTATCTTTTGCATCCTTAGGGCATCTTTCATCAATTTTAAAGATTTTCACATAAAAGAAGGGTTGAATTTCATATCCTTAAAATCATTATGGAAAAATAATGGGCTCAAGGAGATAAAAATTGACCAAGTTATGATCTTTTGAAGTCACGTAAGGGAATTTGATGGAATATCTTAGAGGACTTATAATCTTTCTTCAACATTAAGCATCTTACACATGAAATTTTATTGAAACTTTTGAAGTTATTTGTTGATAAATCTTTAAAGAGGATCATGTCTTTGGAATCACTCAAAAATACTAAAAGATGAGCAATATATAGCCCTTAGAAGTTCAAACCCTAACTCTTAGAGCAACAAAATCTCTTAGAAACCCTTTTCAAATTTGAGAAACTTTCTTGCATAAATATATTTGTCTTGTAAATATAAGTTGTTAAGGATGATAATAAGAAACCGTAGCAACCATAACCATTTCCAAATATTAAGAATTGATGGAATTATGCACTTGTGATCAAGAAATCAAGAACTTGTCCAACTAGGTCAAACTCTTTAATCAACTTTTGCATCCTTTGACGTTCTTTGACAAATTGAAGCATGATGAATAAAAGTAGACCTTGTCATGATATTACTTCAAAGCATCTTCAATGATTAAGCTTGAATCTCAATGAAGCTTTGTTGAAGAAGTCATGAAAATAAACTCATGAACCTATAGATCAACTGGATGAAATGTGTTGTGCTTCCACCTATAGCATCATAAACTAGAGCAAACATTCATAATATTCATTAGTTAAAAGTTAATCAAAAACAAAAATAGATGATCACGATATACAAGTCAAGGTGATTGGTTATTTCTCATGAGAAAACTTAAAGATAGGGAGAACCAAACCCTGGTGTGATCTTGTTGTAATTGAGTTGATATGAGATGATAGAGGAATCTTAGGGGGAAAAATCGGGGTACAACACCTTGCCGACCCAATAATGCATACAAGCCTTTCACAAGATGTCCAGATTCATGCAAAGTCCAATAATGCATACAAGCCTTTCAAATCGTTCTATTTTGGCTTTATTATGGCTTCATGGCTTTAATTCCTTGCCATGTGTTGTACCCCAAAATTTTCCCTCGCATTTTTCCTCAAGAAATCACAGCTTCAGGCGCTTCCTGATTTTTCAAACTGGCTCAAGAATCGGTCAAACAGACTTTTCTCGTCATTCAGACAAAATTAGGGTTTTTATTGATTTTCACGGCCCTAGAACAGTTCACATAGTTTGCTTAGGGTTTTGGTTGATTTTGGCTCAACTTTGATCAGGCGAACGTTTCTTTGACATTTGGCCAGGAATTAGGGTTTTTTATGCGCGGTTCCTTAGAAAGGTTTAACTTTACAGTGCTTTTCAAGTTATGCTGAGATGTGGATTGAAACATTTGGATTGAGTTCGCATTGTGTGATTAAATCAGTGAAAGGATACATTTGGATTGAATTTGCAGTGTTTGGTAAAAATCAGTAAAAAGAAAATACGTCTGGGCAATTGTTGTGATTGACTGTTGTTTTGCTTTGGATGTTGGAAGCGCCAAGTTTATTAATTGATCAACGCTGAAACAATGTTTAGTTAATTGTTTATTATTCTAAGATTAAATAGTTGGAATTTATTTTCAATTATTTTAATTTAAAGAATTATAAATAATAAAGTAAACAATTGAAAAGAATAAGAAGAATTAATCAAATAAAAGGATTTTTATTTCATCTTTAAATATTTGTTACAATTGTTATTTAAATACAAGTATTCATTTACAAAGTATTTATAATAATGATATTACATTTATTTAAATTTAAATAAAACGATCCTAATATTTTTCTAAGTCTTCAATTCTTCATCCTCCATCTTTTGCTATTCCTCTCCATTTAATTTTTATCTGCAAAGAAAAGAAGAAAAAGTCAATTGAAGCAGATAAATAATTAAAGGAGCAGACAATTAATTTAAGTTCATCATTAAAGGAAACTGACTGGAATCAGTTAGCCCTCTCTGCAAATCACGGGATTTCTCCCGGTTCACAAAGAAGGATGAATATTGCTTGCTAAACATGAAATGCAAAGTTGAAAAATGCGCAAATTCAAAATTGGCCAACCAACTGCATAGTTCAAAGCAAACAGCATGTATCACTATGAAAGTTCAAACTGAACTACAAAATTCCCAAATTCAAAACATTCAAACTAGTCCAAAAGCTGTCAAACTGTCCAAGATATGGAAAGATATCAAACAAAAGGCTATCACGAAAATGCAAGAAAGCTGCAGAGGAAGATAAAGTATGCAGGTTAAAAACCAACTTTGCAAGCAATTTCACTATCATCATTTTTCCAGCAGCTACCTTTTCAGATCTAAAGTACAAGCATAAACATTTTTTAATATTTTAAATTGTACTGGAGAGAGGAGAAGAGAGATAAAGAAAAGGGCTTACAGGCTTTAGGCGGGAAGGAAGAGACAAAAAAAATATAAAAACAAGCTACAATAGAACAGTAAAGGGGGGGGGCGAACAAATAAAAAAAAAAGATAATGGAGAGCAAGCAAAAAAGCCTCAAGCTCTTAGTCTCAACCTTCACAAGTCTCAACCTGCAAAAAGTCTCAAACCCAAGAGCCAAACCTGCTGAAAAGAAACAAACATGTTCAAAGCCCAGAACCTGCAGTCAAGCCTAAAAGTTAAATCCTAGACCCCTGCTTAAACATAAACCACTGTCAACTAAAGCCAGCAATGTCTAAACCAGTACAACCTGCTAAGCCATAAGCTGAAACCTCCAGCCAATAACCTATCAAACCATTAACCATCAGTAACCTGTTTCCAGCCTCAATCAAAACCAGTTAAAACCTAAATTGTCAAGACCTCAAAGCCTTTCAAGCCTCACCATTCAAAAAGACAAACCACTGTCAACCCAACCTATATTCAACCAAAAGCCATAACTGATGCAAGCCTCAGCCAAAACCTCTTACATCCTGCATCAAGCCTAAGAAAAAGCCATAGCCTTAATCAAAGTAAACCCTGTCAAGCATTCACAAATCAAACACAAACAGGCAACTCAAGCATTCACAGGGCATACAGAAGCGAGGCATCAAGACAAGCAAGAAGAAGAAGTGAAATCAAAGAGGTTTTCAGTTCAAGTGTCATCATCAAACCTAAGGGACAAAGTACGAAATACCAGGAATCCAAGCGAGCTCAATGTCTTCACCGTCTCTCCTCCGTCAAGCCTCCAAACGCCTCCGATCCCATCCTCATTCCTCCTCTGCCTCCTCCAAAAGGTAGAATTTCTTTCCATTCCTTTTCAAAACCTCGCGTAAACCAAGAATCAGAATCCATAAATGAAAAAAGACTAAACATGCAAAAAGGGAATTAACGAAAATCCTAAAAACGCAAACGAGAAATCATACCCCTTCTTACTGTCGATCGAGTGAGCCTGAGGTTGAGAACGGATAATGGCGTGGTGGCTCTAGGCGGAGGTCCCGATCAGTAACCGTTGCATTGAGCGAAGAAGAAGACGAAGTGAAATAAACGGTGCTGTAAACCCTAAGCCCTTCATCCAAATGATACAATAACTCACAACCCTAAAAAACAAACGTGAAACATTTGGGCCTTGCCCATTTCTGAAATGCCTAAAGCCCATTCTGTTAAGACTAAAATCATGTTTATATTAACATCTTTTATCACTTAACCCAATACCTCAATTTTTGTTCTAATTTTGTATAAATATATTAATTAAAACAACTTGAAATATTAATTTTTCTTAAAAAAACATTTTCCTTTTCCTTTTATACATAAAATGATTAAGTAAATAAAAAATACTTTCATACCTAAATACATAATTCTTTCTTTAAAATAACACATTTCTTTTCTTAAAAATATTCTTTGTACATAAATCATAATTACATAATTTTTCCCTTTAGATAAATACTTTTCCTTTTTTAAAAATATTCTTTGTACATAATCAATTAAAATACATTTTTTTTAATATACATAATATAATTAAAACTTAAAACATTTTTCTTTCTTTTAATTAAAATATTTTTTTTTGTACATATTAAAGAAAAATACAAGATTACAAATTAAATAAAGAAAACATCTAATTCTTTTATTAAGTAAACCATACTTGATAACACATTAAATTCACATTTTCTTAATTTATAAATAATTCTCATTACACTTACACCATACATTTACTTTGCTTCACATATACGCAATTGCTTTTCTTCTACATTGCTATACGTGATACATATATATTTGATCGCAATTCGATTTGGTTGTAATTACTTAAGTCTCATCCCCATTTGTACATTTATTCCCCCACTCCCGGATACTATCTGTAATAGCGTAGACTTTAAATTCTTGCAATTTACCGCTTTCGAATTATACCATGGTTAGACCTAGGGTTTGCATGCACATAAAATCAAACGCTAGATAACCTAATACAAGACAAATACATGAAATAAATACACAATCACACTTGCACCCCCTAGGGTGATCCCACATGTTGCCTTCTAAAATGGGCCATGCTTGCACGCCGAGTTTCTTTGGCAAAACAATTCAAATGATCATAAGTCCCTCGATGACGCTTTCGAAAGTCGCCTATCAAAATGATCAAGCCCCTTCAAGCAAATTGCCAAAGACACTTGGCACCATTGCATTCATGGTCCGTACGATGACCCGCGCCCGTCCCAATCACTTCCTAAACGCAAGATTGTCCACCAAATTCAATGGTGGAACAAAATTGTTAAAAGGGGTTGAAAACATAGAGAAAACCTTTGAGTATAATAGGGGTAGACAAAGCTCTTAATTACTTGAGATAAACTTGCAAAAACACTTGCCTCCTTTTCAAAAACCACACTTCATACACACTTTTAAAACAAACTCTCAAAAACATTTTGAAACATCTTTTCGAAAAGATACACACCGTTGTATATACTCAAGCACGAGTCATTACAATGGTTGCCGAAACAAAGGCGTCTATTTCCAAAACATTTTCAAAATACACACATACACCACAATTTCAAGCAATAAAAAATCAAGGCAAGTGATCTAAAAAACCAAGTAACTAAGAGCCCATGGATAACCATGGATGAAAAGGGTGCTAATACCTTCCCTTTTCATAATCTACCCCCCGAACCCACGAAATATATCGAAAGGTTTTTCCTGTGCTTTTTAACCTTTCCTTTAGGATAAAATAAAAAGTAGGTGGCGACTCTTGCTAAACCGAACAAGTGCGAATACAAACGCAAAACTCAAGTCAGTTCTCCCACCGTATCACAGAACTGGCGACTCTGCTGGGGACATTTCTCAAAAGTGGGGTTACCTTAGGGTTTAGATCACCTTTGTTTTCAATTGATTGGTTTGTTTGCTTTTACATTTGTGGGCTTTGCATCGGAGTTTCATAGATCCTAACCCGGATCTGGGGAATACCTTTTTTAGGTAGCATAAGATGTTAGGGACCTGTCCGAGGTATACCGACATGGGTGAAGCAGTGGCTACGTTGGTGTGGCACCTTGGTCTGTACCGATATCCCTTGTGTTGAAACGGGGAGAATATGGGTCTTCCAAGGAGTCATTAAACACCAATCGGCCTTAGAACCCTAAATTGACCCAACTTGGCCATAGAACAGTAGCAGTACGCTACACTCATTGAGGCTAAACTCTCGCGATGGTTCCGGCCGCAAGAAAAGATAGCGATGCTGGAGTTATGACCGATTGAGGGTAGTCAGTGATATTGAGATCCTCTAGAACCCGGTTACTTTTGATAGGACAGGTCTTAACCGACGAAACTGAAAGAGGGTAGTACCTGAACCTCATGCAAGCCTAAACCTAAAGACTTGTTTGCTCTGTGTGAATATGTTTGCTTGTATATACACTCATTTGCTTTTACATGCATGTGCATAACATCATAACATCATACCATAGCATTTTCAATAACCATTTCAAGGATCTCGAGGGTTCTTTTGATGCAGGGTTACGTTGAACTAGACGTCTATCAAGGGGTAAGAGGTTTTCTCCTCTAAACAGATGCCATCAAAGATCAAGTGCAACAACTTGAATCAGTGGCTATGACCCACTCGACATGGTGAGCTTGATTCTTGTGGAAAGACATCCACCAGTGCACAGTTCTCCAATCAAAGTTCAAGTGCAACAACTTGAATTAGTGGCTGTGACCCACTTGACATGGTGAGCTTGATTCTCGTGGAAAGACATCCACCAGTGCAAAGTTCTCCAATCCAAGATCGAAGTTCAACCTCTAACATTCTCTTGTGTTTACCCCAAGAGATCCTTGAAAACATTGCATATATATCACACATATCATTGCATAACAGGTTTCTCCCATACAGGTCTCCTTATTCTTCCTGCTGTTTATTTCAGTAAGATGGATATAGAACAAACAGTGAAAGATCTTCAAGCTCAAAATGCTCAATTCCAACAAATGCTGTTGGCTATGGGTAAAGGGCAAGAGGATCCGACAGCTCTTCTTCTCAAAGACAAGAAGAAGAAGTCCAAGAAGGCAGTCCGCATCCTGAACTTGAGGAGAAGACCTAAGACCCAAGACCTTGCAACTCCATCCAACACAGGAGGTAGTCTTGAAGAAGACCACAATGTGGAGATTGTTGAAGAAGAAGCTGACTACTCCGAGGAACAATATCCTCCCACTGATGACAAGTACAAAGAGTTGGAGGATCGCCTCAATGCTATGGAGATCCAACAAATACCTGGCTTGGATCTAGGAGACATGGGTCTAGTTTCTGGATTGGTCATCCCTTCAAAGTTCAACGTTCCTACCTTTTCTCTGTACGATGGAGTCTCTTGCCCTAAGATGCATCTAAAGTCTTATGTCCGCAAGATTCAACCATACACAGCTGATAAGAGGCTTTGGATCCATTTCTTCCAAGAAAGTCTGGTAGGGGCTCAACTCGAATGGTTCTATCAATTGGAGAGTTCTCGCATCCACACCTGGGAAGATCTAGCCAGGGCCTTTTACGAACAGTATCAGTACAATGCTGATCTCGCACCAACTCGAGTGCAATTGCAGAGCATGACCATGGGTTCTGACGAGAGCTTCAAAGGGTATGCTAAAAAATGGAGAGATCTGGATGGTAGGGTGCAACCCCCTTTAACTGACAGAGAGTTGATTGACATCTTCATGGGAACTTTGACAGGGCCTTTCTTCAAGCACTTAATTGGAAGCTCCTCAGCTGGGTTCACCGAGCTAATACTGACCGGCGAAAGTGTCGAAGCTGGCATCAAAAGTGGAAAGATCCAAGGAGCTACAACCTCCGATACTCGGATAATTCCCTACAACGGAAAGAAGGAGTCCAATGCCGCGAGCAGTCAAAAGGGTCGTCTTGACCAACATGTAGGGGCAGTCGTGATCTCTAACCCTACATTTTCTCAGCAAAGACAGGGGCATCAGCATAAGGAGGTCGCACCTAAGAGGCAGTTCACTAAGATCAACATGTCACTGTCTCAAGAACTGCAACACTTGTTGAAGAGGGATCTGATTACATTGAGGGCTCCTCTCCGGAACCCAAACACTTCTGCTCTTACTTATCACCCCAATGAAAGATGTGAATACCACTCTGATAGCCCGGGGCATGATACCAACAACTGTTGGCCTCTGAAGAACAAGATCCAAGACATGATCGATGCCAAGGAGATTGAGTTTGGTCCCCCAGAGACCCCAACATGATCACTCCTCCTATGCCAAATCATTGAGATTGTTTTTTGTTTCGTTCGAATTTTCAAGTTGTAACTTCTTATATTATTCAAACAATTATCTTTTAATGCCAAACTCTGTTTCATTAATGCATTGCATATGTTTGTCTTGAATTCATTCATTCGTTTTCACTACTCTTATGCTTTCTTTATGATACTTAACTCTTGATAAAAAGCTGCAAGCCTTTAGAGGGAGGATGACGAAACAATACCATAATCTCATACCGTATGCTTTTGAACAGACCTTGCTGATGATGTACAGTCATTTCTTTCAATTCCCAAACACTGGAGTTATAAGGAAGATAATCCCTAGTCAACCCCTTCGAGCCAAAGAAGTAGGAGTTTTCTGTTCTAAACAATCAAAACCTTTGATATAAACCTGGGGCAGGGTAGTATCTCAGTTAATTCAAAAGAAAATGCGCATTGAAGTCGCAAACTCTCAGTTCGTAACACAACGAACGACGTCAAAGAAAAAGAAAAGCATTCCTTTGGAATCAAAAGACAAGGGTGGTTCCCTACCACATAGGCAGTCAATCTCTCAAAAGAGAAAAGCCCACCGAGCCACAACCTGCAAAGGAGGTTTAAGAAAGCTGGGGCATCCCGCTGACTGTAATCTCGAAAACGGGAACAGTCAGGCAAAAGTTAGGGATAACAAATCAAAATCAAAATAGTGAGGTCACTACAAATCCTCAACAACATGAAAAATGTTGAAAAAGAAAAAGGAGATGATGACTGTCTCCCCAAATTCAACTAGTGAACTGTCGCCCAAAAGTCGTTCCAAACTCAAAACAGAGTACAACGCACAATTAACTGAGCTTAGGTTTGAAGAACATCACGAAGAGCGGGTGGGTACAAATATACTTTGAGCCTTTATCCTTTGTTTCTTAAACCGTGAACCTAGCCACGTTACAACCCTTCAAAAGTCCTAATTGAAGCGAGTTAATTCGAAAGCATACTGTTACAAAAGGTATCCTGACTCCTGTAAGGCTTTGCTCTAAAATCTTGTGTTGACTTGTCTTATAAAAAGTTTTCTGCTAAAAAACGCATTTTTCAAAACTTCGAGACAAACATAAACTTTGCATTGTTTGAATATCACTGTTTGCATTTGGCTATTTGTTTGACAACGAAGAATTTCATACAGCGAATGTTCGGAGGAACGAAAACTCTCTCAGTGAACAAAATCACTCCAAAAGGATGACACTTCCAACGACAAATCTCCTGTCAACAAGGGGCACGACATGTCACCATCCAGTTAACCTGGGGCAGTCCAACCAAGATTTCAACAGATCTATCAAAGTCCAGTTAACCTGGGGCAGTCCAGTCAAGGTTTCAACAGATCTTTCAAAGTTCAGTTAACCTGGGGCAGTCCAGTCAAGATTTCAAGAAATCTCTCAATCCGCAGAGTAATCTGATTCAAGACTCCTTCATCACCACTTGGGGCATTCGAATGTCAAAAGTGTTCAACAATTCCCTCATCACCTCAGAAGATTGATATAGTTCCAGATGTGACCCAAATTTGGCGACATTCTATAACTCATTCAGATTTGCTTCCAGATATAGTTCAAGATGTGCCCCAGATTTGGCGACATTCTATAACTTATTCAGGCTTTCCTTCCAGATATAGTTCCAGATGTGACCCAGATTTGGCGACATTCTCTAACTCATTCAGATTTTCTTCCAGATATAGTTCAAGATGTGCCCCGGATTTGGCGACATTCTATAACTTATTCAGGCTTTCCTTCCAGATATAGTTCCAGATGTGACCCAGATTTAGCGACATTCTATAACTCATTCAAGACCTTCATCCAGATATAGTTCAAGATGTGACCCAGATTTGGCGACATTCTATAACTTATTCAGGCTTTCCTTCCAGATATAGTTCAAGATGTGACCCAAGTTTGGCGACATTCTATAACTCATTCAAGATCTTCTTCCAGATATAGTTCAAGATGTGACCCAAGTTTGGCGACATTCTATAACTCATTCAGATCTTCTTCCAGATATAGTTCAAGATGTGACCCAAGTTTGGCGACATTCTATAACTCATTCAGATCTTCTTCCAGATATAGTTCAAGATGTGACCCAAGTTTGGCGACATTCTATAACTCATTCAGATCTTCTTCCAGATATAGTTCAAGATGTGATCCAAGTTTGGCGACATTCTATGACTCATTCAGATCTTCTTCCAGATATAGTTCAAGATGTGACCCAAGTTTGGCGACATTCTATAACTCATTCAGATTTTCATTCCAGATATAATTCAAGATATAGTTCCAGATGTGACCCAGAGATGGCGACATTCCGCAATTTATTCAGATTTTTATTCCAGATAGTTCAAGATGTGACCCAGAGATGGCGACATTCAGTAACTTATTCCAGACCAACACCTGCAGCAATCAGAAGATTCTTGCAATCCCCAGTCAAAGACTTTCGGAATCTAATTCCCCTCAGAATCAAGTTTCAAAATCCCCAGCGGAGCTAAACTTCCAATTATCAATCCCCAAGCAGAGTTGAAGACTCTCATTCTCAGTTCCTCACAGAATATTCGAATATTCTCCGGTGAAGATCTCTTCAAGACAGGAATTCCCCAGTAACTTGGCATACAACCCAAGCTCCTGATCCCCCAGCAGTGGTCCCAGGACTCCTCATCTTCAACGATCAAAAGATTCTTGCCCTACCCGGCAGCCAGGGATTTATTTTCCCCGGCGGCAGTCAAGATTCCTTTATCTTCAGCCATCCAGGATTCATCTATCCTCAGCAGGACAACTCATTAGCTTACATGCGCATTCATCACTTTCATATTAACATACATTGCATCATGCATCATGAAATTGCATACGATTAACTCTTTACCTTTTTCAGGTGAGATCAGTCAACAGACAAAGACCATCATCTCCCGAGTTTTTTTCTATAAATAGTTCGGATGTGACCCAGACACGGCGACATTCTGATACTTATTCCAGATTCACTCAGAAATAGTTCAGATGTGACCCAGACACGGCGACATTCTGATACTTGTTCCAGATTCATCCAGATGCAGTTTTACACGGACTCATCATCAGGAAACCCTACACCGGTTCCTTCTCCACTTCAAGACTTCTGAAAACAGTTTATGGATTCTTCCCAACACCGGATGTTAATCTATCACTTGTTCAATTTCTTCCCAACTTTTGAAAACAGTTTACGGACGCTTCCCAACAACGGATGCTGCTCTATTGCTTATTCAATTTCAACTCCTGAAAACAGTTTACAGATGCTCCAAACACGGATGTCGATCTATTGCTTGTTCAGACCCCCAGTTCAGAGACGTTCCAAAACATGGATACCTTTCTGATACTCGCCCACTCACCAGTGACATACATTTCAACAATCATTTCCAGATGGCATCTATAAGCCCATTCTCCTCAACAAACATTTCTAAATGGCATCTTTAAGCCCATTTCCAGATGGCATCTATAAGCCCATCCTCCTACCAGCAGTCACTAGATGGCATCTTTAAGCCCATCACCAAATGGCATCTTTAAGCCCATTCCCTCTACCATCACATTACTGAGTGCAAATTTTCTGGGCACTCTAGTGTCCAATCTCCTTTTACCCTCGAGTCGCGAAAGGCAAACTTGCCAGTCTAACTCTTCAGGTTCAAGAAGATTGAACAGGGGCAACTGTTGTACCCCAAAATTTGCCCTCGCATTTTTCCCCAAGAAATCACAGCTTCAGGCGCTTCCTGATTTTTCAAACTGGCTCAAGAATCGGTCAAACAGACTTTTCTCGTCAGTCAGACAAAATTAGGGTTTTTATTGATTTTCACGGCCCTAGAACAGTTCACATAGTTTGCTTAGGGTTTTGGTTGATTTTGGCTCAACTTTGATCAGGCGAACGTTTCTTTGACATTTGGCCAGGAATTAGGGTTTTTTATGCGCGGTTCCTCAGAAAGGTTTAACTTTACAGTGCTTTTCAAGTTATGCTGAGATGTGGATTGAAACATTTGGATTGAGTTCGCATTGTGTGATTAAATCAGTGAAAGGATACATTTGGATTGAATTTGCAGTGTTTGGTAAAAATCAGTAAAAGGAAAATACGTATGGGCAATTGTTGTGATTGACTGTTGTTTTGCTTTGGATGTTGGAAGCGCCAAGTTTATTAATTGATCAACGCTGAAACAATGTTTAGTTAATTATTTATTATTCTAAGATTAAATAGTTGGAATTTATTTTCAATTATTTTAATTTAAAGAATTATAAATAATAAAGTAAACAATTGAAAAGAATAAGAAGAATTAATCAAATAAAAGGATTTTTATTTCATCTTTAAATATTTGTTACAATTGTTATTTAAATACAAGTATTCATTTACAAAGTATTTATAATAATGATATTACATTTATTTAAATTTAAATAAAACTATCCTAATATTTTTCTAAGTCTTCAATTCTTCATCCTCCATCTTTTGCTATTCCTCTCCATTTAATTTTTATCTGCAAAGAAAAGAAGAAAAAGTCAATTGAAGCAGATAAATAATTAAAGGAGCAGACAATTAATTTAAGTTCATCATTAAAGGCAACTGACTGGAATCAGTTAGCCCTCTCTGCAAATCACGGGATTTCTCCCGGTTCACAAAGAAGGATGAATATTGTTTGCTAAACATGAAATGCAAAGTTGAAAAATGCGCAAATTCAAAATTGGCCAACCAACTGCATAGTTCAAAGCAAACAGCATGTATCACTATGAAAGTTCAAACTGAACTACAAAATTCCCAAATTCAAAACATTCAAACTAGTCCAAAAGCTGTCAAACTGTCCAAGATATGGAAAGATATCAAACAAAAGGCTATCACAAAAATGCAAGAAAGCTGCAGAGGAAGATAAAGTATGCAGGTTAAAAACCAACTTTGCAAGCAATTTCACTATCATCATTTTTCCAGCAGCTACCTTTTCAGAACTAAAGTACAAGCATAAACATTTTTTAATGTTTTAAATTGTACTGGAGAGAGGAGAAGAGAGATAAAGAAAAGGGCTTACAGGCTTTAGGCGGGAAGGAAGAGACAAAAAAATATAAAAACAAGCTGCAATAGAACAGTAAAGGGGGGGCGAAGAAATTAAAAAAAAAGATAACGGAGAGCAAGCAAAAAAGCCTCAAGCTCTTAGTCTCAACCTTCACAAGTCTCAACCTGCAAAAAGTCTCAAACCCAAGAGCCAAACCTGCTGAAAAGAAACAAACATGTTCAAAGCCCAGAACCTGCAGTCAAGCCTAAAAGTTAAAGCCAAGACCCCTGCTTAAACATAAACCACTGTCAACTAAAGCCAGCAATGTCTAAACCAGTACAACCTGCTAAGCCATAAGCTTAAACCTCCAGCCAATAACCTATCAAACCATTAACCATCAGTAACCTGTTTCCAGCCTCAATCAAAACCAGTTAAAACCTAAATTGTCAAGACCTCAAAGCCTTTCAAGCCTCACCATTCAAAAAGACAAACCACTGTCAACCCAACCTATATTCAACCAAAAGCCATAACTGATGCAAGCCTCAGCCAAAACCTCTTACATCCTGCATCAAGCCTAAGAAAAAGCCATAGCCTTAATCAAAGTAAACCCTGTCAAGCATTCACAAATCAAACACAAACAGGCAACTCAAGCATTCACAGGGCATACAGAAGCGAGGCATCAAGACAAGCAAGAAGAAGAAGTGAAATCAAAGAGGTTTTCAGTTCAAGTGTCATCATCAAACCTAAGGGACAAAGTACGAAATACCAGGAATCCAAGCGAGCTCAACGTCTTCACCGTCTCTCCGCCGTCAAGCCTCCAAACGCCTCTGATCCCATCCTCATTCCTCCTCTGCCTCCTCCAAAAGGTAGAATTTCTTTTCATTCCTTTTCAAAACCTCGCGTAAACCAAGAATCAGAATCCATAAATGAAAAAAGACTAAACATGCAAAAAGGGAATTAACGAAAATCCTAAAAACGCAAACGAGAAATCATACCCCTTCTTACTGTCGATCGAGTGAGCCTGAGGTTGAGAACGGATGATGGCGCGGTGGCTCTAGGCGGAGGTCCCGATCAGTAACCGTTGCATTGAGCGAAGAAGAAGACGAAGTGAAATAAACGGCGCTGTAAACCCTAAGCCCTTCATCCAAATGATACAATAACTCACATCCCTAAAAAACAAACGTGAAACATTTGGGCCTTGTCGATTTCTGAAATGCCTAAAGCCCATTCTGTTAAGACTAAAATCATGTTTATATTAACATCTTTTATCACTTAACCCAATACCTCAATTTTTGTTCTAATTTTGTATAAATATATTAATTAAAACAACTTGAAATATTAATTTTTCTTAAAAAAACATTTTCCTTTTCCTTTTATACATAAAATGATTAAGTAAATAAAAAATACTTTCATACCTAAATACATAATTCTTTCTTTAAAATAACACATTTCTTTTCTTAAAAATATTCTTTGTACATAAATCATAATTACATAATTTTTCCCTTTAAATAAATACTTTTCCTTTTTTAAAAATATTCTTTGTACATAATCAATTAAAATACATTTTTTTTAATATACATAATATAATTAAAACTTAAAACATTTTTCTTTCTTTTAATTAAAATATTTTTTTTGTACATATTAAAGAAAAATACAAGATTACAAATTAAATAAAGAAAACATCTAATTCTTTTATTAAGTAAACCATACTTGATAACACATTAAATTCACATTTTCTTAATTTATAAATAATTCTCATTACACTTACACCATACATTTACTTTGCTTCACATATACGCAATTGCTTTTCTTCTACATTGCTATACGTGATACATATATATTTGATCGCAATTCGATTTGGTTGTAATTACTTAAGTCTCATCCCCATTTGTACATTTATGCCCCCACTCCCGGATACTATCTGTAATAGCGTAGACTTTAAATTCTTGCAATTTACCGCTTTCGAATTATACCATGGTTAGACCTAGGGTTTGCATGCACATAAAATCAAACGCTAGATAACCTAATACAAGACAAATACATGAAATCAATACACAATCACACTTGCACCCCCTAGGGTGATCCCACATGTTGCCTTCCAAAATGGGCCATGCTTGCACGTCGAGTTTCTTTGGCAAAACAATTCAAATGATCATAAGTCCCTCGATGACGCTTTCGAAAGTCGCCTATCAAAATGATCAAGCCCCTTCAAGCAAATTGCCAAAGACACTTGGCACCATTGCATTCATGGTCCGTACGATGACCCGCGCCCGTCCCAATCACTTCCTAAACGCAAGATTGTCCACCAAATTCAATGGTGGAACAAAATTGTTAAAAGGGGTTGAAAACATAGAGAAAACCTTTGAGTATAATAGGGGTAGACAAAGCTCATATTTACTTGAGATAAACTTGCAAAAACACTTGCCTCCTTTTCAAAAACCACACTTCATACACACTTTCAAAACAAACTCTCAAAAACATTTTGAAACATCTTTTCAAAAAGATACACACCGTTGTATATACTCAAACACGAGTCATTACAATGGTTGCTGAAACAAAGGCGTCTATTTACAAAACATTTTCAAAATACACACATACACCACAATTTCAAGCAATCAAAAATCAAGGCAAGTGATCTAAAAAACCAAGTAACTAAGAGCCCATGGATAACCATGGATGAAAAGGGTGCTAATACCTTCCCTTTTCATAATCTACCCCCCGAACCCACGAAATATCTCGAAAGGTTTTTCCTGTGCTTTTTAACCTTTCCTTTAGGATAAAATAAAAAGTCGGTGGCGACTCTTGCTAAACCGAACAAGTGCGAATACAAACGCAAAACTCAAGTCAGTTCTCCCACCGTATCACACCATGTATGTTAGCTCATTCATTCATCTATATAATGCCAACAAGAGAAAATCAAGTGGATAAAAAACACTCATAGATGCTGCAAGAATACACTTCAAAATTCTCAAATTTCTCAAAGCTAGGGCAATTCGAAAACCTAACTTGCAGCCACGATCAATCGATTTTAAGAATTTAAAGTGTTCCTGGAGTTCCCAGGAGGCGAACCTGATAGCCATTCAAGATCAAACCACCCGAGGACGTGCCTACTGACTTACACTGGTTTGTTTATATTCTTGAATTTTAAACCATTTAATCGTGCGATTTCAATGAACCTCATGCATATATATTTGTTCGTGTTAATGTTTAGAATGTTTTTTAATCATTATTTGTGAGGTCTAACGCAGGAACAACAATATGCCATCGCTAGACCCCGAATTAGGGGGCTATGATCTTTACTCCCATTAATCCATCGTATTTTTGCATATCGGAGATTCACTCACCCGAGAAGAAGGAGTTGACCATCGTGAGGGGTGGTATGACTCACTAGAGAGCTCACATGGCAGAATGGAATAACACCATTGGCTCATTAAAATCCAGGGGGTCCACCTGGGAGGGCACTTTTTTTCTTGTCTGTCATTAGCACTTGTTTTGAATTATATTATTTTGTTTGGATTGATGTAACAAATGAGCAATACAGTCCAGTGGCAGCGTGCGCGTTCTAAAGGCATACCCCTTCCAGGTCCTGGGTTTGATCCAAGTGTGCGGAAGATTTTATTTTTATTGTATTCTCGTTACAGGTCCAGTGTATACCAGGCCAACGCGCGCATGATGCAACCCACATCTGGGCCATCAAGTCTCAAAAACTCCAGATCCAACGCTTCAAAGAAATCATGACCAAGGTGCACCCTAAGGAGCTGCCTTCACCAATTCTCCAGGAGCTTGAACCCTCTTGCTAATGGGCCTGGGGATTTTTTTTTAAACGCACACTCCCATTTACTTTAAATCTGGCCCATTTGTAATTTTAATATTTTTGGTTGTATCATTTATTTATTTTTGTTTGTTTTAATCAGAAATAATAATAATAATAATAAAATCATAAAAAAAGAGAGATTAGATTTAGGTTTTTTGATTAAATTAATTTTCACAAATATACTTAACTAATTTTATCACTTTTCTTTAATTAAAATTAGGTTTCATAATTAAATCATTTTTCTAAATAAAAAACAACAAAAAAACATTTTTCCTAATCTTAGATTTTTTTTTAGGTTTTCTTAATACTCTTTCCCTCTTCAAACTCTACGCACTCGTTTATTTTTCACATTTTTATTATTGTAACTGCTCAAGTATGTAATAGATAACTATAATCCCTTTACATTTTTATCCCTAATTTTTGTTTTGTAGTCCCCATCCACGAAGCACTGTAATAGGATAGTTTACTTTCCCGCATTTTTACTTCCTGCACTACTGTATTGAATATATATATATATATATATATATATATATATATATATATATATATATATATATATATATATATATATATATATATATATATATATATATATATATATATATATATATATATATATATATATATATATATATATATATATATATATATATATATATTTGACTGTTAGATTAATTAGGCGTGCATGATAAGATTTAAAAGCAAACGTTAAAAAAACTAACATCCAAGATAAACATAACTGAAACACAACACACTTTGCACAGGCGCACCTCTAAGGTACCCCCACTTGTTGCCTTCGGAAAAACAATATTCACCTCTCTCGAACGTGAGAAATTTTAGCAAAGACCCTTTGGTTAAAAGATCATAGTCCCTCGATGACCCTTCAATGCTTCCTCGGAAAATGATCATAGTACCTTAGGGTAGTTGCTAAGGTGTCTTACAAGTTGTTTTCGTGAATGTACGATGACCCACACCTGTCCCTCGAAACATCCAATAATAGGGCTACCTACTAACTAATAGTAGGGTATCACTATCTAAAGGAAAAGAGGAAAATAACAATGATCTTTTGAGTAGGTAGATAGCTTGTAGTTGCTTGCTCACAAAACAAAATAATTTCTCACACACACACACTCTCTTTTCAAAATATTTTCAAAGACAAAACACTTTGTATGTATTCTCAACTATACGAGAATCATTACAAAGTTCGCTGCACTAAGGCATCTTTTCAAAATATTTTCAAAATACACTTACACAAAAAAATCATTTTCAAAGTGAGCTAGCAACTAAGAGCCCGGAGATAACTACGGATGAAAAGGGTGCTAACACCTTCCCTTTTCATAAACTACCCCCCTTACTCAGAAAAATTCTCAAAAGGTCTTTCCTGTTCTTTTCACCCTTTCCTTTATTAGACAATAGAAAAGTTAGTGGTGATTCTTGCTAACCGCAACATTTGCAATAAAACACAAAACCAGTAAAGTCAGTTCTCCCACCGAATTACAGAACTGGCGACTCTACTGGGGATTCTTTAAGAGTGAGGTTACCTTAGAGATAGTTCATATTTAGATGCTTTCATTGTTTGGCTTGTCTGATTTATTCTTAAAGGGTTGTTTGGGTTATTCTTGTAAAGATCCTATACCCAGATCTGGGGCATTTTAGGTAAGTAGAAATAGATCGTGAAAACTGTATGGCGTACACTGATACGGTTAAAGCGATAACTATATTAGTGCGATACATTGGTTGGTGTCGGTGTCCCTTGAGTTAAGTCAAGGAGAATGCTAGCCTGCCGCACGGTGTTATAAAGCACTAACTGACCTTAGAACCTTAGTTGACATAACTTAGCCATTAAAAGGTAGTGAGATAGTTGGCTTTGGTGTAGACTGAAGTTGGTTGATACTCGATTCTACACTCATTGAGGTCGGGCTCTCAGGATATCTCAAGAGGGTACTTACCTACAACTCCATGAAAGCTTTAACCTAAGGCCTTGTGTGTTTTTCTTGTGTATAATTAAATTGTTCGAACATAATCTCGTGCATCATAACATTCATACCATTTCATTTCTACTAACAATTTCAAGGACTAGGGAATTTATCTTTGTTCTGCTTTGCAAACTATGGCCTCCGCTCGCAGAACCACCATCCGGATCAACTTTGTAAGAGTGCCTCCTCAACTTAAAGATTTAGTCTCAAGGGTTCCCGAAAGTTCTATTTATCAAAAGGTATGGTCGAATACTCAGTTTGGTTACTCCAGGTTTTGGTGAAGACATGATGAGTGTTCTCTTCCAGTTCTTTGACCCTGCACATCACTGCTTCACCTTTCTCAATTATCAGTTGGTATCCATTATGATGGAGTTCTCTCAATTACTGGGATTACCTATTCTTGATCAGATTCCTTTCACCGGTCTAGAGGAAGCTCTGAAGCTAGAAGTTATTGTAGCAGCCTTACATCGGAAGCGGTTCAACATTATATCAAACTGGGAAACAAGAAGTGGAGTCAATGGTTTTCTGGCTAAGTTAATGTTGGAGAAAGCTCAACTATTCCTAGATTCTATGAGTTTCTAAGCTTTTGAGGATATCTTGGCTCTTCTAATCTATGGGTTGGTATTATTCCCTAATCCATACCAACTCATATATGAGAACACTATCAATATTTTTCTCGCTCATAATCCTTTGCCTGCCTTGCTCGGAAACATTTTGCATTCTCTTCACACTCATACTATGAAGATGCGAGGAACTCTCATGTGTTTTATACCTCTGCTATCCAGGTGATTTATTTCGCACCTTCCCTGATTAGTAATGAAGAATGAACAAGGTTTGAGATGGTCGCAAAGAATAATATCACTTTCTCATACAGATATTCACTGGTGTTCTCGATCTCATTAAGACATAACTATCATTTATCATTGTAGGGAGTTCCCTAACGTTCCACTCCTTGGCATTAGGGGAGGTATTACTTACAACCCTTCCTTGGCTCTACATCAGTTTGGTTACGCTCGAAGATATGATCCTCATGACGCACTTATCCAGGGTATTTTGTTCGATTATGAAAGTGATCTTCAAGGTTATCATTAGAGGTTTATACATGCTTGGGGCATGGTAAGTATGATTGATAGTAAGACTTTAGGGCAGAAAAATTCCATCCCTCTTGAGCCTTATCTCAAATGGGCACGAGCTCGCGCTCAAAACCTTATAATTCCATATCCAGCTATCTTACCGATGATCATGGAGCTTGTTGTTAAAGGAGACGTTTCTCGCGCCATCCTCTATCCATATATGCCCACTGACCTTGAAGAATTACAAAAGTCTTGGATTCAACTAAAAGAAGAACGGGACACCTATGAGACTCAATTCTATACAAGTGATAAAAAAGTGTTGGAGCTCACAAAGAAACTTCATGAGGAGTAGAGTCTTAATGCATACATCAACATAAAAAGGAAGTGTCAATGGGAAGCTTGATTCTTATATTTTAGGAGTTAATTTTGTTGTCTCTTTGAAACCTTATTGTAAGCCTAAAAGGAAAATTGTAATTTGAATTCACTAATAAAATCTTTGTTTATGTCTCCTTTTGGTTAAACAAATTTAAATCTCCTGAAGTCCTTGAAAACATTTTCATTTACATATCATGCATCATTAAATAACAAGTTTTTTCGTATAGGTTTCTCATTTTTCTCGCTGTTTATTTCAGGAGAAAAATGGCCCTCGAACAAACTATTAAGGATCTCCAGGCTCAACATGCACAATTCTAAGAAACTCTCATGAATCTGGCACATGGACAGAAGGAGCATTGGCGCTTGTCGCCAAGAAAAAGAAGATCAAGAAGCTGGCTGATGTCCTCAATACGGGAAGAAGGTTTAAAGGTCCTACTCAACCCGTCCAAGTGAAAGATATCTCCTCTAAAGAAGATGCCAACCATGATGAAGATGGTAGAAGCATCAAGAATGAAGGCAGGAATCATGTTTATGAGAATACTCATGAAGATGAAGACTTTTCTGATGAACAGTATTATCCTGCAGATGGCAGATATAAGCAGTTGGAGGACAGACTCAAGGAAATGGAAATCCAATAGGTGCCTGGACTGGATTTTGGTGAACTAGGTCTGGTTCCGGGGGTGGTGATCCCACCTAAGTTCAAGGTCCATGTCTTTTCCAAATACGATGGGGTCTCTTGTCCTAAACTCCATTTGAGGATGTATGTTCGGAAGATACAGCCTCACACTGCTGACTGAAAGTTATGCGTCCATTTCTTCCAAGAAAGTTTGGCTGGCACTCAACTAGAATGGTTCTATCAATTTGAGGGAACCAACATTCATACCTGGGAAGACTTGGCTGCTGCTTTCTATAAGCAATATCAACACAATGCTGACCTAGCACCAACTTGAGTGCAGTTGCAGAATATGTCCATGGGCTCTAATGAAGGATTCAATGAATATGCACAAAATGAAGGGACTTGGCTGGAAGGGTGCAACCTCCCTTGACTGATCAGGAAATGATGGATATGTTTATGGGCACTCTGACAAGCCCATTCTTTAATCTGTTGATCGGAAGCTCTTCGTCGAGTTTTACAGAGATAATTTTGAAAGGGGAGAGAATTGAAAGTCGTATCAAGAGTGGGATGATCCCGATGGCTATATCTTCGAATGCTGTGAAGAAGCCATTTGGAGGTAAAAAGGAAGTCAATATTGTCTATGGCCAAAAGATCCATAGTAAAAGTAACCGCCATCAGACTGTGGAAGCGGTATTGATATCTAATCTGGCACCTGTTCAACAACAACAACATGTTAATCGACGAAGGCCAGACGCTTTTCCGAGGCAACTTACGAAAATTGGCATTCCTTTATAACAGGCATTACAACATTTGTTGAAATCTGAACTCATTTCACTACGGGATTCTCCTCATAATACCAACACCTCCTCTCCAAAGTATAATCCAAATGCGAGGTGTGCTTATCATTCAAACAGTCTTGGTTATGACACCAACAAATGCTGGGCCCTGAAGAGCAAGATTCAAGACATGATCGATAATAAAGAAATTGAGTTTGATCCTTCGGAGACTCCAAATGTGATTACTACACCTATTCCCAAGCATGACAAATGCATAAGTGTTGTTGAAGATGTGTTGTATATTACCTTTGTCAATGATATGGTTACTCCCCTCTATACAATCAAGAATAATCTGTTACAGGCCAGTTTATTTTTGGGTTGTGGTGAAGGATGTTATTGATGTGGGTCTAACCCAACAGTTGTGGGTTGCTGAAGGAAGTTGTTCAACGTTTGATGGATGAACACATGATTTTAATTGAGAAGATTTTGAATTTGTGCCAAGATTTGTCTGTTATCTCTGGTACTCCTTTTAGGATCCCTTCCAAAGGTCCTATAATGATTACCACCAATCTGAAAGCTGCTCCTTTGGTTATTATAACACCCGAGCCTATCCCATATTCCTCGGAAAAGGCTATTCCGTGGAATTATGGGTCTGATGTCTATTACCATGGCATTAAGAAAGAGTTGTCCGATAAAGATGGTGAAGAGGTTGATCCCAACATTGTCAATATTGTGGGGACTAGCAAAATTACCAGAAGTGGAAGGATTTTTTCCCCGGAAATCGCTCCACCTTCTCAAGTTACGGTTACTAAGACAACTGCTGAGACTCGGGGTAAAGATCCAGTGATAGAAACTGCCCAGACAGAGGCGCCAAAGGAAGCTTCGGTCAAGGATACCTCTGGAGAGGATTTGGAAGAAGTCTTGAAGATCATTTGCATAAGTGATTACAAAATTGTGGAACAGCTGGGGAAGACACCGTCTAAAATATCCATATTGTCTTTGCTGATGTGTTTTGAAGCCCATGTGAAGGCTTTAGTAAAGTTCTTGAAGACTGCCCATGTGCTGCAAGAGGTTTTGGCTAATCAATTCGGAAGCTACGTGGCTAGTCAGACCACTGATAATGGTTTGGGCTTCTCCGATGCTGTGTTGACTCCGGAAGGGAGAAATCACAATAGAGCCATGTATGTCTCCATTGAATGCAGGGGTACTATGTTAGCCCATGTGTTAATTGATACGGGATCTTTCATGAATGTTCTTCCCAAAGGCACTCTCGACCGACTAGACTGTGAAGGGGTTGTGCTGAAGCCCAGCAATATCATAGCTTGAGCCTTTGATGGATCGAAAAAGAATGGTGTATGGAGAGGTAGACCTTCCAATCAAGGTTGGTTCACAGATATTTGAGTCCACTTTTTATGTTATGGACATCCGACCGACTTATTCTTGTTTATTGGGATGCCCTTGGATTCATGGGGCAGATGTTGTCATCTCCAATTTTCACCAGAAGCTAAAATATATGGTAAAAGGGAAAGTTGTTATTGTCTGCGGAGAGGAGGAATACATGGTCAGCCACCTCAATTCGTTCTGATACGTGGAGATGGATAGAGAATTCATTGAAACACCTTTCCAGACCTTCAAAGTGATCTCCTTTGTTGCTACTGAAGAAGTTTATGCCATTCCAAAGATCACCAAAACTCCGCACAAGATGCCTCGTTGAAAGATGCTAAGGCTGCTATTGAAGAAGGTGGTAATACTATTTGGGGGCAGCTTCCTGATATCCCTTATAAATCTGACAAGTTTGGTCTGGGCTTTACTGTAAAAGTTCATAAGGTTGTTCGTCGCGCTCGTGCTGGGAGACCTCTGTTCCGTGTCAACAACAACGGGGTCAATGCTATAGAGGATGCACACAGTGACTGTGACTTTAACAATTGGATATTCCCTACTTTTGGTGATGGACTGGATAATTGGAAGGCAGAAGACATCTTTCCCATCTCCTTTAGTCAGGAGTAATAGCTATATTCTTGTCTTATTATTTTCAAAAGTTTTTGGCTATGTAATAAACAATGACTTTAAAACCTTGTGTCTTACCCCGGGCACAATGGTTCATTTGTTAAAGGGTTGATAATTCATGAACATTGCTCATTTAATAAAAACATTGGACGTTTTGCATGAAAATTTTGTGATCTCTATCTTTCTTTTATCTTATTGCATTTTCAAAATAGCTATGTGTTCTTACACACACCCACACACTACATTTGCAGATCCTCATCCACTCTGGATCTCGTCGATAATGATTCTACTATTGCGGCATATGACTTCGAAAATTCGATCAACCAAGCCGAGGACGAAGGTGAGGAAGATTGTGAAATACCTGGAGAACTTGTCAGACTCTTGATAGAAGAAGAAAAGGCTATCCAACCACATGAAGAGTCGGTCGAAGTTGTAAACTTGGGTACCGAGGCAGAAAATAAAGAGGTCAAGATCGGCGCCAACTTAGAGAGCAGTGTCAAGAGCAGGTTAATCCATATGCTGCATGAATATGCTGAAATCTTTGCTTGGTCATACGAAGACATGCCAGGGCTCGATACCAATATTGTAGTTCACTGTCTGCCAATGAAAGAGGGTTATGCTCCAATAAAACAGAAGGTTCGTCGCATGCGTCCCGAAATGTCAAAAAAGATCAAAGCCGATGTTATGAATCAATTCAATACAGGTTTATTAGCAGTGATGTCATATCCTCAGTGGGTTGCTAATTTGTTCTTGTTCCAAAGAAAGGCCGCAAGGTACATATGTGCGTAGATTACATGGACCTGAACAGGGCAAGCCCCAAAGATGACTTCCCACTACCACATATCGATGTTCTGGTCGACAACACCGCTCAGCACAAGGTATTCTCTTTCATGGATGGTTTCTCAGGTTATAATCAGATCAAATGGCGCCTGAAGACATGGAGAAAACCAACTTCGTTACACAGTGGGGCACTTTCTGTTACAATGTTATTCCTTTTGGGTTGAAGAACGCCAGGGCAACTTATCAGTGTGCCATGGTAGCCTTATTTCATGACATGATTCACCATGAATTAGATGTTTATGTTGACGACATGATAGCAAGGTCACAAACGGAAGAAGACCATCTTGATCACCTGCATAAACTATTTAAAAGACTGAGGAAGTATAAGCTGAGGTTAAACCAGAACAAGTGCACCTTTGGGGTGAGATTCGATAAACTCTTGGGTTTCATCGTTAGTGGTAAGGGTATTGAGGTTGATCCAACAAAAGTTAAATCCATTCAAGAAATTCCAGCTCCTCGTACCGGAAAGGAAGTCAGAGGTTTCTTAGGATGGCTGAATTACATTTCCCATTTCATTTCTCATTTGACTGCTACTTGTGAGACAATCATCAAGCTGCTGAAGAAAGATCAAATAGTAAAATGGAACGACAGATGTCAAATAGCCTTTGATAAGATTAAGAAGTACCTACAAGAACCTCCTACTCTGATACAACCAGTTGAAGGACGACCTCTGATCATGTACTTAACAGTGCTGGAGAACTTAATGGGGGTGTGTACTAGGGCAGCATGACGAGTTTGGTCGAAAAGAGCATGAAATATACTATGTTAACAAAAAGTTTACCGACTGTGAAACAAGATATTCACTTGTTGCGCTTTGGCACAGGTTGCTCGCCAACAAAGACAATATATGTTGACCCATACTACCTTGTTGATCTCTAAAATGGATCCCATCAAGTACATATTCGAGAAGCCAACTCTCTCTAGAAGAATAGCCCGATGGCAGATGGTCTTAACATAATACGACATCCAATATACCACTCAAAAGGCAATCAAAGGAAGTTTACTGGCCGACCATTTGGCGCATCAGGCTGTAGACGACTATCAATCGATGAACTTTGAATTCCTAGACGAGAACATTATGCTAGTAGCAGATTATGAAGAACCTGGACCGTGTGAGGGACCTGAGCCAGGATCCTGATGGACTATGGTTTTGATGGAGCTTCCAATGCACTTGGAAATAGAATCGGTGTTGTGATCATCTCCCCCACAGGTTTCAATACACCATTCACTATTAGACTCTTCTTTGACTGCACTAACAATATAGCTGAATACGAAGCATGCATCATGGGTCTTATGGTTGCCATTGACCTGGAAATTAAGTTCTTAAGCATGTATAGAGACTCAGCCTTGGTGATCAGTCAGGTTAAGGGAGATTGGGATAAGAAACACCTCAATCTCATTCCTTATAAAGAGCATGTGTTAACCTTGATCCTGTATTTCGAAGAAATTACTTTTGAGCAAATACTAAGAGAAGAGAATCCGCTGGCGGACACCTTGGCTACCATGTCGTCCATGTTCAAGGTCAGATGGGAAAATGAGGCTCCTAGAATTACTATTGAAAGATTCGACGAACCGGCACACTGCTATGAAATCAACACTGATGGAGTAGAAGAAAAACCTTGGTTTCATGAGGTGAAAAGGTACCTTGAGGATCAAGAATACCCTGAAAGGTCATCCATCAATGACAAGAAGTTCCTACGGAGGTTCTCGGCTAAGTTCTTCTTGAGCAATGGAATTTTGTACAAGTGCAATCATGATTCGACTATGCTTCGTTGTATGGACAAGAAGGAAGCAAAAAAAATTATGCAAGATATACATGAAGGTGTCTTCGGTACTCACTTCAGTGGGTATACTATGGATAAAAATATTATGAGAGCTAGTTACTATTGGTCGACTATGGAAACTGACTGTCACCACCGCTTATGAACTTGTCATAAGTTCCAAATTTACACTGATAAATTTCATGTGCCTCTAGTACCTTTGAGTGTCATGAGTGCTCCTTGGCCGTTCACAATATGGGGCATTGATATGATCGGAGAGATAAAACCTACTGCTTCTAACAGACATCATTTCATCCTTGTCGCCATTGATTACTTTACAAAATAGGTGGAAGCAGCTTTGTTCGCTTCCGTGACCAAGAATGTGGTCTCCCAGTTCATCAAACATAACCTTGTATGTCGTTATGACATCCCCGAGAGGATTATCACAGACAACGGTACCAATCTCAACAACACGATGATCATTGAGCTCTGCATACATTTCAAGATCAAACACCATAACTCTTCTCCGTATCGACCTAAGATGAATGGCGCAGTGGAAGCCGCTAATAAGAACATAAATAAGATCATACAGAAGATGGTTGTGACACACAAATATTGGCATGAGATGTTACCATTTTCTCTTCACAGCTACAACACTTCGGCTCGAACATCAACTAGGGTAACCCCATTCTCTCTGGTCTATGGTATGGAAGTTGTCCTACCTGTCGAGGTTCAAATTCCTTCTCTAAGGATCATGAATTATGCAGACTTGGACAAATATGAGTGGATCCAGACCAGGTTAGATCAGTTAAATCTAATTGACAAAAAGAGGCTTGTGGTTGTTTGTCACAGTCAGATGTACCAGAAACGCATGATCAAGGCATTCAACAAGAAGATCAAGCATCAGGTATATCAGACTGTTGGTAACTTGGTAATAAAGTGCATTATTCTACCACAGGGTGATCCCCGAGGAAAATGGACTTTCACTTACGAAGGGCCATTTGTAATCAAAAAAATATTTTTTGGCGGAGCTATGATACTGACCACCATGGAAGGTGAAGATTTCCCGCACCCTGTTAATCCGGACATAGTCAAAAGATACTACGCATAAAAATGACCCACTAGGTTGACTGGATACGGAAAAAATAAGGGCATCCCAGCGAGCCAAAAGGGTTCAGGAAAAAAATCAGGGATATATATGAAAAGACAGTACACCCGGCAAGTCGAAAACTTGAAAAGGCGGCTTGGGCAAAAAAAGGTATCCTGGTAGACTGAAAACCCAAAAGGGCGGTCCAGGAAAAAAATTAGAGATTAAAGCGTTTGACTATGTCCCCATTGGATCACTTACAGAAAGCTTCAGTCAATGTTCAAATGGTACAAATCAGTTTAATCAACTTCTTCTAACATCAATAGATGAGATGCTTGAAGACATAGGGGCAATAGCAGAGTTGGAACCCGACGAGATCATTTCCATATAGCTATTTATCTTGTTTACACTTTGTACTCTTTCCATTTCATGATGATTTCCCCTTATTGGGATCTCTGTCTCTTTGTACAAAATCTCCTGTTTATGGGCAAACTATCAATGATATACAAATTCAAAAATCAAACTTTTTCACTTTTTCTATTTTGTTTGCAAAAGATATCCAATGACTAAAATTAAATGAACATTTGCATTTGAATACAATTGACTGTTAACAAATATATGCATAAAGACAAGAATAAGCATTTACTCAAGACTCTAGGAGTTGGGATAACATCCAAGCCATCCACAAATCCCTATAGAGCCACTTCCATGAATCTTCAAAAGTTCATACATTCCCCGCAATTTCCCCGACAGATTGCTTTGGCAGATAAAAGAGTATAGTCTTCTTCCCAACAATACCGCCCATCTATGGAATCCGAATCATTACAATTTATTGAAATTCTTATCCCTAGTTGAACTTTCAAAACTGTAAAATTCCCCGCATACTGCTTCTCTCCAACAAAGCTCATTCTCCTCAGCAAGGAGTTTCCCTCAGCAGAGTATTCCTCCATCAACAAGGTTTACTTCCCCAGTGGAGTTCAGATTTCCATCAACAGGGTTTATTTCCCCAACATGGTTTATTCCCAAGCGAAGTTCAATCTCCCCAACCTGGGTCTGCTTCTACCATAGATTACTAGTAGGATCATTGTCTCCAGCAAAGTATAACCCAAATTGTTATCCCTAGAGAGTTGCTACGGAACCTGGAACCGGACCAGATATCAGTCAACTTTATCCTCCCCAGACGAGTCAGAAGGTTATCCATCTCTTTTATCCCCAGTCAGGATAGACAAGAATTATAATCCCTAATAGAGCGAGGAACACCAATGTCCCTGAACTCTTCTTCCCAAGCAGAAATCAATATTCCCCAGCGGAGTTTCCTCAAATAAAGAGCAGGAATCCCTAGAGGAAACAATTCCCAGAAGATCGAAAATAGACATACTCTTCGTCCCCAGAAACAGTCATGGATTTATTTTCCCCAAACAAAGATGCTTCTCAAGTTTAGAAATACATTTCAACAACATTTCACATTCATACATCATGCATACAAAATGCTTACAGCACAATATCATTTATTTTGAGAACATCATTATGCAATGCATTTCATACATCCTGACATTGTATGCAGCTAACTCTTTACCTTTTAGGAAAGATCAATCAATAGATAAAATATCATCAATTACTTGTATGACCAGATAGTCTTCTCAAACACAACATCTTCTGGCTCAGATAGAACCAACCATAGATTTATTCTGACACTTCTCCTAGTTAAAGACATTTTCTAGCTCAGTTTAAATCAAGCATGTATTTACTCTGATATTTCTTCCAGTTAAAGACGAACATATATATCTGCTGGCTCAGTTTAAATCAACCATAAGATTTATTTTGATACTTCTTTTAATAGACATTCTAAGGCTCAGATTAAATCGACCCTAGATTTATTCTGATATTTCTCCCAGTTAAGGTCAAGGCAACATTTCCTGGCTCAGTTTAGATCGAGCATAGATCTATTCTGATACTTCTCCCAGTTGAAGATGAGCGTGGGTATTTTCTAGTTCAAATTAAATCAACCATAGATTTATTCTGATACTTCTTCCAGTTGAGGACGGTCATCGAAATTTTCTGGCTCAGATTAAATCAAGCATGGATTTATTCTTATACTTCTTCTAGTCATAGTCAAGCATAAATATTTGTTGGCTCAGATTAAATCAAGCATGGATTTATTCTGATACTTTTTTCAGTAGACATTCTTCTTTCTCAACTTAAATCAAGCGTGTATTTATTCTGATACTTCTTCCAATCGAAAACATTTTCTGGTTCAGTTTAGATCAAGCTAGATTTATTCTGATACTTCTTCCAAATAAAAACGAGCACAAGTATATGCTAGCTCAGGTTAAATCAACCAAATATTTATTCTGATACTTTTTCCAGCAGACCTTTTTTGGCTCAGATTAAATAGACCAAAGATTTATTCTGATACTTCTTCAAGTTAAAGACAGAGAAACCTCTTATGACTCAGATTAAATCAACCAAAGATTTATTCTGATACTTCTTCTAGTTGAAGACAGTCCCAGATAGCTTCTAGCTCATATTAAATCAATCATGGATTTATTCTGATACTTCTTCCAATAAAAATCAAGCATAAATATCCAGCGGCTCAATTTAAATCGACCAAAGATTTATTCTGATACTTTTACCAGTAGATCTTTTTTTGGCTTAGATTAAATCTACCAAATATTTACTCTGATACTTCTTCTAGTTAAAGACAAAGATACCTCTTCTGGATCAAATTATATCGACCAAAGATTTACTCTGATACTTCTTCCAGTTGCAGACAAGCATAAACATCTTTTGGCTCAGATTAAATCAACCATAAGATTTATTCTGATACTTCTTCCAGTTAAAGTCATCAATTACTTTGGATGGCATCTATAAGCCTATCTCCAATGACCCTCCGTCAACTCTTCAAATGGCATCTATAAGCACATTCCCAATACAACCAACCAACAACATCACTTCTTGCACAGGCGAGTGTAAATTTCTAGGCACTTAAATGTTCAATCCTCTTCTACCTTCAAATCACGAATGGCGGACATACCAATCTAACTCTTCAGGTTTAAGAAGATTGAATAGGGGCAGTTGTTGTACCCCAAAATTTTCCCTCCCATTTTTCTCAAGACATGCTTTCAAAGGTTCTCAAATACTCAAGATACTCAAGGGTTAATTAGTGAATGCTACTCCTAAGCCAAAGGTCTACAACTAGGATTTTGAGTTTCTGAAGCAAATTTTGGTTGAAAAGGTCTCAAGTGGTTTCCATGGTTCTACATAGGTTCTCAACAAGGTTCATGTCAAGTTTCAAGTCTTGAATCACAAGTTTGTTCAATTAATGGCTCAAATGATTGAAAATCAACTACATTGGGTAAAAAGTCAACTGTGGTCAATATGCAGTGAACCTTCAATATTTTTGGTCAACATCAACATTTTGAAGTGATATTTATCATTTGATCAAGGGTTGGTCATGATTCCTCAAGGAAAGCTCAGAAACCATCAAAAGTCAAGAATTGTCAAATTAGGGTTTCCTTAGGAGAAGTCAACTGAAATTTGACCAAGCATAACATTCACACACTTCATCAACTTTCCCCAACCAGAGCCCATTTTTAAGAAAATCCAATTATCTACAACTTTTTTTCTATGCTCAAGTTCAAAAAATGCTTCATTTGAAAGATATGAGCTAATACATTATAGGTCATTTTCAAAAGTCAACAGAAGATACTTTTTGTCAAGGCAACTTACATCAAGATAATGTCTCCAAATGCAAAAATGATCAATAGAGAAAGTGTAGAGGACATCTTGAGCTTTTCAAAAAGTCAAAGATCACCTTCGAAATATGAAAATTTAGCAAGTTATGAGTTGTACAAGTTGGGAAGTTTTGAAGAAATTCATGAAATGCAAAATGAGCAAACTTGAGATTTTAAACTAGTGGGCCTAACTTTTGATATTCAAACATGATCATAAGATGTTAGAGGACCTCTAAAAAGCATTAAAACATTTTTATGATTTTTAATGCTTTTATTTGAATTTTATTCATTTAAAAAATATATAAAATCCAATAAAAATGAAAACAATGTGTAAGGACTTGGGCCTTTTGATTTCACTCTCATTGCAGGCCCAATAATGCATACAAGCCCATCACAACATGTCCAGATTCGTGCAAAGTCCAAAAGGGAAAGAAATCATGCAAAATGGAAAGTTTTCAAATGGTTTGATTTTGGCTTTATTATGGCTTCATGGATTTGATTCCTTGTCATGTATGTCAGTTCATTCATTCCTCTATATAATGTCAACAAGAGCAAATCAAGTGGATAAAAAAACAAGCATAACTGTTACAAGAATACACTACGAAATTCTCAAATTTCTTAAAGCTAGGGCAATTCAAAAACCCAACTTGCAACCACGATCAATCAATTTCAAGCATTCAAACACGTTCCTGGAGTTCCCAGGAGGCGATCCAGATCCTCATTCAAGATCAAAACACCCAAGGACGTGCCTACTCACTTACACCGGTTTGCTTATATTCTTGAATTTAAAACCATTTAATCATGCGATTTCAATTAACTTCATGCATATATATTTGTTCGTGTTAATGTTTAGAGTGTTTTTTAATCATTATTTGTGAGGTATAATGTATGAACAATAAGATGTCATCTCTAGGGCTTAGTGACAATGAAACTTTAATTTGCTGTTTATAGACGTTTTCAGGCCAAACGGAGGGTACCACTGAACTCGCATACCCCGAATTAGGGGGGCTATGATCTTTTTTCCCATTAATCCATCGTACTTTTATAGATCGGAAATTCACTCGTTGGAGAAGAAGGAGTTGACCACCGTGAGGGGTGGTCTAACTCGCCGGAGATCTCACGTGGCAGAATGGAATAACACCATTGGCTCATACAAATCAAGGGGGTCCACCTAGGCGCGCGCGTTTAGATTTCCTGTCATTAGCACTTATTTTGAATTATATTTTTTTATTTAGATTAATGTAACTAATTAACAATAAAGTCCAGTGGCAGCGTGTGTATTCTAAAGGCATACCCCTTCTAGGTCCTGGGTTTGATCCAAGCGTGAGGAAGATTTTCTTTTTCTTGTATTCTCATTACAGATCTAGTGCATACCAGGCCAGCGCGCACATGATGCAACCCACATCTGGGCCATCCAATCTCAAACACTCCATATGATCGGATTACACTGAGGTATATAATGATTCAGACTGCAAGTGCACAGTCTTATCATGTAGTTTTAAAAGATATCGAACCATAGAGACTGATGAATTGAACTATCGTCTTCTATTGTTACTTTCCAAATCTAAAGCTAATGAACATTTGATTGGGTTGTAGGGAAACTAAATACTAAATTAAGTTTAATTTTAATTTTAATTATCAACAAGCGGAACTACCAGCATGTAATGGTCGGGCCTCGGGAACTAGCAACCGGTTGGGTTTCTTTGCATTCTCAAAACAACTTTCAGTAAAATCTATTTAGTTTAAAAGTCCTCGTCTCACACTGTCGTTTTATTGATCTAGGCTATGCAGTTAAGTCCTAACATACGCTTCCGCCATCCCGCAGGAGTTAAAAACACTTTTTCAAAAGGAAATAGAATCTTAATTAACTTTAAAGTACTTCCGCTGTATTTTAAGACAATGCCTAATTACTACTGTCCAGTTGAAAGATCTCAAACTTCCGCTTTGTTGACCCTAACCTCTATCCGTTCTTTACTTTGGTAACAAAACAATTTATCGATTAAAAATAGTAACTTAGACCAGAAAAAGGTTTTGTAGTAAAAATTACCCAACTGAGTCACTCGATCCCTAGGTTATGTGACCTTACATACCGGTATACGAATTCTAGCCTAGCATAATATCAGACCAAATTACAGAACAATTCCAAAGACAAAACAAAATAAACATGATTATATTCATTAAAAGCAATAACAATTCATAAAACTAATCCTGAGGATAATAATTCTGGATACGGGTACAATTACTTCTAACTCTTGACTAGAAGCACTCCTCCACAAGCTGGTAGGCTTTGCTTTGATCAGGAATAGAGACAATCGCACAGAAAACAAATGCTAGAGGAAATAGAAAATTGCAGGAAAAAAATGATCAAAGAAAAAAATGCTTAAGGAAAATGAATTCTCAAAATATAAAAGGTCACCCCTTATTTGTTGTGTCCAAGGTTCTATTTATAGTACTTTGTGCGATACGTAGGTTTGAGAAAATATAGGAACACTTCGAGTTCGTTTGAGAAAAAATAGGACCACGGAGTTGGTTACATCCTTCATGTGTTGACTGAGTGGAGCTTAAAAATAGGATGGCCGTTGGATTGGTGTTTGAACTTTCCTCTTCCGTTGGATTTGCAGACTACGTGGTCAAAGAAGGAAAAGGTGTGCCTTGACGATTGTCAAGGTCCTTATGCTAGTGGGCCACGTGCTCACGCCTTGTGATGGGCTTATACTTTCTTCTTCTTTTATTCTTTGGCCCTTTTGCTATTTTTGCACCTTTTTTCTTCATTTTTTCCAAAGTCTTTAACTTAACATTTATCTGCAAAATAAGTGAATACCCGCGTAATACCTATATAAAATAATACAATTAAAATAAAATAATAGAAATAATTTATGTAAATCAAACTATAAATATCATATATTTGTGTGTTATCACCATATCCAACGCTTCAAAGCAATCATGACCACGATGCATCTTAAGGAGATGCCTTCACCAAATCTTTAGGCGCTTGGGCCCTCTTGCTAATGGGCCTAGGGATTTTTTTTGAAACGCACCCCCCCCCCCCATTTACTTTAAATCTGGCCCATTTGTAATTTTAATTTCTTTTGTTTTATCATTTTTTTTGTTTTAATCAGAAATGAAAAAAAAGTCATTAAAAAAGAGAGATTAGGTTTAGGTTTTTTGATTAAATTAATTTTCACAAATAAAATTAATTAATTTTATCACATTGTTTTTAATTAAAATTAGGTTTAATAATTAAATCATTTTTCTAAATAAAAAACAACAAAAAACATTTTTCCTAATCTTAGAATTTTTTTTAGGTTTTCTTAATACTCTTTCCCTCTTCAAACTCTGCGCACTCGTTTATTTTTCGCATTTTTATTATTTGTAACTGCTCAAGTATGTAATAGATAACTAGGATCCCTTTACATTTTTATCCCTAATTTTTGGTTTGTACTCCCCATCCCCGAAGCACTGTAATAGCATAGTTTACTTTCCCACATTTTTACTTCTCGCACTATTAGATTGAATATATATATATATATATATATATATATATATATATATATATATATATATATATATATATATATATATATATATATATATATATATATATATATATATATATATATATATATATAACTGTTATATTAATTAGGCGTGTATGATAAGATTTAAAAGCAAACATTAAAAACCTAAGATCCATGATAAACATAATTGAAATACAACAGACTTTGCACATGCGCACCTCTAAGGTACCCCCAATTGTTGCCTTCTGAAAAACAACAGTCACGTCTCTCGAACGTGAGAAATTTTAGCAAAGACCCTTTGGTTAGTCCCTCGATGACCCTTCGATGATCTTAGTACCTTAGGGTAATTGCTAAGGTGTCTTACGAGTTGTTTTCGTGATTGTACGATGACCCGCGCCTGTCCCTCGAAATATCCAATGATAGGGCTACCTACTAACTAATAGTAGGATAGCACTATCTAAAGGAAAAGAGAAAAAGAACAAAGATCTTTTGAGTAGGTAGATAGATTTTAGTTTCTTTCTCACAAAACAAAATAATTTCTCACACATACAATCTCTTTTCTAAAAATTTTCAAAGACAAAACACTTTGTATGCATTCTCAACGATACGAGAATCATTACAAAGTTTGCCGCACTAAGGCATCTTTTCAAAATATTTTCAAAATACACTTACACAAAAAAAGAATTTTCAAAGTGAGATAGCAACTAAGAGCCTATAGATAACTACGGATGAAAAGGGTGCTAACACCTTCCCTTTTCATAACCTACCCCCCTTACTCAGAAAAATTCTTGAAAGCTCTTTCCTATTCTTTTCACCCTTTCCTTTATTGGATAAAAGAAAAGTCGATGGTGACTCTTGCTAATCGCAACATTTGCGATAAAATGCAAAACCAGTAAAGTCAGTTCTCCTACCATATTACATAATGCAACTTATATCCTTGCTAATTTTGAATTTTTCCTTATACTAGATAAACACTTGAAATGTAAAGCTTTGTAATATGACTTGAAGTTCAGTATGAGAATTTTGGATTGAATATAACTTTTTAGCATTGCAAAACCTTTGGAATTTGATTGGTAAACAAGAATTGAGACCAAAAGACATCTCTTGAAATAGAATTTAGGCTCTTTGTACAATATTTGAACTTTGAATAAAAATGATAAAAATCATAATGAACTTGAACTATTCTGAAATCACACTTTGACTTTTCATATTGCAAACGCCTTGAAAATGAAAACATGACTTGAGATCAAACACAAACCTTGAATTTGAACTTGGATTTAAAACTTGTAAACTTGGTGCAACTCAAAATGTACAAATTGATCCTATATCGAAGCACTTTCAATGGTAAAAGACCTGTAAAGTTGGAATGAAATCATGATTGAACTTGAATCTTGAATAATGGTATGAACCTTGATTATTTCCATGCCTGACAATGATGTACCTTAAGAATCCCAAACATCTTCAATAATTCTCGCATTATAGACTCCAATATCTATTCTAAAAAAGAAATGACCTAAAAGGAAAACCAAAACTTACTTGATCATTAGAGACCTAAAGGAAGCCTTCTAGTAAAAATCTTCATAAAAACCCTATTTGATCACTGAGCTTAAGAACTATATCGTGCCTTTGGAGAATCTCAGTAATCAACAATCCTAGCACAAGAACCAATGCATAAGAGAAAATGTGGTTCAAGAACAATACTTGCAGATCCTTAATTCCCCTGATGAATCAAAGAATCAGATGAGCTGCCGTGAGGCCTAGAAAGCCTGGGTAGCTTAAATACATCACAGATGGGGGGGGGGGGCATGAAACCCTTTCTTGCACTAATTTACAAAACAACCAATCCTTTAACTTGAAGAAGACCATAAAGATAAGAATATTTTGATCCCATCTCAAATGCATTAATGTATATGATGAAACATAAGTAATAATCAAGAGGGTAAATTTTGGGGTGCAATAACATTACATTCTGGGCATACCTCTTTCGTGCCGAGCTGGTGGAGCCTCCTCCAGCAAATCCTCCAGAGATGGTATTGAGCGTGTGTCGGGTCAGTCGTACTTCTTGGACTTCATCTGTTGCCTTTCCTTTCTTCTTGGAAGGGAATTCCGAGTTATCATTCCTCCTGGGAAGGCTTTGTTTTCCATCCTTCTCGGCATTACCTTTGACATAAGACAACAACTTGCCCCTTTGGATCAGTTTCTCAATTTCCTTTTTGAGTTGATGGCAGTCCTCAGTGTGGTGTCCTCAGATCTGGTGATACGCACACCAAGCCTCAATGTCATTCTCCAAGATTGTGTTTACTCCATGAAGACGCCAAGGTCTAGGAAGAAAGTTGAGGTGATTTACATCTCTCTATATGTCCTCTCTTCTAGAATTTAGAGGAGTGAGGTCTTCGTTCGAAACAAAAAGTTGTCGGGATAGCCGATGAGGAGGCCGCTCCCTAGGTGGTCGTCGATCATTGTACCTGGTCTGCTCCTTCTTCTGCCTGAAAGCTTCTACCTGGGCCGTTCCTTTTTCTCTAGCGTCTCTAGTTCTCTTTTCCATGTTACTCTCTTCTCTTTTTACATAGCACTCGACCCGAGTGATTATCTCATCCATACTGGAAGCCAAATTTTTGGGCAATGACTCATTGGATTGGCCAGCCTAGAGACTGTGGTGGAAAGCTTCCACAAATATCTCCTGATTAGGATGATAGGCCTTTACGGTTTCCTCGTTGAACTGGGCCATGTAATCCCTCAAGGATTCTGACTGGAGATGACTAACATTAAACAACATTGTTGCGACACCTTTCGGTGCCGGCTTGCTGAGAACTGCTGAACCATCTTCTTGGTGAAGTCCTGGTAACTGATAACAAATTTCTTAGGAAGGCTCATGTACCAACTTAGGGCCGATTCCTTAAAGGTGTCGGCCATAAGCTTGCACTTCAGCGAATCGTTATTTCCAATTATTTCCATCATATTATTAACAACTAAGATGTGCTCATGGGGATCAAATTTGTCGTCGTAAGTTGTAAATGTCAGAGGTTTGAAATTCTCTGGTACTTGATCGTCCCAAATAACCTCGGATAATGGTTGAGGCTCCAAAAGCTCAAGCCCTTGGTTGACATCTTCCTTTATCTTCATCTGCAGAACCTGGACATTGTCTTGCAGCGTATCATTCTGCTGGAAAAGATCCTCGATCATGGCCAATAATTGCGCCATGACTGGAGGCGGATCCTCATCAGAAGACATTGCTCGAAGGTGTTTGGATAATGTGAATTAGGAAAGTTTTACCAGGACCTACAGTAGGCGTCAAATGTTCTTGCTAAACACTAAATGGGTGACTTCCCTACTAGTTGAAGGATGTCGGGGAGAGCCTCAAGCAAGTGGGAGTGAATTTTTTATGATATTAAGGGATTCAGAGGATCACACAATTATGCGTGAGCTCCAAGCGATGTGTCTTGCTTACCCTTCAGTCGGGAGCCCTATATATAGAGGTGCATAGACCTCATTGATCACTACATATAACCTATGTGACTCTTTATCATACGTACATGAGCTACCATTAAGGTAAGAACGTCCATCGTTGCCAATAATGGCTATTATTATAACGTGCGTCATCATGTATTGATGAATGGTTAAGCCCTTGATGGACGGGTCACTTTGTAACAGTCTCATCAAGGCCGAGCTCTATGTAACATCTGGATCCAAGGATAATGTTCGGGTATACAACCTGACTCAGGCATGAAGATTAAACTGGGGTATTACCCGGCCAAGCTTTATGTGTCCTCCTTGGCCTTTTGTCCATATCTTGCCTTTTTATCTCTCCTAGCCCGGACAATGGATCTATGTATGAACAGTCGCCTTTTCAACCGCGCCCAAAAAGAAAACTCAAGAATGCTTGCGGGAGCTTCACCAACAATCAACCAAGTTAGTATTCAAATGCCCAAGAGTTGTGTCAATGAGAAAATATCAGGTGAAAATAAATAACAAGTACAAATTGCATCACATAAGAAATCTCTTGCATCGTACAACAAAATGTGCAAGCAAACAAAACCAGGATAATTGGAATATGAAATAGAATGACTAATTAATTAATTAAAAGTTGATTAATTAATTAGGTTATGAAAAATTAGTTAGCAAGACTAATTAATTTTTAATAACAAAACCAATTAACTAAATCGAGTTTAGTTAATTAACTAGAAGCAACAAAGATGTGCTAAAAGGAAATGAATTTCTTGAACCATCCTTGGAAGCCTTCACAATAGTAAACTTGTTAGTAACACAAGAGGGATTAAAAGACAAATGAAACTTGCATCAAATCAACAGATAAATGCATATTTCCATCAATCAAAGAATCACATACATGAATGAATGAAGTAGTAAAACAAGCACATGAATCAAATTGGCAACTAAATACACTTGTGAATTAACAAGATACATGGTAAAAAGATGTGAAATCTCAAGAATTAATAATTTGCAATTTTATGTCTCATGAAATCTTCAAAGCTTCAAAACAAACTTCAAACCACATTAGGAGCACAAACACATATTCTACTCATCAAAACCAATCAACAATTATGCATAATCTCATGGTGTCTCAAATTGAATCAAGAATGAGCAAAAAAAGAAATTAAATCAAGATTTTTAGCACTCGAATAAATTCGGACAGTCACACACGTGAACCGAAAATGTTGAAAACTCATCTCAAATAAATTTAAATCAAACGAGAAAGTGAAATTAATAGAGAAAATCCATGGATACTCAATCAAGATCAAACTTGGGTCGCAAAAGACCTCAAAATATCATTAAAAAATGACTCAGAGTTAGACACTGACACATTTGAAATTAACCGGAAATCACCCAAATTATATGAAATTGATACTCGAAAATCAACGCAACTTATCATTCAACTTATCACAATCATGATATATTAATACCATATCACTAATTCATTCACATCAATAGAAACAAACATGAGAATTAACATGACAAGGTCCACTTTAACACAAAATTGACATCAACATCTCACCATGTAGTCTAACATAGAACACAATATCAATACTATCAATGGCTCAAATAATTAACAATGTCATCTCTAAACCAAGTTAACAACAATTCACCATTAAACTAACAATTGGAAGCAACATTTATTTTCAACAAGATCATCACCAATTCAGTATCAACCCCACTCAATATATTCAGTAATCTCAAAACAAATGGAAACCTCAATTAATTTCAATATTCATAACAATTATCAAAGCTTATACTAAAGAAAATGGTGGTACAAGCTTATTGTTGTTGAAGGATGGCAGTTGTACTAGAATGGAGGATGAGGCCAGAAATGGAAGAAGGGTGGAAGGAGGAGGGTGGCCAGTTGAGAGAATAGGATGTGTGTGGGTAGGTGATGAACAATGACAAGAGGGAGTATCTCACGCTACTGTTTTGTTATTTCACACTCTGCTAGTTTGTTTTTCTTCTTCAATTTGGATTAAATTTGATCTACTATTTCTACTCACAAACCCATATCCACACCTAAAACTCTCCTATTATATTTTTACCAAAACCTGATACGCTTCTCCACTACTACCATCTCCATTCCTTTTATAGACAAAAATCAATTAGTTGATAACATGTTTGGTGAATGGTGATACCATGATGTTGTGTTGTATGGTATGCATAATGTCTATGCATAATATGTTGTTTTGTAGAATGTTGTGAATGAATATGAATTGTATTTGGATGATTCATAAATATGTTCATGTATGTGTAATTGTGTGGTAATTCAATTGTGATGAATTATTTAAGATATGCATGGAAATTAAGATTAGAGAATGGTCTTAATTGAATATGTTTGTTGTAATTGCACATTTATCATTTGTTGTCAAGAGGCATGCTTGTTAGTTATGATGGAGCTAGTAACTTGTCCCAAACCTAGAGAGGGATTTGAAAGCTTAGAGGATGGGCTTTTTTGTGTGTTATTGGTCTAGAGGACAGACCCAATTTAAAGTAAAAACCTAATAAAAATAACAGTGATTGGTACCACATTCACGAGTATTGCATTTGAGTTGCATTGAGTCATATTGTGTTTATGTTTGCAATATGAAACTGTGTGAATTATGTGGAATTGATACATTGGTGAAATTGATAAATTGTGGATGTGTAATTGAGAATAACATGATTACTTGGGTGATGTTTTGGTTTATAAAGTATATGGAGTGAGAATATTAATCGTATACATGTATGCTATATATTATATATTGTTATATGATTTCGATAATTATATGAATTCTCACCCTTATGTTGGAATGATGTTTTATACGACATCGCTCGGGTACTGATGATTAGAGCTGCTTCTAGAGAGAGAGTAGATGAAGGAGTTAGCTTATTTTATTTTTGTATTCATTTTGGATTGAGTCATGCTCTAGTCATGTAACACTGGGAAACGTTTGGGTTCATGTTTTTGGAGAGATACTTTACGTACTCTACTTTATTATGTTATTCTAATTTGAATTATTGTGTGAAGTGGCTTTTATGCCTAAGTTAATTAAATAAATGCATATTATTTTGGAGACATGCTTATGTGAAGTGATATGAAAAGCAAGAATTTAATTTAATGTTATTTGAGATTGATAAGGATTTTTTATGTATGGAGCATGTATGGCACTCTTTTTTTTAAATGCATGTTATGATTATTCTGATTTATTACACAATATTCCTTGGAGTTTTAGAAGGGTGTTACAATGACCAGAACCAAAGTCTTCTTGAGATTCCAGACCACACAGAGTCTCTCAAGGAACCTATCAACAATCTTATTATACACAAGCAGATTATATAATGTTTAAGTACGACAACACAAAAGTGTTGATAGCAAGATACAGACAAAATATCCTTGCTTATTTACAAAATTATACAAAGAATTACTCTACATAGTTTGTGCAGTGGTTTGGTGTAGTTTTGCAGAACTGATTCATTATTTTCAAATTCTTCCAAGTACTCCCTTTATAGTTGAAAGAAGAGATCCGTTGGAGGATGGAATTGCAAACACAAATACAATTGTTTTGTTCATAAAGGTCATGGTGAGACTGGTAGACAATAGTACAAAAAGGCATGTCCTTGCGCCACTATAGAGAGTAGAGGTCACAGTGTACTTTTATATTCACCATCACACGCAATCCCTTAGTATTGATCTTCACCTTCTATATCTTCAGAGGATTCTATTTTTTTGTTTGTTGATGAAGCATGTTGTAGAAGTATCAAAACTATGTATCTTTAGAACCCATGTCTTTAGAGTCGTATAGGGCTTGTTCAGAGAACCCTTGCCTTCAGAATCATCAGCACTTGGTCTTTAGAATGCCTTCAGATATTCATAACTCATTCAACAGAACCTTATCTTTAGTATCTTCAGAACTTGGAACATCAGAAGTAAATCTTTAGAAGGCCTCCAAAGCTTCCTTATATAAGTCATGATAAGAAGCTCTTTTACTAATGTTCCTTAGAACTGTTGCATAACAAGAATTCCAGAACCTTGACTTAACTTGTAACACACCATAGGTATTCTTATAGAGTGTTGAGTTCAGAACATGATGATGTCACATGTAATGCCCGTTAAGTTAATTAATTATTTAATTAAATTATTTTTAGATTAATTTTTGAAGTTAAGAGATGTTGAGAATTGTTGGCATAAGTTGTTAGATTATTATTAATTAATTAGTTGATTAATAATAATAATAATAATGTTGGAATTAATTGTATTAGTTGTTGGGCTGGTGTTAGTGATAGATTTAGTATTAAGGGGTTGTGAGAATTAAGCCCAATAGAAATAATAATATTATTGAGTTTAGTTATAATAATAGAAAAAAAAGGTTTTTGTCAAGAAGAAGAGGAATAAGGGTTGGAAGAGAGAAAGAGAACATAGAAGTTGCAGAGTAAAGAAGAAAAGAGGTAAAGCGGGGTTCGATCGGAAAATTCTTAGAGCAACCTTCAATCTAAGGTAAGGGTGGGGTTCTGACTCTATAATTGGGTATATGATGCATGTTACGTGGGAATTGGGTTGTGTGAGATTGTTAATGTATATGATGGTTGTATGAACAAATTGTTGTTTGGTGTTTGTGATAATTATGCTAATGTTGCAGTGATTTAATCGATGAATTACGTGTTGGAAATTGTTATATATTGATGTGGGTACAATTATTATATTGTTGTGAATACGTAGTGTTTGTATGAGATCATGGAAAGGAAAGGAATTACTGATCGCAGGAAAATTTGGACGTAGTTACAGAACTGCAACTAGAATTATGAACATGTGCCGAGCAACACATGTGTGTTGATGAAGGGTTCCGACCGACACTCTGTTCTGTGCCGAGGGGCACAAATTGCATGTCGAGGGGCCTGAACCCAACGGCCAGAGTTTCTTTAATTAGTTCTTGTGTTTCCCGTGCGTGTCTGTTACTTAGTATTTTGTTACAGTAAATGTATGCATGAAACAATCGGTCGATCCGTCATCCGATTATAAAATCAATGAAGTCGCCACCAAATGTATTTTATCCCGCAAGAAGGGAAAGGTAAACATCGAGAAAACATGAAGAGGGAGAAGTCGCGATCTTGTGACAGAGAGATCGGGTAAGGGAGTCTGTTACGCGAGGGGAAGGTATTAGCACCCCACACGCCCGTAGTAATTTACGGTATCCACTCTTGTTGTCTAATTTAATGGGTGTTTTAAGATCTATATCTAAAGCTTAATAGCTAAAATAAAATGCAAAGAGGGAATGCATGCAAAAGAAAGGAGAAAATAATGTAGGGAAAATAAAAGTTATGCTCGCTTGGCCCCTACCCCAGTGCCTACGTATCCCTTTTAAGGAATCAGAGCAGTCGTAGTTCGGCTCATATATTTTGGTTGGTTTGTGTTTTTTAGTTAAGAAGATAAAAGCAACAATCAAGATAGAAAAACATCAGATAGAACAACAAAATGTCAACAATGATGATAAAATAGCAAGAAGAGATGACAAGACATTGCATGACAACACAAACTCAGATAAGGCGATAAAACGCCAGCATGATAGAAAAATATCAGACAAGATGATGAAACATTACACCTACCAATGATATTGAAAATCAAAGTAGGATAACAAACATGTGAGGTGGAGAAACACCGGCTAAAGGAATGTGTGATGGCGAAACATCGGCTAAGAGATAGGAAGATAACATGGAAGAGATGGCGAAACATCAATAAACCGGAGAACAAAACATCACACCTATCAATGATATTGAGAATCAAAGTAGGATAACAAACATGTGCGGTGGCGAAACATCAGCTTCAAACAAATATGCGACGGAGAAGCAACGGCTAAACAATAACAACATGTCATGGTAAGGATGGCAAAACATCAATTTGATAAGATTTAAAACAAAATCCAAGTGGAATATGAAGAGATAAGATTGGTTTGTATTTTTTACCTTGAAGAAGGATTTAAGTTTATTAGAGTCGTTTTATGATTTGCCAAGAAAAATAAGTTTTAGTTTTAAGATGCAATATATAAAGAAAAAAGAAAACAACTCAGGGAGACTATCATAATCTCTAGCCCTAATGTTATCATACAATGGTTGATCCTAAAGTTGAGGATGAAAGAGGGAATCTTTTATACCCTAAGTTATCATGCATGGTTACCTATCCTAATGTCTAGCTCGAGAACTAAACCTGCACGAGCGATCCTAAAGGAGCATGGTGAGGGTGTGCCAACTCAAAATATACACACAAAGATGAAATCAAGCAAACAAACCAGAAAGCTCAAAAGCGCAAACCTATAGATCCTATCTAAGTTAGCATACCTAAGAAAGTCTAACAAAACTATCCTATGGTGAACAGGCAATGAGAGTGAAGTCGTGATCTCAATTTCTAAATTGAGTGACTCATCGATCAATAATTAAAGAAAACAAAAACAATCCTATAGGGAACATGCATTGAGAGCGAAGTCGTGATCTCAATTTCTAAATTGAGTGACTCATCAATCAATAATTCAGGAAAGCAATAACAATCGTATATGGAACATGCACTGAGAGTGATGTCGTGATTTCAAATTTCTAAATCGAGTGAATCATCGATCATCAATTAAGGAAGTAGACACAAACACATAACATATAACAAACAAAATGCAGAATTCATGTTACATGTCTTTAAAGAAATCAGAGGGCCTTCTGACATATATCAGCAACAGAGGTCCCATCATACAATAGAAAGAAATAAAGAAAATAAACAGTAAAAAAGAAATAGTGCAATACCAAACGGATAATCATCCGTAGCAACTGAGCGAGAAGAAAAATAAACCCAGAGAACTTCAAGCATGCTAGCATCAGTAGATAAATCAAGTCAGAAATTACGCCATCAAAATGTAAGCACAGAGGCTTTCAAATATGAACATATCCCACAAGTGATGTACAACAATCATAATCATGTATATATCCTGCAAAGACTATCAAATGTGCCAAGCACAAAAACAGTGCAAGCATAGACAATTGTGTTCCACAAATAAAGTGGAACACTGCAGCCTCAAGTCAATAATGAAAAACTTTTCTCAAAGTACCTCGCACATTCAATAGACAAATTAGTACTCTCGTAGATAAAATGATGAATCATATAAGGGATGGATGATGACACAATAAAGGCAATGGGAAAACATGATAGCAAACATCTTAGAATTAGACATGAGAAACACAAAGTAGGCATAGGCAACAATTTGGTCAAAGCTAAAAGACTGTTGCTCCTTTTTATCACCATGTTGAATTGACAAGTGAATATCAATCAAGGATCAAAAGAGCTAGAGAAGATTACAATCAAAAGACTTTAGAAGTCATTAGAAAATATTTCACATCCATACTCATTCATTTAATCATGGTCCACAAGCATAAGAAAGAGGGGCACTACAAAAAATGTTTCACAAAGCTTGGATCACAAGTTAGCAAGGAAAAGAATTCAAACAAAACAAGAAAGTTAGAAGGCTTAAACCATTCAAAGACTTGAAATCAATCTCCTAACATGCTTATGACGACATGATCAAAATTAAGATGTAGATTCTAATACATGTTGCACAAGTGCATTCAATATACCTCAAAGATTCAAAAGGAAAAAAGAAGGGAACATCAAATTCATATATGGATGAAATTGGTTCAAGCATTAAAGGTCAAGTGATCTCAAGTATTTATGAGACAATCCTTTATGTATCATCCCTCATCATGTTATCATTTGTAATTTGATGACCTCAAGGAAAAGATTCAAAATTCAAAGCAAAAACAAGAAGTGAATCATTATTTAGGAGGCATGTGTAAAAAAAGGCTCATCAACCAATTATGGGAAACCAAGAGGATTGAATTGAATTGGTGTGAGGAAACAGGATCAACAAGATCATTTAATGCCAAATTATAGGCCTCACACAAGTTCATTGGACATCAAACAAATTGCAACAAGATATGCAACACAAATTGGGCACTTTCACTTTGAAAATTTATCAAAAATAGAAAGGGGATTCAATAATTCAAACCAAAATTTCCATAGCATATTTGAGATGTGTAGAAGTCAGGAAGTAAGTCTCGAGTTCATGTATAGATGAGGAGGGGGTCAAAAAGCTTCAAACATCAAAACTAGTTGACCAAAGTGTCAAACTAGACAAGTTTTCAAAATGATTTGAGGAAAAATATCAAACCAAGTCAATTAATTCAATGAAAATCACTTTTAGATTCTCAATCCATCTATGAACTTCAGACAAGAGCTAAATTTAATTGAATACTCAAGGTAAGTTGATTTTGAAATGGAAACTTGCTAAGTAAGCAACAAAACCCTAATTATTTGGAAATTAATCTTAACAATTGATTAAATAAGATCAAAGCCCAAACAAATCAAAACAAAGATACATCAAACATGAGGAAACTTAAAATGTTAGGGGAACCATTTTTTTACATTTTTAAACCAAGAGGAAATTCAAAATATAGCAATTTTTTAATTGATTAAATAATTTAACAATTATTTAATCAACAAAATGGAATTATGATCAAAACATAAAGCACATGCCAAACAAAATTGTTTTATGATTCCCCTGACCCAAACCAGCTTCCATGAATTTTCCCATAATTTTTGCATCAAAAAATGTCAAAAATAAAAATCAAATATCAACCAACAATTAACTAGTCCTACAAATTTTAAAAATCAATCAAAACATTTTTACAATTTCTAAGAAAATTATAAAAATTCAGAAATATTATTTTTAAGTTCCCTGAATTTTTCATAATTTTTTTGATTAAGGAAAATATGAAAAGAAAAATTATGAAACAAAAATAAACCAAATAAATTTCTCAAATTAATTTTCTGATCAAAAATAAGAAAAACGCCAAACAAATTTCATAATCAAATTTCAAATAATTTTAGGAGTCCAAAATATTTTTTGTAGAATTTTTGGATAAAAGGAAATATTAAAACAAAAATAAACATTAAACAAACAATTAATTAATCACACGAATTTTTAAACCAATCAAAACATTTTCAAAAATTGTAAAAAGAAACACATAAAGTCGGAAATATTATTTCTAAGCTCCCTGTATTTTTTCATAATTTTTTAACCATTTTTGAGCAAGAAATAAAATCATGAAAATCAAGTTATGAAAAAAAATTCAAATAAATAAAAAGAAACACAACAGCCAATCAGGTGAGGCCACGCCATCATCTTCAACCTCTGGCTAGGGAAAAAACACGCGCAAAAATAGGTTCAACACCTCATGTTCAGATCCTTCGTTCTATCTCAATTCTCAATCAAAATTCATCAAATCAAACGCAAATCAAAGCTAACATATCATACTATATTATGCAATTCGAATCAATCTCAAAGATCAAGCATGGATCAAGAAATCAAGTCTCAAAAACTGGAAAAACACACTGTAAATACTGTTGTACCCCAAAATTTTCCCTCCCATTTCACCAACATTTTCTCACCACAAGACCTTTGGAGCTCAAGATCAAGTTAGGGTTTACTCTGCTCAAGACTCCTCCTTGCACTGTTGACCCAAATTAGGGTTTGAGTTTGCACAAAGATGTTTTGACCTAAAATGCCCAAAGTGACTTTCATACTTCATGTTGGACTCACAAGTTTATCCATACCAAGTTTCAAGCCTTGATTCCAATCTTTGCCCAGTCAATTGGACAGTTGACCTAGAAATCAGCTGTATTGGGGAAAAAGTCAACTGTGATCAATTGACAGTCAAACCACATGATTTTTGACCCAAATCAACATTATGAACTCATATGGACCATTTGATCAAGTTTGGATCACAATTCCACAAGAAATTTGATCAGATCACCAAAAGGGCAAAATGGTCATTTTTAAGGTTTTAACTGCACAAAGGCAATTTTTGACTGTTTGACCTAGCCAATGGCAAACCAAGCTCACATATGGACTCAAGGACCCATTGACATGGTCTTGACACATTCAACAAGTTCAAAAGATCCCAAATGCACAAGATTGACAGATGAATTTTCCAGTCAACTGAGCCAAATTTGACTGTATACTGAAAAGTCAAACTTTGACTTTTTGGTCAAAATCAAGTGTCAAGATTTATTTTTCATCAAGACATGCCAAATTATGAAACTTGTTCATCAAGAAATCAAAAATCACAAATTAGGGTTTGAAATGAAGAAATTTCATAACTTAGAAATTTTCTAAGTTATGAAAATTCCTAATGTTTTCCTAACTTTGTCCCATCTTTTCATCAAGATAAATTTGGATTCAAATAAAACTCAAAACATGAAAGTTGTAGTCCATTGCAAAATCTACAACTTTGATTCACAAAGTTTCCTCAAAAGAAGCTTGTAGCTCAAGCTACAATTTTTGGAATAAGGGTGCAAAACATTCTTAACTTAGAAATATTTTGACTTATTTTAGGCAGGATTTTTGCCCAACTTCATGGCCACTTTTCACATGCTTCCACTTGGAATTTCAACTTGCATTACAAAGATGGATTGTATTACACATTCCAAGCTTTCCAAATTGTCCAAGAACTTCTCAAACACCCTTGTGGTTAGGGAGAATCGAATTTGTCAATATGGGCAAAAGTCACTTTGTTCATAAGCCATTTACATGTTCATAACATTGCCATTTTCAAGTCAGCATGTTCTAAGCTAGATTACAGGCCTCTAATCTCATTTACACTCAATAATTTAATGCATATCCTTTGTGTCCAAGTCTTACTTTGTGTGTTTAACCATTACATACAAGATTGAGCCATAAATGGAAAAAGCATTTTATCTATTCTTGTAAAGATCAACTTTATGTCAAGTTTACAATCTATGAAGTACAACGCAAATCTCTGAGGCACAAGTGTGTGGACATATCCCACTGATCAAGAATAAACTTTGCAGCATGTTTAGGGGGCCTGCATAAGCTTGTAACCCAACTTGGCATTTTAAACTTAAAAAAGAAGCAATTTTGCAAACACAACATCATCTCTCATTCCTGTCAAGATAAGCCTAAGCAAACTTATTGAACACATTCCAAATATCAAACCTGACCTAAAACACGAGCCAACCATCTTCAATACCTCCCCAAATACAGAAACACCATCCTCTTGCAAAAACAGGGCACCTGCTGCAGATTGAGGTCCACAACTCAATCCACTCGTGCCCTTTGGCTAATAACCTTGCAAACACACTCCCTACCATCCATTGAAGCTATCCCAAGCCCTAGCTATAGACTGTAACACCTCTAACCAACTTCACCATTTTCATTTTTTCAGTTGTGCAGGTTGACTTCCATAGCTCGTTTCAGCTAGTTCCAAAGCAAGCTAAAGGTTGGAGAAGCATCCCTGGACCTCAAGCAAGCTATACAAGTCCTCACATTGCATTGAAAGTACCTCCATTGTTATACACGATTCAAGCTGAACAGGTAAGTTTTTGAACTTCTATCTCTCTATCCAAGCATATTTAGGCTTAAGTTTGTGAAGAAAGCATGTTCTAATCATAGCCCTGAAGCCATCCATATAGTTACTTTTCATTTATATTGTGTGTGCTAAGAGTATTTTGAACCTGAACATTGGAAAAAAGCTAGGTCAGGAATTGGGGGAGAAGAAATTCTCTCTCATTTCTGAGAGTTAGATCAAGTTCTTGGTATGTATGGATTCGTGATTTGATGCTTGACATTTTTTGTGTTATAAGTTTGTGCTAAAAATCAAAGAATCAGGATGTTTGAATCAAGCAAAGAAGCGCGCGTTATTTAGAATAGGGATGGCTGGAGGTTGAAGAAGCTTGTCCTTTGGGCTGGGCATGATTCATTTTCCTTTTTGCACCACTATTTCACACACACACCCCCTTGGCCCATTGTATTTATTTTTATTATTTTTTGACTTTTTCTTTTTGTTTCTGACTTCTTATTTTTTGTTAAAATATAAAAAAACATTAAAAATATTTTTCACCTTCTTTTTGTATTCTTTAGGCATTTATTTGTTTTATTTGAATTTATACATTATAAATAACATATATATACTTTTATGTAAAATATTAAAATAATACAAATACTTTTTTTATTTTCTGATTTTATTTTATTTTATCTTTTGAAAAAATTTTCCTAAAAATATATACTTTTTTTGTAAATAATAAATATTTTATTAATACATAATATAAATACTTATATATTTATTAGAATATTTAGGATAAAAATACAAAAATAATACATTTTTTATTTTTATTAATATTTAATCTCAAAAATACTTTTTTTATAATATACTTCCTTTTATTTATTTTTTGTACATAATTAATAAATATTGTATATGATAAATAATTAATACTATTTATTTGCAAAATTAGGGTTTTGCCCTAAAATATAAAAATATCCAAGTTAACTTTTTTATTATTTTTATTTCACTTATAAATAATTACATACACTTACACAAATACATTTACACATACGCATTTGTTTACTCTTGCACATTTGATACATTTTACATTTGCGATTTGATTCGATTTGGTTGTAAATATTGGAACACTACTCTCCTATTAAAGTCTCATCCATCCCCATTTGAACACTTGTACCCCCATCCCCATGATTACTTTGTAATAACTTAGGACTTTCAATTCCACATTTAAAGCTTTTTAAAATATGCCATGATAGACCTAGGGTTTGTATGCAAATAAACAAATAGCTTGACCTAATTCAAAGATAACAAAGCATGAAAATGGACAACACTAATCACACTTGCACCCCTTAGGGTTACTCCACTTGTTGCCTTCAAGAAATGAGCCATGTTGCATGTTGGGTGTCTTTGGCAAGAACAAAACAATTCAAATGATCATAGTCCCTCGATGACGCTTTCGAAAGTTGCCTAAAAATGATCAAGTCCCTTAAAGGAAAAAGTTGCCAAAGACACTTGGCACCATTGCAATCATGGTCTAAACAATGACCCGCGCCTGTCCCGTTCACATCCTAACACAAGATTGCGCACCAAATACAATGGTGGAACAAAATTGTTAAAAGGGTTAAAACATAGAGAAAACCTTTGAGTAAATTTAGGGGTAGACAAACTCTTAGTTACTTGAATCAAACTTGCAAAAACACTTGCATATTTTTTCAAAACCACACATCATAACACACTTTCAAAACCACTTTCAAAAACATTGAAAACTTTTCAAAAGATAAGTACACCTTTGTATACATCCAAACATGGGTCATTACAAAGGTTGCCACCACATTGGCCTGTTTTCAAAAACATTTTCAAACCCACACACAAAGCACAATTTCAAACAATTGAAAACACAAGGCAAGTGATCTAAGCAAGTAACTAAGAGCCCATGGATAACCATGGATAGAAAGGGTGCTAATACCTTCCCTTTCTATAATCTACTCCCCGAACCCAAGAAAACATCTCAAAGGTTTTTGTTGTGCTTTTTAACCTTTCCTTAGGATAAAATAAAAAGTCGGTGGCGACTCTTGCTCAACCGAAACATTTGCGAAAACAAACGCAAAACCTCAAGTCAGTTCTCCCACCGTATCACAAATACCAAAACCAAAAACACGATTTCACCAATTCTACTTGAATCAAAGCTCAAATATACATCAATCCTAATGATTGGCCAGCTAGCAACTCAATGAACATGATTTACATCATCAATTCAAGTTGAATCATGCAAATCAAAGTTCAAGAAAACTCACATTAATGTGAAAACTGGAAACTCGATTCCTTCACTCCAGAAGCAAACCAATAGTGCAAACTTGATCTCCTTTCTTCATTGAGTCTGAACCACCGAGAATTTTGAAGAATGATCCCAGGAGAAGAGAGATTCGAAGGAATTTGCAAAGATACTTGAAAATTTTCAGATCTGAAGTGTGGTGACTATGAACCTCTCCTCTCTAAACTGAGCCTTGGTTCTCATTTTATAGCACGAGAGGAAGAGGATAGAAGTAGTATTTGGTCCTCAAATTCGTTGGAGGGCAAGTTTGGTAGTTTATGCAAAAAGTGAGGTTGCACATGGAGCCTGCATTTTACTCGTGCAAGCTCTCATTTTCTTTGCGTTTTATGAGACAAGTGAGGTTAGAAACAAATGCTCAAAGTTCCAGGTCATGACTATTTGAAATGAGAGAGTGTTGGTGAATTTGCAAAATCGGGCAAGTTTGTGATTTTTTCAATCAAACAAGTAAAATACCATATGAGGCATAAAATGGTGAGTGTAATGGGCCTCAGCATGTTACAAATTGGTTATGGGCTTGATTAGAAACAAAAGGAATGGCTGAAACTCGAGTTCTCAAGAAATTGCATTTTGCTTGCTTGGTAAAAATTCAATAAAATGCCTCAAAATTCCAAAACTCATAACTTGCTCATATTTTTTAATTTTAACATAAATGAGCACTCTTTGGAAAGGTCTTGCAATTCTTTTCAACCCTGTGGCAATTTGCCTCACATTTGATTCCATTGGGTCCTTCAAAATATGGCATGCAAATCACAAATTTTGAGAAATGACCTATAATTTTGTAACTTCCAAGCTTCATAACTTACCACCACTTCATGCATTGTTCTAAAAAATGGAATCATGTGAAAGAGATCCCTCTTAGATTTCCAGGCATACTTCATTTGCATTTTTTTGATCAAAGATGAATAAAATATGAAATTTCAAAGTTTGATACTCATTTTCAAAATTTAGAAACTTTTTGGATTTCTTCATGAACAAGTTTCAATCCAAACCTCAATCTTCTTAATCCAGTGATTAAAATGGACTTGAAAATGAAAATTACACCCTTGTATTGATGTTTGACAAAAGGTTTACTTGGTCAACCTTGACTTTGACTGATTCTGGCCAAAATGACCATTTTCCCCTTTTAATCAATTGATCCACTTCCCTTCAAAATTGATGATCAAGACTTCAAACATATGATCTTCCAAATATATAGAGGCCATGTATAAAGTTTAATCTCTAAATACTCAAGAGAACCTAATGAAATCCCAAACCATAATTTTGGTCAACACCTTAGGAGAATGATGAATCATCTTCAAAACTTCAAATCCTCTAGATATCTTGGCCAATTTCTTGCACAAAGATGTCTCCAATGTCAATGAGGTGTTGTGGCTTCAAAATCAAGAATTGCTCATGCATCAATAGCTTTAATCAACCAAAACCCTAATTTTGACTGACGAATCAAAAGGATGTGATTCTCCTTATAATCAACACAATCTTCAATATTCTGATGATTCAATGAAGTGGGTGAGCTATCTTAGGATATGTGAATCCTTTGGGCTAGAAAGATCCAGAGATTTAAATAATAAGGCTCTCCTTGAGCAACTTATCAACACAATCAACCTCCAAAGCTTGAGAAAGACCTGATAAATAGAATATTTTGATCCCATTACCATGTATGAATGCAATGCAATATGATGTTTATGATGGAACATAAACATGAATCAAGAGGGTAAATTTTGGGGTGCAACAGCTGCCCCTATTCAATTATCTTTAACTAGATAAGTGAGAAAAGCGAAAGCCTTCGAGCGTTCAGAGTTGAAGATGATTGAATATAAAAGAACCCGAAAATTTACACTCTTGAAGAAGAAGTAGAAAAAAACACAAGACATGCGTCAGAATGAAACTGTAATGCAGATTTTAATAAAAATGAGACAAAACCAAAGCTTAGAAGGATAGAAGAAACTAAACCTCCGCAAAAATGTGTCAGGGAAAAACCGGACCACAAAAGGGTGAGATAAGACTCAAACCAAAGAGAATAGGCGAAATTAAACTCTGGAAAAGAAAAAGTACGCGGGTGAGGAGACAAAACTCTGAGCTCGACCCAAAGCAAAGTGGCTAGAGTGCGCGATTCTAGGAGCACCTGCTAAACTTAAACTAAGATAACCAGTATGAAGGAAACTGAAAGAATCCCAAGAGTGAGGAACAAAAGCGAGACGAAACTCGACCCAAAAAACCAGTTAGACGAAACTAAACTAGATGAGTACCAGGACGAAACAGGATTACATGCACGGGTGACGAGGCAAAACTCGACCCATAGCGAAGCGATGAGAGTGAATGTTTCTCAGAGCACTTGCTGGTCTCAGATCAATGGACAAACAGTAATGAAAACTGATAGAAGAATTAAGGAACACAAGAGACTAAATTCAACCAGGGACGCAGTACAAACACCGCAAAGAGACTCGGTAAACGGTAACTGAGAAAGGGTTCAGTAAATGATAATTGATAAAGTCCAAGGTATGAAAACAAAAACGAGACGAAACTTGACTCATTATAACTAGTCAGACAAAACTAAACTAGATGAGTACCAGAATGAAACTGGATTTCATGCATAGGCGACGAGATCGAAACTCGACCCAAAGCAAAGTGATGAGAGCGCATGTTTCTCAGAGCACCTGCTAGTCTCAGATCAATGGATAAACAATGGCGAAAACTGAAATAAGAATCCAAGGACAAAAGAGACTGAATTCAACTAGGGACACAGTAAAAACACCGCAAAGAGACTCGGTAAACGAAAACCGATAAAGGGTTAAGTAAACGATAACTGATAAAGTCCAAGGTATGAAAACAAAAACGAGACGAAACTCGACTCAATAACATGTTAGGAAAAACTAAACTAGATGAGTACCAGGACGAAACTGGATTTTATGCGCGGTTGAGGAGATGAAACTCTGAGCTCGACCCAGAGCAAGGATATTAGGGCGTACACCTTAAAACCTACTGAAAACAAATAACCAGGGTGAAACCAGTATTCAAAAGGTATATCAATAGACATTAAAATGAACCGATGAAGGTAGTGAAGACACGAGAAGATTGTGCCAGGGAAAAACTGAACTACGGTCAAGAGTAGACACTCAAACAATCAAATGATTAACATCAAAAGGATATTTGTATGGGGTGAAACTTAAGATAATGTGGAAGAAGACTTTTATAGGAATAAGCTCGCAGAATTAGCAAATCACTGGGGGTAAATAAAAACAGTAATGGCTTATGTTCCGATGCATGTTTAAATCCTTTTTTTTATATATACCGTAATGCTCCATATAATGGAAATGCTACATGTTTTGGGAGATGCAATGTAATGATGCATGTTTGCTTAAATGTTCAACGTGGAATGGTCAATTTGAGAAGCCAGTGATCGAGTAGTCATGATTTGGCAAGACTTTGCGAAAATAAATTGCAAAATCTGCTAGAGAAGAGAAGATACGAGAAAATGCTGGAGAGAAACCCTTTAGGAGATGAGACCCTGCGGGAAATAACGAATGAGTAACGGGTAGGAACGGGCTACAAACAGAGGGGGGTTGCAAAAATAAATTGCAAACTCCTAGAGAGGATCAGACCAAAACTGTAGCTTCTGGAGAATGATGCTAAATGGATATTAGGCATTATGGGAGAAGATCAGGGAAAGACTGTAATCTCTGAAAAAGACAGCGCCCAACCGTGTTGAGTATTACACTGAGATAAAAAACCAGACGTGAGGGGCTAAAACCTTTGCAGGGGAATCAAAGCTCTATTGAAGAAACGCGATTTCACCGGGGAAACAGACCTCTGTCGAAGAACATCTTGTTGGAGATTATTGAACTTTTGGAATGCAACTATTGGATGGATCATGCAGATAGTCATACAGTATTGACTTTACTGGGGACAAGGAAAGACCTTAACATAGGGATGCCCCAAGAAAAAGATTAGCTGGGAGATGATAAATCAAGCCGATAAATCTCTAATCGGCAACTCCGCTTGAGAATTGAAACTTCTTCAGAATGTGAGTTCCCATTTAAACCACTCCACTGAGGATATGCGACATCTTCAGACTTGGAGTCTTAGAACAAAGCCTTTCTCTTGAAAAATATTTTTGGGGTAATAAAAAACTCTACTGAGGAGTAAAAACTTCACTCGGGATAGGGAAATATCCTTTTCAATACACAAATGGCCTATGTCCAACAGAACAGCCAAATCTTCCCCTCCTAACAACTTTAAGATCTTTACTGATGCTCATTGTGTAAGCTCTTTTTGATGTCAAACAATTGTTTTGTATGCAAAAGGATGTTTATTATGAGAATAACAACCCCTGATGCGACAATTACGTAAATCTTGAAACTGAAAACCTTGAATGAAAACGATGTTGCATCCCTGTCGTGAGTGAATCACTAGTTAGAGTACATAATTTCAAAAACTTTTCTTTTCTCTTTTAAAAAAAAAAACATGATGCAGTCGATATGATACCAACATATACATATAACACATGTTTAGGAAGCGCTATCCTTTTGTAGTATGCTTTCGAGCTAAACCCATGTTTCAGTTAGGACTTTTGAGGGTTGTAACGTGGCCTGGTTCTCGGTTTTTTTAAAAAAAGATTTTGAAGGATCAAAATTATTTGGTGCCCACGCATTCTCCATGATGTTCTTCAGTCCTACGTTCAGTTAACTTGATGTGAGTACTCATCTCTCAAAAGAGGCTATAATGATTGAGGGATCTCAACAGTTACTATGACACGACAGTCACTTTACCTTTTGATTTTTTTTTTGGTGTTCGATCACACGACGTTTCTTTTGACGTGGATTTTCATTGGATAATCCTTTTCTTCCTTTCAGGCTTTTCAAGTTCCTCATTTTTTCTTTCCCTAACTTTTTCCTGGACCAATTCTTTTGAATTTCAATTTGGAAGCCCAGCAGGACACCCTAACTTTTTCCTAAGCGACTTGTTTTCAAGTTTCGACTTAGCGGGCCTTTTTCTTTATTTCCTTTTTTACTCATACTTTCCTTTTTGAACAAATCTTGTGACCCTAAGTCTTTGAACCCTTTTTTTTATTGAAGAAAAGTGACTGCCCCATTCCTTGGTCAGCGAGGGATAACCATTGTTGTATCGATTCTATCTCAACCTCAAGATTTTTTTTGTTGTGTGTTTTTTTTTTGCACTGGGGAAATAACTATTGTTATTTTGACATTTTCCGACCTCATAATGCAAGGGATAAAAGGTGGTGATCCTTAAATGGGACGCTCCTTCTGAAATTTGAATGCCCGATCAAATTATCCAAACATCTACCCTACCCCGAGTTTAAAAATAAGGTTTTTTTTAACATAAAAGAAACTCCTACCTCGAAGGCTCAGAGGGGTTAACGAGGGCCTATCTCCCTTATATCTCTGGTGTTTGGGGATTGAAACAAGGCTTGTACATCGTCAACAGGGTTCTACTCAAAAGCATACAATCGGAGATATCGCCCTTCCTCTAATCTTTTCACTAGGCAAAAGAGTTGGCGTGGTTGGTATCAAAACGCCAGAAAATCATTTAAAGAATGATAATGAACGGTTTACGTAAACACAAAAAAACGTCAAGGCAAACATATTCAGTGCATCGGGATTGACATTCAAAAATAAACAAGTTCCTGCATGCAGAAAATGTTAAATCAATCAATCAAAATACACATGAAAGTACAGAAGAGAAAAAAATACCACCCGGGAGGAGAATCGTTTCTATCCGGACTTGTCAATGTATCGAAAACTCGCCACTATCCTGACACATGATCTCTTTATTATGAAGGGAAGTTGAGAATGGTTTTCCTTGCGTCTTTCCGAAGAGATGATCATACAAAAGGGGAGAGATAAACCTTTGCCCCAAGTACAGAGTCATGAAATAGCTTAGCAGAGTACCCACAAGAAAAGTAGCTGAGTATCAACAAGAAGAAAAATAATCATGCCCCTTGCATATCATGACAATTGTGCTTATTATCCGTATTTCAAGCAACGATAGCTTAGATTATCATGTTCATGTAGGGCTAACAACGTTCATATGCACATGTTTATAAAAAATAGTGGACATTTTTGCAAACAAACTAGTAAAACGAAAATTATGTGCACGTATACTGAAAGAAGATCTTTTATTGATTTTGAGAAATCAGCCTTTGAAAATGGCGCTTACATTTGGAAGCAAATAATTAAAAAATTAAAACAAACAAGTGTTTACAAATGGCAATGTGAATACGAATATCCATCAAATTCCGACTCTGCTATAACCCTCATGACTTTGAAGCTTTCGTCTTCCTACTTTAAGACAAAGCCTTATTGGACTAGTTTCGAACTTCGGTCGGGTGGTCGAACGAGGAAATAGAGAAAAGAGACAAAGGATCACATGCTGAGCGTAGTCATTTGCTTTAAGTCCCTAACTTTTTCCTGAACCGCCCTTCCGGGTTTTCAATTCACCGGGACACCCTCTTTTTGCCTAAGTTTCCCTTTCGGGTTTTCAACTTAGCGGGCTCTTTTTTTTATGCAATGTATTTTTTAACTACGTCAGCATTCACAGGGAGAGGGAAATATTCTCCATCCATGGTTGCGAGCATCATCGCTCCACTAGAGAAAACCTTTCTGACCACGAATGGTCCTTCATAAGTCGGAGCCCACTTTCCTATGGCATCTCCCTGGGGAAGAATTACCCTTTTTAGCACAAGATCACCTGGCTTGTAACACTGAGGTCGTACCCTTTTGTCAAAAGCTTTCCTCATCCTTTATTGATATACTTGACTGTGACATACAGCCGTAAACCTCTTCTCATCGATAAGTTCTAACTGATCCAGTTGATTCTGTATCCATTCACTTTCATCAAGCTCAACATCCCTCATAATCCTAAGATAAGGGACCTCTACTTCTATAGGAAACACTGCTTCCATGCTGTAAACCAAAGAAAAAGGGGTTTCCCCAGTCGAATTACGCACAATGGTATGATAACCATGTAAAGCAAAAGGCAACATCTCATGCCAATCTTTATAGGTTACCACCATCTTTTGTACAATATTCTTAATATTCTTATTGGCCTCTTTGACAACGCCATTCATCTTCGGTCGGTATGGGGAAGAATTATGATGCTTGATTTTGAAAGACTCGCAAAGCTCCTTCATTATTTTGTTGTTCAAATTGGACCCATTGTCGTTGATGATCTTTTCGGGCACTCCGTAACAACAGATAATTGTGCTTAATGAACCAAGTTACCACCTACTTGGTGACATTGGCATAAGATGCAGCTTCGACCCACTTCGTGAAATAATCGATGGCAACCAGAATGAAACGGTGTCCGTTGGATGCAGTCGGTTCAATCTTGCCAATCATATTAATTCCCCACATCACGAACGGCTAAGGGGAGGTTAAGAAATTCAGCAGCACATGAGGCACTTGTATTTTATCAACATAGACTTGACATTTGTGGCAAACCCATGCATGATTATAACAGTTAGTTTCCATGGTGGACCAATAATAACCAGCTCGCAAAATCTTTTTGGCCATGGAATGCCCACTGGAGTGAGTCCCAAAATCACCCTCATGTATCTCTTCAATGATTCTGGCTGCTTCTCTCTTGTCAACACATCTGAGCAGTAAACCATCATGACGCCTCTTATATAACACACCACCACTGAGAAAGAACTTGGCTGAAAATCTTCTCAAGAACTTCTTATCTGTGATAGATGCCTCTTCAGGGTACTCTTGCGTTTTAAGATATATTTTAATATCATGAAACCAAGGGTTACCATCTGACTCCAAACTGGCCTCAAAACAGAAATATGGCTCATTCAATCTTCTGATGGTAATGGAAGGTGCCTCGTTAGCCCACTTAACTTTGAACATGGAGGACAAAGTTTCCAGTGCATCAGCTAGATTGTTCTCTTCTCTGGAAATGTGTTCAAACATGATCTCTTCGAAGTACGAAATCAACTTCATAACATGCTCACAATAGGGAATCAGGTTCTGATGACAAGTCTCCTAATCTCCATTAATATGGCTGATAACAAGATTGGAATCCCCGTAAAATTTCAAAAACTTGATTCGCAAGTCGATCGCAGCTTCAATACCATAAATGTAAGCTTCATATTCGAACATATTGTTAGTATAATCAAAACAAATACGAGCCGTGAAAGGAATGTGGAATCCCTCATGGGAAGTGATAATAGCTCCGACGTCGTTGCCCATGGCTTTGGAGGCACCGTTAAACACAAGCGTCCAACATGATCCTGGGTCGGGTCCTTCGTCTGGGCTTAGTATATTACAATCCCGAATATACACTATTTCCTCATCTGGAAAATCAAACTTCATTGGTTTATAATCGTCCATGGGTTGATGAGAAAGATGATCAGCCAGTATACTACCCTTGATTGCTTTTTGCGTAGTGTACTGGATATCATATTCAGTGAGTATCATCTGCCAACGGGCTACTCTTCCTGTAAGAGGTGGCTTCTTGAAAATGTACTTGATTGGGTCCATTTTGGATATCAGGTAGGTGGTGTGAGTTAACATGTATTGCCTTAAATGTCTGGCAGCCCAAGCAAGTGCACAACACATCTTTTCCAACAATGAGTACCTCGACTCGCACTCCATAAACTTCTTACTCAAGTAATAAACAACTTGTTCTTTCTTCCATGTCTCGTCGTACTGACCGAGGATACAACCCATAGAGTTCTCCACCACAGTTAAATACATGATTAGTGGCTTCCCTTCCACCGGCGGCATGAGTATCGGAGGTTCCTGCAACTACTCCTTTATCTTGTCAAATGCCTTATGGAAATCTTCATTCCATTTTAATGTCTGATTTTTCTTTAACAACTTGAACAAAGGTTCACATGTGGCCGTGAGATGAGAAATAAATCTAGAAATATAGTTTAACCTCCCTAAGAAACCACGAACTTCCTTCTCTGTTTTTGGTTCGGGCATTTCTTGTATCGCCTTCACTTTGGTAGGGTCAACCTCGATGCCTTTTTCACTTACAATAAAACCCAACAAATTGTCGGATCTCACCCCGAAGGTGCACTTATTTGGATTCAGCCTCAACAGGAACTGCCTCAGTCTCTCGAACAACTTCTCCATATGAACAAGATGCTCCTCTTCCGTGTCAGACTTAGCAATCATATCATCAACATATACCTCAATCTCCTTGTGGATCATATCATGGAAGAGAGTAACCATGGCACGCTGATACGTTGCCCCAACATTTTTCAAACCAAACGGCATCACCTTATAGCAAAAGGTTCCCCAAGGTGTGATAAATGTTGTCTTCTCCATATCCTCCAGAGCCATCCTAATTTGATTGTAACCTTAAAAACCGTCCATAAATGAAAACACTCTAGAGTGAGAAGTATTGTCGACCAATACATCAATATGAGGAAGAGGAAAGCCATCCTTAGGACTGGCTCTATTCAAATCTCTATAATCCATGCACATTCTGACTTTACCATCTTTCTTGGGCACAAGCATAATATTTGCAATCCATGGCGGATAATTGATGACTTTTAATAAATTCGCATCCAACTGTTTCTGAACTTCTTCTTTAATCTTCTTGGACATCTCAGGATGAGTTCTTCGGAGCTTTTGCTTGACAGGAGAGAAACCTTCTTTGAGCGAAAGTTGATGCACCACGCTATCTGTATCCAACCCTGGCATATCCTCATAAGACCAAGCAAAGATATCAGAATATTCACGGAGTGGCTTAATTAATCTGAATTTTATACTTTCTTCGAGATCTGCCCCTATCTTGACTTCCCTTCTTACCTCTTTTGTGCCAATATTCACCACCTCAATTGGATCTTGATTCGACTGGATAACCTTCTATTATTGTTTTAACAATATTGCTAATTCCTCAGGAAGATCAAAATCCTCATATGCCCCTTCTTCAGCTTGATATATTGGATTAACAAAGTCATAATGAGCAATAGCAGAGTTGTTATCAATATAATCCGTGGTGGAAGTGCATCTGCATAAACAATATTTTGGTATTTTTAGTGATAGTGTGTGAAAAGGGAAACATTGACATTCAAAGAAAAGTGAAAAGAGAGAAAGAAAGAAAGAATGGAACAAGATTTTGAATGCAAAAACGTCCTTCATTTCATGATAAAGTTTTGAAAATAAACATGGTGGCCCTACACAAATGATCCACTACGCCTTGGGCAGAGCGTAGGAATTATGATATGATAAGAAAAGAAAACAAGAAAATTACTCCTCAGCGCTTGAAACTTGGATAACATCCACAGAAGTCCAATTGTTGAGTGCCTGACTTGGAATACTTGGAAAAATCCAATCTTTAATATTGTAGCTATTAACTCTATCATCACCAATTGCATTGGTGTGTCCTTCTTGAGCAGCACCAGGACGAGAAAACTTCACGGGAGTTGATAAACTGGATGCTCTGGGAGTTGCACTCTATTGACCTGGACTGAATCCAAGACCGAATTTGTTTAATTTAGGGATGAAGTCCAGCACTTGACCCCAACCTTCAGGGTTACCGTTCTCCACCACAGCTCTAGCATCTCTGAGAGAAGACATGACTATTTCCAGCTTTCTTTTCGGCTCTGGAGGAGGAAAATTGACCACATGAACTGTCTCAAATGCTTGAAAAGGAGTCTCGTGTATCTCACCTTCAACCTCAACATAGAAGAAAGTTGTCAAATGACTCACAATATATTCTTCCTCACTGCACACAGTATCATCTTTCCTTCTGTAGGATACTTGAGTTTCTGGTGAAGAGTAGAAGTGATCGCCACTGCTTTATGAATCCACGGCCACCCCAACAAACAACAATATGCTGGTTGTATATCCATCATAAAAAAGTTAGTAGTGAAGGTGAGAGGCCCAACCTTAATTGGTAACTCCACCTCCCTAAATACTGATCTTCGGGACCCATCAAAAGCTTTCACCATCAAATCACTAAGACGTAGCTCCAGACCGAAATAATCAATCTTCATCAATGCTGACTTAGGCACTACATTCAAAGACGACCTCGTGTCTATCAAAGACCGGGATAAAGTAGTGCCCCTACACTCCATAGAAATGTGTGACGCTTTGTTATGGTCTCGCCCTTCTGGAGGAAGATCAAAATCTGTGAAGCTCAGGCTATTCCCAGCAGATATATTAGCACAAACATTCTCGAATTGATTAAATGTTATCTCATGTGGCACAAATGCTTTTTTAACAACTTCATCAAAGCATTTTTGTGAGGTTATGAATAAATGAATAGCGACAAGATAGACATCTTAGAAGGGGTGTGACTTAACTGATCAATTATGCTATAATCGCTCTTCCTGATAATTCGCATTAACTCTTCAACCTCATCGGGAACTGAAGAATCTTCTGGTACCGGAATTGGTTGAGTCACATTGGCTGGTGTAAACCTCGGATTGCCAATCATCACCTGTTGTTTTCCTTTCTCTCTGGCAGAAGCATCAGCTGCATCTTATACATTGGAAGGACCAAACATTCTCCCGCTTCTAGTCATTTGACCCACGCCAAAGAAATTATGAACATCCCTCTCATTGTCTTCAGTAACTCCTTTCTCAAAAAAACTAGGATTTATCTCTTGCTTCACCCCGTGGTAATAAACATCAGCACCATAATGCCATGGGATGGCCTTCTCACTAGTATATGGTATGGGACCAGGTACCGTAATCATCAAAGGAGGCACTCTAGATAGAGTAGGAATACGCGCAGGGCTGTAAGGAATAAATATCATAGCAACATCCTCTTCAGTAACCCTTCGATATCTTGGTCTTCTATCAAACTGTAGAGAACCCTCATCAATCATGAACTGGATGCCAGCTTTCAAATCATCATAGCCCTTCGATTGCTCTCTACACCTGGCACAGTCTGAAGCACAACCCGGGAAAATAGAATTGTCAAGCAGATACCTTTTAACATACCATAACGGAGTAGTCACCTGTTCCACATTCACAACTAAATTCAACATTTCTCCATTATCGTCAATCATATTAACAACACCCCCTACATGTCTAGGCATTGGGTTCTGGACTACATTCGGACCAGTCGTTGGAGTAAACTCGATTGCCTTGGCATCCAACAAGTCTTGTACTTTGCATTTTAATACAAAACAATTATCAGTAGAATGACCAACTCCTCCAAAATGGAATTCACATCTTGCATTAGTATCATAATTATGAGGAAGTCTTCCAGTGGGTGGTGGCATACTTCTCAAACTGATCAATTTCAAATCAAGCAAATGGTGGAGTACTTCAGTGAGAGATATTGGAAAAGGATAAAACTTTCTTCTCTGCCTCTGTTGTTGGTTATTATACTGACAGGGAACGTCTTGTTGTCTTTGTTGTTGAGGTGCTGAATTTTGTCTATGCTGCGGAGGAGCACTAACAGGAATAGAAACAACATTGATTTGTTGGTGTTGACGATATTCTCTTCTTCCTCCCTGAGAGTGAAACTCACTTGTGTCGCCTTCCCTTTTCTTAGGGTAGGTATTGAATGGTTTCTTACCACCCCTTGATGAGCTACTAGAGCCTCCAATCTGAATTTTCCCCAATTTCAAACCCACCTCAATTCTATCACCAACCATAACCAAATCTGCAAATCCCGTTGAAGCACTTCCTATCATGTGTTCGTAAAACGGACCTTGCAAGGTACTCATAAACATATCAATGAGTTCTCGCTCCATGAGTGGAGGTTGAACCCTTGCAGCCAGCTCACACCACTTCTGAGCGTATTCCTTGGAAGATTCTTTTTGTCCCTGTGACAAATCTATAACTGAGTGCGATTAGGCGCCATAACCATATTGTACTGATAATGTTTAACAAAAGCCCGAGCAAGATCATTCCAGCAACGAATATGGGTTTTCTCTAACTTCATGTACCACTCCAGGGATGCCCCAGATAGGCTATCCTGGAAGAAATGAATCAAAAGCCCTTGATCTTCGGTATGCACCGACATCTTTTGGAAATAAGCAGTTGCATGAGTAACGGGACATGACAATCCGTTGTACTTTTCAAATGCAGGTGGTTTGAACTTTGGATGAACTTTTACCCCAGATACCAGCCCAAGATCATTAGCATCCATGCCGAGGACTCCTTTCCCTTCCACAGCCTTCAAACGTTCTTCCAATAATCAATACCTCATATCCTCAACCTGAACCTCCGGCTCAGAACGCCGAATAGAAAGCTGCTCTTCATCCTGATCATAGTCATAATCCTGCTCCTGATAGTTCCTTATACCGCCCTTATTATCTCTTCTGTTCCCCACAAGACGAGGTCCTGGGGACGGGGGAAACTGCCCCATGTTGCGCATAAAAGGGTTTCCAGGTAGCCCGTGAAAATTCCCGATAGGTTGGTCCTGCACCTCTTCCAGTCCTACCGAAATGTCCTGATAAAGCCCTTGGTTCCCACTATCCACTGGATAGCGGCGTTGATTGTTGACAATGGTAGCCAATTCCTCCTGTCAGCGATTCACATTGGTTATGACCTCCATGAACTAGGTCATCTGAGTAGCCATCTGGGCTCTCATTTCAGCGAGTTCAGCTTGGACTTGTTCCATCTATCTTGGAAAATTGCGTCTAGTGGAATACCGGTGAGTAGTCGTCTTGAATTCTGAATAAGAAAACCAGAATAATAAGAAAAACGTCTTGAGATAACCTGTCATGTTATGAGATGTATAATATGCATGATATGTTTGTCATTTCCAGGTATTCAAGAGTCCTTTTAACCATCAACTGTGGCGTGTAATCAGATGTAGTCATAACTGTACAGGATGATTTTCATGTGATTTCAAAAAACCAAGAGCGTGACAGAAATTACAAAAACTAAGTACAAAAAGATTAAAAAAACGGTCCCCTCCAACAATCCTGGGGGTGACCAAAACATCAAAGGTAAATAGCAAGACTAAATCTCCGAAACAAGGCATGCTTCGAGGTGTTGACAATACTCTTCAAGCCTATATTTATCCTTAAAAAGTTATGATGCAAACTCTTTACTTCCTTGGAACTGATCCTCCATGGCACGTCTCGAGGCTACCTCCTTCTCAATTTGAGCATCCTTGTCTTTGAGTTATTTTCCAAGTTATGAATCTTCTTCTTGTAGCTACTTTCAGATGCCCTAAGTTTCTGGAACTCTCGCTACTTCCTAATCAACTCTTCTTCCATTTCAACATGAGACCTCTTTCTAAACCTAGTTACGTCAGAAGTTTTTCCTTGGGCTTCTTTGAGTTTGCGAGCTAAGTCAGCCCTTTCCTGATCTACCCAATAGAATTTCATCCCTGCCTCACGGTCTTTTGTACGAAGTTGAATGTTCTTGACATGAATTTGGGTGAAAACCTCAGTAGGCACGGCGTCATTTAGAACAACAGGAGGTTGCTCACATAAAGGAGTCGATCTTGTAAATAGTAACCATAAAATCTTAACCCTGTCTTTAATCCATTCCATGTAAGGAACCCTAGCAATAAGAACCTTTTTCCCCAAATTAGTTCTATCCTTTTTGTGAATTCCCTTCCAAGCACTTTTCATTCTTTTTAACATCTTAGGATCACTTCCTCTAACAAAGTACACTGATTCAAACACTTCTCCATCTTTTGGCGGTCCATCCATTGCATATCCCAACTGGCGATAAGAGAGTGCAGGGTTATAGTTGATACACCCCTTAGTTCCCATGAGAGGGAAATTAGGGAAATCTCTGTAGCTAGTGATGATACTTCGTACCTCTCCCATGACATAATTCCACCGGATATCGAAAGAAGTGAGGTTGACAAGCCTTGACGACCATTGGAGAGAATGCCTTGTGTCCATGAAAGGGCCATTTACTGGTAAATGCAAATCAAACCACTGATACAACATTGAATGACATAAGCTAACATTACCTCCCTTTCCATGCCTGAAATGAATAGTATAAAGAGTATTTGCCAAAAGTTTCAGTATCGGGTTCTTATTTCTAAAAACACAAATAGCCGCCAAATCCATAAAATTTCTTTTGTGAGGAAAGAGAATAATATCGTATATCATGAGAGAAAACAAAAGGTTAAAGTCACCCCTATTTCCTTTCTTTGCCCAGTCTTCAGCTTTCTTCACTAAGAAATCCAAATAAAACCCCTTAGCATCTTTACTTGATTTCTAATTGTCCTTCACCTCTTTCCAACTCAAATGAAGGGTTTCATCAATAACTTCGAACTTCTACTTCTTCGGAACTTGGGTAAAAGGAATTTCATTGGACAACTTGATATTAAGAAGATAAGAGTATTCTTCTAGCGTGGGAACCAGTTGGTAATCTTGGAAAGTAAAACACCGTAATTCCTTGTCATAGAACTGGAAGAGAGTGATCAAAGCCATTGGGTCAAATGAATTATTGAGGATTAATAACAAATTGCCATAGTCCCTATTGAAATTGTTCAGAATATCACCCTTCAAATAAGAACTCAACCTCTTCAAATCAGACACATCAATAGTCAAAATCTGATAAGCAAATGTATTCCTGGTGGGTTCTTTGGCAGCAACTGACTCAAACTCATTTGACAGGAAGTCGGCCATTCCTGATGGAAAGAAGACTCTTGAGTGCCCCTGGAAAAATGACATGCATATGCTAGTTATTATTATTTTATTTATACATCATCATTTAAAAAAATATATATGTAATGATGTGGCATGAAAGGATCAAAGTTTCCACACTTGATAACGGCTGGACCATTATATAGACCCATACAACTCAAGAAAAACAATCCCACATCTTTAGTACTAACATGGGAGCCCGAGTCACCATCAAAACACAAAGTCACCAACAATACCTGCACCTGTAATAAAATTTTTCCGCCCCTCTCACAGGTGTAGTCTAGGTCAAGTTAAGGTTAAAGGCCAAATCAGAGTACACGAGCTCATCTATTGGTATTTATCATACGATAACACCTGCCTGAACTTCCTCTAAGGTCTTGGGTCTCATGGTCGGGTCTACAAGACATACGCCTCATAGCCGCCATGGCCACTCTATTCCTAGTTCCTATGGAATCCACTCATAGCCTGGGTATGAGGCCTTTTACCTCATGGAACAACCCACCCACCAAGAAAACCATAATCCAAACAGTCCAGCCAAATCTAGTATGCAGAAAATAAAGCACACATAGGATGCAATGCAAACAGATAAATATGCAAAGCGGTAAAATAAACACCCAAAAATAAAAACAAACATGAGCTAGGATCGACTCCGGGATGAACCAGCAATAGGTCGCTCCTTTCCCCAGTGAATTCGTCGGCTGAAACAACCGGTCAAACCGTTATCCCATTATGAAATCAATGAAGTCGCCACTGAACATATTTTATCCCACAAGAAGGGAAAGTTAAACATCGAGAAAACCTAAAGAGGGAGAAGTCACGATCTTGCGACCGAGAGATCGGGTAAGGGATTTTGTTACGCGAAGGGAAGGTATTATCACCCCACACGCTTGTAGTACTCTACGGTATCCACTCTTGTTGTCTAATCTAATGGGTGTGTTAGGATATATATCTAAAGCGTAATAGCTAAAAGAAAATGCAAAGAGGGAATGCATGCAAAAGAAAGGAGAAATAATGTAAGGAAATAAAAGTTATGCTCGCTTGGGCCCTACCCCAGTGCCTACGTATCCCTTTTAAGGAATCAGAGCAGCCGTAGTTCGGCTCATATATTTTGGTTGGTTTGTGTTTCTTAGTTATGAAGATAAAAGCAACAATCAAGATAGCAAAACATTATATAGAACAACAAAATGTAAACAATGATGATAAAATAGCAAGAAGAGATGACAAGACATCGCATGGCAACACAAACTCAGATAAGGCGATAAAACGCCAACATGATAGAAAATATCAGACAAGATGATGAAACATTACACCTACCAATGATGTTGAAAATCAAAGTAGGATAACAAACATGTGTGGTGGCGAAACAATGGCTAAAGGAATGTGCGATGGCGAAACATCGGCTAAGAGATAGGAAGATAATATGGCAGAGATGGAGAAACATCAATAAACCGAAGAACAAAGCATCACACCTATCAATGATATTGAGAGTCAAAGTAGGATAACAAACATGTGCAATGGCGAAACATCGGCTTCAAACAAATATGCGATGGCGAAGCATCGGCTAAACGATAACAAAATGTAATGGTAAGGATGGCAAAACATCAATCTGACAAGATTTAAAACAAAAGCCAAGCCGAACATGAAGAGATAAGATTGGTTTGTATTTTTTACCTTGAAGAAGGATTTAAGTTTATTAGAGACGTTTTATGATTTGCCAAGAAAAAGAAGTTTTAGTTTTAAGATGCAATATGTAAAGAAAAAAGAAAACAACTCAGGGAGACTATCATAATCTCTATCCCTAATGTTATCATACAATGGTTGATCCTAAAGTTGAGGATAAAAGAGGGAATCTTTTCTACCCTAAGTTATCATGCATGTTTACCTATCCTAATGTTAGCTCGAGAACTAAACCTGCACGAGCGATCCTAAAGGAGCATGGTGAGGGTGTGCCAACTCAAAATATACACACAAAGATGAAATCAAGCAAACAAACCAGAAAGCTCAAAAGAGCAAACCTAGAGATCATATCTAAGTTAACATACCTAAGAAAGTATAACAAAACTATCCTATGGGGAACAGGCAATGAGAGTGAAGTCGTGATCTCAATTTCTAAATTGAGTGACTCATCGATCAATAATTAAAGAAAACAAAAACAATCCTATAGGGAACATTCACTGAGAGCGAAGTCGTGATCTCAATTTCTAAATTGAGTGACTCATCGATCAATAATTTAGGAAAGCAATAACAATCCTATAGGGAACATGCACTGAGAGCGAAGTCGTGATCTCAATTTCTAAATTGAGTGACTCATCGATCAACAATTAAGAAAGTAGACACAAACACAACACATATAAAAAATAAAATGTAGAATGCATGTTACAGGTCTTTAAAGAAATCAGAGGGCCTCCTGACATATATCAGCAACAGAGGTCCCATCATACAATAGAAAGCAATAAAGAACGAAAACAGTAAAAAAGAAATAGTGCAATACCAAACGAATAATTATCCATAGCAACTGAGCGAGAAGAAAAAGAAATCCAGAGAACTTTAAGAAAGCTAGCATCAGTAGATAAATCAAGTCAGAAATTACGCCATCAAAATGTAAGTACGGAGGCTTTCAAATATGAATATATCCCACAAGTGATGTACATCAACCATAATCAAGTATATATCCGGCAAAGACTATCAAATGTTCTAAGCATAAAAATGTTGCAAGCATAGACAATTGTGTTTCACAAATAAAGTAGAACACTACAACCTCAAGTCAATAATGAAAAACGTTTCTCAGAGTACCTCGCACATTCAACAGATAAACTAGTGCTCTCGTAGATAAAATGATGAATCACATAAGGGATGGATGATGACAGAATAAAGGCAATGGGAAAACATGATAGCAAACATCTTAACATTAGACATGAGAAATACCAAGTAGGCATAGGCAACAATTTGGTCAAAGCTAAAAGACGGTTGCTCCTTTTTATCACCATGTTGAATTGACAAATGAATATAAATCAAGGATCAAAAGAGCTAGAGAAGAATACAATTAAAAGAAATTAGAAGTCAGTATCAAATATTTCACATCCATACTCATTCATTTCATCATGGTTCACAAGCATAACAAAGAGGAGCACTACAAAAAATGTATCACAAAGCTTGGATCACAAGTTAGCAAGGAAAAGAATTCAAACAAAAAAACAAAGTTAGAAGGCTTAAACCATTCAAAGACTCGAAATCAAGCTCCTAACATGCTTATGAGGATATGATCAAAATTAAAATGTGGATTATAATACATGTTGCACAAGTGCACTCAATATACCTCAAAGATTCAAAAGGAAAAAAGAAGGGAACATCAAATTCATATATGGATGAAATTGGTTCAAGCATTAAACGTCAAGTGATCTCAAGTCTTTATGAGACTATCCTTGATGTATCATCCCTCATCATGTTATCATTGGTCATTTGATTACCTCAAGGCAAAAATTCAAAGCAAAAACAAGAAGTGAATCTTTATTTAGGAGGCATGTGTAAAAAAAAAGGCTCATCAACCAATTATGGGAAACCAAGAGGATTGACTTGAATTTATGTGAGGAAATAGGAGCAACAAGATCATCTAGTGCTAAATTACAGGCCTCACACAAGTTGATTAGCCATCAAACAAATTGCAACAAGATATATAACACAAATTGGGCACTTTCACTTTGAAAATTTATCAAAAATAGAAAGGGGCTTCAATAATTCAAACCAAAATTTTCATAGCATCTTTGAGATGCGTAGAAGTCAGGAAGCAAGTCTCAAGTTCATGTATAGATGATGAGGGGGTAAAACAAGCTTCAAACATCAAAACTAGTTGACCAAAGTGTCAAACTAGACAAGTTTTCAAAATGATTTGAGGAAAAATATCAAACCAAGTCAATTAATTCAATAAAAATCACTTTTAGATTCTCAATCCATCTATGAACTTCATACAAGAGCTAAATTCAATTGAATACTCAAGGTAAGTTGATTTTGAAATTGAAACTTCCTAAGTAAGACACAAAACCCTAATTATTTGAAAATTAATCTTAACAATTGATTAATTAAGATCAAAGCCCAAACAAATCAAAACAAAGATACATCAAACATGAGGAAACTCAAAAGGTCAGGGGAACCATTGTTTTACATTTTTAAACCAAGAGGAAATTCAAAAATTAGCAATTTTTTAATTGATTAAATAATTTAACAATTATTTAATTAACAAAATGGAATTATGATCAAAACACAAAGCACATGCCAAACAAAATTGTTTTATGATTCCCCTGATCCAAACCAGCTACCATGAATTTTCCCATAATTTTTGCATCAAAAGAATGTCAAAAATAAAAATCAAATATCAACAAACAATTAATTAGTCCTACAAATTTTAAAAATCAATCAAAACATTTTTAAAATTTCCAAGAAAATTATAAAAAGTCAGAAATATTATTTTGAAGTTCTTTGAATTTTTCATAATTTTTTTGATTATGGAAAATATGAAAAGAAAAATTATGAAACAAAAATAAACTAAATAAATTTCTCAAATTAATTTTCTGATCAAAAATAAGAAAAATGCCAAACAAATTTCATAATCAAATTTCAAATAATTTTAGGAGTCCAAAATATTTTTTGTGGAATTTTTGGACAAAAGGAAATATTAAAACAAAAATAAACATTAAACAAACAATTAATTGATCACACGAATTTTTAAACCAATCAAAACATTTTAAAAAATTGTAAAAAGAAATACATAAAGTCGGAAATATTATTTTCAAGCTCCCTGAATTTTTTCATAATTTTTTAACCATTTTTGAGCAAGAAATAAAATCATGAAAATCAAGTTATGAAAAAAATTCAAATAAATAAAAAGAAACACAACAGCCAATCAGGTGAGGCCACGCCATCATCTTCAACCTCTGGCTAGGGCAAAAATGCGTGCAAAAATAGGTTCAACACCTCATGTTCAGATCCTTCGTTCTATCTCAATTCTCAATCAAAATTCATCAAATCAAGCGTAAATCAAAGCTAACATAGCATACTACATTATGCAATTCGAATCAATCTCAGAGATCAAGCATGGATCAAGAAATCAAGTCTCAAAAACTGGAAAAACACACTGTAAATACCAAAACCAAAAACACAATTTCACCAATTCTGGTTGAATCAAAGCTCAAATATACATCAATCCTAATGATTGGCTAGCTAGCAACTCAATAAACATGATCTACATCATCAATTCAAGTTGAATCATGCAAATCAAATTTCAAGAAAACTAACATTGATGTGAAAACTGGAAACTCAATTCCTTCACTCCAGAAACAAACTAATGGTGCAAACTTGATCTCCTTACTTCACTGAGTATGAACCACCGAGAATTTTAAAGAATGATCCAAGGAGAAGAGAGATTCGAAGCAATTTGCAGAGATACTTGAAAATTTTCAGATCTTAAGTGTGGTGACTATTAACCTCTCCTCTCCAAACTGAGCCTTGGTTCTCATTTTATATCACGAGAGGAAGAGGATAGAAGTGGTATTTGGTCCTCAAAGCCATTGGAGGGCAAGTTTGGTAGTTTATGCAAAAAGTGAGGTTGCACATGGAGCCTGCATTTCACTCGTTCAAGCTCTCATTTTCTTTGCATTTTATGAGCCAAATGAGGTCAGAAACAAATGCTCAAAGTGCCAGGTCATGACTATTTGAAATGAGAGAGTGTTGGTGAATTTGCAAAATTGGGCAAGTTTGTGATTTTTTCAATCAAACAAGTAAAATACCATATGAGACACGAAATGGTGAGTGTAATGGGCCTCAACATGTTACAAATTGGTCATGGTCTTGATTAGAAACAAAAGGAATGGCTGAAACTCGAGTTCTCAAGAAATTGCATTTTGCTTGCTTGGTCAAAATTCAATAAAATGCCTCAAAATTCCAAAGCTCATAACTTGCGCATATTTTTGAATTTTGACACAAATGAGCACTCTTTGGAAGGGTCTTGCAATACTCTTCAACCCTGTGGAAATTGGCCTCACATTTGATTCCATTGGGTCCTTCAAAATATGGCATGAAAATCACAAATTTTAAGAATTGACCCATAATTTTGTGACTTCCAAGTTTCATAACTTACCAATACTTCATGCATTATTCTCAAAAATGGAATCATGTGAAATAGATCCCTCTTATCTTTCCAAGGAAACTTCATTTTCATTTTTTGATCAAAGATGAATAAAATATGAATTTTCAAAGTTTTATACTCATTTTCCAAATTCAGAAACTTTTTGGATTTCTTCATGAACAAGTTTCAATCCAAACCTCAAACTTCTTGATCCATTGATTAAAATGGACTTGAAAAATGAAAATTACACCCTTGAATTGATGATTGACAAAAAGTTCACTTGGTCAACCTTGACTTTGACTGATTCTTGCCAAAATGACCATTTTGCCCCTTTGAATCAATTGATCCACTTCCCTTCAAAATTGATGATCAAGACTTCAAACATACGATCTTCCAAATATATAGAGGCTATGTATAAAGTTTCATCTCTAAATACTCAAGAGAACCTGATGAAATCCCAAACCCTAATTTTGGTCAACACCTTAGGAGAATGATGAATCATCTTCAAAACTTCAAATCCTCTGAATATGTTGGCCAATTTCTTGCACAAAGATGTATCCAATGTCAATGAGGTGTTGTGGCTTCAAATTCAAGACTTTCTCATGCATCAATAGCTTTAATCAACCAAAACCCTAATTTTGACTGATGAATCAAAAGGATGTATTTCTCCTTATAATCAACACAATCTTCAATCTTCTGGTGATTCAATGAAGTCGGTGAGCTATCTTAGGATATGTGAATCCTTTGGGCTAGAAAGATCCAGATATTTAAATAATAAGGCTCTCCTTGAGAAACTTATCAACACAATCAACCTCCAAAGCTTGAGAAAGACCTGATAAATAGAATATTTTGATCCCATCACCATGTGGGAATGCAATGCAATATGATGTTTATGATGGAACATAAGCCTGAATCAAGAGGGTAAACTTTGGGGTGCAACAATGCAGCATGATTAGAAAAGAATGAATCACAGTAGAGTTTATCTATCAGTAATAGAAGTGATCAATTTATAAATTAGCATAAGTATAGAAGGTACTATTAATGAGTAACATAATTAGTTAGATGAAAATTAGTAATAGCAGACAGTAAAATGAAGATTGTTGGTAGCAGTATTTTATGAAAGTAAAAGCAGTAGATATTTAGCAAGGATGATTAGTAAATTGCAGAATTAATAATTGGTATAGTTTTAGTTGCAAAACTAGCAGTAAATAGTAGTAGTATTAGTACCCAAAATATATTAGCAGTAGAGATAACTTAAGTAGAAGGAAAATAATAGTTTCACTAATTTAGCAGAAAAATATTAATAAGGCTTATCAGTAGAATAATTTAGTAGAAGTACTTCAGTAGGAACGTGTTAATAGCATTATTGGCATGTATAAATTGTTGTGTTGTTATTATTAATTATTAAAGTTGCAAGTGATGAATTTTATCGTGTTGCCTCTATTGATTGATAATTATTAAGTTGTAGGCTTATGCCAATGTTGTTATGTTGTTGTTGTTGATGTTGCATTTAATCATGTTGCCGCATACATCGCATATCAAGTTGGAGCTGATTCTCGTTAAGTTGGCCTGGATTGGCAAAATATTAAGTTGAAGGCTTATGCCTTGTTGATGCCTCTATTTATTGGCAGATTTCTAAGTTGGGAGTTTCGCTCCATTGGTATCACATGCATGTGCATAGCAACAAGTTGCATTTCACATTGCATATTGAGTTATTGTGTTGGTAAATTATTTATTATATTTTGTTGATGTTTTCGTTGTGATTGATGTTGTTTAAAGTTGTGAAGTGGTGATTTGGCATAGACTAATTCTAATGTAATATTATCATACATCTGATTATATTTTTTGATATCTCACCCCTTATGTTTGAATGTTACCCCGATGTTGGTAACGTGCAGGTAATCCAGAGTGAAGACGGTAGAAGTATTAAAGCTGAAGGCGGAAGCAACCATAGTTCTGGTAAAATTCCTGAGGATGAAGACTATTCTGATGAGCAGTATCCTCCTGTTGATGACAGATACAAGCAGCTGAAAGATCGACTTAATGCTATGGAGATACAAAGAGTGCCTGGGCTGGACTTTGAAGAGTTGGGTCTTATATTAGAGGTTGTTATCCCTCATAAGTTCAAGGTTCATACCTTTTCCAAATATGATGGTGTCTCTTGTCTAAAGCTCCATCTGTGGTCTTATGTTCGGAAGATCCAACCCCATAATATTGTAAGAAAGTTATGGGTTCACTTCTTTCAGAAACGTTTGTCTGGTACACAACTTGAATGGTTCTATCAGCTGGAACGAACAAAAATTTGTACTTGGGAAGACCTAGATGCTTCTTTTTACAAGAAGTATCAATACAATGTTGACCTTGCACCAACTCGTGTGTAATTACAAAATATGTCTATGGGATCGAATGAATGGTTCAAAGAATATGCCCAAAAGTGGAGAGATCTGGCTGGACAAGTTCAACCTCCACTGTATGATAGGGAGTTGGTGGATATGTTCATGGGAACTTTTACATGGCCATTCTTTAACCATATGATTGGAAGCTCCTCATCTGGTTTCACTGAGTTGATTCTAATTGGAGAACATGTCGAAAGTGGTATCAAGAGCGGAAAAATTCCAGTAGTTGTGTCTTTAAGTGCTGTAAAGAAGACATTCAGTGGTAAGAAGGAGACCAATTTTGTTTATGGTCAAAAGGGCCGTGTTAAAAGTGATCGTAATCAGTTTGTATGAGCAGTGCTAATTTCTAATCTTACGCCTGTTCAACAACAACAACAACAACAGGGAAATCAGCATAGGTCAGACGCTCTGAGAAGACAGTTTACAAAGATTACTATTCCATTATCTCAAGAATTACAACATTTACTGAAATTGGAGATGGTAACTTTAAGGGATCCTCCTTAAAATACCAACACCTCCTCTCCTTGCTACAATCCTAATGCAAAGTGTGCCTATCATTCCAACAGTCCTGGGCACGATACCAACAACTGATGGGCCCTGAAAAACAAAATTCAGGACATGATTGACAACAAATAGATTGAGTTTGATCCTCCGGAGACCCCGAATGTGATTATTGCACCGATGCCAAAGCATGACAAAGGCAAAAGTGCTATTGACTATGTTATTTATGTTTCTACTGTAAGTGAATTGGTTACTCCCCTACCAATTATCAAGAAGAATATGTTGCAGGCCAGTTTATTTGCGGTTTGTATCGAAAGATGCTATCATTGTGAAGCCCAACCCAATGGCTACAAGTTACTAAAATAAGGCATGCAACACTTAATGTACAATCAAATAATTTTGGTTGAGAAGATTTTGTCTGTTGAGAATCTGTTTCAAGACTTATCTATAATATCTGGCCCTCCTGTCAGGATCACCTCCAAAGTTCCTGTAAGGATTATTGCCAATCCAAAAGTTGCTCCCCTAATAATCACTACACTCTGACCTATTCCATATTCCTCGGATAAAGTTATCCCTTGGAATTATGGATACGACGTCTACTACCATGACGTCAAGCAAGAACTACCAACTACTAAAGATGAAAGTGTTAAAACTACTTATTCCAACATTGACAATATTGCTGGGACCAATAAGGTTACTAGAAACGGAAGGGTTTTTTCCCCAGAAATATTTTCAAAGACTGTTGCTAAACTTGTTCGAGTTTCTTCTACCGAACAAATAATAGAGGTTACCCAAACAGAGGCGCCTAAAGAAGTTGCAGTTGAAGACACCTCTAGGCAAGAGTTGGATGAGGTTTTTAAAATAATTTATAAGAGCGATTATAAGATTGTCGAACAGTTGGGAAAGACTCCATCCGGGATCTCTATGTTATTCCTGTTACTGTATTCTGAAGCCCATGCACCGGCTTTGGTAAATTTTTTGAAGACTGCTCACGTGCCACAAGAGATTTCTGTCGATCAATTTGAGAACTATGTTTCTAGCTTAACAAATGACAATGGATTAGGTTTTTCTAATTTCTACCTGACTCTGGAAGGAATAGATCACAACAAGGCCCTGTATGTCTCCATTGAATGAAGGGGCACTACTTTGGCTCATGTATTAGTTGATACTGATTCCTCGTTAAATGTTTTACCGAAGGGCGCTCTTGACAGACTTGATTGTGAAGAGGTTATACTGAAGCCCAATGATATTATAGTCCGAACCTTTGACGAATCAAAGAGGATGGTACACAGAGAAGTGGATCTTCCAATCAAGGTGGGTTTGTAGGTCTTTGAGTCTACCTTCTATGTAATGGATATTTGTCCAGCTTATTCTTACTTATTGGGATGCCTATTGATCCATGGGGCAGATGCTGTTACCTTAACCCTACACCAGAAGCTAAAGTATCCCGTGAAGGGAAAGGTTATTACAGTCTGTAGTGAAGAAGAATATATGGTTAGCCACCTGATTTCATTCTGGTATGTAGAAATAGAAGGCTAATTCATCAAGACTCCCTGTCAGACTTTTGAGATCATCCCTCCTGCTGCTACTGAAGACGTCTCTTCCTTTCCAAAAGTTACCAAGGTTTTGCCCATAATGGCTTCCTTGAAAGATGCTAAAGCTGAGGTAGAAGAAGAGGGTCAAAGGGTTGTTTGTCGCGTTCGTGCTGGAACACCACCATTCCATGTCAACAACAACGAAGTCAGCGTGATAGAAGATGCTGACAGTGATTATGACCTTGACGGTTGGATCTTTCCTACCATTTGCAATGGGTTTAGCAACTGGAAGGCCGAAGATATTATATTTATCTCCTTTAGTTAGGAGTAATAGCTGCATTTATGTTTTTATTGCTTTCAAAGTTTCAGTTATGAACAATGACTTTAAACCTTGTGTCTTACCTGGCGCACAACTGTCCATTTGTTAAGGGTTGTCATTTCATAAACATATTTTCATTTAATAAAAGCATTGGATGTTTTGCATTCAAATTTTATGCTATGTCCTTCTTTTTAATTTTATCACTTTCAAATAGCTATGTGTTCTTACAGACACCCACACAATAAATTGCAGATCCACATTGTAACACGGTGGGAGAACTGACTTGGGATGTTTTACGTTTGCTCGCAATTGTTGCGGATAGCGAGAGTCGCCACCGACATTTCTTTTATCCAATAAGGAAAGGGTGAAAAGAACAGGAAAGACCTTTCAATATTTTTCTCGAGTTCAGGGGGTAGATTATAAAAAGGGAAGGTGTTAGCACCCTTTTCATCTATAGTTATCTATGGGCTCATAGTTGCTTGCTAGATCACTTGCTTTTGTTTGGAAATGTGCTTGCGATGTGGTTTTTTGAAAGTATTTTGAAAACGTCTTTGTAATGGTTCTCATCTCTATAAGAATGCATACAAAGTGTTGTTTGGAAAATAGTTCAAAGAAATGTTTATGGAGTGTGTTTTTTAAAGTTATTTTGAAAAGGGGTGTCTTTTTAATGGTTCTCGTCTCTATAAGAACGCATACAAAGTGTTTGTCTTTTGAAAATGTTTCAAAATGAAAGTGTTTGGTGTATGAAATGTTTTTTTTTGTGAGCAAGCGAGCAACTAGGAGCATTCTACCTACTCAAAAGGTCTTTAGTGTTCTTTTCCTCCTCCTTTAGATGTTTCTATTTTACCATTGATTTGGTAAGAAGCCCCATCATTGGATGTAAAGGGACGAGCGTGGGTCATTGTATATACATGATAGAAATATTGTGAGATATCTTAGCATTTCTCTTAAGGTACTAAGATCATTTGTAAGGCAACATTCAAAGTGTCATCGAGGGACTATGATCTTGTATTTTGTTGGTTTTTGCTAAGACATCTCACGTGCATAACATGACCATTTTTCATAAGTCAACAAGTGGAGTTAACCCTAGGGGGTGCATGTGTGAATAGTGTATTTGATTTGCATGCATTTAGTCTTTGATTAGGGGTTGTCTACTTGTTGTTTTTATCTTCCCATACAAACCCTAATTACTAGCATTTATATGAAAGCGATAAATTGCAGAAAATAATTCTACGCTATCACAATCACTTGGGGATGGGGATGAAAAAATTTACAAATGGGGATTGCAAGAAATTAAAGTCCTAATTATCTAATACAACCATATTGAAATAATGTACAAGAAATGTAAAATAGACTTGTTTTGTTCTTGTTAAGAGAAGAAATAAATTTGCTTAAGAAAATATTTTTAGTCTTTTTGTTTTAAAAGAAAGCATGTGAATATAAAGTATTTTTTTGGTGTTTTTGATTAATGAAGATAAAAAGTGATGATAAAAATAATAAGAGAGTAAGATTCAGAATCAGCGCATTGCAGAAAGAGGAGAGAGCAGAAGTTCTGACTCAGTTGCGCTGCAAAATTCGAAAGCAAATGTTATCAAAAAGGGAAAGACAGAAGTTTTGGATTGGATGCACTAACGTTATGAGGTTGCTGGGAACAAAGGAAAGCCTAGAAGTTCATATTGCTGAGAGAGTCTAGAAGTTCTTATTGCTGAGAACCTAGAAGTTCTAGTGTTACTGGAAGGTTGGAAGTTCTGGTTGTTGAGAGAGTGAGGTGACAATGTTGTGGGATGAGAGTGTCTAGAAGTTCTGGTCCAGGAGTATTGTTATGACAAACAAATGGAGGGGTTTACCTAGAAGTTCTGGTCTAGGAATATTGCTTGACAAATAATGGGGTAAAAATGTCAGGAAATAAACATAAAAATGTGTTTCTGGGGCCAGAACTCAGGACCCTTAACACTAATGTCTTATGTGCACGCTTTCTACCACTGGGGTGGCTATACATACGGTATTAGAAACAAAAACATAAACATGTATCACAAAGTAAGTTCTGATAATGAACTTCATCTCCTTCTCCACGCCAGTCAGAGAATCTGCAACTTAGTCGTTTCTCAACAAAAATGGAAAATGCAAACATAGAAGTTATGTAAAATTTCATAATGTTTTTAGAAATACAAAGCATCAAAACTGTAACTCATAAGCAAGTATGGATTTTGCTAATCCTAATTTTGAACCCTAATTTCCTTAAGAAGTTCTGATCTGAAATTCTCTCTACTTAGGCTACATAAATGAAATCTATAAATATGTACAGAATCAGAGCCATGATATCTACATTGTATCTTTGAAAATTCAAGCCTAACAATTCCTAAGTAATGAGATAAGAGTCAGAAGAAACTCACCTTGCAGTTGGAAATTGTTCTGTGAATTAGCCTGGTTCAAATTGCTGTGATATTCTGGTCAGCTTCCTCACGTTCTCAGAAAGCTAAAGCAACCCTTAACTTGAACTATGAATGGTTGGAAAGTTCTGGAGCAGTCAAGGTGCAAAGTTCTGATTTTTGAAATGGAGATTGGTGAAGATTGTATTGCAGCCGGAAATCAGAAGTTGGGACGGCTTCTAAGTCTATATCAGAAACTGTGTGGGTGATTTGGCCAAGAAATGCACAAGGAAAATTAGAGTTTGGATACAAAAACCAGAAATTAGCAGGTTTTGTCTTTGGGCTGCAGTTTCAGGTTCTTGGAATTTTCAGCAAGGTTTCAAGGCTTTTCTTCAATGTCTCCCCCCTAACAGTTGTAAATGAAGTTTAATTTATAGGCAAAGGATTTAGAAGCTTGAAGAAATCAAGAGTACAACCATCATGGGTTATGGATCGTTGACTTGTTTTTAAAAGCAAGTTTAGCCAAGCATGTTTCAAGGAAAGGTAGGGTGCTTAGCAGCTTTAAGCACACCTAATCTGAGTTTGTAAGCATGATTTGTGGGAGAAGTACACTCAGAAGCAAAGTGAAGCATGGGCTCAAGATAAACTTTGTACAAAAGTTTTCTTTTCTAGGACAATAATGGTACTTTTATGCCACACGTGCGAATATCCTTTGGATAAAGACTCAAAAGTTGGTGTAAGCATTAAATGATGATGAGATTTAACTAGAAAGAATGCTTGCAACCTGATATTATGCAGCCTAGCTTGAAAATGGATCAGAAGTTCAGCACAAACGTAACTTAGATTAAGAACAAATGTCTAACTTTTGATCTTTGATTCTCCCTGCTCCAGCATGATCTAAAGGAGTTCTCAGAATTTTCAGAAAGCTTGTAACATGCTTTGAAACCTCTCTTTGAATCATCTTAGGAAACTCTGATTGAACCTACGTGAAAACTGGCCCAGAAGTTCTACTCAAATTCTGACTTAGAAATGTTCAAAATTTACTAAGTGTTTTAGTTTTATGGACGTGTCTTCAAGGATTTATAACTTGAAATCCCAGAATTTTTAAGAGAACTTTTGTTCTGAAACGTTTTAGATCTCATTGATATCTACAACTTCTATGTCAGAAGTTCTTCCTGAATCATCTTGCATCATGATGAAAATCTGACCAGAAGTTCTGAACTTATCATACTTTCTTAATACTTAGAAAAGTTTCTAAGTGTTTAGAACTTTGACTTTTCCAAAGTAACTTTGACTTTTGATTTTCTTGATGAAACAACTTCATATTCTTACATGTCTTGATGAAATGTGATTCTTGAAACTTGATTTTGATTCAAAAGTCAAAGTTTGACTTTTTCAACGTGTATTTGACCATTTTGCCCTTGTGCCAATTTTAAACCTAAATTAATGTATCAGTGCTGCAAACTTGGTTCATAGAAGATCTTGTGAGAAAACTCTTGATAAATGAGAGGGAAAAGTTTGGGGTACAACAGCGCCCCTGTTCAATCTTCTTAAACGGGAAGAGTTAGATTGGCGAGCCTGCCATTCGTGACTGAAGGTGGAAGATGATTTAACACTAAAGTGCCCAGAAATTTGCACTCAAAGATGTGGTGGTTGATTGTGTATGAAATGGGCTTAAAGATTCCATTTAGAGAAATGATGGAAAGTTATCGGAGATGGGCTTATAAATGCCATCCAAAGTGACTGGGGAAGGTATCAAGATAAATATTTTGGTTGATTTATACCAAGATAGCGGATGTCTTTTTCCTGTTTTTAATCTGGAAGAACTAAAACTAACCAGAAGAGGTCTTCGATTCGCCTGTTATTAATTGGAAGAAATGAATCTAACCAGAAGAAGTCTTTGGTTCGCCTGTTATTAACTGGAAGAAATGAACATAACCAGAAGAGGTATTTGGTCACCTGTTATTAACTGGAAGAAATGAATCTAAACATAAGAAGTCTTGGTTTGCCTGTTATTAACTGGAAGAAATGAATCTAACCAGAAGAAGTATTTGGTCGCCTGTTATTAACTAGAAGAAATGAATCTAACCAGAAGAGGTCTTTGGTCGCCTGTTATTAACTAGAAGAAATGAATCTAAACAGAAGAGGTCTTTGGTCACCTGTTATTAACTGGAAGAAATGAATCTAACCAGAAGAGGTCTTTGGTCTCCTGTTATTAACTGGAAGAAATGAATCTAACCAAAAGAGGTCTTGTAATCTTTAACTGCGAGAAGTATCAGAATAAATCTTCGTTCAATTTAATCTGAGCCAGAAAAAGGTCTACTGAGAGAAGTATCAGAATAAATCTTTGGTCGATTTAATCTGAGTCAGCAGAGGTCTGAAGGAAGTTTTTGTCATGTAGATAGTCACCCTGTCCTGTTTCGAGAATTGATCTACAATCAATTTGTTCACAGACAAATGTCTTGTTCAGGTATTAACCTCAACAGGATGATGAAGGAATTTGGAATGATTGCTACTCTAAAAGGATGATGAAGGAATCTGAGATGATTGCTACTCCAAAAGGATGATGAAGGAATCTGACACGATTGCTACTTCAGAAGATAATGAAGGAATCTTGGATGATTGCTACTCCAAAAGGATGATGAAGGAATCTGGGACGATTACAACCTCAGTAGATAATGAAGGAATCTTGGACGATTGCTACTCCAAAAGGATGATGAAGGAATCTGGGACGATTACTACCTCAGCAGATAATGAAGGAATCTTGGACGATTGCTACTCCAAAAGGATGATGAAGGAATCTGAGACGATTACTACCTCAGCAGATAATGAAGGAATCTTGGACAATTGCTACTCCAAAAGGATGATGAAATCCAAGCTTGATTTTGTCTTTGGAGAAATTTACAGATTAACGACACTTATCTATTGATCTTTTCCTGAAAAGGTGAAGAAATAATTGTATGCAATGTCATGATGTATGAAATGCATGGCGTAATGAGGTTATGTTGTATGCATTTGTCATGTAAAATATGATGCATGAAATGTTGTTAGAATGTAATTTTGTATTGGAAAATAAATCCTTGACAAGTGTTGGGGAATTTTGGGAAGCTGAATCCAGGATGGCCGTTGGGGATGAAGAGTATGCACACCTTCCCAGACCTAGTCTTTAGAATGTTTCTTCTAGGGATTCTAGTTTTGTTGTTTGAGGAGAACTACGCTGGGGATGCTGAATTTTCTTTGAGAAGAAAATTATATGGAGAGTGTTGATTTCCACTTGGGGAAAAGAGTTTAGGAGTCTTAGTTGCTCATTGCTCTACTGAGGAGTTATTTTTTACTGGAGAGAATCGAAAGGTAGTTGTTATCTGGTCGAAATCCAGGCTTGGCAGCAAATTGTTGAGGATAATGAAGTTGAATGTTACCTGGTCATATTCTAGGCTTTGCTAGAACTTACTGAAGTTAACTATTGTCTGGTCGATTTCCAGGCTTCGCTATTACTTACTGAATTTGATTGTTATCTGGTCGGATTCCAGGCTTCACAAAAAATTTCTGAGAGAATGAAGTTAATTGTTATCTGGTCGGTTTCCAGGCTTCAAAATAACTTACTAAAAGGATGAAGTTAAACTGATATTTGATTGTGTCCAGGCTTTACATTAACTTGATGGGGATCGTAGAGCAGTCTATTGGGGAAGAGGAGTTGTGGTCCCTTGATTTCTGAGAGGCAAATTCAAGCTGGGGAAACTTGTCGCTTGTTGAGGAAATAAACCTTGTTGCCAATATGCTAGAGAGGTGTTTTCTTTTGGCAGAAATCCTCTAGGATTCTTGAGATCAGGCTAAGTTGGGGTGAAGTTTTCAGAGATTGAAACTCTAGCTGGAGGTCACCCTATGAAAAGGACTTTGTGGGAGATTCGTCACTGCCCCTAGAAGCAAGTGTTGTAGTACTTCCATAAAAATGCTTTCTTGACCGTACGTAACTTTTGCTGGAATTCACGTTTAGTGCCCCAAGTGATTCAGATACAGACTTGCCCCTGGTTATTCAGTAGTTCTTAAGAGATTTCTTAGAATCTTGACTGGACTTCCCCAGATGTGTTGAATAGTGACACGTCATGCCCACTTGCTTATAGGAGACCTGTTATAGGAAGTGTCATCCCAATTGAAGTGATTTTGCTCGTTGAGAGGTTTTTTTGTTCACTGGATATTCATCGTGTGAATTTCTTCATTGTCAAACAATTAGCCACATGCAAACAACGATATTCAAATAATGCAAAGTTTATGCTTACCTTGAAGTTTTTTGAAAATGCGTTTTAGCAAGTAAAGACAATTTTTTAAGAATATGAATCCAACTCAGGATTTACAGTAAGCCTTACAGGAGTCAGGATACTTTTGTAACAGTATGCTTTAGAACTAACCCATGCTTCAATTAGGACTTTTGAAGTGTTGTAGCATGGCTTGGTTCACAGTTTAAGAAACAAAGGACAAGGCTCAAAGTGTATTTGTACCCACCCATTCTTCATGATGTTCTTCAGTCCTAAGCTCAGTTAATTATGCGTTCGAACTCCAATTGAGTCCGGAATGACGTTTTGGTGATGGTTCAGACAAGCTAAGTTTGTCAGAAGGCGGTCATTTCTGCAACATTTTTCATGTTGTTGAGGATTTGCAGTGACCTCTTTTTTTGATTTATTATCCCTGATTTTTGAATGACTGTTCTTGTTTTATGATTACAGTCAGCGGGATGCCCCAATTTTTCTTAAGTCTCCATAGGTTTTGACATAGTGAGCATTTCTTTTTTAGAGATAATGACTGCCTATTTGGTAGAGAACCATCACCGTCTTTTGATTCCAGAGGAATGTTTTTGATGTCATTCTTTGTATACGAGGTGAAAGTTTGCGACTGAACGCGCATTTGAATTAATTGAGAGACTACCCTGCCCCAAGTTTTGATTAAAGGTTTCAATTTGTATAAAAAGGAAACTCCTACTTCTTTGGCTCAAAGGGGTTGACTACGGATTATCTTCCTTATAACTCCAGTGTTTAGGATTTGAAAGAACGCATGTACATCGTCAGCAAGGTCTTTTTAAAAGCATAATGTATGAGATCATGGTATTATTTTTGTCATCCTCCCTCTAAAGACTTTTAACTTTTAAAACAAGAGTTTAATATCATAAAGGGAGTAAACATCATAGTTTAAATGTAATGAAAACGAATGGATCAGTTCAAGACAAACATATGCAATGCATTAATGAAACAGAGTTTGACATTAATAGATAAGTGTTTGAACAAGCAAAAGAAATTACAATTGAAAATTCAAAATGAACAAAAGTCTCTTTGTCTGAACTTGTCACTTCAGATGGTGTGTGCTTGAGGGACGACAGAAAAATTCAATTTGACCATCTTGTGCAAACTCCAACGCTCCTTCATCGACCAGGTCTTGAATTTTATATTTCAGCATCCAACAACTATCAGTATCATGCCCGGGACTATTGGAGTGATACGCACATCTTTTTATTGGGATGGTAGATAGGATCATAAGTATTAGGATTCCGAGGAGGATCCTTCAATGTGACCAAATTCAAATTCAACATGTGCTGCAAGACTTGCGACATCAGCATGTTGAGTTTGGTATATTTCCTATTGGATGTATCATGCTTACGTCGATTACCCCGTTGTTGTTGGCGAGGTTGTTGTTGGGCTCATGATGTAGTAGAAAATTGGAAAGTTCTACTCTCCACCAAGCCAACCTCTTGTATCTTCTAGGACTGATCAATGACTTGATCCTCAGCCTCAATTGTTTGTTTCATATGGTGCATCCGTCTTGATGGAGCTTGTTGATGAGGGCCCTCAGCTCTTCTTGTCCCCAAGCTAAGTTTTGGATGAGAGACATTTCTCCCAACATCTGGATTCTCATCGTTGCTACCTCCGCTTAAAATTGTCTTATTTGACTTTCCTTGCCGCCTTCAGGATCGTCATTGGTCACGCTCTCAATGAACAGTGTTTTCAACTCTTCTTGCCCCTTGGATAGGTTCAAGAACATCTCTTGTAGTTGAGAATTTTGAGTATGGATGTCTTTGATAGTCTTTTCTAAGGCCATCTCTACTGAAATAAACAGTAAGCAGATGAGAGACTTGTGTCGGGGAAACCTGTTATGTTATGATGCATGAAAAATGTGCATGCAAATGATTTTAAGGATTTATAAGATTTAAATGTGTCTAGACAAAGAATGAACAAACGTAAAATTGCATTAATCAGTTCAAAAATGGTTACAATGTGCCCTTCGGGCTTACAAGATAAATTCCTAAGACAAAAAGGTCGAACGCATCCTCTTTGGTGCAATGTAGGCGTTCAAGCTTCGTTCTTCATGAAGTTGCCTTGTAAGCTCCAAAACCCTTTTCTCGCTCGCGTATAACTGAGCTTCGAAGGTATCCCGCTCTTCTTTTAGTTGAATCCAACCCTTTTTCAAGTATTCAAGAGAAGTAGGCATGTCGGGATAGAGGACAGTATACGGGATATCTCCTTCAGCAACAGGCTCCACGATAACTGGTAGGATGGAGGGGTAAGGCATCATGAGCTTCTGAGCATGATCTCATACCCACCTAAGGTAAGGCTCAAGGGGAATATAATTCTTGTGTCCCAATGTCTTACTATCCACTTTTTTTACCATCCTCCAAGCTTGCACAAACCTTTGACGGTAGCCTTGATTGTTGCTCTCGTAGTCGAACACCACTCCTTGGGCGAGCATATCATGAGGACCATCTCTTCAGGCATACCCAAACTGTCGCAAAGCTAAGCAATGGTTATAAGTGATACCTCCCCTAATGCCAAGCAAAGGGACATTAAGGAATTCCCCACAATGGTCGATGATAGTAATATTCTCCAAGGATTGAGAACACCAGTGAATACCGAATGTCTGAGTGACATCAACCTATTGGACCACCTAAGATCTTGTCCGTTCTTCACCACGGATCGGGGGAGATGTAAAACAAACTACCTAGCCAAAATATGAGTGTAACACATGAGGGTTCCTCTTTTCCTCATTGTGCAAGAGTGGAGAGAATGTAGGATATCTCCCAACAAAGTAGGCACCAGATTGCGAGATATGAAGATTTTGACAACATTCACATCTATAAGTTGGTCAGGATTTGGACATAGTACCACCCCATAGATGAGAAGGGCTAAAATTTCTTAAAAGGCTTGTAAATCCAGAGTGTTCCAACAATATTGAGCTTTCTCCAACAGGAACTTGGCTAGGAACCCTTTGACACAACTTCTTGTTTCCCAATTGGCCGTGACGTCGGTTTGTTACGAGTGAAGAGCTCGGGAAATCTCTTCAGGGCTCGGGTATCTTTAAATACCGTTGAAAGGTAGTTGATTGAGAATAGGAATCCTTAAGAGTTGATAAAATTCTTCTATAGTAGGTACAAGCTGGTAATCGGGAAAAGGTAAAGAAATGGTGCAAAGGGTCGAAGAACTGAAAAAGCACCTTCATCATATCTTCCTCAATGCTCGAGGTAACCAAGTTTAGTAGTCGAACATGTCTTTTGTTGAATGAAGAACTCTCAAGAACCCTTGATGCTAAATCTTTGAGTTGAGAAGGAATTCTTACGATATTGACTTGGATAGTATTCCTGCATGTGGAAGCCATGTCCTACAAAACAGAACAAAGACAAGTCCCAATAATCCTTGAAATGGTTAGTGCGAAATGCAATGGTATTATGTTGTGATGTTATGTACAAGTATGCAAAGTAAGCAAGTTGTTATGTACAAATATTCATATACACACAAAGCAGATAAGTCCTCAGTTTTAGGCTTGCACGGAGTTTGTAGGTAAGTACCCTCTTGAAGTTTAGTTGGCTCAACCTGTCCTAGAAAGTAATCGGGTTCTAGGGGATCTCAATATCACTAATATTTCTTCATCGAGAATTGTTTCAGCGCAAGCCTCTTTAATGGCGACCGAAATATCCCGAAATTCCGATCTCAATGAGCGTAGTATCGAGTATCAACCAACTTCGAACTGCACCAAAGTCGGCTACCTCACTACTTCCTAAAGGCCAAGTTGTTCAATTAAGGTTCTAAGGTCAATTAGTGCTTCATGACACCAAACAGCGGCCCCGTATTCTCCTTGACTACTCAAGGGCTAATGGTACCAACAAATGTGTCCCACTAACGTAGCTATTGTTTAGACCATGTCGGTATACCCCGCATAGTTTCCACAATTTATTGCTACTTACCTAAAAGGTGCCCCAGATCCGAGAATAGGATCAAAACAAGCCCAAACAAGGAACCAAAATGTAAAGCAAACAAGTCAAACAAAGAAAAGCAAGTAAAGGTGATCTAGCCCTAAGGTAACCCCACTTTTAAGTCACACTCCCCAGCAGAGTCGACCGTTCTGTAACACGGTGGGAGAACTGACTTGGGATGTTTTACATTTGATTACAATTGTTGCAGATAGCAAGAGTCGCCACCGACTTTTATTTTATCCAATAAGGAAAGGGTAAAAAGAACAGGAAAGACCTTTCGAGATTTTTCTCAAGTTCGCTGGGTAGATTATGAAAAGGGAAGGTGTTATCACCCTTTTCATCAATAGTTATATATGGGCTCTTAGTTTCTTGCTAGATCACTTGATTTTTTTTGGAAATATGCTTACGATGTGTTTTTTTGAAAGTATTTTGAAAACGTCTTTGTAATGGTTCTGATCTCTTTAAGAACGCATACAAAGTGTTGTTTGGAAAATAGTTCAAAGAAATGTTTGTGGAGTGTGTTTTTGAAAGTGATTTTGAAAAGGGGTGTCTTTGTAATGGTTCTCGTCTATATAAGAATGCATACAAAATGTTTGTCTTTTGAAAATGTTTCAAAATGAAAGTGTTTGGTGTATGAAATGTTTTTGTTGTGAGAAAGCGAGCAACTAGGAGCATGCTACCTACTCAAAAGGTCTTTAGTGTTCTTTTCCTCCTCCTTTAGATGTTGCTATCTTACCATTGATTTGGTAAGAAGCCCCATTGTGATCGGTGGATCTGGAACTGACTGTTTAACGCTGGTTCGCGAAATGTCGCGGAAGCAAGAGTCGCCACCGTCTTTTATTTTCTCCAAATGGAAAGGACAAAAGCACAGAAAAATTCCTTAAAGAGATTGCTCTCGGTTCGGGAGGTAGGTTATAGAAAGGGAAGGTGTTAGCACCCTTTCTATCCATGGTTATCCATGGGCTCTTAGATACTTGCTCATTGTGTTTTCAAAAATGGTTTGTTTGCTTTTCAACTGTGGGTTTAAAAAAGTTTCTTTGAAAGTTTCAGATCGACTCATGCGTCAGAGTGTTTGAAAAATTGTTTTGAAAGCTTTTGAAAAGTGTCGGTGTGAAAAGATTTTGATTTGTTTTGTTTTTAAAGAGAGCAAGTATCTACGAGAACCTACCTACCCTAAGGAATTCGTCTGTGTAAATGTCCTTTAAAGTAGTGCCATCCCACCATTGAGAGGTAGGTAGCACCACCGTTGGAGGTGTTCGGGTCAATTCGAGTTTGTAGGGACATGGTGATCACCAGAGCAATGGGAAGACACCTTAGAAGCTACCCTCATGCCAGGTTCCTGGATCATGAGGACTTACTAAGACATCCTCTACTCGACGATCACCTTTCGAGGCAAGGCAACAGTGAGGCGTACCCTAGGGGTGGTGTGTGCGAATTGTGTGTCATTTTCATTGATATTTGTCTTGTCATGTTCATTGTGATCTACGCTTGATTTTATTAGGTCCATTCATTCTTGCATGCTTATTTAACAGTTTATATTTGCGGGAAAAGTAAATCTAAAGCTATTACAAATGGCGCAGGTCCACATCGCCAAAATTAAACCGGACCCGATTTGACAGAAAATAGATAAAGCAAATAAAAGTGCGAAAAGGAAATGTTACAAGGCTTTGGGAGAGGTACATGATTATTTAAGCGATAAAATAAATATGCGAAATTAAGAAATTAAGAACAAAACGAGGGCATTGGACCCTTTTGCAAAAATTAAATTAATAAGGAATTAAAATTAATATTAAAAGAACATGTTTTTGGTGTTTTTATGTTTTTAAGATTTAATAAAAAAAGGATTAATTAAAATGAAAATTGGATGCAAACCCTAATTCTAATGACTTTTAAGTTTATTGTGAAAATATTAAATTAAAATCTAAATTAAACCTAAATTCTTTTATGTGCAATTTAATTATGAAAATAAAATAAGTAATATTATTATTATGAAAAAGAAAAAAATTGAAAGGAAATAAAAAATTATCAATTAAACCTAATTCTACTTTTTGTATTTTTGTTATTAAAAGAAATTAAAATTATATCCTAATTAAAACTAAATATTTACATGTGAAAATACTTATAAAAATAATTAAAATAAATATTATATTTTGCTCTTTTTCTGATTTTTTGTGTATTTTATAATTTGGTAAAAAAAATAATAATTAATTTAAACAAATAAAGAAAATAAAATAACAAATAAAAATAAAATAAGAAAAATATAGAGAAAGCAAACCAGGGGGGGTTCAGGCCCCAAAGTGGAGGTCTTAGTGTGAAATTCTGGCCCATTAAACTTGAGATTGTTTGACTTTTCCAGGCCACGTATGCGCGTGTTGACTAGTCCTCAGGGTGTTCTTCAATTCTGAGCCCTTGATCCGCTACTGGGATGGACGTGGCATGTTGATTTCTGAAGGTGTATGATGTACGTCAATGTTGAACCTGCACGTGAACATTAGTGGAAAAATATTATGGAAATAGCGTAGACCTGGGGTTCGAACCCAGGTCATATACCTCCACTACCAATCCTGCTTGCCAGCTGAGCTACACGCGCATTCAGTTAATATACAAACAAATAAATAATATAAAAGAAGCAACGCGTTAATGGATTGAAAACGCGCGAAATTCAAAACACCGAATCAACGCTTTCCACGTGATCGTCTTCTTCACGTGTTTTCTTTTTTTTCTGAAACAAGACTGTATGGCAACGGTTTTATATGCGTGGTTTTAGGCATGTTTCCAGAAAATAGTGACTAGCCCCTCAACGCTCATAAATTGAGCGCGAGGGTTCCCTCATCTTCGTCTTCAAGCGCTGAGTCTAATGGTGGTGGCCTTGAACCCTAATTTTTCCTCTTTGCAAAAGCCCTAAATTCAAGTTCTGAAAACCCTAGAAAATTAACATGGTGAAATCGCGTTGGGAGCACAAAAACAAAATTAACTTATACAGTTAGCATCAGAAATCATCAATGAGTAATAATCTATAAAAAAAATGCAATGATTATGCTTCAAAATTAAAACACGATTAAGCCATTTTCTTGATGCAGTTTGCGTTCAATCTACCAATTCTTGGAGTTTGAGTTGATGTTTTGGATTGGAACGTGTTCAGGGAGACTTGAGGAAGCCAATGGAATGAATATTAGGGCTTGAATCAACCTCTAGCAATGATTTCAAAAATGAGTTTTTAAGTGAAAATTCCAAGTTTGTATATTGGTCTCTAGCGCAGCTTTTTTGTCCTTGGGCATTAGGGTTCTCTTCAGGCATTTGTAGTGAAGCAATTAGGTTAAGAAATTTCAATCAAATCCATGGCAATAATGGTTTTCAATATTTGATTTCTTAAGGATCTTCCATATCTTTTTTCATGTGTTCTTTGTTCAATCATGCTCAAATCAAACCAAATCTTGCCATATTGGGATGTGCACGAGATATTGAGGGTAAAACATGCATGAAAAGATTTTTTAGGTCAAGTTATATATTTTCCACATATTTAAATGATTTAAATGAATTACTATAAATAATAATTCAAATAAATAAATAAAAAATGAGAAAATACTTCCCTATGGTCCAAGTGGTCGTGCATATGCTTGGAATGATGAATCATGGAAGAAAAATGGGCCCATTAGCAAATTTAGGTCATTTGAAGTAATGTTGACTTTTCAAAATATCCAAAAATTTCCCAACTTCCACAAGGCATAACTTGCTCAATTTTTAAGCATTTCACATGTTCTTGGACATTTTGGAAAGGTCTTTGAGTCCTCTAACCAATGACTTTGGTCCCATGTCATTTTGATTTACCAATCTCAAGTTATGGCCTTTGACTTAAAGTCCCTTTTTGTTGACTTTTGAAAATGACCTATAATGTTGAAATTGATAACTTTTTGTGAGAGCATTTCTTGGACTTGAAGTATGAAGATGAGTTGTAGGAAATGTCTTTCTCTTCAAAATGAGCTTTGGATGGAATTTTTCTGATAATCCATGTGAAAGTTATGCCCTGGTCAATTTCAGTTGACTTTTTCAACTGTCCAAATATAGTAACTTTTGCATCTTTGATGAATTCTGAGCCAAATTTTGAGAATCATGATCAAGCATTGATCAAATGATGTTTGTGGCTTCAAAATGATATGTTGACCAAAAATTTGAACTTTTGACTGCCAAATGACCATTTTGCCCCTACAGTTGACTGTAGTGCAATCTAGGGTTTTGACTGTGCAATTTTGAGCTGAATGCCTTGAAACTTGATATGAGGATACTTGACCATATTTGTAGGCATATGAGACTTGATTGGGCCTTTGAAAACTTCCTTTTCTTGATCAGTACACAAACCCTAGTTTTGACTGTATAGGAGACAGTTGGACTGCACAACCCTTGGGGAATTTTGTGACTTGGCTTGGCAATTTCTTGGAGAATATGGGAGGGCAAATTTTGGGGTACAACAGTTGCCCCTGTTCAATCTTCTTAGACCTGAGGATGCAGATTGGCTGACGTGCCTTTCGTAATCCGAAGGTAGAAGATGATTGGACACTAGAGTGCCCAAAAATTTGCGCTCACATAGTAGCAGTGATGGTGGAATGGGCTTATAGATGCCATTGGGAGGTTGTTGGATAGGATGATGGGCTTATAGATGCCATCTGGATTTTGATTGCGTAGGGGGTTCCTTAGCGAGAACCTGCATACCTGCAAAACAGAAAAATGAGTACCTGACACGTTGCAGGAGCTGGTTTTCAGATGCTTGGTATAGATGTGTCCTGACTGGTTACAGGAGCTGGATCTGGAGCTTCAAACGACGATGAATGAACCAGGGATGGTTACTTCCTTAGAATGAGTGGTAAGAGAACCTTGGGCGACTTTTAACTTCAACAACGCTCGTTGAGAAAAATCTTAGTGGGAATTACCATCTTTGCAGTATCGGGAAGAAAACCATAGGTCATTATAATCTGAAAGGAATGATCACCTCACTCAACGTCGGAGAGGGAAACATCTGAAAAGGACTTACCACCTCACACACCGTCGGAGAGGGAACCATAAGAGACTATCACCTCACACTCATCGTCGGAGAGGGAAACATCTGAAAAGGACTTACCACCTCACACACCGTCGGAGAGGGAACCATAACTTCTGCTGAGTCTTTACCAGAAAAATCTGTTGGGAGTCGATTTAGCTGGACTAGAGGAGGCCTTGGACGGGATAACAACAGAGAATCTTAGGGTCGATTAGCTGAACCGGTCTAGGTCTCGAAATGTCTTCAATTGGAATAAGTGTCAGAACGTCGCCATATCTGGTTCATATCTGGACTATATCTGGAAGGAAATCTGGAAGCAGCATCAGAACGTCACCATATCTGGTTTACATCTGAAACTATATTTGGAAGGAAATCTGGAAGCAGTATCAGAACGTCACCATATCTGGATTACATCTGAAACTATATCTAGAAGGATATCTGGAAGCAGCATCAGAACGTCACCATATCTGGTTTACATCTGAAACTATATCTGGAAGGAAATCTGGAAGCAGTATCAGAACGTCACCATATCTGGGTCATATCTGAAACTATATCTAGAAGGAAATCTGGAAGCAGTATCAGAACGTCACCATATCTGGGTCATATCTGAAACTATATCTAGAAGGAAATCTGGAAGCAGTATCAGAACGTCACCATATCTGGTTTACATCTGAAACTATATCTAGAAGGAATTCTGGAAGCAGCGTCAGAACGTCACCATCTCTGGATCATATCTGAAACTATATCTAGAAGGAATTCTGGAAGCAGCGTCAGAACGTCACCATATCTGGTTTACATCTGAAGCTATATCTAGAAGGAATTCTGGAAGCAGCGTCAGAACGTCACCATCTCTGGATCATATCTGAAACTATATCTAGAAGGAATTCTGGAAGCAGCGTCAGAACGTCACCATATCTGGTTTACATCTGAAACTATATCTAGAAGGAATTCTGGAAGCAGCGTCAGAACGTCACCATATCTGGTTTACATCTGAAACTATATCTAGAAGGAATTCTGGAAGCAGCGTCAGAACGTCACCATCTCTGGATCATATCTGAAACTATATCTAGAAGGAATTCTGGAAGCAGCGTCAGAACGTCACCATCTCTGGGTCATATCTAAAACTATATCTAGAAGGAAATCTGGAAGCAGCATCAGAACGTCGCCATATCTGGGTCATATCTGAAACTATATCTAGAAGGAAATCTGGAAGCAGCATCAGAACGTCACCATATCTGGGTCATATATGAAGCTATATCTAGAGGGAATCCTGGAAGCAGCATCAGAACGTCACCATATCTGGTTTACATCTGAAACTATATCTAGAAAAAATTGCGATAGTTGATAGTAGTCATTTTTGTATTGATCTTTTTCCTGAAAAGGCAAAACATAATTGTATGCAAAATCGTGATGCATGAACTGTATGTCTTCAATATCAATGAGATGCGTGTAGTATGATGCATATGCATGCTATAATGTATGAAGATGTGATTGTTTATGAATGTATTTTTGTCTAAGAAAATAAATCCGTGACGGGTGCCGGGAAGTCGTATCCTGGGCTGATGTTGAGGAACAGATTTTGCTTCCACTGGGGATGATAACTGCAAGAATACCGGTAGGAGAAGATGACTCCGTTGGGGGATGAACTTGGCAAATGACGGATTCTGCGGGGAGAAAAGATACTCTAGTGACCATGCTGGGAAGCAATACTCTGTGGGAAGAGGGATGCCTGTTGATTGTTGATGGTAACTTGCTGAGGATATCCTTGTTGTTGGAAGTGCTGATGGACTTCACTGGGGATAAGAAGATTGTGTTGACGACGATCCTTCCGCGGCTTTTGGCTGAGGATAACCCAGTTATATCCTATTGAGGGAATAACTCTTTAAATCAAGCCGGACGACGCGTTCGTGTTTTGCGAGGGGATAAGCTTCCAGAATCTACTGGGGATAAGCTTATTGCTTGGGGAGATGGATTCCAACTTTCCTGGGGAAACTGGATTGGACTCTTCTGGGGAGGTATCGAACTGTATTGGTTATGTTCTTCAACGGAACCTACCTTGATACCCTGGAGGACAGAACAATCAGATTGCTTAGACCACTCTTTATTGCCCCTGTTTCTAAGGGAGAGGCACTTGTGGGGTGCTGATAGTTGTTGATGGACAACCTTCTTCTGGTAGACAGATGGCAGGACATAGTCGTACGCTTTAATCCCTAACTTTTGCCTGGACCGCCCTTTCGGGTTTTCAGTCCACCGGGATACCCATTTTTGCTCAAGCCGCCTTTTCAGGTTTTCGACTTGCCGGGTGTACAGATTTTTTTCATTTCATCCCTTCATTTTGCCCGAACCCTTTTGGTTCGCCGGGAAGCCCTTATTTTTGCCTAGGTGTGTCAACCTAGCGGGTCTTTGATTTTACATAGTATTTTTTCGACTATGTCCGTTCTCAGAATGTTAGGGAGTTGCCCCTGTTTAGAAGTGTTTTGTCACCAGAAGATGTTTGATCCGGCAAGATTCGTCATTGGAATGCCCCAAGTGACTCAGGCGGAGATTTGCCCCAGACTATTTGGCCTTTTTTGAGAGATTCTCCGAATCTTGATTGGATTGCCCCAGATAATGGACCATGGTCATGTCTGCCCCTTGATTGGAAGTGCTTCTGTTCATTAGATATTCGTCGTGCAAACCTCTATACTGTTCAAACAAAAAGTCATATGCAAACAAAGTTATGTTAAAAATGCAAAGCTTATGTCTGTCTTGAAGATTTTGAAAATGCAGTTTTTTTTTTCATAAAACAATTGAATGTTTGTAAAACGTGATGTCAACTCCGTATCTACCGTAGGCCTTAAGGAGTCGGGATACCTTTTGTAACAGTATGCTTTCGAACTAACCCATGCTTCATCTAGGACTTTTAAGGGTTATAACGTGGCCTGGTTCACGGTTTAAGAAACAAAGGATAACGGCTCAAATTATTTGTACCCACCCGCTCTTCGTGATGTTCTCCAAACCTAAACTCAGTTGATCATACGTTAGACCTTGTTTGAGTCTTTGCTCTGATTTTCCGGTGATGATTCGGATGTTGACAATTTATTTTGGATAGGCAGTCATTCCTTTTTTTGTTGAGGGTTTGTACGACCTCTTTCTCTTTTGATTTTGTTATCCCTTTATTTTTTGCCTGAACTGTTTCCTTTTTCGGAATTACAGTCAGCGGGATGCCCCAGTTTCGTAAGTCCCTTTTATAGGTTTTGACTTTTTGGGCTTTTCATTTATGATTTTGTTTTTGATAATGACTGCCTGTCCTTATGATTGTTCTGAACCATCACTGTCTTTTGTTTTTGGAAAGACTCATTTGGCGCCATTCATTGTGCACTTGGATCAACTGAGAAGCCTACCCTGCCTCAGGTTATGATTAAGGGTTTCAATTTTCAAAAATAAAACTCCTACTTCTTTGGCTCAGATGGGTTGACGAGGGATTATCTTCCTTATAACTCCAGTGTTTAGGATTTGAAACAATGCCTGTACCTCATCAGCGGGGTCTGTTCAAAAGCATACTGTAAAGATAGCGGTATCGTTTTCATCATCCTCCCTCAAGAGGCTCGGAATTATTAACCAAGAGTTGATCATCAGAAAAAATATGAAAAGAATTTTGAATATAATGAAAACAATCGTATTAATTCCCAAAACAGACATATGCGATGCATTAATAGAATAAAAGAGTTTGCTATGACATTAATTGTTTGTATAAGCAAAGAAAAATACAACTCAAAAATTCAAATAAACAAAGGCTTCAACGGTTGGGTAACGGAGCAGTGATTATGTTCGGAGTCTCGGGCACTTCAAACTGAATCTCCCCGGCGTCGATCATGTCTTGAATTTTGTTCTTGAGAGGCCAGCAGTTGTCCGTAGTATGCCCCGGGCTATCAGAATGATATGCGCATCTATCATTGGGATGATAGTTGGGAGCAGAAGTATTCGGATTCTGGAGAGGAGCCCTTAAGGTGATCAACCCTGCCTTCAACATTTGTTGCAGTGCTTGATCCAGCGACATGTTGAGTTTGGTATACTGTCGTTTCTCCTTTCGCTGCTGCCCCTGTCCTTGTTGAGCAGGTCCAAAATTGGAGATCTGGATTGCCCCTACCTCTTGACGGCTCTTTTTACCGTGCACAACATTGGATTCTTTCTTTCCATGATGAGGCTTTTTATCAGAAGGTGCAGCCTCTTGAATTTTCCCAGACCGGATGCCAGCTTCTATCCTCTCTCCAGTCAAGATCAAATCAGTGAACCCAGCAGACGAATTCCCAATTAGGTGGTTGTAGAACGGACCAGACAGGGTCCCCAAGAACATATCGACAAGTTCCCGATCAGTCAGAGGTGGTTGTACTCTTCCAGCAAGATCCCTCCATTTCTGCGCATATTCTTTAAAACCTTCACTTGATCCTAACGACATACCCTGGAGTTGGGTACGCGTAGGAGCAAGGTCGGCATTATATTGATACTGCTTGTAGAAAGCAGTAGCCAACTCCTCCCAGTTACGAAACTTGGTCCCATCTAGCTGATAGAACCATTCGAGATGAGTCCCTGAGAGACTCTCCTGGAAGAAGTGGATCCACAAATTCTTGTCCACCGTATATGGTTGAATCCTCCGAACATAGGACCTGAGATGTAACTTGGGACAAGACGCCCCGTCATACTTGGTAAAGGATGGTGCTTTGAACTTCCGAGGAATAATCACACCAGTTGACAAACCCAAATCTCCAAGATCCAGCCCAGGTACCTGTTGGATCTCCATAGCATTCAGCCTATCCTCCAACTGTTTGTACTTGTCCTCAGCCGGAGGATACTGTTCGTCGTCGAAATCTGTCTCGTTGTCGGAGACCACTGGACTGGGAACCCTTTCCCCCTGATGACTACCTTCCCTCACAGATGGAGTTGTCCTCTCAGTTTCAATCTGCGGTGCATTCCCAGATCTGCGTCTAGGGCTGAACAAAACAGTCCTCCTCTTTTTCTTTTCTTTCTTCAAGAGCAGAGCCTTCAGATCTTGTTGCCCCTGGGTCAAGTTCATGATCAACTCTTGGAACTGGGCGTTCTGAGCCTGGAGGGCTTTGATAGTGTGCTCGGTTGAAGATTCAGGATTCATGGCGAAACTGCTGAAATAAACAGCGCAGAAGGGTAAGCAACCTGTCAAAGGGACACCTGCAATGCAATGAGATGTATGACATGCATGCAATGATTTCAAGGACCTCGCAGGGTAAACAGAGAAACTTGTTAGGGTTGGAAACTGGCAACTTGATTGAAGGAACTTCCTGTTGTAGAGAGCCCTTCTTCAAGGGTCAAAGGCTCACCATATCCAGTGGGTCATAGCCCCTGACAACCTTGGCTAGAGGAAAATAAATCCTCTTTGCCCCTTGCTGGGTAGTTGGTTCATCATGACCTGCATCACAAGCCCTTGAGATCCTTGAAATGGGTTAGGATGTATGCAATGGTATGATGTTATGGTATGCATGGGGTAACATGGGTAAACCTTGTTATAAGTCCCTATTAAGGACTATAAACAAACCCTGCAAGAAATTCAGTATACTTTGTTATGAGTCCCAATTAAGGGCTATAAACAAAACCTGCAAGAGATCTAGTAAACCCTGTTATGAGTCCCAGTTAAAGACTATAAACAAAACCTGCAAGAAATTTGGTAAACCCTGTCATGAGTCCTAGTTAAGGACTATAAACAAAACCTGCAAGAAATTTGGTAAACCTTGTCATGAGTCCTAGTTAAGGACTATAAACAAAACCTGCAAGTAATTCATGTGTCAGCTAACAAGCATGCAAGTAGGCAAGTACAAAGGCACACAAGTCACACAAGAGAAACCCTTAGGGTTTAGGCCAGCATGGGGTCTGGGTAGTACCCTCTTTCAGTTTGTTGGTTCATACCTGTCCTAATCAAAAGTAACCGGGTTCTTAGAGGATCCCAATATCATTGACTACCCTCAATCAGTCATAACTCCAGCATCGCAATCTTTTCTTGCGGCCAGAACCATCACGAGAGTTTAGCCTCAATGGGCGTAGCATACTGCTACAATTCTATTGGCCAAGTTGGGTCATTTAAGGTCCTAAGGTCTGTTGGTGCTTAATGACTCCTTGGAAGACCCATATTCTCCCCGTTTCAACACGAGGGATATCGGTACAGACCAAGGCGCCACACCAACGTAGCCACTGCTTCACCCATGTCGGTATACGCCGGACAGGTCCCTCACAGCTTATGCTACCTAAACAGGGTATCCCCAGATCCAGGTTAGGATCTATGTAACTCCGATATAACCCACAATAGTAAAGCAAGCAAAGAAGACAATTGAAAACACAGTTATGAACTAACCCTAAGGTACACCTCACTTTAAGTTTAAGGGTCCCCAGCAGAGTCGCCAGTTCTGTGATCGGTGGATCTGGAACTGACTGTTTAACGCTGGTTCGCGAAATGTCGCGGAAGCAAGAGTCGCCACCGTCTTTTATTTTCTCCAAATGGAAAGGACAAAAGCACAGAAAAATTCCTTAAAGAGATTGCTCTCGGTTCGGGAGGTAGGTTATAGAAAGGGAAGGTGTTAGCACCCTTTCTATCCATGGTTATCCATGGGATCTTAGATACTTGCTCATTGTGTTTTCAAAAATGGTTTGTTTGCTTTTCAACTGTGGGTTTAAAAAAGTTTCTTTGAAAGTTTCAGATCGACTCATGCGTCAGAGTGTTTGAAAAATTGTTTTGAAAGCTTTTGAAAAGTGTCGGTGTGAAAAGATTTTGATTTGTTTTGTTTTTAAAGAGAGCAAGTATCTACGAGAACCTACCTACCCTAAGGAATTCGTCTGTGTAAATGTCCTTTAAAGTAGTGCCATCCCACCATTGAGAGGTAGGTAGCACCACCGTTGGAGGTGTTCGGGTCAATTCGAGTTTGTAGGGACATGGTGATCACCAGAGCAATAGGAAGACACCTTAGAAGCTACCCTCATGCCAGGTTCCTGGATCATGAGGACTTACTAAGACATCCTTTACTCGACGATCACCTTTCGAGGCAAGGCAACAGTGAGGCGTACCCTAGGGGTGGTGTGTGCGAATTGTGTGTCATTTTCATTGATATTTGTCTTGTCATGTTCATTGTGATCTACGCTTGATTTTATTAGGGCCATTCATTCTTGCATGCTTATTTAACAGTTTATATTTGCGGGAAAAGTAAATCTAAAGCTATTACAAATGGCGCGGGTCCACATCGCCAAAATTAAACCGGACCCGATTTGACAGAAAATAGATAAAGCAAATAAAAGTGCGAAAAGGAAATGTTACAAGGCTTTGGGAGAGGTACATGATTATTTAAGCGATAAAATAAATATGCGAAATTAAGAAATTAAGAACAAAACGAGGGCATTGGACCCTTTTGCAAAAATTAAATTAATAAGGAATTAAAATTAATATTAAAAGAACATGTTTTTGGTGTTTTTATGTTTTTAAGATTTAATAAAAAAAGGATTAATTAAAATGAAAATTGGATGCAAACCCTAATTCTAATGACTTTTAAGTTTATTGTGAAAATATTAAATTAAAATCTAAATTAAACCTAAATTCTTTTATGTGCAATTTAATTATGAAAATAAAATAAGTAATATTATTATTATGAAAAAGAAAAAAATTGAAAGGAAATAAAAAATTATCAATTAAACCTAATTCTACTTTTTGTATTTTTGTTATTAAAAGAAATTAAAATTATATCCTAATTAAAACTAAATATTTACATGTGAAAATACTTATAAAAATAATTAAAATAAATATTATATTTTGCTCTTTTTCTGATTTTTTGTGTATTTTATAATTTGGTAAAAAAAATAATAATTAATTTAAACAAATAAAGAAAATAAAATAACAAATAAAAATAAAATAAGAAAAATATAGAGAAAGCAAACCAGGGGGGGTTCAGGCCCCAAAGTGGAGGTCTTAGTGTGAAATTCTGGCCCATTAAACTTGAGATTGTTTGACTTTTCCAGGCCACGTATGCGCGTGTTGACTAGTCCTCAGGGTGTTCTTCAATTCTGAGCCCTTGATCCGCTGCTGGGATGGACGTGGCATGTTGATTTCTGAAGGTGTATGATGTACGTCAATGTTGAACCTGCACGTGAACATTAGTGGAAAAATATTATGGAAATAGTGTAGACCTGGGGTTCGAACCCAGGTCATATACCTCCACTACCAATCCTGCTTGCCAGCTGAGCTACACGCGCATTCAGTTAATATACAAACAAATAAATAATATAAAAGAAGCAACGCGTTAATGGATTGAAAACGCGCGAAATTCAAAACAGCGAATCAACGCTTTCCACGTGATCGTCTTCTTCACGTGTTTTCTTTTTTTTCTGAAACAAGACTGTATGGCAACGGTTTTAGACGCGTGGTTTTAGGCATGTTTCCAGAAAATAGCGACTAGCCCCTCAACGCTCATAAATTGAGCGCGAGGGTTCCCTCATCTTCGTCTTCAAGCGCTGAGTCTAATGGTGGTGGCCTTGAACCCTAATTTTTCCTCTTTGCAAAAGCCCTAAATTCAAGTTCTGAAAACCCTAGAAAATTAACATGGTGAAATCGCGTTGGGAGCACAAAAACAAAATTAACTTATACAGTTAGCATCAGAAATCATCAATGAGTAATAATCTATAAAAAAATGCAATGATTATGCTTCAAAATTAAAACACGATTAAGCCATTTTCTTGATGCAGTTTGCGTTCAATCTACCAATTCTTGGAGTTTGAGTTGATGTTTTGGATTGGAACGTGTTCAGGGAGACTTGAGGAAGCCAATGGAATGAATATTAGGGCTTGAATCAACCTCTAGCAATGATTTCAGAATTGAGTTTTTAAGTGAAAATTCCAAGTTTGTATATTGGTCTCTAGCGCAGCTTTTTTGTCCTTGGGCATTAGGGTTCTCTTCAGGCATTTGTAGTGAAGCAATTAGGTTAAGAAATTTCAATCAAATCCATGGCAATAATGGTTTTCAATATTTGATTTCTTAAGGATCTTCCATATCTTTTTTCATGTGTTCTTTGTTCAATCATGCTCAAATCAAACCAAATCTTGCCATATTGGGATGTGCACGAGATATTGAGGGTAAAACATGCATGAAAAGATTTTTTAGGTCAAGTTATATATTTTCCACATATTTAAATGATTTAAATGAATTAATATAAATAATAATTCAAATAAATAAATAAAAAATGAGAAAATACTTCCCTATGGGCCAAGTGGTCGTGCATATGCTTGGAATGATGAATCATGGAAGAAAAATGGGCCCATTAGCAAATTTAGGTCATTTGAAGTAATGTTGACTTTTCAAAATATCCAAAAATTTCCCAACTTCCACAAGGCATAACTTGCTCAATTTTTAAGCTTTTCACATGTTCTTGGACATTTTGGAAAGGTCTTTGAGTCCTCTAACCAATGCCTTTGGTCCCATGTCATTTTGATTTACCAATCTCAAGTTATGGCCTTTTACTTAAAGTCCCTTTTTGTTGACTTTTGAAAATGACCTATAATGTTGAAATTGATAACTTTTTGTGAGAGCATTTCTTGGACTTGAAGTATGAAGATGAGTTGTAGGAAATGTCTTTCTCTTCAAAATGAGCTTTGGATGGAATTTTTCTGATAATCCATGTGAAAGTTATGCCCTGGTCAATTTCAGTTGACTTTTTCAGCTGTCCAAATATAGTAACTTTTGCATCTTTGATGAATTCTGAGCCAAATTTTGAGAATCATGATCAAGCATTGATCAAATGATGTTTGTGGCTTCAAAATGATATGTTGACCAAAAATTTGAACTTTTGACTGCCAAATGACCATTTTGCCCCTACAGTTGACTGTAGTGCAATCTAGGGTTTTGACTGTGCAATTTTGAGCTGAATGCCTTGAAACTTGATATGAGGATACTTGACCATATTTGTAGGCATATGAGACTTGATTGGGCCTTTGAAAACTTCCTTTTCTTGATCAGTACACAAACCCTAGTTTTGACTGTATAGGAGACAGTTGGACTGCACAACCCTTGGGGAATTTTGTGACTTGGCTTGGCAATTTCTTGGAGAATATGGGAGGGCAAATTTTGGGGTACAACACCCATCATTGGATGTAAAGGGACGAGCGTGGGTCATCTTATAGATATGATAGCAATGTTGTGAGATATCTTGGCATTTCTCTTGAGGGAGTAAGATCATTTGTAAAGCAACATTCGAAGCGTCATCGAGGAACTATGATCTTGTATTTTGTTGGTTTTTGCTAAGACATCTCACGTGCATAACATGACCATTTTTCATTGCGGAACAAGTAGAGTTAACCCTAGGGCATGCATGTGTGAATAGTTTATTTGATTTGCATCCATTTAGTCTTTGATTAGGGTTTGTCTACTTGTTGTTTTTATCTTCCCATACAAACCCTAATTACTAGCATTTATATGAAAGCGATAAATTGCGGAAAAAAATATTCTACACTATTACAATCACTTAGGGATGGGGATGTACAAATTTACAAATGGGGATTGCAAGAAATTAAAGTCCTAATTATCTATTACAACCATATTTAAATAATGTACAAGAAATGTAAAATAGACTTGTTTTGTTCTTGTTAAGAGAAGAAATAAATTTGGAATTTTCAGCAAGGTTTTGAGGCTTTTCTTCAATGTCTCCCCCCTAACAGTTGCAAATGAAGTTTGTTTATAGGCAAAGGATTTAGAAGCTTGAAGAAATCAAGAGTACATCCATCATGGGTTATGGATCGTTGACTTGTTTTTGAAGCAAGTTTAGCCAAGCATGTTTCAAGGAAAGGTAGGGTGGTTAGCAGCTTTAAGCACACCTAATCTGAGTTTGTAAGCATGATTTGTGGGAGAAGTACACTCAGAAGCAAAGTGAAGCACAGGCTCAAGATAAACTTTGTACAAAAGTTTGCTTTTGTAGGACAACAATGGTACTTTTATGCCACACGTGGGAAGATCCTTTGGATAAAGACTCAAAAGTTGGTGTAAGCATTAAATGATGATGAGATTTAACAAGCAAGAAAGCCTGCAACTTGAGATTATGCAGCCTAGCTTGAAACTGGATCAGAAGTTCAGCACAAACATAACTTAGATTAAGAACAAATGTCCAACTTCTGATCTTTGATTCTCCCTGATCCAGCTTGATCTGAAGGAGTTCTCAGACTTTTCAGAAAGCTTGTAACATGATTTGCAACCTCTCTTTGAATCATCTTAGGAAACTCTGATTGAACCTACGTGAAAACTGGCCCAGAAGTTCTACTCAAATTCTGACTTGGAAATGTTTAGAATTTACTAAGTGTTTTAGTTTTATGGACGCGTCTTCAAGGATTTATAACTTGAAATCCCAACATTTTTAAGAGAAGTTCTGTTCTGCAATGTTTTAGATCTCATTGAGATCTACAACTTCTATGTCAGAAGTTCTTCCAGAATCATCTTGCATCATGATGAAAATCTGACCAGAAGTTCTAAACTTACCATACTTTCTTAATACTTAGAAAAGTTTCTAAGTGTTTAGAACTTTGACTTTTCCAAAGTAACTTTTACTTTTGATTTTATTGATGAAACAAATTCATATTCTAACATGTCTTGATGAAATGTGATTCTTGAAACTTGATTTTAATTCAAAAGTCAAAGTTTAACTTTTTCAGCGTGTATGTGACCATTTTCCCTTGTGCCAATTCCAAACCTAAATTGATGTATCAGTGCTGCAAACTTGGTTCATAGAAGATCTTGTGAGAAAATTATTGAGAAATTAGAGGGAAAATTTTGGGGTACAACACGCATCCACTCTGGATCTCGTTGATAATGATTCTGCTATTTCCACTTATGACTTTGAAAATCCCATCTACCAAGCCGAGGACGAAGGTGAGGAAGATTTTGAAATACCTGGAGAACTTGCCAGAATGTTAGTGCAAGAGGAAAAGGCTATTCAACCACATGAAGAGTCGGTTGATGTTGTAAACTTGGGTTCTAAAATAGACAGGAAAGAAGTCACAATAAGCGCCAACCTAGAGGGTAGTGTCAAGAACAAATTGATTCAGATGTTGCATGACTATGTTGAGATCTTCGCTTGGTCATACGAATACATGCCAGGTCTCGATACTGATATTGTGGTTCACCGTCTACTAATGAAAGAGGGTTATTTTCCGATAAAACAGAAGGTTCATCGCATGTGTCCTGAGATGTCAGAGAAGATAAAGGCCGAAGTTATGAAGCAATTCAACACATGTTACTTAGCAGTGACATCCTATCCTCAATGGGTTGCAAACATGGTCCCGATGCCAAAGAAAGACGGCAAGGTACGTATGTGTGTAGACTACAGGGATCTGAACAGGGAAAGCCCCAAATATGACTTCCCACTTCCATATATTGATGTTTTGGTCAACAACACCGCTCAACACAAGGTATTCTCATTCATGGACGGCTTCTCGGGTTATAATCATATCAAGATGGCACCTGAAGACATGGAGAAAACTACCTTCGTCACAAAGTGGGGCACTTTCTACTACAAGGTTATGCCTTTTGGGTTAAAGAATGTCGGCGCCACATACCAGCATGCTATGGTAGCTTTATTGGATAACATGATTCATCAAAAGATAGAGGATTATGTTAATGATATGATAGCCAGATCTCAGACTCGAGAAGAGCATCTTGGCCATCTACACAAGTTGTTTGAGAGGCTGCAAAAGTACAAGTTGAGATTGAATCCGAACAAGTGCACCTTTGGGGTGAGATCCGATAAGATCCTGGGTTTTGTTGTCAGTGGTAAAGGTATTGAAGTTGACCCCTCCAAAGTCAAAACCATTCAAGAAATGCGTGCTCCCCGTACCGAGAAGGAAGTCAGAGGTTTCTTGGGACGTCTGAATTATATTGCCCGATTCATTTTTTACTTGACTACTACTTGTGAGTCGATCTTCAAGTTGCTGAAAGTGAAATGGAACGACGACTGCCAAACAACTTTTGACAAAATCAAGGAGTACCTACAAGAACCTTCGATTCTGATGCCACCAGTTGAAGGAAGATCTTTAATCATGTACCTAACAGTGCTAGAGAATTCAATGGGGTGTGTATTGGGCCAGCATGAGAAGTCTGGTCGAAAAGAGCATGCAATATACTACCTTAGAAAAAAGTTTACCAACTCTGAAACAGGATACTCACTGCTCAAGATAACTTATTGCGCTTTGGCATGGGATGCTCGTTGTCTAAGACAGTATATGTTGACTCATACAACTCTATTGATCTCTAAAATGGATCCCATTAAATACATATTTGAGAAGCCCACTCTCTCCGAAAGAATAGCCAGATGGAAAATGATCTTGAAATAATACGACATTCAGTACACCACTCAGAAAGCAATCAAAGGAAGTGTACTGGCCGATCATTTGGCTCATCAAGCCGTAGACGACTATCAGTCTACGAATTTTGAGTTCTCAGACGAGAACATCTTGCAAGTTATAGATTGCGAAGAACATGGACCGTATGAAGGACCTGAGCCATGATCCTGATGATCTATGGTTTTCAAAGGAGCTCCTAACGCACTTGGTAACGGAACCGGTGCTGTGATTATCTCTCCCCAGGGTTTCCATACAACCTTCACCGTCAGATTATGCTTTGACTGTACCAACATGGGCATCAGAGCTGCTATTGACTTGAGGATTAAGTTCTTGAATGTATATGGGGACTCATCCCTGGTAATCAATCAAATTAAGGGAGAATGGGAAACTAAGAACCCGAATCTCATTCCTTATAGAGAACATGTACTTACTTTAATCTCGTACTTCGAAGAAATCACTTTTGAGCATGTCCCACGAGAAGAGAATCTGTTGGCAGACACATTAGCAACCATTTTGTCTATGTTTAAAGTCAGATGGGATAATGAGGCTCCCAAAATTACCATTGAGAGGCTAGACGACCCAGCACATTTCTATGAAGTTGATACTGGCGGAGTAGAAGAGAAGCCTTGGTTTTATGAAGTGAAAAGATACCTTGAGGATTAAGAGTACCCCGAGGGGGCATCTATCAATGACAGGAAATTCCTACAGAGGTTCTCAACCAAGTTCTTCCTGAGAAATGGGGTTCTGTACAAACGCAATCATGATTCGACTCTGCTTCGTTATGTAGACAAGAAGGAAATAGAGAAAATTATGGAAGATATGCATGAAGGTATCTTCAGTACTCACTACAGTGGTCATACTATGGCTAAGAAGATTCTGAGAGTGCGATATTATTGGTCGACTATGGAAACTGACTTCCATCACCACTCAAGAACTTGTCACAAGTGCCAGATCTATGCTGACAAAGTACATGTGCCTCCAGTACCTCTGAATGTCTTGACTGCTCCTTGGTCGTTTGAAATGTGAGACATTGATATGATTGGAGAAATTAAGCCTACTACTTCTAACGGACATTGGTTCATCCTCATTGCCATCAACTACTTCACAAAGTGGGTTGAAGCAGACTCATTTGCTTCTGTTACTAATAATGTTGTCGCCCGGTTCATTAAGCATAACCTTATCTGTCGGTATGGCATCCCCGAAAGGATTATCACAGACAATGGTACCAATATCAACAACAATATGATCACGAAACTCTTCACATAGATCAAGATCAAGCACCATAATTCTTCTCCATATCGACTGAAGATGAATGGTGCAGTGAAAGCCGCCAATAAAAAAATTAAGAAGATTATACAGAAGATGATAGTGACGTATAAAGATTGGCATGAGATGTTGCCATTTTCTCTTCATGGCTACCGCACTTCGGCACGAACATCAACTGGGGAAACCCCATTCTCTCTGGTTTATGGTATGGAGGTTGTCCTACCTATCAAAGTATAGATTCCTTCTCTGATAATTATGAAGGAGGTAGATTTAGACGAAGATGAATGGATTCAGACTAGGTTGGACCAGTTGAATCTGATTGACGAGAAAAGGCTTGCGGCTGTCTGTTATGGTCAGATGTACCAGAAACATATGATCAAAGCTTTCAACAAGAAATTCAAGCATCAAGTATACCAGGTTGGGGACTTGGTAATAAAGCGCATCATCCTACCGAAAGGTGATCCCAGGGGCAAATAGAATCCCACCTACGAATGGCCATTTGTAATCAAGAAGATATTTTTGGACGATGCTATAATACTTATCACCAAGGACGGTGAAGATTTTCCGCACCCTGTGAACGCGGACATAGTCAAAAGATACTATGCATGAAAACGACCTGCTAGGTTGACTGTGCTGACAAAAATAAGGGCATCCCGGCGAACCAAAATGGTTCGGGCAAAAATCAGGGATATATATATATATATATATATATATATATATATATATATATATATATATATATATATATATATATATATATATATTGTACACCCGGCAAGTCGAAAACCTGAAAAGGCAGCTTGGGCAAAAAAGGGTATCCTGGTGGTCTGAAAACCTGAAAGGGCGGTCCAGGCAAAAGTTAGGGATTAAAGCGTACGACTATGTCCTGTTGGATCACTTATAGCAAGCTTTTTTACCAAATGTCAAGTTCGAAGGGTACAAATCAATGTAGTCAACTTCTTCTGTCGGCAAGGGATGAGATGCTCGAAGACATATGGGCAATATCAGAGTTGAAACCCGACGAGGTTATTTCCACATAGCTATTTTTCTTTGTTTTACTTTATACTTCACGACGATCTCCTCTTACTAGGATTTTTGTCTCTTTGTACAAAATCTCATGTTTAAAGGAAAATTATCAATACAAATATTGTTTCAAAATTAAAATTTTCCTTTTACTTTTTTTGTTTTGTTCGAAAAACTTCCAAGGATTAAATTGAATGAACATATGCATATGAATCTGATTACTGTTAACAAATATATGCATAAAAATAAGAATAAACATTTGCTTAAGACTCTAAGAGTTGCGATAATGCCCAAGTCATCTACAAATACCCACATAGCAGTTTCCATAAGATTATCCACCACGGAGTCATCTTCACAAGCTCGTCTTCAACAAAGATACATGCCCCACAAGTTTGAAATGCCTTAAGACAGGAATTGGGACATTTTCCAACAATTAACCCAATCGCACTCCCCAACAGATCCCCTAACGGATAAAGGAGTATGATCTTTTCCCCGACAATGTCACCAACCTACGGAATCCCAATCCTCATCGTAGATTACGCCCTCAGCACAGTTCACAGAAATTCTATTCCCCAACCGAGTTTATTTCTCTGAAACTATAAAATCCCCTGCAGAATTATCTTCCCCAACAGGGCTCATTTCTCCAGCAAGGTTTATTTCCCCAGTAGGATTTATTCCCCTAACAGAATACAGTCTCCCTAGCTTAAGTCTATCCCTCTGACTATTATAAGTCACCAGGAAATCCAGGCTACTATCCCTAGAGATCTTCTATTGAATCTGAAACGGACTAGATATCGTTTAACTCTATCCTCCCCAAACGAGCCAGCATCCATATCAGAAATTCGGTCAGACGGCACCTCGGAAGGTTATCCATCTCTTTTATCCCCAGTCAGAATATATAAGAATTAAATTCCCCATTATAGCGGTGAACGACCAATGTTCTTAAACTCTTCTCCCCAAGCAGAAGTCAATATTCTCCAGTGGAGTATCCTCAAAATAGAAAGCGGGAATTCCCAACAGAGACATTCTAAGCAAAGGTTGAAGATTACACATATTCTTCATCCCCAACAACAGTCGGGGATTTATTTTCCCCAGTCAAAGATGTTATACGAAGCTACCAATATGCTTCAATGACATTTCACATTCATACATCATTTACAAACAGCATAGCATGTGCATACGAAACGCATATAGCACACTCTCATTTACTTTGAGAACATCATTACGGAATGCATTTCATACATCATGACATTTCATACAACTAACTCTTTATCTTTTCAGGTAAAGTCTACAAACAAAGGAATATCATCAACAATTTTCAAAACAGGCACATATTAATTGCTGAAACAAGATAGGGAAACTATATATATGACCAAACACAGGTTAACTCCTGAAACAAGACATGGCAACTATCTGTGAAAATAAATTGTAGATCAATTCCCGAAAAAGGACGCGGGGATTATCTACTTGAACAGGTTAAAGATTAACTCCTGAAATATGACAGGGAAACTATCTATACGATCGAGCAAAGATTAACTCCTGAAACAGGATGGGGAAACTATCTTTCTATCTTTATGACCAGGTGAAGATCAATTCCCGAAACAGGACGAGGCGACTATCTTTATCGCCAGGTGGTATGAATTCCCGAAACAGGACATGTTTACTAACAAAAATAGATTGTAGATCAATTCCCGAAACAGGACGGGGTGACTATCTAAATGACGAACACTTCTCTTCGGAGACTGAATTATGAAAAAGCATCTTCCTTCAGAGATTCATTCTGGAAAAAAATCATCTTCCTTCAGAGATTTATTCTGAAAAGCATTTCCCTCAGATATGATTGAATAGATTCATTCTGAAAAGCATTCCTCAGATACAGTCAAGTGTAGACTCATTCTGATACTTCTATCAACAGTTACTTTGGATGGAATCTATAATCCCTTCTATGACGACTCTCCTCCACCTCTCTGAATGGCATCTTTAAGCCCATTCAAGCAATATTATCAACCAATAGTTTTACCGTCTGCACATGCAAGTGCAAATTTTTGGGCACTTAAGTGTTCAATCATCTTCTACATTCAAGTCACGAACGGAGGGCATGCCAATCTAACTCTTCGGGTTTAAGAAGATTAAGCAATGGTAGTTGTTGTACCCCAAAATTTTCCCTCCCATTTCTTCAAGGCATTCTCCAAGGATTCTCAAAATTCTCAAGGATGCTCAAGAGTTGGTCAACAAATTCTTCTCCTAAGCTAGGGGTTCACAACTAGGGTTTCACTTTTCACAAGGATATTTGGGTTTCTAAGGTCTTAAATGGAATTCATGGTTTCTTATATGTCTTCATGAATTCTCATACCAAATTTCAAGCCTTGAATCACAAGTTTGTTAAGTCAATTGCTCAGATGACTGAAAATCAATTGTATTGGACAAAAAGTCAACTACGGTCAACATACAGTCAAACTTCAAGATTTTTGGTCAAAATAAACATTTTGAAGTGATATTAATCATTTTATCAAGGTTTGATCATGATTCCTCAAGAAAAGCCCTCAAATCATCAAAATTCAAAAGTTGCTAAATTAGGGTTTCCTTAGGAGATGTCAACCGAACTTTGATCAAGCATAACTTTCACATGCTTTATCAGCTTTTCCCTAACCAAAGCTTATTTTGAAGGAAATTCAATTATTTACAACCTTGAACCTCTAAGATCAAGTCCAAAAAGTGCATCATTTGAGAGATATAAGCCAATACATTACAGGTCATTTCAAAAGTCAACAAAAAGACACTTTTTGTCAAGGAAACTTAGATTAAGATAAAGTCTCCAAATGAAAAAATAATCAAAAAAGAGATTGTAGAGGACATATTGAGCTTTCAAAAAAGTCAGAGATCACCTTCAAAAGATGAAAACTGAATGAGTTATGACCAATGCAAGTTGGGAAATTTCGAGCAAATACATGAAGTTCAAATTGAGCAAATTTGATGTTTTGGACTTTTGGGCCATTGTTATGAAGTCCAGGCGTGTGTTATAATTCTCATACACCTCATTTTTTACTTATGCACCCTCTGACCTCTTTTTTTTATATATTTTTGATTTTTTATTAATTTAAGTCAAAACTAAATGAAATAATACAAGGCCTTTTTTACAAGGTCCAAGTCCATAAATCATTGACCTAATTCCACATTATATAATCTCATTCTCTTCATACAAGCAGGACACGAAACCTTGCCTGACAAACTTGTCAAAAAAGATAAAAAAAATTCAAGAACCCTAAAATCTTGAAACCCTTATCATAAACCCTCTCACTACAAAACAACCATTCCATTCACTCCTAGCAATCATATAGGGTAAAGTTGGATCAATTTTGATGTTCTAAAGCTCATGAAAACACCATACATGTCTCCGATTTCATAAACTTTGCAATATTCATATTTTAATATTTGTTTCGTTTTAAGCCATATTGATGCTACTAACATACTTCTGAGATGTATTTGGACAGGTTTGGATCATCATAATGATCTCATGCATGTTAAATCATAAGCCACCATCATTGCACCGATCCATGCGTTTTTCTTCATAACTCAAAAACCATGGATTTTTAGCTCCAAATAATCATCCCATCAAACTCGCAACCCTCGATTTAGGGGGGTAGGATGTTTTTAGATTATTAACTCTTTGTATTTTGGCAGGTTGAATAAACAGGCTACCGGAGAAGATGATCGGAGCTAGAGCTCTGACGCCTCTCCGGTTCAAGCGTTTTATTTATATTATATATTTATTGAATGATATAAGTTAATGGATGTACATCCGCTCCAGTAGTAGCAGTGTGCGCGTTAAGCTATTGGTGTCAAAGGGCCTCGGTTCGATCCAGCCTTTTGCCACTTATTTTCCTAACATTTCCATATTTTGCAGGGTTAGTTACAAATCATGCTGAACCTGTTTCCTATCACCAAGACACGTTTGACCTAGTGGTGAAGGTGTTGGTTGAAAGTTACTGAGGGTCTAGGTTCAACACCCACCCCTACCACTTTTGAGTTTATTTTCTTATAATTCTCTATCCTTCTCTTAAAACCTTCTTTTTACAAAATATTTATTTTTTTCTAAAAAACCTAATTAATTTTTAGGTTTTCACTTAATTAACCTTAATTAATTTTTAGGTTTTCATTAATTAACCTTTTTTTATTAATTAAAATCAACTTAGAGTTTTAGGTTTTTTTTTAATTAATTAAAATCAATTAGTTTTTAGATTAATCATCCAATTTTTTTTCTATAAAAAATCACAAAACAATTTATTTTCCTGTTTCTTTTTCTTTTACAAGTTCGCATATTTTATTATTGTCGCGTGTTTTTATTATTTTTCCAATTATGTATCTGCTTACAGTTTGTAATAGTTTAATTACAGTTTTTACTATTCACCCCTCCCCCCGTTTTTACTATTTTACACCCCCACTCTTGAAGCCTTGTAATAGCCTAGAATTTTATTTCCCGCACTTTACTGCTTTTCATTATTGGTATATTATTTTGCTAGTAATTGGCAAGACTAAAATCGATCATAGAAAACCCTAATTACAAGAATTAAAATAACTGAACATGAATCACTCTTCACACTTGCACATCTAGGGTAACCTCATTTGTTGTCTCGGGAAACAATCATGTCCCTCGAACGTGAGGATGCTTTAGCATTGTCCCTCGATTAAAAAAATTGTAGTCTCTCGATGACCCTTTTGATGCTACCTTAGGTCAACGATCTAGTCCCTTATGATAAAAATGCTAAAGCTCCCCTACGAGTTGTCTTTATGATTGTACAATGACCCACACATGTCCCTTCACACCCAACGATATGGATTTCTACTAACTAATGGTAGGATAACACTATCTAAAGGAGGAAGAAAATTACAAGAAAGACTTTTAGTAGGTAGACCGTTGTTAATCGATTGCTCACAAATCTCTTCAAAACAAAAATATTTCACAGACACATTTAAAATATTTTCAAAACACCTTGTACGCATTCTCGAGGACAAATGCGAGAATCATTACAAAGTTCGCCTTACAGTTGACATTTTCAAAATATTTTCAAACATGCACAACACTGCATCATGCACATGTTTCAAAATATTTCATCTGTCGTTTTTGACAGCATACACATGACATTCATTCACACTTGCATCATGCACGCACTGTTGTATTTGTTGATGTCTTTAAGTTCGTACACCTTGGTTGTGTCTTTTCAAATAGCACATTTGATCTTTCCAAATAGAGTGCCAACTTAAGCATAAAATGTGCCTCCTTTCTAACTCCCCAACTGAGCTAATCCTCGTGGATGATTTTTTGATTTAGCTTACCTTGTCCATTTCTGGATAGGATGAATTCCCTAATCGAGTTACTTTCTCATTGGGTAGAGTCTGGTTTGACTGTTTTCTCTGGTTATCCCTGGATGAAATTGCTGCCTCTTGCATAGGCTATCTCTTTGATTTTTCCCAGTGAAATCGCGACCTGGACAGTTGGTGCATTTATTTTGCATGTTAAAGTATATGATCTCCTCGGGAGGGATTGATTCAGGTTTCTCTTTGACGAGGATTATATTCTCTGCCGGTATCATTGCAGTTTTCTTCTGAATTATTTTGGAAAACGACAAGCGGCAGCTCTTCACGAGCAACTTGTACGTTATCTTTTCGAAAGCGCCGAGCAACAGTTCTTCATGAGCTACTAGTGCGTCATTTTATCTTTTCGAAAGCGCCGAGCAGCAGTTCTTCATGAGCTACTAGTGCGTCATTTTATCTTTTCGAAAGCGCCGAGCAGCAGTTCTTCATGAGCTACTAGTGCGTCATTTTATCTTTTCGAAAGCGCCGAGCAGCAGTTCTTCATGAGCTACTAGTGCGTCATTTTATCTTTTCGAAAGCGCCGAGCAGCAGTTCTTCATGAGCTACTAGTGCGTCATTTTATCTTTTCGAAAGCGCCGAGCAGCAGTTCTTCATGAGCTACTAGTGCGTCATTTTATCTTTTCGAAAGCGCCGAGCAGCAGTTCTTCATGAGCTACTAGTGCGTCATTTTATCTTTTCGAAAGCACCGAGCAGCAGTTCTTCACGAGCTACTAGTGCGTCATTTTTCTTTTTTCTGAACACAACAAGCAGCAAACTCTTCATGAGTTACCAGTACGTTATTACTTTTCTGGAATACAACAAGTGGTAGCTTCTTTATTTGAGCAACTTGTTTGTTATTGGTATTTTCTTTGGACGGCAAGCGGTGGTCTCTTTATTTGAGCAACTTGTACGTTATTTCTTTTCTGAACGACAACAAGTGGCAGCCTCTTTATTTGAGCAACTTGTATGTTATTGGTATTTTCTTTGGACGACAACAAGCGGCAGCTTCTTTATTTGAGCGACTTGTTTGTTATCGGTATTTTCTCTGGACAACAACAGATGGCAGTTTTCTTTATGTGAACAACCTTCGTATCTACAGTCTTATTACCTCAGCGTTAATGAGTATACCTCTGAAATCTCGCAGAGAAAGTCTGTTACGAATCAATACCTCCAAAAGTCGGTAATCCGTTATCAGCAATTCTGTTACTCTCTGTCCGCCTTCGACCTTGAGTTGCGAACTCACTGTTTTGGATCAATGATCTGTTATGGCCTATGTAAGATGCCCTCTTTGTTAGGGTTAGAGGTTGTGTTCCCTCGGTTTTTTTATTCGCTGTCAGGAGTCTGTCGTTTGAAGTCGATAGCTTATTTCCCCAGTAGTGTATAATTCATGTCTCTGTGTTTTGTTGGTGTTCGATTCCTCCAACGTTTGTCTTGTTTCATACAACATCTTTCTCTGTGAGTTCAACACTACATTCATATCATTGCATGATGACGGCATCTTAGGACAAAATTTGCGTAATTATGTATTTAAGTACCTTCAATCTCGTCGAGACGAAGACTTTAATCTTCATATCTCCGGATAGAAGGAACTTAAATAGGGGCAGCTGTTGTACCCCAAATTTTGACCTAAGATACCGTCTCCCATCTGCATCATTCGCATTGCAAGGGTTTTTACATATTTTATCAAATTTTCAAAGCAGTTTAAAAATTCATAACTTTTTCGAGTCGGGAGCTGTTTATTTGTTGAACGCTAAATTTATTAACTGATCAAGACTTAAACAATGTTCATTAATTATTTATTATCTTAAATTCAAATAATTGGAATTTATTTTCGATTATTACGTAATTTAAAGATTTATAAATAATAAAACAAATTATTGAGAAAGAGGTTTATTAATTGATCAAATAATGTTTATTAATTATTCATTATCCTAAATTTAAATAATGGGAACTTGTTTTCCGTTATTATATAATTTAAAGGTTTATGAATAATGAAATAAACATTTGAAAAGGAGTCTATTAATTGATCAAGCAATGTTTATTTGATTATTTATTGTTCTAAATTTAAATAGCTGAAATTCTATTTTTCAAGTTATTATAATTTAGAAGAATTAAAAATAATAATAAAGTAAATGATTGAAGTTATTAATTGATCAATGATATTTATTTATTTGTTTATCATTCTGAATTTAAATGATTGGATTTGATTTTCAGTCATTATATAATTTAAAGAATTATAAACAATAAATAAATAATTGGGGAGAAAAAGAATTAATTGAGAAATAATAGAATTTTTATTCACTTTATTCTATTTATTACAATTGTCATTTAAATGTTGTGTTATTACAAAATATTTATAAAGACAATTACATAAATACTTAAAGTAAATAAAAAGCTATTTTTCTAAATTCTAATTCTAAATCTTCCATCCAATGCTTTTGTTTGCTCATTTAATTTTACCTGCGAAAACAATTAAAAGAAAAGTCAGAATTGAATAAATAATTAAAATGCAGAAAATAAATTTAATGTTCATCATTAAAAGCAAACGGCCGGAATCAGTTTGCCCTTTTTGCAAATCGCGGGATTTCTCCCGGTTCACAAAAAGGGAGGAATTTTTATGAATGCACAATTAAAAAATAACACATTTCAAAATCAATTGCATTTTTATCAAAAAGCCCACTGCATATTTCACATATGTATAAATTCATTTTTTTGGTCAAAACTGCATAAGCATAAATCAACAGCATGTGTAGGTACATAACAACAAGCCAACGTTAACCTGCAGCCACATGGGAGATAACATAGGCTAATGCAAGACAAAAGAGATATGTAATTTCAAACAATGTGCAGTCTTAAAACAATGAATGCAAGCAGTATATGTTTCCATTTTTCATCATATTCCAGCCTGTTTGCTTTTTCAGACAGCAGTACAGGATATCATTTATGTATCATTTCTGTACTTGAGGTAGAGAGAAGAAGAGGCTTAGTTTTGCAGGTTTTGATTTAAGCATGAAATAGGAATAAAGTCAAACATATGAAGCAGCATATATGCAGAACATCAGGAAAATATATTAAATATATTCAGACCTGAGCCATGAGCAAAGAAGCAACGGTCATATGAGAAGGGAACCCCTTCAAAAAGGATAAGTCTTAGCCTGCATAGAAAAGATATACAAGACTACCAGGCAAAAACTATTGAAACCATAGTCCATTTTTGCAAAACCACAACCTGCATACTGCTATCAAAACCATAGCATATTTCTACACAACCATCACTGCATAAGATATCTCTACACAGAACCTACTACAAAACCTTTCAAAAACCATGGCATATCTCTACATAGAACCTACATCAAAACCTACACAAACCATTTCCAAACATAACCTGCATACTGCTGAACCTGTTATCTGCTAAACAATAGACTAGAAACCAAGTGATATCCACAAAACCACAAGATTGTGCAACACCAAAAATTTTCAACAAAGAACACAACATTGACGTCAACATAACGAAGTTGCAGCTGGACAATAAGAAGCCTACCGTTTTCAGAAGGAACATACCTGGTTTGTATTTTCTTTTCATGTCAGTTAAATTATACCATTTATCTCTATTTATCATTGTTTTGCATTCGGTAAATATAATCCCTAAAAAATCAAATTAGTAGCCACGTTAATAGCAACCATGGAATATCCAGAGCAGGAATTGAAGTGAAAATAAAAAATTGAAAACGTTTACCTCTTCATTCTTAACCTGCTATCATCCGCCCTTTTCGTCAACCACAACCTTTTTCAACATCTTGCTACCTCCACTGTGCAATTTCTGAACCACCATCGCATGCCCTTCCATATGTCCGCTCAATGACATCCCCTCCTTTTACTTCCAACCACGGCAACATATCAAATCCTTATTCTAACACCAACACAATCATAAACACACTGTTAATTTTAAAGTCAACTTGAGAATGATAAACAAATTCACAAATCTGCTTCTTCTCTTTAATCAATTTCTCATTAATTCAATCAAAATGGCTCACTCAAACACAAAACAAGTATGACTGACTTACCTTTGATTTCATCGATCTAACATCCTCCTGTCTTCCTTCTTTCACCTTCACACTTGACACTTTACACTTCACTTAGATTCATTCACGGCTTCCTCCTTACAGCATCCAACTTGGTTCCGCTAGCTACCCTCCATCTTTAACCCAAACAACTGCTTTCCTCTATCATCCATCATCCTGAGTGAAAATGTTACTTCAGGTTTCAAATTGAAGAATGTATCTTCATCCAAGAACAGAATTAACGACAGAAATAATGTGGGCAAAGTGAGACAGTTGAATTTGAGTGAGAATAAAAACAAGAAAAAAATTACTCATGTTACAGAGGGGAACGAAGAGGAGGATGCATTTGAAATGCTGTTTAAGAAACTTGAAGAAGATCTCAAAAAAACTCTATCACAACCACACCGTAATCCCAACTCACCATCGTTCATCGCTGTCGACAACCCTCTTCCACCGATTCCCTCCATAAAGCGTCCGTCAAAGTTGTTGACATCCTCACCGCCATGGCTGTCCCGGTCGAACTCTCCGACCGTGAATCGCTTGACAAATCGGCTAGCACTTCGCTTAACGGCAAGGTTGTTAGTCAGTACCCTTTGTTCTCTGCACCGATTCTTCTTTTCTCTTCTGCGTTTCCGTTATTCCTCTTGCGTTCTGGTTTTGATTTGTGGTGTTATTATCGAGTTTTGTGATGCGAGATCGAGATGATGCAGGTGATGTGATGATTTGGTGTTGAGGATTGAAGGAGGATGATGGTTGAGGTTCCAGCGGCGGCCATGGTATAGCGTTCCAAGGGTTTTCTTTGTTACAGCATCTATGTTCTTTCTTTTCCTGGGTCTGGGTCCTCCATGACCCGCTCCACTTCCCCCAACCCAGCTCAATTGCTTTTTAATTTAAGCCCATTCTCTTTGTTAATCCATACCCCATCTTTTATTTGGTCTTTAGTTAAATTCTATTCTTTTTCTTAACTTAATTAATCTAGACTAATTAGTTTCTTAGAAATAACATATAGTTTTAATTAAACAATTTTTAATATTTTATCCAAATCTTATTAGTTTAAGTTTTAATTTAATAAATCAAAAATAAGAGATGTAACTTAAAACATTTTTTAATCATTGACTAATTTTATTAATTTAAACTCTTAGGATTTAATTTAGTAATCTTAGTATCTTTTTTTAAAATTAGACTTAAGTTAGTAGCATTAAGTTTTAATTTAATTTAAAGAATTCTTAAAAGTAATACTTTTTATTTATATTACAAAAAAAGACATAAAAAATAGAAACATACAAAACCTAAAAAACATTTCTATTAATTCTCGTTACTTTTTATCTATGTTAAAATGCGTAACCAATTAAAACATTTTTCTCTTCATATATTAAACAAAAAATCAAAAATGCATATTCACACTCAGTCTCTTATTTAATTTGTTGTATATCATTCATCTCATAATCTTCTGTTTAAATATCTCGCATTTACTTGATTATTCGGTTTGCGTTAATCCAAAGGGAATTGTCTAATTTTTGTTGACTTCATGTCCTCAAAAACGATCGAGCGAATACTCTCATGCATTAAAAACTTAGGTTAATTTTCCTCAAATATTCACCTTTCTTCAAAATTTCAACCTTTTCAAGACTTATACCTTTTAAGCCAAAACTTCGACATTAGGTCGTCGTATTTTCAAAAACCCGTCCGTATCCCTTTTTCGGCCAAAACGATTTATTTTCAATCAAGCGATCAATTTTAAATAAAACAGATATTTCAAAAGGTTCCTATAGAGTACTATAGATGCATTGGGTGCTAATACCTTCCCATTGTATAACCAACCCCCGAACCATAAGATCTCTTTTCAAAAACGCTTTGTATTTGTATTTTTATTTACATTGCATATTTAGGGTTTTATTTCGCTCTTTTCCCTTTTCCTTTGGAAACAATAAAGCGCGGTGGCGACTCTTGCTTTTGCGAGACGAATTAATTAATAATTCGATCTCCGATTTACCCCGCTACATTTTTTATCGCTACAGAATTGGCGACTCTGCTGGGGACTGATTGACCTCTTGCTGGTCCATCCCTAAGTGGGTTAAGCCTAATTTGTTTTATCTGTTTACTATTATTTGATTTGCTTGATTATATGTTTAAATTGGGGTTATTCGGGTTTTTCGCAAAGGACAAATCCTACACCCGGATTAAGTAACACTTAAGGAATAGGACGGACGGTATAGTCATGTTAACTTTGAGGGAGTAATCCCGAAGAAGGAGGCATGAGATCCCCCACTCAATGGAAGGCCCTCTTGAACTTAATATTTGTTTACCGAGTAATCGGGAAGACATTATTATTTTCGACCTAGGAGCCCGAGAAGTTGAGGACCGTAGAACCCTAACCCACCTTGGCCTTTTAGGTGTAGCGCGGAGACTATAACGGAGTAATCCGGAAGTAGTTGTCACGCGATGCTATGCTCGGACGAGTTTCTCTTGAGAATATTGCTAATTATTGAGTAATCAAGACGTTGGTAATATCCGAAGGAGGGATGTGGACTCTGGGAACTCTTAGAACCTTGTCTTACAGGTGTGATCAAAACATTAGTACATACCTTTGGGTGGGCTTTACCCTCGACTCCATGCTGAACGCTGAACCTTTAAACCCCATGTTTGCAAATTTATGTGTGACTATTGCACTATCATTCATTCATGCATTCATCAACATCTTTGTAAAAAAACTCGTTTTTCAAGGAACTTTGGATTGATTTTTGCAAACGTCTTAGGGTATTATGGAATTTGGAAGAAGAAATACTCGAAGCTTTAGCTTCAAGGAGCCCGAAATTGAAGAACTGAAGAGTTTGATTCCGAAGATAGAGAGTCCGACAGATTTTCAGAAGAAATATGGGTCCATCGTACCGCTCATGAAGCGCAAGATGAAGAAAGGCATCCTCAACACGTTGGTTCAGTTCTATGATCCCCTGTACCGATGTTTCACCTTCCCGGATTATCAGTTGATGCCTACTTTAGAGGAGTACTCCTATATTCTTGGTTTGCCGATCGTCGACCGTATTCCTTTTTCTGGGTTAGAAGAGGAGCCTAAGTCCCATGAGATAGCAACCATCACCCACCTGAAGAGGTCAGAGATAGAGGAGAATATGACTACGAAAGGAGGAATCCGGGGTTTGCCGGCACAGTTTCTGTTGAAGAAAGCTCGTTACTTTGTTGATACAAAGGATACCGTTGCCTTCGAGGACGTGTTTGCTCTACTCGCGTATGGTCTTTTCTTATTCCCTAACGTTGATAAATTTGTGGATGTCAACGCTATCAGAGTTTTCCTGATTGGAAATCCGGTCCCTACGCTGCTAGGGGACACGTATTACTCTATCCATCTTCGAAACTCTTATCAAGGAGGGATGATCATCTGTTGTGTGCCGTTGTTGTATCAGTGGTACGTCTCGCATTTACCTGGGTCCGATGCTTTCTGGGATCTTGAGAAGGAACCGCGGTGGGCGCCAAAGATTATGGCTCTCACTCATTTCGATATTGACTGGTACAATCGAGTTTACCATGACGTGGAGATCATCGACAGCTGTGGTGCTTTTCCCAACGTACCTCTTCTTGGTACGAGGGGTGGAATCAACTACAACCCTGTTCTAGCGCGTCGTCAGTTCGGGTACCCGATGAGAGATAAGCCGAACAGTATCCATGTGAGTGGTTTCTTTCTTCAGGAAGGACAAGATCATCAGGCTGCTAAGAGGGAGATTGAGGGAGCTTGGCGCCATATTCACAAGAAAGGGAGAGATATGCTGGGACATAGAGGTGCCGTCTCTTTGGAACCTTACCTGCAGTGGGTCCGTGCTAGGGCTTACGCTCTCAAGATGCCGTATAAACTTGAGAAACCTTTATTCCCTGCCATCGCACCATCATCAGTCGTTATCCCTATCGCGGATGTAGGAGAATATCAAGGAAACCTGGCTAGGATGAAATCCGAAAGGGATGCTTGGAAGGAAAAGTACCATATGTCCGAATACGAGAATCGAGTCCTGACGCGACAGCTGAAAGAAAAGAAGGAGTTGTTGCTTATTCAAGACGGCCGGTTCGTTGACCACGATGAGAAGCTTCGCCAGAAGGATGCCTTGTTGAAGAAATACGCGAGTGAAAGGAAGAGAAAAAGGGAATGTTCAGTAAGCGTGGCTCTCGCTCCTAATCCACAGAAAGAAATCGTCAATCGACTGATAGCGGAAAAGAAAGATATGGAAGACTTTTACGAAGAAAAGATCAAGAAGCTCCGGTTACAGCTGGTATTTGGTCCGTCATCTGAGGATTCCGAGTAAGCTTTAGCTTTAGTTTATTCTATTGATGTCATTTTGAAAAACCATGTAAAAGGGCTTCATGCTCCGAGTTGTAATTTATTGTTTTCTTAAGGGCTTCATGCTCCGAAGTTGTAATTTATTGTCTTATTTTGGGCTTCATGCTCCAAGTTGTAATTTACTGCTTTCGTGTTTCAAAAATGTAATTTATCACTTTATTATGGGTTTCATGTTGCAAGTTGTAATTTATTGCTCTCATTAGTGGATTTGTTATCTCAAAATTGTAATTTACTTTTCCAAATTGTAAGTTGTAATTTATCGCTTTCGATTAACGGATTGAGTTTTTGTTGTTCTAAATTCCTTTACCATTGATGTATGCCAAGTTACTAAAGTTCCTTGAAAAACTTTCAAAATGAGTCATCATTTGTATTGCCATCATGCATCATTTCACATTCCACATCACATGTTTTCTAGAGTCTCATTCTTGTTCTTTTTCCACCGAAGGTTGTCAAGCTGTCTCACCGATACGACACTCGGGCCAATCGTCAAAAGAAAATGGAAGATTTGGAACAGGAAAATCACGAACTTCGTGGGGAAGTTGCTACACTTCGTGCCGAGATGGAAAAGTTAACAGCGTTGGTGGAAAGTTTGGTGGCTGTTCAGAATCAGCCATCGACTACGGATGCCGAGATTCAGACTTCAACTCCAGTGGTTTCCGAAAATGTTACAGTTCCTACATCCACAACTCAAATCAACTCTCCGCTTCAATATCAGATGCCGAAAGGTTTTCCGTGGGGAATGCCTTACAACTTTGTGCCAGAGGGGTATCAGCCTACCGTACAACCTATATTTCAGTCTGCATTGTCTCTTCCTCAACCAGAGACAACTACCCTGCCGCCAGTAATTCCATCTGTAACACCTTTTCCGCAACCAGTTATGACAACCGTTGCTCCTGTGGTCCACTCAGTACCATACTTGAATGAACCAGTTTATCCTGCCGAGCCCGCTGAAAGTTTGGGTCTTTTTGACAGAATGGAGGAATTTCAGGATCAGTTCCAGGAAATGCAGAAGGAGCTTAGAGCATTGAAAGGGAAGGATTTGTTTGGGAAGAGTACGCACGACCTTTGTTTAGTTCCGAATGTCAAGATCCCAGCGAAGTTCAAAGTGCCAGACTTTGAGAGATATAAGGGCGATTCGTGTCCTAGAAGTCATTTGACAATGTACGTGAGGAAGATGTCCACGTACTCCGATGATCATGATTTGTTGATTCATTATTTCCAAGACAGCTTGACGGGTGCTGCTCTGAAGTGGTATATGGGTTTAGACAGCATTCGGATCCGCAACTTTAACGATCTTAGTGAAGCCTTTGTCCATCAGTACAAGTACAACGTTGACATGGCGCCGGACAGGGATCAACTCCGGGCAATGTCGCAGAGAGACCGAGAATCTTTTAAGGAGTACGCCCAGAGGTGGCGTGAAATTGCTGCTCAAATCTATCCACCTCTTGAGGAGAAAGAGATGACTAAGATATTTTTGAAGACTTTGGGGTCTTTTTACTATGAGAGGATGATAGCCAGCGCACCCAGTGACTTTACCGAAATGGTGAGCATGGGCATGCGATTGGAGGAAGGAATTCGCGAAGGGCGTCTGGTTAAAGAAGGGAGTCCGTCTAGCAATGCAAAGAAGTTCGGAGGTGTTTTCCCGAAGAGAAAAGAGCAAGATGTCAGTGCTTTGTTTCCAGGTAGGCCTAGGAGAGGCTACTCTCACGTCGCGGCAGTCACTCCGGCTGTCCGCCCAGCTTCGGTAGCCCCATCTCATCAGACTCCGCCAACTCAACCCCGGCCTTTTCAGCAGCAGCCTCGACAACAGGCTTATCCGTTCAATAATCAGAACCGTTCGCCCAGGAAGCCGCAGTTCGATGCCATTCCTATGACGTATACCGAACTGTTCCCTGCTCTCATCAGAAAGAATCTCATCACAACAAAGCCACCTCCTGTCGCACCGAACAGTGCTTCTCCGTGGTACAAGGCGGATCAATTCTGTGAATATCATCAAGGGTCGCCGGGGCACAACCTTGAGAATTGCTTTGCTTTGAAGGCGGATGTGCAGAGATTAATTAAGAACGGCATCTTGTCTTTTAAGGATGTGAATCCAAACGTCAGAGATAACCCTTTGCCCCGACATGGGGCAGCTTCTGTGAATATGGTGGAAGGTTGTCCGGGGAAGTTCCGAGTTTTCCAAGTCGAGCACATCAGAGAATCATTGATCAGGTTACATCAGAGTTTGAGAAGACTTGCCTTTGTTAGGCACCAACATGATTATGACGTTTGTGAGTTTTGTTCAAGAGAAGAGGATTGTCCTATTGTGAAGGAGGACATTCAGAAGTTGCTAGATCAGAGAATTATCACTATTACCTATGACCGAAATCCTGAAGATGAAGTGAATGTTATCACCCCACAATTTAATTTGCCAGAATCAGTAGAGATTGCTTACAACAGCCAGACTGCGTCTTCTGATCCTTTGATTATTTACCCACCTGGCCCTGTGCCTTATAGCTCAGACCAAGTCGTGCCGTACAAGTATAACGCCACCATGATCGAGAATGGGGTAGAGGTCCCCATACCAACTAGACTGTCTTTCGTTAATATTGCCGATGTAAGTAGAGTGACAAGAAGTGGGCGTGTTTTCGCCGCAGTACCGTCGAGAAGACCAGAAGTTCAAGTAAGGAGGCCCATGCCGGCGGAGATCCCTGTAAGAAATGAACCAAGGGTTGAGATAGGTCGATCCAGTGAATCTATCCCTCACCCTGAAGAAGATGAAATCTTAAAGCTCATCAAAAGAAGCGAGTATAAGATTGTGGACCAGCTTCTGCAAACACCCTCCAAGATTTCCTTGCTTCCCTTATTGAGAGATTCTGGGGCACATAGAGAAGCCTTGATGAAGGTCTTGGACCAGGCGTTCGTAGACCATGATGTGACAGTTGATCAGTTTGACGGGATTGTGGGAAATATAACCTCGTGTAACAACTTGGGTTTCAGTGATGAAGAACTCCCGGAGGAGGGGAGAAACCATAATATGGCTCTGCACATTTCAGTAAGTTGTGGAAACGATACCTTATCAAGCGTGTTGGTGGATACGGGCTCGTCGTTGAATGTGATGCCCAAGACCACGTTGTCTCGACTTACATATCCAGGTGCTCCTATGAGGCCTAGCGGAGTAATTGTTAAAGCATTTGATGGTTCCAGGAAGACAGTTATTGGTGAAGTGGATCTTCCCATAGTGATTGGTCCCCATACTTTTCAAATCACTTTCCAAGTGATGGACATCCGTGCTGCTTACAGTTGTTTATTGGGTCGTCCCTGGATCCATGATGCCGGGGCAGTCACCTCCACGCTCCATCAGAGACTAAAGTTTGTGAGGCATGGGAAACTAGTGATGATTGGGGGAGAGCAGGCCATGGTGGTAAGTCATTTATCATCATTTTCTTTTATTGATGCTGACGAGGACGTCGGGACCCAGTTTCAGGGCCTATCTGTTGCTAAGAATACAGTGAAGAAGCAAGGGGCATCCATCTCTTCTTTTGAGGATGCACGGCGAGTAGTGGAAAGTGGTTCGGCCGAAGGATGGGGCCAGGTGTTAACGTTACCCGAGAACAAGTCTGGGGAAGGTTTGGGTTTTCATCCAATAGCTGCAAGGGTCAAGAAAGAAGTGGTTGTTCGTCCAATTCAAGAGGTCTTTCGGAGTGCAGGGTTTGTGCATCCGGAGGTTGATGCTGTCATAGATGATGATTCTGAGGAGGATTTGCCCGTATTTGTGACGCCTGGATTGGCTTGCCAAAACTGGATAGCTGTTGATATTCCTGTGGTTATGCATATTTCCGAGTAATGTTTTGTTTATTTTCCTTTTGAAAAATCGCTCTGCCCAAGGCAAAAACGTATTTTGTGTCGGGCTATGAAAAATAACTCCTTTTTCTCTGCCCAAGGCAAAAGAGAAATGTCTGGGCTTTCTGTTTCAAGTATTTCCCCTTTAATGAATAAAAATGTTATTTTGTCCACTGCTGTTTTATTTTTCATTTTTTCGGGAAATAATAATGAAAATTGATTAAGAACATTTTGTTTTATTTGCACAAATCGATTTCTAAAATAAAGCATAATCATGTGTGCAGATTACTTCATGACTTAACCATCGAAAACAATGATCCTATGCCCTCTCCCAACTTTGAATTCCCTGTGTTCAGAGCCGAAGAAGGGGATGATGAAGAGGTTCCTGTTGAGATTTCCCGTTTGATTGAGCAGGATGAGAAGGTCATTCAACCATTTGAAGAACCTGTAGAGTTGGTCAATTTGGGTGATGAAGAGGTTAGAAAGGAAGTCAAGGTCGGAGCATTGCTTATCCCGGAAGTTAAGGAGAAGATGTTGGAGCTTCTCAGAGAGTATGTTGACGTATTTGCTTGGTCCTACCAAGATATGCCAGGGTTGGACAACGACATCGTGGAGCATCGTTTACCGTTGAGACCCGAGTGTCCACCGATCAAGCAGAAGTTGAGAAGGACTCGTCCTGACATGGCCGACAAGATTAAAGAAGAAGTTCAGAAGCAGATCAACGCAGGTTTTCTTGTGACGTCGGTCTATCCTCAGTGGTTAGCCAACATCGTGCCCGTTTCTAAGAAGGATGGTAAGGTTCGGATGTGTGTAGACTACAGAGATCTGAATAGAGCTAGTCCGAAGGATGATTTCCCATTACCTCATATTGACGTGTTGGTCGACAGTACCGCCAAGTTCAAAGTTTTTTCTTTCATGGATGGTTTCTCCGGTTACAATCAAATCAAGATGGCGCCGGAAGATATGGAAAAGACCGCTTTCATTACACCTTGGGGAACTTTCTGTTATCGGGTTATGCCGTTTGGTTTGAGGAATGCTGGTGCAACGTACCAAAGAGCCATGACTGCTTTGTTCCATGACATGATGCATAAGGAGATCGAAGTGTATGTGGATGACATGATTGCCAAATCACAGACTGAAGAGGATCACTTGGAGCATTTGTTAAAGTTATTCCAGCGTTTGAGAAAGTACAAACTCCGTCTGAATCCCAATAAGTGCACTTTTGGCGTTCGTTCGGGAAGACTTTTAGGTTTCATTGTCAGTCAGAAAGGTATTGAAGTAGATCCCGATAAAGTCAAAGCTATTCGGGAAATGCCCGCACCCAAGACGGAAAAACAAGTAAGAGGATTCCTTGGGAGACTGAACTACATTTCTAGATTCATATCTCATATGACTGCTACCTGTGGGCCGATTTTCAAACTTCTCCGCAAGAACCAAGGATGTGTGTGGACAGAAGATTGTCAGAAAGCTTTTGATAGCATCAAGGAATATTTGCTCGAACCTCCCATTTTGATTCCTCCGGTGGAAGGAAGACCTTTGATTATGTACCTGACTATATTGGAAGACTCCATGGGATGTGTGCTTTGTCAGCAAGACGAGACTGGAAGGAAGGAACATGCGGTATACTATCTGAGTAAGAAATTCACAGACTGTGAGTCTCGGTACTCATTGCTTGAGAAAACCTGTTGTGCTTTAGCCTGGGCTGCTCGCCGTCTGCGCCAGTATATGATTAATCACACTACTTGGTTGATCTCCAAAATGGACCCAATCAAGTATATCTTTGAGAAGCCCGCCTTATCTGGAAGGATAGCCCGTTGGCAGATGTTGTTATCTGAATATGGCATTGAATATCACACTCAGAAAGCAATCAAAGGGAGTATTTTGGCCGATCATTTGGCTCACCAACCAATTGAAGACTATCAATCCATCAAGTTTGACTTCCCCGATGAAGATGTTATGTACTTGAAAGCTAAAGACTGTGAAGAGCCGTTACCTGAAGAAGGACGTGATCCTGAATCCCGGTGGGGTTTGATATTTGACGGAGCTGTGAATTCCTATGGAAATGGAATTGGGGCAATCATCGTTACTCCCCGAGGTACTCATATCCCGTTCACGGCAAGACTGAAGTTTGACTGTACGAATAACATGGCGGAATATGAAGCATGTATTATGGGTCTCGAAGAAGCGGTGGATCTAAGGATTAAGATTCTGGATATTTACGGAGATTCGACACTGGTGATTAATCAAATCAAAGGAGAATGGGAAACTCGCCATCCTGGTTTGATCCCTTACAGAGACTATGCTAGAAGGTTGTTAACCTTCTTCAACAAGGTGGAATTACATCATATCCCTAGGGATGAGAATCAAATGGCTGATGCTTTGGCTACCTTGTCTTCAATGTTTCAAGTGAATGATTGGAATGATGTGCCTACGATCCGGGTTATGCGCCTCGACAGACCTGCTCATGTGTTCTCAGTGGAAGAGGTCACCGACGACAAACCTTGGTTCTATGACATCAAACGTGTTCTTCAAACTCAAGAGTACCCGCCTGGGGCATCCAATAAGGATAGGAAGACGTTAAGAAGATTAGCAAGCAGTTTCTTTCTAAATGAAGAAGTGTTGTATAAGAGGAATTACGACATGGTCTTGCTCAGATGTGTAGACAGACGTGAAGCAGACACGCTGATGCAAGAAGTGCACGAAGGATCCTTTGGCACTCATGCCAATGGACATGCAATGGCTAGAAAGATGTTGAGAGCTGGTTACTACTGGATGAAAATGGAATCTGATTGCTGCAAGTATGTGAAGAAGTGTCATAAATGCCAGATTTATGCGGACAAGATGCACGTGCCGCCGACCCTCCTCAATGTTATATCTTCACCTTGGCCTTTCTCTATGTGGGGCATTGATATGATTGGGATGATTGAACCCAAAGCTTCGAATGGTCATCGCTTCATCTTGGTAGCGATCGATTATTTTACTAAATGGGTGGAGGCAGCATCATATGCTAATGTAACCAGACAGGTGGTAGTCAGATTTATCAAGAATCAGATCATTTGTCGATACGGTATCCCGAGCAAGATCATCACTGATAATGGTTCGAATTTGAATAACAAGATGATGAAGGAGCTTTGTGAAGAGTTCAAGATCGAACATCATAATTCCTCTCCTTACAGGCCGAAGATGAATGGGGCTGTTGAAGCTGCTAACAAGAATATCAAGAAGATTGTTCATAAGATGGTGGTGACTTACAAGGATTGGCATGAAATGCTTCCGTTTGCCCTGCATGGATACCGTACTTCAGTTCGAACTTCAACTGGTGTGACCCCATTTTCCCTAGTTTATGGTATGGAAGCAGTACTCCCCGTGGAGGTTGAGATTCCGTCTCTGAGAGTGTTGATGGAAGCCAAGCTTTCTGAGGCCGAATGGTGTCAAAGTAGGTATGATCAGTTGAATTTAATCGAAGAAAAGAGATTGACGGCGTTGTGTCACGGTCAGTTATATCAACAAAGAATGAAGAAGGCTTTTGACAAGAAGGTTCGACCTCGCGAGTTCAGAGAAGGTGACCTTGTGCTCAAGAAAATATTATCTTTCCAACCTGATTCTAGGGGCAAATGGGCCCCTAACTATGAAGGACCGTATGTTGTTAAGAAAGTTTTCTCTGGAGGTGCCATGATTCTCGCCAATATGGATGGCGAAGACCTCCCGCGTCCCTTGAACGCCGATGCAGTCAAGAAGTATTTCGCTTAAGCAAATTTCTGGTCAAATCAGTTTCAGCATCTGAACACATTCTGGAATTCAAAGTTGTTAGGGAGAATAGCGATCATTGTTTTGTATGACCTTCTATTTCATGTACTATATCCCCAAGTTTTTGTAAACCGTTGGAGTCGCACTGTTAGCGAACAACCTCGTATTAATGAAGTTTGAGCACTTATCTTTTGTGGGAAAATTTTAACTTTTATGGGAATACTTGAAACGAATTTACTTAAATGTCCTTATTTTAAAAAATGTGTCGTGAATAACGAAAGGAATATTAACAGTTTGTTCCAAGGATGGTCAAGCCATGAAATGCAAAGCAGCGTAGTAGGTTATTCGTGCATGATGAGCATGTTTTTAATTCAAATCATCGTCATGAGGGGTTGGTTGTGTTAAACTTGTGTTTTTTCGGGGTACTAAGTTTGGAGACTCCCCAGCTGTTCCCGTTGAGCTTTGTTCTGGCTGTCTCAATCGGGGCGACTTCGGAAGTTTGGTACGCTTTGTCTCATACCTTGATCTATTGAGGGTAGAAGTTTGGATTTGGATGTTCTTCTCCTCAGAGGATTCGGACCTTGTAGCGTGATACCCTCCGACGTTGCTGTGTGTTTCCAATTCCGTCTATCTTCCGTTTTTTCAAGATTGGCCGAGTATCTTTTTTTTGCTGTGACATCTTATTATCTCCAAGATATTTCATCTGTCGTTTTTGACAGCATACACATGACATTCATTCACACTTGCATCATGCACGCACTGTTGTATTTGTTGATGTCTTTAAGTTCGTACACCTTGGTTGTGTCTTTTCAAATAGCACATTTGATCTTTCCAAATAGAGTGCCAACTTAAGCATAAAATGTGCCTCCTTTCTAACTCCCCAACTGAGCTAATCCTCGTGGATGATTTTTTGATTTAGCTTACCTTGTCCATTTCTGGATAGGATGAATTCCCTAATCGAGTTACTTTCTCATTGGGTAGAGTCTGGTTTGACTGTTTTCTCTGGTTATCCCTGGATGAAATTGCTGCCTCTTGCATAGGCTATCTCTTTGATTTTTCCCAGTGAAATCGCGACCTGGACAGTTGGTGCATTTATTTTGCATGTTAAAGTATATGATCTCATCGGGAGGGATTGATTCAGGTTTCTCTTTGACGAGGATTATATTCTCTGCCGGTATCATTGCAGTTTTCTTCTGAATTATTTTGGAAAACGACAAGCGGCAGCTCTTCACGAGCAACTTGTACGTTATCTTTTCGAAAGCGCCGAGCAACAGTTCTTCATGAGCTACTAGTGCGTCATTTTATCTTTTCGAAAGCGCCGAGCAGCAGTTCTTCATGAGCTACTAGTGCGTCATTTTATCTTTTCGAAAGCGCCGAGAAGCAGTTCTTCATGAGCTACTAGTGCGTCATTTTATCTTTTCGAAAGCGCCGAGCAGCAGTTCTTCATGAGCTACTAGTGCGTCATTTTATCTTTTCGAAAGCGCCGAGCAGCAGTTCTTCATGAGCTACTAGTGCGTCATTTTATCTTTTCGAAAGCGCCGAGCAGCAGTTCTTCATGAGCTACTAGTGCGTCATTTTATCTTTTCGAAAGCGCCGAGCAGCAGTTCTTCATGAGCTACTAGTGCGTCATTTTATCTTTTCGAAAGCACCGAGCAGCAGTTCTTCACGAGCTACTAGTGCGTCATTTTTCTTTTTTCTGAACACAACAAGCAGCAAACTCTTCATGAGTTACCAGTACGTTATTACTTTTCTGGAATACAACAAGTGGTAGCTTCTTTATTTGAGCAACTTGTTTGTTATTGGTATTTTCTTTGGACGGCAAGCGGTGGTCTCTTTATTTGAGCAACTTGTACGTTATTTCTTTTCTGAACGACAACAAGTGGCAGCCTCTTTATTTGAGCAACTTGTATGTTATTGGTATTTTCTTTGGACGACAACAAGCGGCAGCTTCTTTATTTGAGCGACTTGTTTGTTATCGGTATTTTCTCTGGACAACAACAGATGGCAGTTTTCTTTATGTGAACAACCTTCGTATCTACAGTCTTATTACCTCAGCGTTAATGAGTATACCTCTGAAATCTCGCAGAGAAAGTCTGTTACGAATCAATACCTCCAAAAGTCGGTAATCCGTTATCAGCAATTCTGTTACTCTCTGTCCGCCTTCGACCTTGAGTTGCGAACTCACTGTTTTGGATCAATGATCTGTTATGGCCTATGTAAGATGCCCTCTTTGTTAGGGTTAGAGGTTGTGTTCCCTCGGTTTTTTTATTCGCTGTCAGGAGTCTGTCGTTTGAAGTCGATAGCTTGTTTCCCCAGTAGTGTATAATTCATGTCTCTGTGTTTTGTTGGTGTTCGATTCCTCCAACGTTTGTCTTGTTTCATACAACATCTTTCTCTGTGAGTTCAACACTACATTCATATCATTGCATGATGACGGCATCTTAGGACAAAATTTGCGTAATTATGTATTTAAGTACCTTCAATCTCGTCGAGACGAAGACTTTAATCTTCATATCTCCGGATAGAAGGAACTTAAATAGGGGCAGCTGTTGTACCCCAAATTTTGACCTAAGATACCGTCTCCCATCTGCATCATTCGCATTGCAAGGGTTTTTACATATTTTATCAAATTTTCAAAGCAGTTTAAAAATTCATAACTTTTTCGAGTCGGGAGCTGTTTATTTGTTGAACGCTAAATTTATTAACTGATCAAGACTTAAACAATGTTCATTAATTATTTATTATCTTAAATTCAAATAATTGGAATTTATTTTCGATTATTACGTAATTTAAAGATTTATAAATAATAAAACAAATTATTGAGAAAGAGGTTTATTAATTGATCAAATAATGTTTATTAATTATTCATTATCCTAAATTTAAATAATGGGAACTTGTTTTCCGTTATTATATAATTTAAAGGTTTATGAATAATGAAATAAACATTTGAAAAGGAGTCTATTAATTGATCAAGCAATGTTTATTTGATTATTTATTGTTCTAAATTTAAATAGCTGAAATTCTATTTTTCAAGTTATTATAATTTAGAAGAATTAAAAATAATAATAAAGTAAATGATTGAAGTTATTAATTGATCAATGATATTTATTTATTTGTTTATCATTCTGAATTTAAATGATTGGATTTGATTTTCAGTCATTATATAATTTAAAGAATTATAAACAATAAATAAATAATTGGGGAGAAAAAGAATTAATTGAGAAATAATAGAATTTTTATTCACTTTATTCTATTTATTACAATTGTCATTTAAATGTTGTGTTATTACAAAATATTTATAAAGACAATTACATAAATACTTAAAGTAAATAAAAAGCTATTTTTCTAAATTCTAATTCTAAATCTTCCATCCAATGCTTTTGTTTGCTCATTTAATTTTACCTGCGAAAACAATTAAAAGAAAAGTCAGAATTGAATAAATAATTAAAATGCAGAAAATAAATTTAATGTTCATCATTAAAAGCAAACGGCCGGAATCAGTTTGCCCTTTTTGCAAATCGCGGGATTTCTCCCGGTTCACAAAAAGGGAGGAATTTTTATGAATGCACAATTAAAAAATAACACATTTCAAAATCAATTGCATTTTTATCAAAAAGCCCACTGCATATTTCACATATGTATAAATTCATTTTTTTGGTCAAAACTGCATAAGCATAAATCAACAGCATGTGTAGGTACATAACAACAAGCCAACGTTAACCTGCAGCCACATGGGAGATAACATAGGCTAATGCAAGACAAAAGAGATATGTAATTTCAAACAATGTGCAGTCTTAAAACAATGAATGCAAGCAGTATATGTTTCCATTTTTCATCATATTCCAGCCTGTTTGCTTTTTCAGACAGCAGTACAGGATATCATTTATGTATCATTTCTGTACTTGAGGTAGAGAGAAGAAGAGGCTTAGTTTTGCAGGTTTTGATTTAAGCATGAAATAGGAATAAAGTCAAACATATGAAGCAGCATATATGCAGAACATCAGGAAAATATATTAAATATATTCAGACCTGAGCCATGAGCAAAGAAGCAACGGTCATATGAGAAGGGAACCCCTTCAAAAAGGATAAGTCTTAGCCTGCATAGAAAAGATATACAAGACTACCAGGCAAAAACTATTGAAACCATAGTCCATTTTTGCAAAACCACAACCTGCATACTGCTATCAAAACCATAGCATATTTCTACACAACCATCACTGCATAAGATATCTCTACACAGAACCTACTACAAAACCTTTCAAAAACCATGGCATATCTCTACATAGAACCTACATCAAAACCTACACAAACCATTTCCAAACATAACCTGCATACTGCTGAACCTGTTATCTGCTAAACAATAGACTAGAAACCAAGTGATATCCACAAAACCACAAGATTGTGCAACACCAAAAATTTTCAACAAAGAACACAACATTGACGTCAACATAACGAAGTTGCAGCTGGACAATAAGAAGCCTACCGTTTTCAGAAGGAACATACCTGGTTTGTATTTTCTTTTCATGTCAGTTAAATTATACCATTTATCTCTATTTATCATTGTTTTGCATTCGGTAAATATAATCCCTAAAAAATCAAATTAGTAGCCACGTTAATAGCAACCATGGAATATCCAGAGCAGGAATTGAAGTGAAAATAAAAAATTGAAAACGTTTACCTCTTCATTCTTAACCTGCTATCATCCGCCCTTTTCGTCAACCACAACCTTTTTCAACATCTTGCTACCTCCACTGTGCAATTTCTGAACCACCATCGCATGCCCTTCCATATGTCCGCTCAATGACATCCCCTCCTTTTACTTCCAACCACGGCAACATATCAAATCCTTATTCTAACACCAACACAATCATAAACACACTGTTAATTTTAAAGTCAACTTGAGAATGATAAACAAATTCACAAATCTGCTTCTTCTCTTTAATCAATTTCTCATTAATTCAATCAAAATGGCTCACTCAAACACAAAACAAGTATGACTGACTTACCTTTGATTTCATCGATCTAACATCCTCCTGTCTTCCTTCTTTCACCTTCACACTTGACACTTTACACTTCACTTAGATTCATTCACGGCTTCCTCCTTACAGCATCCAACTTGGTTCCGCTAGCTACCCTCCATCTTTAACCCAAACAACTGCTTTCCTCTATCATCCATCATCCTGAGTGAAAATGTTACTTCAGGTTTCAAATTGAAGAATGTATCTTCATCCAAGAACAGAATTAACGACAGAAATAATGTGGGCAAAGTGAGACAGTTGAATTTGAGTGAGAATAAAAACAAGAAAAAAATTACTCATGTTACAGAGGGGAACGAAGAGGAGGATGCATTTGAAATGCTGTTTAAGCAACTTGAAGAAGATCTCAAAAAAACTCTATCACAACCACACCGTAATCCCAACTCACCATCGTTCATCGCTGTCGACAACCCTCTTCCACCGATTCCCTCCATAAAGCGTCCGTCAAAGTTGTTGACATCCTCACCGCCATGGCTGTCCCGGTCGAACTCTCCGACCGTGAATCGCTTGACAAATCGGCTAGCACTTCGCTTAACGGCAAGGTTGTTAGTCAGTACCCTTTGTTCTCTGCACCGATTCTTCTTTTCTCTTCTGCGTTTCCGTTATTCCTCTTGCGTTCTGGTTTTGATTTGTGGTGTTATTATCGAGTTTTGTGATGCGAGATCGAGATGATGCAGGTGATGTGATGATTTGGTGTTGAGGATTGAAGGAGGATGATGGTTGAGGTTCCAGCGGCGGCCATGGTATAGCGTTCCAAGGGTTTTCTTTGTTACAGCATCTATGTTCTTTCTTTTCCTGGGTCTGGGTCCTCCATGACCCGCTCCACTTCCCCCAACCCAGCTCAATTGCTTTTTAATTTAAGCCCATTCTCTTTGTTAATCCATACCCCATCTTTTATTTGGTCTTTAGTTAAATTCTATTCTTTTTCTTAACTTAATTAATCTAGACTAATTAGTTTCTTAGAAATAACATATAGTTTTAATTAAACAATTTTTAATATTTTATCCAAATCTTATTAGTTTAAGTTTTAATTTAATAAATCAAAAATAAGAGATGTAACTTAAAACATTTTTTAATCATTGACTAATTTTATTAATTTAAACTCTTAGGATTTAATTTAGTAATCTTAGTATCTTTTTTTAAAATTAGACTTAAGTTAGTAGCATTAAGTTTTAATTTAATTTAAAGAATTCTTAAAAGTAATACTTTTTATTTATATTACAAAAAAAGACATAAAAAATAGAAACATACAAAACCTAAAAAACATTTCTATTAATTCTCGTTACTTTTTATCTATGTTAAAATGCGTAACCAATTAAAACATTTTTCTCTTCATATATTAAACAAAAAATCAAAAATGCATATTCACACTCAGTCTCTTATTTAATTTGTTGTATATCATTCATCTCATAATCTTCTGTTTAAATATCTCGCATTTACTTGATTATTCGGTTTGCGTTAATCCAAAGGGAATTGTCTAATTTTTGTTGACTTCATGTCCTCAAAAACGATCGAGCGAATACTCTCATGCATTAAAAACTTAGGTTAATTTTCCTCAAATATTCACCTTTCTTCAAAATTTCAACCTTTTCAAGACTTATACCTTTTAAGCCAAAACTTCGACATTAGGTCGTCGTATTTTCAAAAACCCGTCCGTATCCCTTTTTCGGCCAAAACGATTTATTTTCAATCAAGCGATCAATTTTAAATAAAACAGATATTTCAAAAGGTTCCTATAGAGTACTATAGATGCATTGGGTGCTAATACCTTCCCATTGTATAACCAACCCCCGAACCATAAGATCTCTTTTCAAAAACGCTTTGTATTTGTATTTTTATTTACATTGCATATTTAGGGTTTTATTTCGCTCTTTTCCCTTTTCCTTTGGAAACAATAAAGCGCGGTGGCGACTCTTGCTTTTGCGAGACGAATTAATTAATAATTCGATCTCCGATTTACCCCGCTACATTTTTTATCGCTACAGAATTGGCGACTCTGCTGGGGACTGATTGACCTCTTGCTGGTCCATCCCTAAGTGGGTTAAGCCTAATTTGTTTTATCTGTTTACTATTATTTGATTTGCTTGATTATATGTTTAAATTGGGGTTATTCGGGTTTTTCGCAAAGGACAAATCCTACACCCGGATTAAGTAACACTTAAGGAATAGGACGGACGGTATAGTCATGTTAACTTTGAGGGAGTAATCCCGAAGAAGGAGGCATGAGATCCCCCACTCAATGGAAGGCCCTCTTGAACTTAATATTTGTTTACCGAGTAATCGGGAAGACATTATTATTTTCGACCTAGGAGCCCGAGAAGTTGAGGACCGTAGAACCCTAACCCACCTTGGCCTTTTAGGTGTAGCGCGGAGACTATAACGGAGTAATCCGGAAGTAGTTGTCACGCGATGCTATGCTCGGACGAGTTTCTCTTGAGAATATTGCTAATTATTGAGTAATCAAGACGTTGGTAATATCCGAAGGAGGGATGTGGACTCTGGGAACTCTTAGAACCTTGTCTTACAGGTGTGATCAAAACATTAGTACATACCTTTGGGTGGGCTTTACCCTCGACTCCATGCTGAACGCTGAACCTTTAAACCCCATGTTTGCAAATTTATGTGTGACTATTGCACTATCATTCATTCATGCATTCATCAACATCTTTGTAAAAAAACTCGTTTTTCAAGGAACTTTGGATTGATTTTTGCAAACGTCTTAGGGTATTATGGAATTTGGAAGAAGAAATACTCGAAGCTTTAGCTTCAAGGAGCCCGAAATTGAAGAACTGAAGAGTTTGATTCCGAAGATAGAGAGTCCGACAGATTTTCAGAAGAAATATGGGTCCATCGTACCGCTCATGAAGCGCAAGATGAAGAAAGGCATCCTCAACACGTTGGTTCAGTTCTATGATCCCCTGTACCGATGTTTCACCTTCCCGGATTATCAGTTGATGCCTACTTTAGAGGAGTACTCCTATATTCTTGGTTTGCCGATCGTCGACCGTATTCCTTTTTCTGGGTTAGAAGAGGAGCCTAAGTCCCATGAGATAGCAACCATCACCCACCTGAAGAGGTCAGAGATAGAGGAGAATATGACTACGAAAGGAGGAATCCGGGGTTTGCCGGCACAGTTTCTGTTGAAGAAAGCTCGTTACTTTGCTGATACAAAGGATACCGTTGCCTTCGAGGACGTGTTTGCTCTACTCGCGTATGGTCTTTTCTTATTCCCTAACGTTGATAAATTTGTGGATGTCAACGCTATCAGAGTTTTCCTGATTGGAAATCCGGTCCCTACGCTGCTAGGGGACACGTATTACTCTATCCATCTTCGAAACTCTTATCAAGGAGGGATGATCATCTGTTGTGTGCCGTTGTTGTATCAGTGGTACGTCTCGCATTTACCTGGGTCCGATGCTTTCTGGGATCTTGAGAAGGAACCGCGGTGGGCGCCAAAGATTATGGCTCTCACTCATTTCGATATTGACTGGTACAATCGAGTTTACCATGACGTGGAGATCATCGACAGCTGTGGTGCTTTTCCCAACGTACCTCTTCTTGGTACGAGGGGTGGAATCAACTACAACCCTGTTCTAGCGCGTCGTCAGTTCGGGTACCCGATGAGAGATAAGCCGAACAGTATCCATGTGAGTGGTTTCTTTCTTCAGGAAGGACAAGATCATCAGGCTGCTAAGAGGGAGATTGAGGGAGCTTGGCGCCATATTCACAAGAAAGGGAGAGATATGCTGGGACATAGAGGTGCCGTCTCTTTGGAACCTTACCTGCAGTGGGTCCGTGCTAGGGCTTACGCTCTCAAGATGCCGTATAAACTTGAGAAACCTTTATTCCCTGCCATCGCACCATCATCAGTCGTTATCCCTATCGCGGATGTAGGAGAATATCAAGGAAACCTGGCTAGGATGAAATCCGAAAGGGATGCTTGGAAGGAAAAGTACCATATGTCCGAATACGAGAATCGAGTCCTGACGCGACAGCTGAAAGAAAAGAAGGAGTTGTTGCTTATTCAAGACGGCCGGTTCGTTGACCACGATGAGAAGCTTCGCCAGAAGGATGCCTTGTTGAAGAAATACGCGAGTGAAAGGAAGAGAAAAAGGGAATGTTCAGTAAGCGTGGCTCTCGCTCCTAATCCACAGAAAGAAATCGTCAATCGACTGATAGCGGAAAAGAAAGATATGGAAGACTTTTACGAAGAAAAGATCAAGAAGCTCCGGTTACAGCTGGTATTTGGTCCGTCATCTGAGGATTCCGAGTAAGCTTTAGCTTTAGTTTATTCTATTGATGTCATTTTGAAAAACCATGTAAAAGGGCTTCATGCTCCGAGTTGTAATTTATTGTTTTCTTAAGGGCTTCATGCTCCGAAGTTGTAATTTATTGTCTTATTTTGGGCTTCATGCTCCAAGTTGTAATTTACTGCTTTCGTGTTTCAAAAATGTAATTTATCACTTTATTATGGGTTTCATGTTGCAAGTTGTAATTTATTGCTCTCATTAGTGGATTTGTTATCTCAAAATTGTAATTTACTTTTCCAAATTGTAAGTTGTAATTTATCGCTTTCGATTAACGGATTGAGTTTTTGTTGTTCTAAATTCCTTTACCATTGATGTATGCCAAGTTACTAAAGTTCCTTGAAAAACTTTCAAAATGAGTCATCATTTGTATTGCCATCATGCATCATTTCACATTCCACATCACATGTTTTCTAGAGTCTCATTCTTGTTCTTTTTCCACCGAAGGTTGTCAAGCTGTCTCACCGATACGACACTCGGGCCAATCGTCAAAAGAAAATGGAAGATTTGGAACAGGAAAATCACGAACTTCGTGGGGAAGTTGCTACACTTCGTGCCGAGATGGAAAAGTTAACAGCGTTGGTGGAAAGTTTGGTGGCTGTTCAGAATCAGCCATCGACTACGGATGCCGAGATTCAGACTTCAACTCCAGTGGTTTCCGAAAATGTTACAGTTCCTACATCCACAACTCAAATCAACTCTCCGCTTCAATATCAGATGCCGAAAGGTTTTCCGTGGGGAATGCCTTACAACTTTGTGCCAGAGGGGTATCAGCCTACCGTACAACCTATATTTCAGTCTGCATTGTCTCTTCCTCAACCAGAGACAACTACCCTGCCGCCAGTAATTCCATTTGTAACACCTTTTCCGCAACCAGTTATGACAACCGTTGCTCCTGTGGTCCACTCAGTACCATACTTGAATGAACCAGTTTATCCTGCCGAGCCCGCTGAAAGTTTGGGTCTTTTTGACAGAATGGAGGAATTTCAGGATCAGTTCCAGGAAATGCAGAAGGAGCTTAGAGCATTGAAAGGGAAGGATTTGTTTGGGAAGAGTACGCACGACCTTTGTTTAGTTCCGAATGTCAAGATCCCAGCGAAGTTCAAAGTGCCAGACTTTGAGAGATATAAGGGCGATTCGTGTCCTAGAAGTCATTTGACAATGTACGTGAGGAAGATGTCCACGTACTCCGATGATCATGATTTGTTGATTCATTATTTCCAAGACAGCTTGACGGGTGCTGCTCTGAAGTGGTATATGGGTTTAGACAGCATTCGGATCCGCAACTTTAACGATCTTAGTGAAGCCTTTGTCCATCAGTACAAGTACAACGTTGACATGGCGCCGGACAGGGATCAACTCCGGGCAATGTCGCAGAGAGACCGAGAATCTTTTAAGGAGTACGCCCAGAGGTGGCGTGAAATTGCTGCTCAAATCTATCCACCTCTTGAGGAGAAAGAGATGACTAAGATATTTTTGAAGACTTTGGGGTCTTTTTACTATGAGAGAATGATAGCCAGCGCACCCAGTGACTTTACCGAAATGGTGAGCATGGGCATGCGATTGGAGGAAGGAATTCGCGAAGGGCGTCTGGTTAAAGAAGGGAGTCCGTCTAGCAATGCAAAGAAGTTCGGAGGTGTTTTCCCGAAGAGAAAAGAGCAAGATGTCAGTGCTTTGTTTCCAGGTAGGCCTAGGAGAGGCTACTCTCACGTCGCGGCAGTCACTCCGGCTGTCCGCCCAGCTTCGGTAGCCCCATCTCATCAGACTCCGCCAACTCAACCCCGGCCTTTTCAGCAGCAGCCTCGACAACAGGCTTATCCGTTCAATAATCAGAACCGTTCGCCCAGGAAGCCGCAGTTCGATGCCATTCCTATGACGTATACCGAACTGTTCCCTGCTCTCATCAGAAAGAATCTCATCACAACAAAGCCACCTCCTGTCGCACCGAACAGTGCTTCTCCGTGGTACAAGGCGGATCAATTCTGTGAATATCATCAAGGGTCGCCGGGGCACAACCTTGAGAATTGCTTTGCTTTGAAGGCGGATGTGCAGAGATTAATTAAGAACGGCATCTTGTCTTTTAAGGATGTGAATCCAAACGTCAGAGATAACCCTTTGCCCCGACATGGGGCAGCTTCTGTGAATATGGTGGAAGGTTGTCCGGGGAAGTTCCGAGTTTTCCAAGTCGAGCACATCAGAGAATCATTGATCAGGTTACATCAGAGTTTGAGAAGACTTGCCTTTGTTAGGCACCAACATGATTATGACGTTTGTGAGTTTTGTTCAAGAGAAGAGGATTGTCCTATTGTGAAGGAGGACATTCAGAAGTTGCTAGATCAGAGAATTATCACTATTACCTATGACCGAAATCCTGAAGATGAAGTGAATGTTATCACCCCACAATTTAATTTGCCAGAATCAGTAGAGATTGCTTACAACAGCCAGACTGCGTCTTCTGATCCTTTGATTATTTACCCACCTGGCCCTGTGCCTTATAGCTCAGACCAAGTCGTGCCGTACAAGTATAACGCCACCATGATCGAGAATGGGGTAGAGGTCCCCATACCAACTAGACTGTCTTTCGTTAATATTGCCGATGTAAGTAGAGTGACAAGAAGTGGGCGTGTTTTCGCCGCAGTACCGTCGAGAAGACCAGAAGTTCAAGTAAGGAGGCCCATGCCGGCGGAGATCCCTGTAAGAAATGAACCAAGGGTTGAGATAGGTCGATCCAGTGAATCTATCCCTCACCCTGAAGAAGATGAAATCTTAAAGCTCATCAAAAGAAGCGAGTATAAGATTGTGGACCAGCTTCTGCAAACACCCTCCAAGATTTCCTTGCTTCCCTTATTGAGAGATTCTGGGGCACATAGAGAAGCCTTGATGAAGGTCTTGGACCAGGCGTTCGTAGACCATGATGTGACAGTTGATCAGTTTGACGGGATTGTGGGAAATATAACCTCGTGTAACAACTTGGGTTTCAGTGATGAAGAACTCCCGGAGGAGGGGAGAAACCATAATATGGCTCTGCACATTTCAGTAAGTTGTGGAAACGATACCTTATCAAGCGTGTTGGTGGATACGGGCTCGTCGTTGAATGTGATGCCCAAGACCACGTTGTCTCGACTTACATATCCAGGTGCTCCTATGAGGCCTAGCGGAGTAATTGTTAAAGCATTTGATGGTTCCAGGAAGACAGTTATTGGTGAAGTGGATCTTCCCATAGTGATTGGTCCCCATACTTTTCAAATCACTTTCCAAGTGATGGACATCCGTGCTGCTTACAGTTGTTTATTGGGTCGTCCCTGGATCCATGATGCCGGGGCAGTCACCTCCACGCTCCATCAGAGACTAAAGTTTGTGAGGCATGGGAAACTAGTGATGATTGGGGGAGAGCAGGCCATGGTGGTAAGTCATTTATCATCATTTTCTTTTATTGATGCTGACGAGGACGTCGGGACCCAGTTTCAGGGCCTATCTGTTGCTAAGAATACAGTGAAGAAGCAAGGGGCATCCATCTCTTCTTTTGAGGATGCACGGCGAGTAGTGGAAAGTGGTTCGGCCGAAGGATGGGGCCAGGTGTTAACGTTACCCGAGAACAAGTCTGGGGAAGGTTTGGGTTTTCATCCAATAGCTGCAAGGGTCAAGAAAGAAGTGGTTGTTCGTCCAATTCAAGAGGTCTTTCGGAGTGCAGGGTTTGTGCATCCGGAGGTTGATGCTGTCATAGATGATGATTCTGAGGAGGATTTGCCCGTATTTGTGACGCCTGGATTGGCTTGCCAAAACTGGATAGCTGTTGATATTCCTGTGGTTATGCATATTTCCGAGTAATGTTTTGTTTATTTTCCTTTTGAAAAATCGCTCTGCCCAAGGCGAAAACGTATTTTGTGTCGGGCTATGAAAAATAACTCCTTTTTCTCTGCCCAAGGCAAAAGAGAAATGTCTGGGCTTTCTGTTTCAAGTATTTCCCCTTTAATGAATAAAAATGTTATTTTGTCCACTGCTGTTTTATTTTTCATTTTTTCGGGAAATAATAATGAAAATTGATTAAGAACATTTTGTTTTATTTGCACAAATCGATTTCTAAAATAAAGCATAATCATGTGTGCAGATTACTTCATGACTTAACCATCGAAAACAATGATCCTATGCCCTCTCCCAACTTTGAATTCCCTGTGTTCAGAGCCGAAGAAGGGGATGATGAAGAGGTTCCTGTTGAGATTTCCCGTTTGATTGAGCAGGATGAGAAGGTCATTCAACCATTTGAAGAACCTGTAGAGTTGGTCAATTTGGGTGATGAAGAGGTTAGAAAGGAAGTCAAGGTCGGAGCATTGCTTATCCCGGAAGTTAAGGAGAAGATGTTGGAGCTTCTCAGAGAGTATGTTGACGTATTTGCTTGGTCCTACCAAGATATGCCAGGGTTGGACAACGACATCGTGGAGCATCGTTTACCGTTGAGACCCGAGTGTCCACCGATCAAGCAGAAGTTGAGAAGGACTCGTCCTGACATGGCCGACAAGATTAAAGAAGAAGTTCAGAAGCAGATCAACGCAGGTTTTCTTGTGACGTCGGTCTATCCTCAGTGGTTAGCCAACATCGTGCCCGTTTCTAAGAAGGATGGTAAGGTTCGGATGTGTGTAGACTACAGAGATCTGAATAGAGCTAGTCCGAAGGATGATTTCCCATTACCTCATATTGACGTGTTGGTCGACAGTACCGCCAAGTTCAAAGTTTTTTCTTTCATGGATGGTTTCTCCGGTTACAATCAAATCAAGATGGCGCCGGAAGATATGGAAAAGACCGCTTTCATTACACCTTGGGGAACTTTCTGTTATCGGGTTATGCCGTTTGGTTTGAGGAATGCTGGTGCAACGTACCAAAGAGCCATGACTGCTTTGTTCCATGACATGATGCATAAGGAGATCGAAGTGTATGTGGATGACATGATTGCCAAATCACAGACTGAAGAGGATCACTTGGAGCATTTGTTAAAGTTATTCCAGCGTTTGAGAAAGTACAAACTCCGTCTGAATCCCAATAAGTGCACTTTTGGCGTTCGTTCGGGAAGACTTTTAGGTTTCATTGTCAGTCAGAAAGGTATTGAAGTAGATCCCGATAAAGTCAAAGCTATTCGGGAAATGCCCGCACCCAAGACGGAAAAACAAGTAAGAGGATTCCTTGGGAGACTGAACTACATTTCTAGATTCATATCTCATATGACTGCTACCTGTGGGCCGATTTTCAAACTTCTCCGCAAGAACCAAGGATGTGTGTGGACAGAAGATTGTCAGAAAGCTTTTGATAGCATCAAGGAATATTTGCTCGAACCTCCCATTTTGATTCCTCCGGTGGAAGGAAGACCTTTGATTATGTACCTGACTATATTGGAAGACTCCATGGGATGTGTGCTTTGTCAGCAAGACGAGACTGGAAGGAAGGAACATGCGGTATACTATCTGAGTAAGAAATTCACAGACTGTGAGTCTCGGTACTCATTGCTTGAGAAAACCTGTTGTGCTTTAGCCTGGGCTGCTCGCCGTCTGCGCCAGTATATGATTAATCACACTACTTGGTTGATCTCCAAAATGGACCCAATCAAGTATATCTTTGAGAAGCCCGCCTTATCTGGAAGGATAGCCCGTTGGCAGATGTTGTTATCTGAATATGGCATTGAATATCACACTCAGAAAGCAATCAAAGGGAGTATTTTGGCCGATCATTTGGCTCACCAACCAATTGAAGACTATCAATCCATCAAGTTTGACTTCCCCGATGAAGATGTTATGTACTTGAAAGCTAAAGACTGTGAAGAGCCGTTACCTGAAGAAGGACGTGATCCTGAATCCCGGTGGGGTTTGATATTTGACGGAGCTGTGAATTCCTATGGAAATGGAATTGGGGCAATCATCGTTACTCCCCGAGGTACTCATATCCCGTTCACGGCAAGACTGAAGTTTGACTGTACGAATAACATGGCGGAATATGAAGCATGTATTATGGGTCTCGAAGAAGCGGTGGATCTAAGGATTAAGATTCTGGATATTTACGGAGATTCGACACTGGTGATTAATCAAATCAAAGGAGAATGGGAAACTCGCCATCCTGGTTTGATCCCTTACAGAGACTATGCTAGAAGGTTGTTAACCTTCTTCAACAAGGTGGAATTACATCATATCCCTAGGGATGAGAATCAAATGGCTGATGCTTTGGCTACCTTGTCTTCAATGTTTCAAGTGAATGATTGGAATGATGTGCCTACGATCCGGGTTATGCGCCTCGACAGACCTGCTCATGTGTTCTCAGTGGAAGAGGTCACCGACGACAAACCTTGGTTCTATGACATCAAACGTGTTCTTCAAACTCAAGAGTACCCGCCTGGGGCATCCAATAAGGATAGGAAGACGTTAAGAAGATTAGCAAGCAGTTTCTTTCTAAATGAAGAAGTGTTGTATAAGAGGAATTACGACATGGTCTTGCTCAGATGTGTAGACAGACGTGAAGCAGACACGCTGATGCAAGAAGTGCACGAAGGATCCTTTGGCACTCATGCCAATGGACATGCAATGGCTAGAAAGATGTTGAGAGCTGGTTACTACTGGATGAAAATGGAATCTGATTGCTGCAAGTATGTGAAGAAGTGTCATAAATGCCAGATTTATGCGGACAAGATGCACGTGCCGCCGACCCTCCTCAATGTTATATCTTCACCTTGGCCTTTCTCTATGTGGGGCATTGATATGATTGGGATGATTGAACCCAAAGCTTCGAATGGTCATCGCTTCATCTTGGTAGCGATCGATTATTTTACTAAATGGGTGGAGGCAGCATCATATGCTAATGTAACCAGACAGGTGGTAGTCAGATTTATCAAGAATCAGATCATTTGTCGATACGGTATCCCGAGCAAGATCATCACTGATAATGGTTCGAATTTGAATAACAAGATGATGAAGGAGCTTTGTGAAGAGTTCAAGATCGAACATCATAATTCCTCTCCTTACAGGCCGAAGATGAATGGGGCTGTTGAAGCTGCTAACAAGAATATCAAGAAGATTGTTCATAAGATGGTGGTGACTTACAAGGATTGGCATGAAATGCTTCCGTTTGCCCTGCATGGATACCGTACTTCAGTTCGAACTTCAACTGGTGTGACCCCATTTTCCCTAGTTTATGGTATGGAAGCAGTACTCCCCGTGGAGGTTGAGATTCCGTCTCTGAGAGTGTTGATGGAAGCCAAGCTTTCTGAGGCCGAATGGTGTCAAAGTAGGTATGATCAGTTGAATTTAATCGAAGAAAAGAGATTGACGGCGTTGTGTCACGGTCAGTTATATCAACAAAGAATGAAGAAGGCTTTTGACAAGAAGGTTCGACCTCGCGAGTTCAGAGAAGGTGACCTTGTGCTCAAGAAAATATTATCTTTCCAACCTGATTCTAGGGGCAAATGGGCCCCTAACTATGAAGGACCGTATGTTGTTAAGAAAGTTTTCTCTGGAGGTGCCATGATTCTCGCCAATATGGATGGCGAAGACCTCCCGCGTCCCTTGAACGCCGATGCAGTCAAGAAGTATTTCGCTTAAGCAAATTTCTGGTCAAATCAGTTTCAGCATCTGAACACATTCTGGAATTCAAAGTTGTTAGGGAGAATAGCGATCATTGTTTTGTATGACCTTCTATTTCATGTACTATATCCCCAAGTTTTTGTAAACCGTTGGAGTCGCACTGTTAGCGAACAACCTCGTATTAATGAAGTTTGAGCACTTATCTTTTGTGGGAAAATTTTAACTTTTATGGGAATACTTGAAACGAATTTACTTAAATGTCCTTATTTTAAAAAATGTGTCGTGAATAACGAAAGGAATATTAACAGTTTGTTCCAAGGATGGTCAAGCCATGAAATGCAAAGCAGCGTAGTAGGTTATTCGTGCATGATGAGCATGTTTTTAATTCAAATCATCGTCATGAGGGGTTGGTTGTGTTAAACTTGTGTTTTTTCGGGGTACTAAGTTTGGAGACTCCCCAGCTGTTCCCGTTGAGCTTTGTTCTGGCTGTCTCAATCGGGGCGACTTCGGAAGTTTGGTACGCTTTGTCTCATACCTTGATCTATTGAGGGTAGAAGTTTGGATTTGGATGTTCTTCTCCTCAGAGGATTCGGACCTTGTAGCGTGATACCCTCCGACGTTGCTGTGTGTTTCCAATTCCGTCTATCTTCCGTTTTTTCAAGATTGGCCGAGTATCTTTTTTTTGCTGTGACATCTTATTATCTCCAAGATATTTCATCTGTCGTTTTTGACAGCATACACATGACATTCATTCACACTTGCATCATGCACGCACTGTTGTATTTGTTGATGTCTTTAAGTTCGTACACCTTGGTTGTGTCTTTTCAAATAGCACATTTGATCTTTCCAAATAGAGTGCCAACTTAAGCATAAAATGTGCCTCCTTTCTAACTCCCCAACTGAGCTAATCCTCGTGGATGATTTTTTGATTTAGCTTACCTTGTCCATTTCTGGATAGGATGAATTCCCTAATCGAGTTACTTTCTCATTGGGTAGAGTCTGGTTTGACTGTTTTCTCTGGTTATCCCTGGATGAAATTGCTGCCTCTTGCATAGGCTATCTCTTTGATTTTTCCCAGTGAAATCGCGACCTGGACAGTTGGTGCATTTATTTTGCATGTTAAAGTATATGATCTCATCGGGAGGGATTGATTCAGGTTTCTCTTTGACGAGGATTATATTCTCTGCCGGTATCATTGCAGTTTTCTTCTGAATTATTTTGGAAAACGACAAGCGGCAGCTCTTCACGAGCAACTTGTACGTTATCTTTTCGAAAGCGCCGAGCAACAGTTCTTCATGAGCTACTAGTGCGTCATTTTATCTTTTCGAAAGCGCCGAGCAGCAGTTCTTCATGAGCTACTAGTGCGTCATTTTATCTTTTCGAAAGCGCCGAGAAGCAGTTCTTCATGAGCTACTAGTGCGTCATTTTATCTTTTCGAAAGCGCCGAGCAGCAGTTCTTCATGAGCTACTAGTGCGTCATTTTATCTTTTCGAAAGCGCCGAGCAGCAGTTCTTCATGAGCTACTAGTGCGTCATTTTATCTTTTCGAAAGCGCCGAGCAGCAGTTCTTCATGAGCTACTAGTGCGTCATTTTATCTTTTCGAAAGCGCCGAGCAGCAGTTCTTCATGAGCTACTAGTGCGTCATTTTATCTTTTCGAAAGCACCGAGCAGCAGTTCTTCACGAGCTACTAGTGCGTCATTTTTCTTTTTTCTGAACACAACAAGCAGCAAACTCTTCATGAGTTACCAGTACGTTATTACTTTTCTGGAATACAACAAGTGGTAGCTTCTTTATTTGAGCAACTTGTTTGTTATTGGTATTTTCTTTGGACGGCAAGCGGTGGTCTCTTTATTTGAGCAACTTGTACGTTATTTCTTTTCTGAACGACAACAAGTGGCAGCCTCTTTATTTGAGCAACTTGTATGTTATTGGTATTTTCTTTGGACGACAACAAGCGGCAGCTTCTTTATTTGAGCGACTTGTTTGTTATCGGTATTTTCTCTGGACAACAACAGATGGCAGTTTTCTTTATGTGAACAACCTTCGTATCTACAGTCTTATTACCTCAGCGTTAATGAGTATACCTCTGAAATCTCGCAGAGAAAGTCTGTTACGAATCAATACCTCCAAAAGTCGGTAATCCGTTATCAGCAATTCTGTTACTCTCTGTCCGCCTTCGACCTTGAGTTGCGAACTCACTGTTTTGGATCAATGATCTGTTATGGCCTATGTAAGATGCCCTCTTTGTTAGGGTTAGAGGTTGTGTTCCCTCGGTTTTTTTATTCGCTGTCAGGAGTCTGTCGTTTGAAGTCGATAGCTTGTTTCCCCAGTAGTGTATAATTCATGTCTCTGTGTTTTGTTGGTGTTCGATTCCTCCAACGTTTGTCTTGTTTCATACAACATCTTTCTCTGTGAGTTCAACACTACATTCATATCATTGCATGATGACGGCATCTTAGGACAAAATTTGCGTAATTATGTATTTAAGTACCTTCAATCTCGTCGAGACGAAGACTTTAATCTTCATATCTCCGGATAGAAGGAACTTAAATAGGGGCAGCTGTTGTACCCCAAATTTTGACCTAAGATACCGTCTCCCATCTGCATCATTCGCATTGCAAGGGTTTTTACATATTTTATCAAATTTTCAAAGCAGTTTAAAAATTCATAACTTTTTCGAGTCGGGAGCTGTTTATTTGTTGAACGCTAAATTTATTAACTGATCAAGACTTAAACAATGTTCATTAATTATTTATTATCTTAAATTCAAATAATTGGAATTTATTTTCGATTATTACGTAATTTAAAGATTTATAAATAATAAAACAAATTATTGAGAAAGAGGTTTATTAATTGATCAAATAATGTTTATTAATTATTCATTATCCTAAATTTAAATAATGGGAACTTGTTTTCCGTTATTATATAATTTAAAGGTTTATGAATAATGAAATAAACATTTGAAAAGGAGTCTATTAATTGATCAAGCAATGTTTATTTGATTATTTATTGTTCTAAATTTAAATAGCTGAAATTCTATTTTTCAAGTTATTATAATTTAGAAGAATTAAAAATAATAATAAAGTAAATGATTGAAGTTATTAATTGATCAATGATATTTATTTATTTGTTTATCATTCTGAATTTAAATGATTGGATTTGATTTTCAGTCATTATATAATTTAAAGAATTATAAACAATAAATAAATAATTGGGGAGAAAAAGAATTAATTGAGAAATAATAGAATTTTTATTCACTTTATTCTATTTATTACAATTGTCATTTAAATGTTGTGTTATTACAAAATATTTATAAAGACAATTACATAAATACTTAAAGTAAATAAAAAGCTATTTTTCTAAATTCTAATTCTAAATCTTCCATCCAATGCTTTTGTTTGCTCATTTAATTTTACCTGCGAAAACAATTAAAAGAAAAGTCAGAATTGAATAAATAATTAAAATGCAGAAAATAAATTTAATGTTCATCATTAAAAGCAAACGGCCGGAATCAGTTTGCCCTTTTTGCAAATCGCGGGATTTCTCCCGGTTCACAAAAAGGGAGGAATTTTTATGAATGCACAATTAAAAAATAACACATTTCAAAATCAATTGCATTTTTATCAAAAAGCCCACTGCATATTTCACATATGTATAAATTCATTTTTTTGGTCAAAACTGCATAAGCATAAATCAACAGCATGTGTAGGTACATAACAACAAGCCAACGTTAACCTGCAGCCACATGGGAGATAACATAGGCTAATGCAAGACAAAAGAGATATGTAATTTCAAACAATGTGCAGTCTTAAAACAATGAATGCAAGCAGTATATGTTTCCATTTTTCATCATATTCCAGCCTGTTTGCTTTTTCAGACAGCAGTACAGGATATCATTTATGTATCATTTCTGTACTTGAGGTAGAGAGAAGAAGAGGCTTAGTTTTGCAGGTTTTGATTTAAGCATGAAATAGGAATAAAGTCAAACATATGAAGCAGCATATATGCAGAACATCAGGAAAATATATTAAATATATTCAGACCTGAGCCATGAGCAAAGAAGCAACGGTCATATGAGAAGGGAACCCCTTCAAAAAGGATAAGTCTTAGCCTGCATAGAAAAGATATACAAGACTACCAGGCAAAAACTATTGAAACCATAGTCCATTTTTGCAAAACCACAACCTGCATACTGCTATCAAAACCATAGCATATTTCTACACAACCATCACTGCATAAGATATCTCTACACAGAACCTACTACAAAACCTTTCAAAAACCATGGCATATCTCTACATAGAACCTACATCAAAACCTACACAAACCATTTCCAAACATAACCTGCATACTGCTGAACCTGTTATCTGCTAAACAATAGACTAGAAACCAAGTGATATCCACAAAACCACAAGATTGTGCAACACCAAAAATTTTCAACAAAGAACACAACATTGACGTCAACATAACGAAGTTGCAGCTGGACAATAAGAAGCCTACCGTTTTCAGAAGGAACATACCTGGTTTGTATTTTCTTTTCATGTCAGTTAAATTATACCATTTATCTCTATTTATCATTGTTTTGCATTCGGTAAATATAATCCCTAAAAAATCAAATTAGTAGCCACGTTAATAGCAACCATGGAATATCCAGAGCAGGAATTGAAGTGAAAATAAAAAATTGAAAACGTTTACCTCTTCATTCTTAACCTGCTATCATCCGCCCTTTTCGTCAACCACAACCTTTTTCAACATCTTGCTACCTCCACTGTGCAATTTCTGAACCACCATCGCATGCCCTTCCATATGTCCGCTCAATGACATCCCCTCCTTTTACTTCCAACCACGGCAACATATCAAATCCTTATTCTAACACCAACACAATCATAAACACACTGTTAATTTTAAAGTCAACTTGAGAATGATAAACAAATTCACAAATCTGCTTCTTCTCTTTAATCAATTTCTCATTAATTCAATCAAAATGGCTCACTCAAACACAAAACAAGTATGACTGACTTACCTTTGATTTCATCGATCTAACATCCTCCTGTCTTCCTTCTTTCACCTTCACACTTGACACTTTACACTTCACTTAGATTCATTCACGGCTTCCTCCTTACAGCATCCAACTTGGTTCCGCTAGCTACCCTCCATCTTTAACCCAAACAACTGCTTTCCTCTATCATCCATCATCCTGAGTGAAAATGTTACTTCAGGTTTCAAATTGAAGAATGTATCTTCATCCAAGAACAGAATTAACGACAGAAATAATGTGGGCAAAGTGAGACAGTTGAATTTGAGTGAGAATAAAAACAAGAAAAAAATTACTCATGTTACAGAGGGGAACGAAGAGGAGGATGCATTTGAAATGCTGTTTAAGCAACTTGAAGAAGATCTCAAAAAAACTCTATCACAACCACACCGTAATCCCAACTCACCATCGTTCATCGCCGTCGACAACCCTCTTCCACCGATTCCCTCCATAAAGCGTCCGTCAAAGTTGTTGACATCCTCACCGCCATGGCTGTCCCGGTCGAACTCTCCGACCGTGAATCGCTTGACAAATCGGCTAGCACTTCGCTTAACGGCAAGGTTGTTAGTCAGTACCCTTTGTTCTCTGCACCGATTCTTCTTTTCTCTTCTGCGTTTCCGTTATTCCTCTTGCGTTCTAGTTTTGATTTGTGGTGTTATTATCGAGTTTTGTGATGCGAGATCGAGATGATGCAGGTGATGTGATGATTTGGTGTTGAGGATTGAAGGAGGATGATGGTTGAGGTTCCAGCGGCGGCCATGGTATAGCGTTCCAAGGGTTTTCTTTGTTACAGCATCTATGTTCTTTCTTTTCCTGGGTCTGGGTCCTCCATGACCCGCTCCACTTCCCCCAACCCAGCTCAATTGCTTTTTAATTTAAGCCCATTCTCTTTGTTAATCCATACCCCATCTTTTATTTGGTCTTTAGTTAAATTCTATTCTTTTTCTTAACTTAATTAATCTAGACTAATTAGTTTCTTAGAAATAACATATAGTTTTAATTAAACAATTTTTAATATTTTATCCAAATCTTATTAGTTTAAGTTTTAATTTAATAAATAAAAAATAAGAGATGTAACTTAAAACATTTTTTAATCATTGACTAATTTTATTAATTTAAACTCTTAGGATTTAATTTAGTAATCTTAGTATCTTTTTTTAAAATTAGACTTAAGTTAGTAGCATTAAGTTTTAATTTAATTTAAAGAATTCTTAAAAGTAATACTTTTTATTTATATTACAAAAAAAGACATAAAAAATAGAAACATACAAAACCTAAAAAACATTTCTATTAATTCTCGTTACTTTTTATCTATGTTAAAATGCGTAACCAATTAAAACATTTTTCTCTTCATATATTAAACAAAAAATCAAAAATGCATATTCACACTCAGTCTCTTATTTAATTTGTTGTATATCATTCATCTCATAATCTTCTGTTTAAATATCTCGCATTTACTTGATTATTCGGTTTGCGTTAATCCAAAGGGAATTGTCTAATTTTTGTTGACTTCATGTCCTCAAAAACGATCGAGCGAATACTCTCATGCATTAAAAACTTAGGTTAATTTTCCTCAAATATTCACCTTTCTTCAAAATTTCAACCTTTTCAAGACTTATACCTTTTAAGCCAAAACTTCGACATTAGGTCGTCGTATTTTCAAAAACCCGTCCGTATCCCTTTTTCGGCCAAAACGATTTATTTTCAATCAAGCGATCAATTTTAAATAAAACAGATATTTCAAAAGGTTCCTATAGAGTACTATAGATGCATTGGGTGCTAATACCTTCCCATTGTATAACCAACCCCCGAACCATAAGATCTCTTTTCAAAAACGCTTTGTATTTGTATTTTTATTTACATTGCATATTTAGGGTTTTATTTCGCTCTTTTCCCTTTTCCTTTGGAAACAATAAAGCGCGGTGGCGACTCTTGCTTTTGCGAGACGAATTAATCAATAATTCGATCTCCGATTTACCGCGCTACATTTTTTATCGCTACAATAGTTATACTATAAAAATTATTTTAAAAAAAATTATAACAAACAGATATGATAGCTAAGCTCTGATTCAATCTCTTACGATAAAAGAATAAAAAATAGTTTATATATAACATATACACCTTAACTAAATGATGATATGTTCTCTAAAGGAGAATGGAGGTTCTCATTCTTAAAGTAAACAATACTTCATAGCCGCAATTGCATGGCCTTGAAATTGATTGGAACAATACGCAATAGTATTATCGAACCATGAACAAAATAATTGAGAGAGATAAACAACATCTATCATTACTAAATACTGTGTTTTTTACTGTTAAAATATATTGATTCGGATTTTTTTTTAATATGTAACATATAAGCTGATAAGCATAGTATTTAGAATTAGTGATACTGTTGTCGCATTATGAGGAATATTGTCGGCCAGATTTGTGGCAAATACAAAGAAACGGGTATCCTAGTCTATCTAGTGGCCAAAATTTTGGAATAGGTTGAAGAGGATGATTCTTTTAATGGCTCATGCTAATCCTAATAAAGCATATCTATAGAGTATAAATAAGCAATAAAGGAGCTTCAGTTGGCCCTTTACTTTGTCTTTCTAAATAGACGCACTTGATCTCTAAATAAATAAATATGATACTATAGCACCCGTGACCAACATTATAATCGATATAAGTGCACTTTAGTATGATACTCCATTTGTTAACCAGGGAAATACTTACTTAAACACCACTCAAAAATGTTTGCGCACATAATTAACAAAATTTTGAAAAACACATAAATAACAATGGTAAGATTTGTCCGGGTTAATAAAATCATATATATATATATATATATATATATATATATATGGCCATGTTAATATATATTTTAAGAGTGTGATTGGTTGAAGAATGAAATTAAAAAGAGAGAAATATATGAGAGAGTATAAGATAAGAGAAATATGTGAAAAAATATAGTAGATTTAAGGTATCTTATAAGAGAAATATGAGAGAAATAGAAAAGAAAGAAGTGTAATTGGTTTATGAAAAATTCAAATTATCTCTAGTTAAAAAAATATACAAATAAATAAAATGTTAAATTAAAACTTTAAACAAAGACTAAAGTGGAAATATGTCATTTCTACACACTTTCTTCTCAATTTAGAGAGAACAAAAAAAGTTATGGGTCCCATAATATTTTATTCTCCCTTTAGAATTTCAGTGCTCTTCCGATCTCTTTCACCAATTTCTAGCATTCCAATCAAAGTGTAAGGGTATATGTTAATGATATTATAATTAAAAAAATTTTAAATATAATAAAATCACATTTAAAGTTTCAAAATATTTAATGCACGTGTTCCAAGAGAATATTTCTACAAATAGCTTGTTAATTTGTGTTTTTGAGGCACATGTTAGCTTTTTCGATATATATATATATTGATCTTACCGGTTGATCAGAACCTGCAAGCTGGTCAGAGGATGATCTTTGACGGGCTGAAAAGTTGAGGAGAAAAGAGGATTGTACCTGCAAGGCACTCCGACGATCAAGTAAGTGTGGGAGCAAAGAGATACAAGCAAAGTATTAAGGTTTCAAAGATGAATAATAAATACCTGGTCCTCACAAGTGTGAGGATTTATATAATACCACTGGCGCGTAGCCATTGGTTCCTATATTTAGACCTAGATATTCGGGTCCGTTAAATTAGGAACTTCCAGGACTCGGTCAAACCGGGAAAAGTCTCTGCAACTAGCCGTTGGTCCCGACGAGGAGGTAGGTTGCGGGAAATGATATGGTCGATTTCTGGTTGTCTGGATGACTTGATGTCGGATAGACAAAGAAGTGTCCGTTTGATGGCGTCGGTCTCGCTGGTCTAGAAGGGAAATTGGCCGGTGGTGTCGGATGGAGGGCGGGAGACTTCGGACCATGGTCGTACGGGTCGTGCTGAAGGTAAAGTATAGACTGGGTCCGCTCTAGCCGTTAGGCCAGTCCAGAATAATAGGTAACTGCCAGGGCTTGGTCAAAACAGGCAGTCGTGCTCGTAACTAGCCATTACATCGAGCAAGGATGAGATAACGAGAAGAAGCATTTATGAGTGTTTCCTGGTGTTGTACCCCAATTTTTGCCCATAAGATCCCTTCATCATACGATGTTGATTCCATCACAACAAGATCACATTAGGATTCTTGGTTCCCCTCCCTATATTTAGCTTTGCTCTTTGAGGAATCACCAAGTACCTTGACTTGTGTTCTTTTGTGATCATGAATATTTTTTGTCTTGATTTCTTCTCTTAATCAATAAAATGCAATGATGGTTTGTCTTGCTTGTTACTCATGTAGGTAAATGAAATAAGATTCAGCATGTTTCTCCATGAGTTGATGAGTTTATTTCCATGCCCTAGTCAATAAAGCTTGAGAAGTTCAAACCTCACCATTGGATTTGTTTGGGAGGAAATGTCATGGCAAGGTTATTTTGGTTCACCACATTTCAATATTAGCAAATTTGGTTCAAAAGTACAAGGGATTGATTGGAGAAGTTGTCATGTTTGGACAAGGCTTTGTTCTCATTGGTTTTGGTTGCTATGAGTTATCATTATCATCCTCAACAACTTATATTTACAAAGCATTTGTGTTGGTACAAGAAGTTTGTTCAAAATTGTCAAAGTTCCTCAAGGCATTTTTCTTGATCTAGGAGCTAGGGTTTTGAGCTTCAAAGAAGCATATCTTGCTCATATTTTGGTATTTTGGAGTGATTCCAAATACATCCTTATCTTCAAAGAGTTATCAACAAATCACTTCAAAATTTCCAAGGAGTTTTCATGTGGAAGAAACTTGATGATGAAGAAAGATTACAAGTCCTCCAGATGAACCCCCATTTTCCAATGTGTGACTTCAAATAATCATAACTTGGTCAATATTTATCACCTTGAGCCTACTCTTTTTCCACAATGATCTTAAGTATGTTAACTTTATTCCTTCTTTTATGTGCAAAGTGAGAAAATGGATGGAAGATGCCCTAAGGATACAAAAGATTATAGGTCATTTCATGATATTTTGCCAACTTCAACAATCCATAACTCTCTCAATTTTTGGATATTTTAGATGGTTCAAGTTTCAAAATGTCATTCAAGAGATCTATTTCATGCCATCTTTTTTTGTCAAGAGCAAATTCCAAGAGGAAGGCCATGTTTGGATGCAAAACATTATAGGCCACTTTTGAAGAAAAACTTGAAATATTTCTAAGTATGGAAAGTCAACCTTTTTTCCCCAACTTTGACTCAATGCAACTTTCAGGTCAAGCATCCACTTGATTCCATTCTTTTCCATTGCAAAGCTTGTAACCTCATCTTTCTAAAGAATCAAGAATCATGCCTTAAGACCCCTTGAGTTGAGAATACCATTGGATTGAACTTGGTAACTTGGAACTGAAGTTTCCCCATAAGTCTGAATTTGAAGTCTTTGTTTTGGCTTCTAATCACAAGTTTTCCACGCGTTTATGCCTCTAAACATGTTTAATGATGTTCCAGAATTGATTAGCACAACAAAACGCGTGTTTTGGATGAGTTTTGATCAAATTGGAAGTCACAATTTTCTTGTTTGCAACTTCACACGATTTCCCTCCAAACTTCACCGTTTCACACGCTTGGAAATTCCATTTGATTCCCTATAAATAGAGGGTCATCCCCCATTCATTTCCTCAAGCTTGGATAGCCATAATCATCCTGCCAAACTTGTTTCGTAACTCAAAATTCTGCTACTTCAAAATCTTCTTTCATGCGTTTTTCAATCCAATTTTTCCATCAATTCGCCTTCCTTGATCTTCCCTGAAGCTAACCATATAATTACATTCAAGAATCGTGCCTTAGATTTCTCCATAGAAGTCTGGTTTCAGAGCTCTGCAACTCAACTCCAATAGGTAGATTCCTCCATCAATTCTTCAAAACTTCGATATCATTGTTATGCTCTCATTCCCTGGTTCTAGTCGCAACACTTACTTTCATCTAGAAAGTTGTTTTGACCATGAAATTTCAAATCCCTTTTCAAAACTTTCCTTCCAATTTGCTTGAGCTACAGTTTATATAATTTGCCGCGAAGGTGTGGTTGTCTTTGTCTTGAAGAGACGAAGCAAATGACATAGGTCCGAGCTTCTGATTTTACAGTTTGAGAGACCTGCAATTCACGTTGGCTGGAGGTTGAAGATGACCAACGTGTCATCTTCTAACCAATGATGGCACGCCATTTGTATTTTTTTAAAATTTGATTTAATTAATGATTCAATGCATTATCCAATAAAGTCTATAACATGCGCAGCACGCTAGGTCCACTTGATCTGTTTACTAACGAGTTTTGACATTGATTAGATGGCCCACATTTTTTTTTCTTTTCTAATTTTTATATTTAATTATTTTAAATTTCAAAAAATCATAGAAAATTCATTTTTAGTCCAAAAAATATGAAAAAATCATGAAAAATATTTTTGATTTTTCTCTTTCTGAATTTTATTTTTACACAATTTTATTTTGTGTTTTGGTATTTTTTATAAATTTTCACTTTATTTGATTTGTTTTAAATGTTTAAAAATACTTTTATGCATTTTTAAATTCTGAAAAAAAATATGGAATGATCCAATGATATTGTGACAAATATTGGTGACCTCACTTATTTTTTATTTATTTCTTATTTCTGACTTTGATATTTTTTTTATCATTTTTGGTTTATTTTACTCATTTCTGTTAATTTTAAAAATAGTTTCTGACTTTAAAAAATCACCAAAAAACTTGTAAAAATATTTGAGTCAATTTCTGATTTTTCTATGGTCTTACTTTTTATTTCTTGATTAATTTGAACATAGTTTATATTTTTATCTCTTATTTCTATTTTAAATATTTCTAAAACCTTTTTTAATGTATATATATATTAAAATAAAATATTATTTTGTGATTATTTTCTGGCTAGTCTTGGGTTGAATTTTTGATCATGAACTTTATTAACATCATTGGATCCATGGTATTGAGTTTAACTCCACAAAAATGGATGAATGATTTTAATAATAGTTTGATTAAATTTTAATTCAAATGTGGTTTGTATATTCTTCCCCACACATCTCCACCTCATCCCTTTCTTATTACACTAAGTATTATTGTAGCATGATCTCTATATCATGTCTCAAAACAAATGGTGCATAGATTGTTATTGACCGGCCTAAAAATAGGTGTGACTTCTATATAAGTCCACTTACGATTGCTTAACATAGCACTACATTTTTTCCCGATTCGAATAAATGATCATTCGTGGCCCAAACCTATGTTTGCAAGCCCAAGTATGTAAATTTGATCTCTTTGATCCAATAACATTGAGATTTATTGTGTGGAGGCTTTGGTTCTACCAATCCTCTAATGGATCTACAACACTTTTGGTCAACGTGGATCACTTAAACATTATTGATCATTAAATGGAAATTTTGAGGATCCCAAATAGATGATATACTTGACAAAAATAAAATTCAACTTGTTGTGTGGAGGCTTTAGTTCTACCAATCCTCTAATGAGTTCGAAATGCAAGTTTCAAGATGATCATCCAACTAACCACTAATCACTAATAATTGATTTTACCCTTTGTTGTTACTTTATGCCCTTTTATTTTTTTATGCTTTGTCCATATTTTACTTTAAGCATTACATTTCATGCTATCTTCATCTTTGCTCACTTGAGCCTTTTCTTTTTTCTTCTAAGACACCTAATAATCAGCATAAACCATAAAAACTTTAATGATACTTGGACTATTTGGTTACTATCTGTGATACGGTGGCAGAACCGACTGTTTTGAAATGCTGGTTTGCATTTTATATTTGAAAAATGTCGCGGTAAGTAAGAGTCGCCACCGACTTTTATTTCATCAAACCGGAAAGGAAAAAAGTACAGAAAAATCCTTTTTCGAGATGTTTCTGAGTAGGGGGTAGATTATAGAAAGGGAAGGTGTTAGCACCCTTTCTATCCATGGTTTTCCATGGACTCTTAGGTACTTGCTCATCTTTTTAAAATTGCTTGTGTATGTCCTTTGTTTTTGAAAAGTTTGACTTCGTGATAACCCTGGTATCAGTCCTCAAAGGTGTGACGAAGTTGTTTTGAAAATTTGTTTGAAAAGTGTAAGTGTGAAAGGTTTTGATTTGAGCAAGTACCTACTAGCATCTACCTACTCGAAAAAAGATCGTTTCTATTCTTATTTCCTTTAGACAACGCTATCCTACTATTGAGAAATAAGTAGAACCGTCGTTGGAGTTTGTAAGGGTCAATTCGAAAGGGACGTACAATCACTAAACAATGCCAGGACGTCTTAGTAATAACCCTAGAGTCTTAAGATCATATTCGAGGCAACATTTTCGAGGCAACATTTTCGAGGAAACATTCGAATGGGACGTTTAATCTTTTTTAGACAGGAGGGCGACCACTAAGACACCCTATGCTTAATGATCGTTTACCGAAGGCAACCGAAGTGAGGGTATACCCTAAGAGTGACATGTACGAGTGATTTGTTTTCAGTTATTTGTCTTTTCACATTAGGGTTCTCTAACTGTATTAAATTATCATGCAATCTTGTCATACAATCCTATTAACATACATCTAGACAGTTAAATATTTGCGAGAATTAAAAATGCGAGAAAGGAAATCTACGCTATTACAAGGCTTCGGGGAGGGCATTAATTACATAGCCAAAAAACCCGCAAAAGACGATAAATAAAAGAAAGTCCTAGATTAAACTATTACATATCGCGGACAGTTACATCAATATTGTAAAAATAATAAACACGTGCGATGAATTGAATACAAGATAATTAGGATTTTGACCCTAACTTAAACCTAATTGCGATTAGTTCAAAAAGGTTTTTGTGTTGTTTTGTCTATTTAAGAAAATAGAGCAATTGTTACATTAAAATTTTTTTAAAAAAAAGAAGAAAAGCCTAATTCTAGTTAATTTTAATTTTAAGAAAAAAATTGAATTAATTTATTCTAAAACCTATTTTTGTATTTTTACTTACTTGATAAAAATAGAAAATAAAAAAAAATAGAAGTTAACCTAATTCTTTAATTTAATTTTAATGGTGAAAATAAATTAAGGTTTCTCTAGGTTGAACTAAATTATATCAAACAAACTAAAAAATAAATAAAAAAATGTCTAATTCTAATTTTTTTGATTATTGATTTTATGATTTTTATGAAAAAAAGAATTAATTTGTGAATTAAAATAAATAATAAGTAAAATAAATAATAAAAGAAAATTAAATGGGCCTGGATGTTGTTGCTGAAAAAAGGGGGGTGAAAGACTGAATTTCTGGGTCCAAGTGAATAAAAGCCTGTTTGACTTTGTTGGATCTAGTGCACTCATTGACTGGAGGCGCATGATGGACCTTCAAGGGAGAAGCCTTGGATCTGGGGCGTTGATGAATCAGAGGTCTAGATCTTGATGGTGTACGGTGAGCACCTTGTCCTGCCGAGCGTCTGATTGCCTGTGGAAAAATATTAAGAACAAAGTTTGGGACCTAGGAATCGAACCCAGGTCCTTATGCATATTTCCAACCCCACGCTACCATCTGAGCTACATGTTTCATTTGTATATGCAATAATAAACAATTATTATATAATGAAAACAAAATGCTGAATTTAAAAACGCGCGAAATTCAAATCACCCAACCAGGGGGTGCCACACATCCATCTTCTTCCTCCCCACCGTCGCTTTAGGTTTTGTGACTTTTATCTACAGACATCAAGCGTAGGTATAGCCCATGTCCATTTCAAAAATCTTGTACGCGCATGATAAATGAAACCTAATGGTACCAATCAACTCGTTTCAATCTCACGAGCATCATGGTACCATTATCAACGCCCAATTTCTTCTGCATAAAAAACCCTAAAAACAACGAACAAACCCTAGCCATGGCATCTGCACATACAGGCATTAAAAATGCAATTGAATCATGGTGTCACGTTGCAAACATCTCAAAGGTTATAAATATTCCAATCAAATATGCTAAATATGCAAGAATTAGTGTATTCGATTTCAAGAAATCAAGCAAACCGTATGAATGTTGTAGGGTGATTCTGAGGGTCTCAGGCCTTGCAAACGATCTTGTTGGCTTCAGGGATGATCCAAGAATATGAATTGCTCTTTTGAAGCGCTTGAAACGGCCTATAGAGCAAGATTTGATCAACACTTTTCTTTGAAAAATTTGAACTTTTCCTCTGCCTTTTCACGCTTCCAACCCTTCTGTCTTTGGTCTTCCTTTGTTCACTATCTATAATAGAGTGCATTAGGGTAAACATTTGCATCAAATATTTTCCATTTATGAAGATTGACCAATGATTTATTCCTTGCACCAAATCATTCCAAAATAAGCATTTTCAATCTTTTTCTGTCCATATGAAGCCTTGCATGATTTGATCTTGTCAACAGCTATATAATGACTCAAATCATGCACAAAATCTCAAGGTTTAATTGATTTTAGATATTTTCATTATTTTATATTGATTTAATTTAATTTAAATGAAATAAAATCAAAATAAATAACAAAAATAAAAGAATGACAAGCGGAAGGGATCATGGGTCGTGGATCACATTACAAACTCAATGCAAGCATAAAAAGTTAGGCCCATTTAGCAAAAAATGCATTTTTGGACACATTTGACTTTTGGCAATTTTGCAAAAAGGGTCAACTTGGCCAATGCATAAATCTCTTAATTTTGACCCTAGAGAGGTGTACTTGGACTTTTTAGAAAGCTTAGGATGTCCTATAAGTAACCCTTTTGGTCTCATCTCAATTGAGTCTTCCATGTTCATGTATGAAGCTTTGACCCAAAAGGTGTTTTTATTGACTTTTCAAAATGACCTATAATGTCCAAATTCATATCTTCTTGTGAGTGCATATTTTGAACTTGGGAGCTGAAGATGAATTGTAGGGTATTGCATTCTCTTCAAAATAAGATTTGGATGGGTTATTTTTAATAAAGTATGAGAAATTTATGGTTGGTCAAAGTTGAGTTGACTTTTCCTACAAAACCCTAATTTAGCAACTTTTGGGTTTTGATGAATTGTGAGCAATCCTTGAGGAATCATGATCAACCCTTGACCAAATGATGAATGATACTTCAAAATGAGGATGTTGACCAAAAATCTTGAGGTTTGACTGTATGTGGGCCACAATTGACTTTTGACCTAACACAATCGATTTATAGGTCTTTGAGCAATTGATTGAGCAAACTTCCTCTGCAAGGCTTGAAACTTGACATGGATGATCTTGAGAACATAACAGGACAATGATGAGTACTTGGGATCCTTTGGACTCAAGCATCTTGATGCAAAATAAAACCCTAATTTGAGATAGACTGCCTTAGGAGAGAGTTTGTCTGGTCAACTCTTGAACTTCCTTGAGCAGTTTGGGGACCTCACTTACCATTTGTTGAGAAATATGGGAGGGAAAATTTTGGGGTACAACAGCTGACCCTGTTCAATATTCTTAAACCTGAGGATGTAGATTGGCTTGTCTACCTTTCGTGATCTGAAGGTGGAAGATGATTGAACACTAGAGTGCCCAAAAATTTGCACTCGCATGAAGTGATATTTGTCTTGCGATATCGGGAATGGGCTTACAGATGCCATTTGAAGGAGTGTCGATTGCATAAGAGATTCCTTTGTGAGAACCCATGCACCTGTTGGTGAGGAGGACTCCGCTGGGGAATGTTGGTCCTTGTCTTGGGAGAGAAATAGAGTTTTAGGATCTTTAGTTGTCTGTTACTCTACTGGGGAAGGATTCCGGTTTGGGATGCGGAAGTGAATTGCGTATCTGGTCGGGGTATATGTTGCACCGCAAATTTCTAGGGGAATGTGAAATCAATTGTGTTTGATCGGGTCCCGGTCTTATAGTGTTATGGACTGTTATCTGGATAGTAGGGTTACTTCGAGATGAAAGCCTGGGTGGTAGGGTTGTAAGAAGGAACCTGGGTAGTAGGGTTACTTCGAGATGAAAGCCTGGGTGGTAGGGCTGTAAGAAGGAACCTGGATAGTAGGGTTACTTCGAGATGAAAGCCTGGGTGGTAGGGCTGTAAGAAGGAACCTGGGTAGTAAGGTTACTTCGATATGAAATCCTGGATGGTAGGGCTGTGAGAAGGAACCTGGATAGTAGGGTTACTCCGATATGAAAATCCTGGATAGTAGGGCTGCAAGAAGGAACTTGGATAATATGGTTACTTCGAGATGAAAGCCTGGGTATTAGGGCTACGAGAAGGAACCTAGATAGTATGGTTACTTCGAGATGAAAGCCTGGGTAGTAGGGCTGCAAGAAGGAACCTGGATAGTAGGTGTTGTACCCCAAAATTTGCCCTCCCATATTCTCCAAGAAATTGCCAAGCCAAGTCACAAAATTCCCCAAGGGTTACACAGTCAAAGATCTCCTATACAGTCAAAACTAGGGTTTGTGTTCTGGTCAAGAAAATGAAGTTTCCAAAGGTCCAATAAAGTCTCACATGCCTACAAATATGGTCAAGCATCCTCATATCAAGTTTCAAGACATTCAGTACAAGATTGCACAGTCAAAAACCCTAATTGCACTACAGTCAACTGTAGGGGCAAAATGGTCATTTGGCAGTCAAAAGTTCAAATTTTTGGTCAACATATCATTTTGAAGCCACAAACATCATTTGATCAATGCTTGATCATGATTCTCAAAATTTGGCTCAGAAATCATCAAATTGCAAAAGTTTCCTTATTTGGACAGCTGAAAAAGTCAACTGAAATTGACCAGGGCATAACTTTCACATGGATTATCAGAAAAATTCCATCCAAAGCTCATTTTGAAGAGAAAGACATTTCCTACAACTCATCTTCATACTTAAAGTCCAAGAAATACTCTCACAAAAAGTTATCAATTTCAACATTATAGGTCATTTTCAAAAGTCAACAAAAAGGGACTTTAAGTCAAAGGCCATAACTTGAGATTGGTAAATCAAAATGATATATGACCAAAGGCATTGGTTAGAGGACTCAAAGACCTTTCCAAAATGTCCAAGAACATGAGAAAAGCTTAAAAATTGAGCAAGTTATGCCTTGTGGAAGTTGGGAAATTTTTGGATGTTTTGAAAAGTCAACATTACTTCAAATGACCTAAAATTGCTAATGGGCCCATTTTTCTTCCATGATTCATCATCCATGACATGTGCAAGACCACTTGGCCCAAAGGGAAGTATTTTCTCATTTTTTATTTATTTATTTGAATTTTTTATTTATATTAATTCATTTAAATCATTTAAATATATGAAAAATATTTAATTTACCCTAACCAATCTTTTTATACATGTTTTAGCCTCAAGATTTCGTGCATATGCAAATGTGGAAAGATTTGGAGTGATTTGATCTTAATTGGTACAAAAACATATGAAAAATATTTGAAAAAGATCTTGCAAATCAAATCTTTCAAAGTCATGGATGCTAAGCCTTTTGGATCAGATTTCTTAACCTAATTGTTCCTACATATACAAGAAACATAACCCTAATGCAAACACAGGCGCAGCTGCTCAGAATACTCCATTGCAAACTTGAATTTTTCTCTAAAGAACTCAAATCTGAAAAACACTTTTTAGGTGGATTCAAGGTACGAAACTTGTTCCATTAGCTTGCCAAGGTTGCCCAGAAGCGATTACAATCACAAACGTCCATTCAAACTCCAAGAATTGGTAACATGAACGCAAGCTGTATCAAGAAAATTTCATAATCGTACATCATATTCCATGCATTCTTTGTGAAATTTAATCATTGATTCATGATTATTATCTTGTCCTGAAACTAACCAATGCATTTAATTGCGTTTTTATGCTGTATATACGATTTCGCCATGACTGTTTTCTAGGGTTTACAAAGCTTCAAATTAGGGATTCTTAAAAGAGGAAAAATTGGCCCTCAAGACCACCACCATTCAAACCGGCAAGCTTGGACGAAAAAGAATCCATATCCGCGCTCAATTTATAGAGCCCTGAGATCTATTCGCTATTTCTTCATATGTTACTTTCAGCAACGCGTGAAAACCGTTGCTTTTGTTATTTGTATTTCAGGAAAAAAACAAAACATGAGGAAGAAGATGGTGTGGTGGCAAGACGTGATAGGCTGTTTTGAATTTCGCGCGCTTTAACCCACTAACGCGTTGTTTTCTTTTATTATATTTCTTGTTTATTTATTCAACAAACGCGTGATGATGGCTCAGTGGTAGGTGTACACGTTTGCAATGTCCATGACCTGGGTTCGAGCCCCAGGTCTACGTTATTTCCATATTATTTTGCAAAACGTATTCATATGCAATTTCCAGGTTGGAGCATACCATACGCCCTCCAGATCAAACCATACACGCGTCCTGGGAGATCAAATCAAGGGCATGGATCTCAAGAACACGCTACGCCTTAGTCAACGCTTCAGCATACTACTCAAAAAGGTCAAACGGACCCAGGGTTTTTGGGCCAGCATTCTAGGATCAGACCTCCACTTTGGGGACTACCACCCCCCCTGGTTTGCAATTCTCTATATTTCTTATATTTTATTTTCAACTATTATTTTTTTATTTTTCTTTATTGTTTTAATTTAATTAATTATTTTTACAAAATATAAAAATACACAAAAAATCAGAAAAAGATAAAAAATATAATAAATATTTTTGTTTTAATATCTTGTAAATAAATGCATGTAAAATTAATTAGTAAATTAGGGTTTTAATTTAAATTCCTTTCATAACAAAATCCAAAAAATATAGAATTAGGCTTAATAAATGTTTTATTCCCTTTCTTAATTTTTTCTTTTTTTCCAATAATATATTTATTTCATTTATTTTATAATCAAATTTGCATGTAAAAATTAGGTTTAATTTAGGTTAAAAATTTCAGTATTTCATAAATAAATTAAAGAATAACTAGAATTAGGGTTTGCATCTTATTTTAGTTTTAAATAGTTCTTTCTTTTATTAAATCTTAAAAATACATAAAAATACCAAAAAAACAAAAACAATTTCTTTTCTTAAAGTAATTAATTCATGTAATTTTAATATTTTGCAAAAGGGTCCAACGCCCTCGTCTCGAGTTAATTTCTTTATTCGCGTATTTATTTTATTTTGCTTAAATAATTATGTACCTCTCCCGAAGCCATGTAACTAAACTTCTCGCACTTTTCAATTCTTTTAATTTCTTTATTTACTTTCCGTCAAATCGGGTACTGGTTAATTTTTGGCGATGTGGACCCGCGCCATTTGTAATAGCTTTAGAATTTACTTTCCCGCACATATTTTAATTGTTAAACAAAGCATTCAAGAATGAATGGCCTTAAATAAAATCAAGCATAGAACACTAATCATATGACAAGATAAATATCTGAAAACGACACACGAATCGCACACACCACCCCTAGGGTACGCCTCACTGTTGCCTTGCCCCGAAAGGTGATCGTCGAGTAGAGGACGTTTTAGTAAGTCCTCATGATCCAGGAACCTGGCATGAGGGTAGCTTCTAAGGTGTCTTCCCATTACTCCGGTGATCACACTGTTGCCTTGTCCCTCGAAACGTGGCCGTCGACTATAGGACGTCTTAGTGAGTCCTTGTGTCCATTGATCTAGTTGCCTAAAACAAAGTTGCCTCGGAACGGTTGCCTCAGAATAAAAGATCAATGGCATAAGGGTAGCTCCTAAGGTGTCTTACCTTTGCTCGGTGGCCACAATGTCCCTAAACTCGAATTGACCCGAACACCTCCAACGGTGGTACTACCTACCTCTCAATGGTGGGATGGCACTACTTGAAAGGACATTTACACAGACGAATTCCTTAGGGTAGGTAGACGACTCGTGGATACTTGCTCTAATTCAAAACAAAACAAATTCAAAAATACTTTTCACACCGACACCTTTTCAAAAAGCTTTCGAAAGCAATTTTTCAAACACTCTTGAGGACCGATACAAGAGTCGAACTGGAATTTTCAAAGAAACTTTTTTAAAACCCACAATTGAAAAGCAAACAAACCATTTTTGAAAACACAAATGAGCAAGTATCTAAGAGCCCATGGATAACCATGGATAGAAAGGGTGCTAACACCTTCCCTTTCTATAATCTACCTCCCGAACCGAGAGCAATCTCTTTAAGGAATTTTTCTGTGCTTTTGTCCTTTCCATTTGGAGAAAATAAAAGACGGTGGCGACTCTTGCTTCCGCGACATTTCGCGAACCAGCGTTAAATAGTCAGTTCCAGATCCACCGATCACAGAACTGGCGACTCTGCTGGGGATTATGATACTTAAAGTGGGGTGTACCTTAGGGTTAGTTCATAACTGTGTTTTCAATTGTTTTCCTTGTGTGCTTTAAATTGTGGATTGCTTGGGAGTTCTATAGATCCTAAACCGGATCTGGGGGATACCTTTCTTAGAAAGTAGCAACAAGGCTGTGAGGGAACTGTGCGGGGTATACCGACATGGTTGAAACAGTCTGCTACGTTGATGTGGCACTTTGGTGTGTACCGGTAACCCTTGAGTTCAGTCAAGGAGAGTACGGGACCTCCGCGTGGTGTCGTGAAGCATCAACAAACCATAGGAACCTTAATTGAACAATCTTGGCCTCTTTAGGGTAGTGAGATAACTGACTTTGGTGCAGTCCGAGGTTGGTTGATACTCGATACTACACTCAATTGAGGGTTGCTTTCCTGGAATATTTCGGTCGCCAGTTCAGTGGCTAAATCGAAATGATGAACAATGAAAGCAATCCCGTGATATTGGGAATCTTAGAACCCGGTTACTTTGATTAGGACAGGTTGAACCCACCAACTTCAAGAGGGTACTACCCAGACCCCATGCTGGCCTTAAACCTTAAGGGCTTGTCTTGTGTGCCTTGTGTGCCTTACATGTTTGTCTTTGTAAATATCTGTGGTGTATTTAATCATAGCATCATGACATCATCCAGCATCATATGCATTGACTAACCATTTCAGGGGTTCGAATTTTCATCTTTGTTCTTGTTTTGTAGGACATGGAAATTGTTCGTAGAAAGACAATTCAAGTCAGTCTTGTAAGGATCCCTCCTCAGCTTAAGGAGCTTATATCCAGGATTCCCGAGAACTCTTCATTCAGTGAAAGGCATGGAAGCCTCATCAGCTTGGTCAACACCAACATTGAGGAAGATATGATCAAGGTCCTGTTCCAATTCTTTGACCCTCTGCATCATTGTTTCACCTTCTTGGACTATCAGTTGGTACCTACATTGGAGGAGTTCTCCCGGCTCTTGAAGATCCCTATCCTTGATCAGCTACCCTTCAACGGTACAGAAAAGGAACCTAAGCTTGAAGAGATTGCTAAAGCCTTGCACCTACAGTCATCTGACCTCAAGGGACATTGGGAAGTTAGAAGTGGAATCAAAGGGTTCTTAGCCAGGTTTCTGTTTGAAAAAGCCCTTGAATGTTGGAACTCCCTTGACTTGCAAGCTTTTGAAGAGGTTGTGGCCCTCCTTGTCTATGGTTTGGTGTTATTCCCTAATCCAGATCAGCTTATTGATATCAGTGTTGTTCAGATCTTTATGTCCAGGAATCCTATACCTACGTTGCTGGGGGACATCCTTCACTCATGTTACACTCGAACCATGAGAAAAAGAGGTGTCCTTATGTGTTGCACTCCTCTCCTGGGAAGGTGGTTTATTTCGCACCTTCCATAATCAGTCTTGAAGAATGTGCGGGGTTTGAGATGGTCACAACGGTTGATGACTCTTACGCATGCAGATATACATTGGTGCCCTAGGTCCAGAGAAGATGTCACTATCATTGATCGTTGCGGGGAGTACCCTAATGTTCCTTTACTTGGAATCAGAGGAGGTATTACTTATAGCCCATGCCTGGCTTGGAGACAGTTTGGTTATGCTCGGAGGGATGGCCCTCATGACATGTTAATTCCTGACATAGTTTTTGACTTCGACAACGATACTCAAGGACTTCGCCAGAGATTTATCAGAGCCTGGAGGATGCCCAGTAGGATAGATAGCAAGACACTGGGGCACAGGAACTCCATCCCGTTGGAACCTTATCTCAAGTGGGTACGCGCTCGCTCCTAGAAGTTAGTGATGCCTTATCCTCACATGCTCCCAGTAATCAAAGAACCAGTCTTGGAAGGGGAAGTGTCCTATACTATTCAGCACCCTGACATGCCCACATCCTGGGAAGAGATGCAGAAGAGCTGGATCCAGCTTAAGGAAGAACGGAATTCTCTTGAGACTAGTCTACATGCCAGTGAAAAGAAGGTCTTGGAGCTCACCCGCCTGTTGCATGAGGAGAGGAATCTCAACACCTACATAGCTCCAAAGAGGATGCGCAGTGTATTTTGGGATTGATTTGATTTTTGTACTTTTGCCCATGAGGCCTTGATGTATTAAACAATGATTTCTTTAATGATAACGTGTGTTCCTTTTTGTCTACAACAAATTTGAACTTTCGAACCCTTGAATGCATTGCATACGCATTTCATACATCATGTGCATAGCAGGTTTTTCCTCTTTTCAGGTTGCTTACAGTTCTTCGCTGTTTATTTCAGCATCATGAATACCGACTCTGCATCAACTGAGATATCAATCAAGGCTCTTCAGGCACATAATGCGCAGTTTCAGGAATTAATCAAGGGTCTGGCTCAAGACCAAGAAGAAATGAAGGCTATGCTACTGAAGAAGGAGAAGAAGAAGAAGAGAAGAACTGTTCTGTTCAACTCGGGCCGAAGGTTTGGTAATGCTCTGCAGCAGGAAGAGGCTGGTTCTTCTGTTGACAAGAGTTCTCCTCAGGCAGAAGCAAGGGTTCCTAGTCCGGTAGTCTCCGACAACGAGACTGATTTTGATGAAGAGCAGTACCCTCCTGCAGAAGATAGATACAAGCAACTGGAGGATAGGTTGAAGGCTATGGAGATTCAACAGGTACCTGGGCTGGATTTCGGAGATCTGGGTTTGTCAACTGGTGTGATCATCCCTCACAAGTTCAAAGCACCATCCTTCTCTAAGTATGACGGGGCGTCTTGTCCCAAGCTGCATCTAAGGTCCTATGTTCGGAAAATTCAGCCGTACTCTGCGGATAAGAATTTATGGATCCACTTCTTCCAGGAGAGTCTTTCAGGGACTCATCTCGAATGGTTCTATCAGCTGGATGGGACCAAGGTTCGTAACTGGGAGGAGTTGGCTACTGCTTTCTACAAGCAGTATCAATATAATGCCGACCTTGCCCCTACACGTACCCAACTCCAGGGTATGTTGTTAGGTGCAAGTGAAGGTTTTAAGGAGTACGCTCAGAAGTGGAGAGACCTGGCTGGTAGGGTGCAGCCACCCTTGACTGATCGGGAGTTGGTAGACATGTTCTTGGGGACCCTATCTGGGCCGTTCTTCAACCATCTGCTCGGGAATTCTTCTGCTGGGTTCACTGATTTGATTCTAACTGGAGAGAGAATTGAAGCTGGGTTAAAGTCTGGGAAGATTGCGAAGGGTGCATCGTCTAGTTCGGAAAAGAAACCCTTCAAGAAGGAGTCTAGTGCCGTATATGGTTCCAGGAAGTCAGAGAGACCTGAGCGCCGCCAATCTGTCAGTGCGGTAATGATTGCTAAGCCTGCTGCCGCTCCCCGGCCAAATAATCCTCAAAGGACTGAAAGACCCCGGAGGGAGTTTACCCGGTTAGGCATGACCCTATCACAGATCCTGCCACAGTTGCTATCCACCAATTTGGTGACTGTCAGGGAGGCTCCGAAGTTCCCCAACACTGCATCCCCTAAGTACAACCCGAATGCTCGTTGTGCTTACCATTCTGATAGCCCGGGGCACGCCACTGATGACTGTTGGGCGTTAAAGAACAAGCTGCAGGACCTTATTAACGCCGAGGAGGTACAGTTTGAGGCATCTGAGAAGCCAAATGTGGTGACAACGCCCCTGCCTGCCCATGGAGTAAATGCTATTGGGGACGAAGAGGAAGTTGATGAAGCTGAGTTTGATAGCTGGATCTACCCGGCAACCGACGGTGGACTTAACAATTGGAGCGCAAAAGACAATCTCCCTGTTTCTCTTGTTACTGAGTAATGAATTCCTATGTTTTGGTATTTGTAATAAACAATGATAAACTCTATGGCCCGGTGTCTTACCCGAGGCACCGTGGTTCTATTTGTGAGGGCATATAAATTGTCATTTCATATATCATGAATGAAAATCTTGGACGTATTTTCGCATTGCAAATATTGTGCTCCTTTTCTGTTTTTCTTTTCCTTTACATAATTTTCAAAACAGCTGTATTTACACACACACTCACTCATACAGGTTTCAATCCACTCTGGATCTCACTGATAACAACTCTGCTACTGCCAATTATGACTTCGAAAATCCGATCAACTTAGCCGAAGATGAAGGTGAAGATGATTGCGAAGTGCCTGGCGAGCTTGCAAGACTGTTACTTCAGGAAGAGAGGGCAATTCAACCCCATGAAGAGCCAGTGGAAACAATAAACTTGGGTACAGAGACAGACAGGAAAGAGGTAAAGATTGGCGCCAACCTAGAGCTCAGCGTGAAGCAACGGTTAACCAAGATGCTGCATGACTATGTGGAGATATTTGCTTGGTCCTATGAAGACATGCCCGGGTTGGATACCGATATTGTGGTCCATCACTTGCCAACTAGGGAAGACTGCCCTCCAGTTAAGCAAAAGGTCCGTCGGATGCGTCCAGAGATGTCTGAAAAGATTAAGGCCGAGGTCATGAAACAGTTTGATGCAGGGTTCCTTGCGGTAACTTCTTACCCTCAGTGGGTTGCTAATGTGGTGCCAGTACCTAAGAAGGACGGTAAGGTCAGAATGTGTGTCGACTACATGGATCTGAACAGGGCCAGCCCCAAGGATGACTTCCCTTTACCTCACATTGATGTCCTTGTTGATAATACAGCTCAGCACAAAGTGTTCTCTTTCATGGATGGCTTTTCAGGTTACAACCAGATCAAGATGGCACCTGAAGACATGGAAAAGACTACGTTTGTTACTCAGTGGGGCACCTTCTGCTACAAGGTCATGCCATTCGGGTTGAAGAATGCTGGGGCAACCTACCAACGTGCCATGGTTGCTTTATTTCATTACATGATCCATCATGAGATAGAAGTGTATGTTGACGACATGATCGCAAGGTCCCAGACTGAGGAAGAGCATCTAGATCATCTGCAGAAGTTGTTTGACCGGTTGAAACTATACAAGCTGAGATTGAACCCGAACAAGTGCACCTTCGGGGTAAGATCTGGAAAATTGCTAGGCTTCGTGGTCAGTGATAAAGGAATTCAAGTGGACCCTGCTAAGGTCAAAGCTATTCAAGAGATGCCAGTTCCTAAGACAGAAAAGGAGGTCAGAGGCTTTTTAGGACGCCTGAATTACATTGCTCGCTTCATCTCACATCTGACTGCTACCTGTGAGCCAATCTTCAAGCTGCTGAAGAAAGATCAGGTAGTACGTTGGAACGATGAATGTCAGGCTGCTTTCGACAAAATCAAAGAGTATCTCCAAAAACCACCTATCCTTATGCCACCGGTTGAAGGGAGACCTCTGATCCTATATCTGACAGTGCTTGACAACTCAATGGGGTGTGTGCTGGGGCAGCATGACGAGTCTGGCCGAAAAGAGCATGCCATTTATTACCTTAGCAAAAAGTTTACCGACTGTGAGACCCGATACTCATTGCTCGAGAAAACTTGCTGCGCTTTGGTATGGGCCGCTCGCCGGCTGAGACAGTATATGCTGACTCACACTACCTTGTTGATCTCAAAAATGGATCCTATAAAGTACATATTCGAAAAGCCTGCTCTGTCTGGGAGAATTGCAAGATGGCAAATGATCTTGACGGAATACGACATTCAGTACACGACCCAGAAAGCCATCAAGGGAAGTGTATTGGCAGACCACCTGGCACATCAAGCTGTAGATGACTATCAATCAATGAACTTCGAGTTTCCGGATGAAAGCATCATGATAGTGACAAATTGTGAAGTACCTGGACCGGATGAAGGACCTGAACCAGGATCCCGATGGTCTATTCACTTTGACGGAGCCTCCAATGCTTTGGGAAATGGTATTGGCGCCATAATCATATCACCTCAAGGTACTCATACTCCACTCACTGCCCGGCTATGTTTCAACTGTACCAACAACATGGCGGAGTATGAGGCGTGTATCATGGGTCTTCAAGCTGCGATCGACTTAAGGATCAAATTTCTAAGTGTCTTCGGAGATTCCGCTCTCGTGATCAATCAGATCAAAGGAGAGTGGGATACGAAACACCCAAACTTTATTCCTTACAGAGAATGTGTGTTGACCCTGATTCCCCACTTCACAGAGATAACCTTTGAGCACTTTCCAAGAGAAGAGAATCAGTTAGCGGACGCGTTAGCTACAATGTCTTCAATGTTCAAGGTCAAATGGGATAATGAGGCTCCCCGGATCATCATCTGGAAACTGGACGAACCGGCATACTGTTGTGATCTCGAAACTGAATTGGTGACTGAGAAGCCTTGGTACCACGAAGTGAAGAGATATCTGGAAGCTCAGGAATACCCTGAAGGTGCATCTGTCAATGATAAGAAATTCCTGAGAAGGTTCGCAGCCAAGTTCTTCCTCAGCAATGGCATCTTGTATAAGCGAAACCATGATTCAACCTTACTGCGTTGTGTGGATAAGACTGAAGCAGAAAGGATCATGGAAGAGCTGCATGAAGGGACCTTTGGTACGCATTCCAGTGGACATACTATGGCTAAGAAGATCCTACGGGCAGGATATTATTGGTCCACAATGGAAGCTGATTGTTACCAACATTCCAGGACATGCCACAAGTGCCAGATTTATGCAGACAAGGTGCATGTTCCTCCGGTTCCCCTGAATGTTCTGACTGCGCCTTGGCCGTTTGCAATGTGGGGCATAGACATGATCGGTGAGATAAAACCTACAACATCTAATGGGCATCGCTTCATCCTAGTGGCGATTGATTATTTTACGAAGTGGGTTGAGGCAGCATCCTATGCTACGGTAACCAAGACTGTTGTGGCACGGTTCATTCGGCACAACCTGATCTGTCGGTACGGCGTCCCTGAGCGGATAATTACAGACAACGGTACCAATCTGAACAATAAGATAATTGCTGAGCTCTGCGAACAGTTCAAGATACAGCACCATAATTCTTCTCCTTACAGACCGAAGATGAATGGGGCTGTAGAAGCAGCAAATAAGAACATCAAGAAGATCGTGCAAAAAATGACAGTGACTTATAAAGATTGGCACGAGATGTTACCGTTCGCTCTACATGGGTACCGTACCTCAGCTAGGACGTCAACCGGGGCAACTCCTTTCTCTCTAGTTTATGGCATGGAGGCAGTCCTGCCGATCGAAGTGCAAATACCCTCTCTCCGGATAATGAAGGATGCAAATCTGAACGAAGATGATTGGATCCAGACACGACTTGATCAGCTCAACCTCATTGATGAAAAGAGACTGGCTGCTATCTGTCACGGTCAGACGTATCAGAAACGAATGATCAGGGCATTTAACAAAAAGGTCAGACCACAGGAATATCAAGTTGGGGATCTGGTGATCAAGCGAATCATCCTTCCTCAGAGTGATCCAAGGGGCAAATGGACCCCTACGTACGAAGGGCCATTTGTGGTTAAACATGTGTTCTCAGGAGGAGCCATGATTCTAACCAACATGGATGGTGACGACCTTCCTCACCCCGCCAATGCAGACATATTAAAAAAATACTACGCATGAAAAAAGACCCGCTAGGCTGACATGCCTAGGCAAAAATTAGGGCTTCCCGTCGAACCAAAAGGGTTCGGGCAAAATGAAGGGATGAAAATGAAAAATCTGTACACCCGGCAAGTCGAAAACCTGAAAAGGCGGCTTGGGCAAAAATGGGTATCCCGGTGGACCGAAAACCCGAAAGGGCGGTCCAGGCAAAAATTAGGGATAAAGCGTAATACTATGTCTCATTGATCACTTTGCATCCAGAATCCGGTATCTACATCAAGTTCAGACGACATCGATCAGTCAGCTTCACCTTCAACCAAGGTCATCAAGTGATGAGACGCTCGGAGTTATAAAGGCAATAGCAGAGTTGAAACCCAGTGGGATCATTCACTTCACACAGCTGTTTTATTTTCTTTTGTACAAAATTTGTATAAACTCTCTTGTTCAGCGGCGTTCCTCTTACTAGGACGTCAGCCTCTTGTACACAAAATGCCTATTCACAGGCCATTCAAAATCAATACAAATATATTTTCAGTTAAACATGCCAGTGTTTTTTCTTTTTCTGTTTTGTTTTGCGAAGAACGTCCAAGGTTCAATTTGTGATATATGCATTGACAATAATTTGCTAACTCATAAATATTTGCATACGAAACAAAGGAATCGATTGCAGGTGACACTAGAAACAAGGGCAATAAAAGAGTTGTCTGAGCAATCTAATTATTCTATCCTCCAAGGTACCAAGGTAGGTTCAACTAAAGAACATGACTAGTACATCTTAATTCCCCAGAGAGTGATTCAGCAAAACAATACATTCTTCTCCAAGCAGAGTTGATGAATCTTAAGGAAATTGGGTATCCTTCAGTAGCTCTCAACATTCCCCAACAGCAATCCATATATTCTTAACAAGCATCCCCGGCAGTCTTGGTCTGAAGATTGTTCCCCGACGGTATATCAACATTCAAAGGAATCACTTCCCCGGCATATCAAAACTTCCCCAAAAGAGTCCAGTCCAATCCAGTTCCCCAGGAAAGTTGGAATTCATATCCCCCAAGCAGTTAAGCTTATCCCCAGTAAATTCTGGAAGCCTATCCTCGCAGAGCACGAACGCGTCTCCCGGCTTTATTCAAAGAGTTATTTCCTTAACAGGATATAACTGGGTTATCCTCAGCCAAAAGCCACGGAAAGAGCGTCCTCGACGAAGTCTTCTTACCCCAGCGAAGTCCATCAACACTTCCAACAACAAGGGTATCCCCAGCAAATTATTATCAACACTCAGCAAGGCATCCCTCTTCCCACAGAGTATTTCTCCCCAGCAAGATCGTCAGAGTACTTTTCTCCCCGCAGAATCTTCCATTTTCCAAGTTTATTCCCCAACGGAGTCATCTTCTCCTACCGGTATTCTTGCAGTTATCATCCCCCAGCGGAAGCCAAATCTATCCTTCGACATCAGCCCAGGATACGACGTCCCGGCACCCGTCAAGGATTTACATTCCTAGACGAAAAACACATACATACATCACATACATCATTCTAGCATGCATAGACGCATCATATCATACAAATCTCATTCATGTTGAGAACATCATTGCTTGACCCATATCATGCATTGCATATGACTGACCTTTACCTTTCAGGAAGGATGCAGTTAAAATTCTCAAACATATTTCAAGGCCTTCTCTAGTCCAGCTAAATCGACTCCTAACAGATTTTCCTGATGAAGACTCAGTAGAAGTTATCCCTATGGTTCCCTCTCCAACGGTGAGTGAGGCGATCATTCCTTTTCAGATGTTTCCCTCTCCGACGATGAGTGTGAGGTGATAGTCTCCTATGGTTCCCTCTCCGACGGTGAGTGAGGTGGTAAGTCCTTTTCAGATGTTTCCCTCTCCGACGATGAGTGTGAGGTGATAGTCTCCTATGGTTCCCTCTCCGACGGTGAGTGAGGTGGTAAGTCCTTTTCAGATGTTTCCCTCTCCGACGATGAGTGTGAGGTGATAGTCTCCTATGGTTCCCTCTCCGACGGTGAGTGAGGTGGTAAGTCCTTTTCAGATGTTTCCCTCTCCGACGATGAATGTGAGGTGATAGTCTCCTATGGTTCCCTCTCCGACGGTGAGTGAGGTGGTAAGTCCTTTTCAGATGTTTCCCTCTCCGACGGTGAGTGAGGTGATAGTCTCCTATGGTTCCCTCTCCGACGGTGAGTGAGATGGTAAGCCCTTTTCAGATGTTTCCCTCTCCGACGGTGAGTGAGGTGATAATTCCTTTCAGATTATAATTTCCTATAGTTCCCTCTCCGACGGTGAGTGAGGTGATTCCCTTTCATATTATAATTTCCTATAGTTCCCTCTCCGGCGTTGAGTGAGGTGATTCCCTTTCAGATTATAATGACCTATGATTCTCTTCCCGATCCTGCGAAGATGGCATTTCCCACCAAGATTTTCTCAACGAGCGTTGTTGAAGTTAAAATCACCCAAGGTTCTCTTACCATTCATGCTAAGGTAGAAACCATACCTGGTTCATTCATCATCTTTTGAAGCTCCAGATTCAGCTCCTGTAACCAGTCAGGACACATCTATACCAAGCATCTGAAAACCAACTCCTGCAACGTGTCAGGTATTCATGTTTCTTTTGCAGGTATGCAGGTTCTCGCTAAGGAATCTCTTACGCGATCAACATCCAGATGGCATCTATAAGCCCATCATCCTATCCAGCAACCTCTAAATGGCATCTATAAGTCCATTCCACCATCACTGCTACTATGCGAGTGCAAATTTCTGGGCACTCTAGTGTTCAATCATCTTCCACCTTCGGATTACGAAAGGCACGTCCGCCAATCTGCATCCTTAGGTCTAAGAAGATTGAACAGGGGCAACTGTTGTACCCCAAAATTTGCCCTCCCATATTCTCCAAGAAATTGCCAAGCCAAGTCACAAAATTCCCCAAGGGTTACACAGTCAAAGATCTCCTATACAATCAAAACTAGGGTTTGTGTTCTGGTCAAGAAAATGAAGTTACCAAAGGTCCAATCAAGTCTCACATGCCTACAAATATGGTCAAGCATCCTCATATCAAGTTTCAAGACATTCAGTACAAGATTGCACAGTCAAAAACCCTAATTGCACTACAGTCAACTGTAGGGGCAAAATGGTCATTTGGCAGTCAAAAGTTCAAATTTTTGGTCAACATATCATTTTGAAGCCACAAACATCATTTGATCAATGCTTGATCATGATTCTCAAAATTTGGCTCAGAAATCATCAAATTGCAAAAGTTTCCTTATTTGGACAGCTGAAAAGGTCAACTGAAATTGACCAGGGCATAACTTTCACATGGATTATCAGAAAAATTCCATCCAAAGCTCATTTTGAAGAGAAAGACATTTCCTACAACTCATCTTCATACTTAAAGTCCAAGAAATACTCTCACAAAAAGTTATCAATTTCAACATTATAGGTCATTTTCAAAAGTCAACAAAAAGGGACTTTAAGTCAAAGGCCATAACTTGAGATTGGTAAATCAAAATGATATATGACCAAAGGCATTGGTTAGAGGACTCAAAGACCTTTCCAAAATGTCCAAGAACATGAGAAAAGCTTAAAAATTGAGCAAGTTATGCCTTGTGGAAGTTGGGAAATTTTTGGATGTTTTGAAAAGTCAACATTACTTCAAATGACCTAAAATTGCTAATGGGCCCATTTTTCTTCCATGATTCATCATCCATGACATGTGCAAGACCACTTGGCCCAAAGGGAAGTATTTTCTCATTTTTTATTTATTTATTTGAATTTTTTATTTATATTAATTCATTTAAATCATTTAAATATATGAAAAATATTTAATTTACCCTAACCAATCTTTTTATACATGTTTTAGCCTCAAGATTTCGTGCATATGCAAATGTGGAAAGATTTGGAGTGATTTGATCTTAATTGGTACAAAAACATATGAAAAATATTTGAAAAAGATCTTGCAAATCAAATCTTTCAAAGTCATGGATGCTAAGCCTTTTGGATCAGATTTCTTAACCTAATTGTTCCTACATATACAAGAAACATAACCCTAATGCAAACACAGGCGCAGCTGCTCAGAATACTCCATTGCAAACTTGAATTTTTCTCTAAAGAACTCAAATCTGAAAAACACTTTTTAGGTGGATTCAAGGTACGAAACTTGTTCCATTAGCTTGCCAAGGTTGCCCAGAAGCGATTACAATCACAAACGTCCATTCAAACTCCAAGAATTGGTAACATGAACGCAAGCTGTATCAAGAAAATTTCATAATCGTACATCATATTCCATGCATTCTTTGTGAAATTTAATCATTGATTCATGATTATTATCTTGTCCTGAAACTAACCAATGCATTTAATTGCGTTTTTATGCTGTATATACGATTTCGCCATGACTGTTTTCTAGGGTTTACAAAGCTTCAAATTAGGGATTCTTAAAAGAGGAAAAATTGGCCCTCAAGACCACCACCATTCAAACCGGCAAGCTTGGACGAAAAAGAATCCATATCCGCGCTCAATTTATAGAGCCCTGAGATCTATTCGCTATTTCTTCATATGTTACTTTCAGCAACGCGTGAAAACCGTTGCTTTTGTTATTTGTATTTCAGGAAAAAAACAAAACATGAGGAAGAAGATGGTGTGGTGGCAAGACGTGATAGGCTGTTTTGAATTTCGCGCGCTTTAACCCACTAACGCGTTGTTTTCTTTTATTATATTTCTTGTTTATTTATTCAACAAACGCGTGATGATGGCTCAGTGGTAGGTGTACACGTTTGCAATGTCCATGACCTGGGTTCGAGCCCCAGGTCTACGTTATTTCCATATTATTTTGCAAAACGTATTCATATGCAATTTCCAGGTTGGAGCATACCATACGCCCTCCAGATCAAACCATACACGCGTCCTGGGAGATCAAATCAAGGGCATGGATCTCAAGAACACGCTACGCCTTAGTCAACGCTTCAGCATACTACTCAAAAAGGTCAAACGGACCCAGGGTTTTTGGGCCAGCATTCTAGGATCAGACCTCCACTTTGGGGACTACCACCCCCCCTGGTTTGCAATTCTCTATATTTCTTATATTTTATTTTCAACTATTATTTTTTTATTTTTCTTTATTGTTTTAATTTAATTAATTATTTTCACAAAATATAAAAATACACAAAAAATCAGAAAAAGATAAAAAATATAATAAATATTTTTGTTTTAATATCTTGTAAATAAATGCATGTAAAATTAATTAGTAAATTAGGGTTTTAATTTAAATTCCTTTCATAACAAAATCCAAAAAATATAGAATTAGGCTTAATAAATGTTTTATTCCCTTTCTTAATTTTTTCTTTTTTTCCAATAATATATTTATTTCATTTATTTTATAATCAAATTTGCATGTAAAAATTAGGTTTAATTTAGGTTAAAAATTTCAGTATTTCATAAATAAATTAAAGAATAACTAGAATTAGGGTTTGCATCTTATTTTAGTTTTAAATAGTTCTTTCTTTTATTAAATCTTAAAAATACATAAAAATACCAAAAAAACAAAAACAATTTCTTTTCTTAAAGTAATTAATTCATGTAATTTTAATATTTTGCAAAAGGGTCCAACGCCCTCGTCTCGAGTTAATTTCTTTATTCGCGTATTTATTTTATTTTGCTTAAATAATTATGTACCTCTCCCGAAGCCATGTAACTAAACTTCTCGCACTTTTCAATTCTTTTAATTTCTTTATTTACTTTCCGTCAAATCGGGTCCTGGTTAATTTTTGGCGATGTGGACCCGCGCCATTTGTAATAGCTTTAGAATTTACTTTCCCGCACATATTTTAATTGTTAAACAAAGCATGCAAGAATGAATGGCCTTAAATAAAATCAAGCATAGAACACTAATCATATGACAAGATAAATATCTGAAAACGACACACGAATCGCACACACCACCCCTAGGGTACGCCTCACTGTTGCCTTGCCCCGAAAGGTGATCGTCGAGTAGAGGACGTTTTAGTAAGTCCTCATGATCCAGGAACCTGGCATGAGGGTAGCTTCTAAGGTGTCTTCCCATTACTCCGGTGATCACACTGTTGCCTTGTCCCTCGAAACGTGGCCGTCGACTATAGGACGTCTTAGTGAGTCCTTGTGTCCATTGATCTAGTTGCCTAAAACAAAGTTGCCTCGAACAAGTTGCCTCGGAACGGTTGCCTCGGAATAAAAGATCAATGGCATAAGGGTAGCTCCTAAAGTGTCTTACCTTTGCTCGGTGGCCACAATGTCCCTAAACTCGAATTGACCCGAACACCTCCAACGGTGGTACTACCTACCTCTCAATGGTGGGATGGCACTACTTGAAAGGACATTTACACAGACGAATTCCTTAGGGTAGGTAGACGACTCGTGGATACTTGCTCTAATTCAAAACAAAACAAATTCAAAAATACTTTTCACACCGACACCTTTTCAAAAAGCTTTCGAAAGCAATTTTTCAAACACTCTTGAGGACCGATACAAGAGTCGAACTGGAATTTTCAAAGAAACTTTTTTAAAACCCACAATTGAAAAGCAAATAAACCATTTTTGAAAACACAAATGAGCAAGTATCTAAGAGCCCATGGATAACCATGGATAGAAAGGGTGCTAACACCTTCCCTTTCTATAATCTACCTCCCGAACCGAGAGCAATCTCTTTAAGGAATTTTTCTGTGCTTTTGTCCTTTCCATTTGGAGAAAATAAAAGACGGTGGCGACTCTTGCTTCCGCGACATTTCGCGAACCAGCGTTAAATAGTCAGTTCCAGATCCACCGATCACAGTAGGGTTACTCCGATATGAAAAGCATGGATAGTAGGGCTGCAAGAAGGAACCTGGATAGTAGGGTTACTTCGATATGAAAGCCTGGATAGTAGGGCTGCTTTTATTACGCCGATGATTAATCTGTTTAGCTTCGAGTGTTGATCATGGATTTGCTGGAAATTGTGGATAATAACGTCTTTCCTGAAATAAATACAGGGTTAGTTATATGTGATGCATGAGATGCATTGTGTGTTGACGTTCTCAAAATAAATGAGACCATGTTATATGTGGTGTATGTATATGTCATGATGTATGAATATGAAATGGTGACGTGATAATCTGAATCTGAGAAAATAAATCCCTGATTGCTATGAAAACCATAGTTCCTCCACCTCTGTGAGGGGTTGTGAACAAAGATGACCGTGCTGGGGATTTGTCCCTTAGCTGGTAAATATTCTGCCGGAAGAGACTCTATTTGAAGATAACTCTACAGGGAATAACTCTGTTGGAGCGGAGATACTCTGTTGATAGGTCTGCTGACTTGGAGAGATAACTCAGCTGGGGATAAATTTCTATTTGTTGGTGATAAACAAACTCCGCTTGGGGAAAGTTTTGCCGACTCATTCGCAATTGTGAACCTCGGCTGGGGAGAGTTGTGCTCTGTTGGGAAAGTTAACACCACTGTTTTTGGATACTTCTTACTCTGTGGGGAGTGTATGTATCATTACTCATGTTCTCAAGCTAGCTCTATCCCTGTACCTGGTGGGTAGAGTAACTGTAAGGTTTGGACACTTCTTGTTTGCCCCTGTTCCTAGAATTACGAGTAATTGTCTTTTGTTTCTTATGTAAATATTTATGAGCAGTGATTATTTTCAAATGCATATACCAAAAATGAATCATTGGATGTTCTTGCAAAACAAAACAAAAAAAAAAGAAAAAACAATTTGAAAGTTCTTGTAAAAAATGAATTGTATTGATTTTTGAAGTTGGCCTGTAATAGACGTTTTGTACAAGTGGCTGACGTCCTAGTAAGAGAACACCGTCGAAAGATAGAAATTATACAATTTGTGAAAATTAAAGAAAAACAGCTATGTGAAACAATCCCATTGGGTTCCGAATCTGTTATTTCCTTTATATCTTCAAGCATCTCATCACTTTGCCGCTTGGTCGTAGGTGGATCAGATTGATTGGTGTCATCTGAGCTTGATAGTCGATACTGAAGTCTGGTTACAAGATGATCCAATGAGACATAGTGTTACGCTTCAATCCCTAATTTTTTCCTGGACCGCCCTTTCGGGTTTTCAGTCCACCGAGATACCCTTTTTTTTGCCCAAGTCGCCCTTTCAGGTTTTCGACTTGCCGGGTGTACAGTTTTTTTCATTCATCCCTTACTTTTGCCCGAACCTTTTTGGTTCACCGGGAAGCCCTTATTTTTGCCTAGGCCAGTCAACCTAGCGGGTCTTTGATTATGCATAGTATTTTTTCACTATGTCTGCATTGACGGGGTGAGAAAGGTCGTCACCGTCCATGGTGCTTAGAATCATAGCTCCTCTCGAGAAAATGTTCTTAACCACAAATGGCCCTTCATATGTGGGGGTCCATTTGCCCCTTGGATCACCTTGCGGTAGTATGATGCGCTTGATCACCAGATCCCCAACTTGATATTCTTGGCGCCTGACTTTCTTGTTAAAAGCCTTGACCATTCACTTTTGATACGTCTGACCATGACAGATAGCAGTAAGTCTCTTCTCGTCGATTAGGTTCAGCTGATCAAGTCGGGTTTGGATCCAATCGTCTTTGTTCAAACCCGCATCCTTCATAATCCTGAGAGAGGGTATCTGGACTTCGATGGGTAGGACTGACTCCATGCCATACACCAAAGAGTAGGGTGTTTCCCCTGTCAACGTCTATGTTGAGGTACGGTACCTATGAAGAGCGAATGATAGCATCTCGTGCCAGTCTTTGTATGTCACTGTCATCTTCTGCACGATCTTCTTGATGTTCTTGTTAGCTGCTTCAACAACGTCATTCATCTTCGGCCGGTAGGGAGAAGAGTTATAAAGCTGTATCTTGAACTGTTTGTAGAGCTCTGTGATCATTGTGTTATTGAGATTTGTACCATTGTCAGTAATAATCCTCTCTGGTACACCATATCGACAAATCAGATTGTGTCAGATAAACCGCACCACGACGTTCTTGGTTACTGTAGAAAAGGAAGCCGCCTCAACCCCCTTTGTAAAATAATCAATTGCTACCAGAATGAAACGATGCCCGTTAGACGCAGTAGGTCTGATATCGCCAATCCTATCGATGCCCCACATTGCAAAGGGCCAAGGAGATGTCAAAACATTCAGGGGAACTGGAGGCACATGCACTTTATCAGCATAGACTTGACACTTATGATAGGATCGAGAATGCTGATAACAATCGGCTTCCATAGTGGACCAATAATATCCAGCCCGTAGGATTTTCTTCGCCATGGTATGTCCATTAGAATGAGTTCCGAAGGTGCCTTCATGTAGGTCTGCCATAATCCTTTCTGCCTCGCTCTTGTCTACGCACCGCAGTAAACTTGAATCATGGTTACACTTATAAAGGATTCCATTACTGATGAAGAACTTCGCAGCGAATCTTCTCAGAAACTTCTTATCATTAACAGACGCCCCCTCAGGGTATTCTTGAGCCTCAAGATACCTCTTTACCTCGTGAAACCAGGGTTTATCTGCTACCTCTTCAGTCTCAAAGTCACAACAATGTGCGGGTTCGTCCAACCTCTCAATGGTAATCTGGGGAGCTTCATTGTCCCACCTGACTTTGAACATAGAAGACATGGTAGCTAGCGCGGCCGCTAACTGGTTCTCCTCTCTCGGGAAGTGTTCAAAGGTTATCTCCTCAAAGTGTGGAAGCAATGTCAGTACATATTCTTTGTAAGAAACAAGATTTGGGTGCTTCGTATCCCACTCGCCTTTGATCTGACTGATCACCAGAGAAGAATCTCCGAATACACTCAAGAACTTAATCCTCAGGTCAATAGCAGATCGAAGACCCAGGATACATGCTTCATACTCCGCCATATTGTTGGTGCAGCTAAAACATAATCGGGTGGTGAATGGAGTATGACAGCCCTCAGGAGATATAATTACAGTGCCAATGCCGTTACCCAAAGCGTTTGATGCTCCATCAAAATACATAGACCATCGGGATCCTTCCTCAGGTCCTTCATCCGGTCCAGGTTCTTCACAGTCAATCACCAACATGATGCTCTCATCCGGGAACTCGAAATTCATGGACTGGTAGTCATCCATGGCCTGGTGTGCCAGATGATCCGCCAACACACTCCCTTTGATTGCTTTTTGGGTTGTGTATTGGATGTCGTATTCGGTTAGGATCATCTGCCATCTCGCTATTCTCCCGGACAGGGCAAGTTTTTCGAAGATATACTTGATTGGATCCATTTTTGATATCAACAAAGTGGTGTGAGTCAGCATATACTGTCTCAGCCGGCGAGCAGCCCATGCCAAAGCGCAGCAAGTTCTCTCGAGCAATGCGTATCGGGTCTCACAGTCGGTAAACTTTTTGATAAGGTCATAAATGGCATGCTCTTTTCAGCCAGACTCGTCATGCTGCCCCAACACACACCCTATTGAATTATCCATCACTGTTAAGTATAGTATCAAAGGTCTTCCTTCAACTGGAGGCATCAAAATTGGTGGCTCTTGGAGGTATTCCTTGATTCTTTTGAAAGCGGTCTGACATTCATCATTCCATTTTACCACTTGATCTTTCTTAAGGAGCTTGAAGATCGGCTCACAAGTAGCAGTCAGATGTGAAATGAATATGGCAATGTAATTTAGACGTCCCAAGAAGCCTCTAACTTCCTTCTCTGTGCGGGAAGCCGACATCTATTGTATGGCTTTTACCTTTGCAGGGTCTACCTGAATACCTTTGTCGCTGACAACGAAACCCAGAAGCTTACCAGTCCTTACCCCGAAGGTACACTTGTTCGGATTCAGCCTCAGCTTGTACGTCTTCAACCTGTCGTACAGTTTCTGGAGATGATCAAGGTGCTCTTCCTCAGTCTGGGACCTGGCTATCATGTCATCAACATAAACCTCAATCTCGTGGTGAATCATGTCGTGGAACAAAGCAACCATGGCGTGCTGATAAGTTGCCCCAGCATTCTTCAACCCGAAACACATTACCTTGTAACAGAAGGTACCCCACTGTGTAACGAAGGTTGTCTTCTCCATGTCTTCAGGAGCCATCTTGATCTAGTTTTAGCCAGAAAAACCATCCATGAAGGAGAAGATCTTGTGCTGCACGGTGTTTTCGACCAGAACATTAATGTGAGGAAGTGGGAAGTCATCCTTGGGGCTTGCCCTATTCAGATCTCTATAGTCCACATACATTCGTACCTTACCGTCCTTCTTAGGTACCAGGACAACATTGGCAACCCACTGTGGATAAGAAGTAACAGCTAAGAACCCTGCATCGAACTGTTTCCTGACTTCTACTTTGATTTTCTAAGACATTTCAGGGCGCACACGACGAACCTTCTGCTTTACCGGAGGATAGTCTTCTTTGGTCGGCAGGCGGTGTACCACAATGTCAGTGTCTAAACCAGGAATATCTTTATAGGACCAAGCGAAGATCTCGATGTAGTTGCGTAGCATCTGTAATAACCGTTGTTTGACACTAGGCTCCATATTTGCACCTATCTTGACCTCTTTTCTGTCTTCCTCTGTACCCAAATTCGCTGACTCAACCGGCTCTTCATGAGGTTGTGTGGTCCTTTCTTCCTGCTGTAACAGTCTAGCAAGTTCTCCAGGAACCTCACAATCATCCTCACCTTCGTCCTCGGCTTGGTTGATCGTATTTTTGAAGTCATAACTGGCAGTAGCAGAGTCGTTATCAATGGGATCCAGAGTGGATATGGATCTGCATTATGATACGTGGGTGTGTGTACGAGAATAGCTGTTTTTGATAGAGTGAGAGACATAAAAGAAAAAACAAAGAGCACAAAATTTGTAATGCAAGAAACGTCCAATGTTTTATTAATGATATATGAAAATGCCCAATAATAAGCCCTCACAAGCAAAGCCAAGGTTCCTCGGGTAAGGCACCGGGCTATAAAGTTTCAAACTGTCTATTACAACTCTTAAAACAAAAGTCAATTACTGTGGAATAAAAGAAACAGGTATGAAGTCCTTCGCCGTCTAGTTATTCAATCCACCATTGGTTGTTGGGTAGATCCAACTGTCTATATCTGAATCTTCTTCACCATCTTTAATTACATTAACTTCCGGATTGTTGATGTGCAGAGGAAGTCTTCCAATCCGTGCGTGCCTAACACCCCTTTGAGCCCCTGTAGTAAAGCCCAAACCAAATTTGTCAGTTTTGTGCGTGAAATCAGGGAGCTGACCCCAATTGGTACATCCACCTTATTCAATTACAGCCCTGGCGTCCTTGAGAGAAGCCGTCTTTAGCGGAGGTTTGTTGGTAGAAACTTCAGTTGACGCCAAAGTCTGATAGACCTCTTCAAAGTTCTGACAAGGGGTTTCGATGAATTCCCCATCCATCTCCACGTAGCGGAAGGAATTGAGATGACTCACCATATACTCCTCTTCACCTCGTACTGTGACAATCTTCCCCTTTACCGGATATTTCAACATTTGATGGAGTGTGGACGTAACTGCCCCAACCTTATGAATCTAAGGACAACCCAACAAGCAAGAATATGATGGTCTGATATCCATCACATAGAAGGTGGATGCAAAATTCTGAGAGCCAACTTTAACAGGGATGTCCACCTCCCCGTGTACCATTCTCTTTGACACGTCGAAAGCCCTGACCACAATGTTGCTCGGCTTTAGAATCAAACCTTCACAATATAGATGGTCTAACGCTTTCTTTGGCAAAACATTCAATGAGGATCCAGTGTCCACCAGTACATGGGCCATAGTGGTGCCCCTGCACTCGATCGAGACATGCAGAGCGTCATTATGATTTATCCCCTTAGCAGTCAGATATGCATCTGAGAAACCCAGCCCATTGTCGGTAGTCAGGCTAGCTACACAATCTTTGAACTGATCGGCTGAAGTTTCCTGCGGCACATGCGCAATTTTGAGGAATGCAATTAAAGCCTTTACATGGGCTTTAGAACACAACAAAAAGGACAACATGGATATCTTTGACGAGGTCTGCCCCAACTGCTCGACTACGTTGTAGTCGCTCTTCTTGATAATCTTCAGTATTTCCTCTATCTCCTACTTAGAGGTTTCTACAATGATCTTCTTAGGTGCCTCCATCCGAGCAGGCTCACCTATGATTTCTTTGCCTCGAGTCCCATACGAATCGGCGATAGGGGTGATAACTGGAATAAGAACTGGGACAATAATTGGTGTATTGGTAGACGAAATGACAACAGGTTTGTGGATAATCAGGGGGCAAATCTCGGGGCAAAAGAGTCTTCCACTTCTGGTGACCTTGCTAGCCCCGACAATGTTATTGACATCAATATCAGCTTCTTCATTTTTTAAGTCTTGTTTAACACCATGGTAATACACATCAGCACCATAGTGCTAAGGGACAGCCTTATCCGAAGTGTATGGGATGGGACCAGGAACAATGATTATTAACAGAGCAATTCTTGGAACAGGTGTAATCCTAACAGGTTTTCTCGAGGAAACCTTGGAAGGATTGGCGGAAATTGTTATGATGGCAATGTCTTCATTTGGAACCAATGGAATCATAGTATTCTCGAACATGATCTCTTTATTATCCATCAAGCGGTGAACACCTGATTTCAATAAGCGGCAACCAGTAGGTAGAATCGAGCACATGTGGCAACCTTCACCATAACCCGAAAATAAACCGGCCAACAACAAATTCTTCTTAACCGTCATCAAAGGAGTAGAAATTTCTTCCACAGAGGTCACAAATAAATCATTGTCCACAACATTCACTCTATGACCATGTTTGGGCATGGGAGCAGTTATGACGTTGGGCTTCTCCGGAGCGTCAAACTCAATCTCATTCGCTTCGATCAAGTCTCGCACCTTATTTTTCATGGCCCAAAATTCGTTTGTATCATGACCTAGACTTTCAGAGTGATGGGCACAGTGGGCATTCGGGTTATAGCGGGGAGATATGGTGTTGGGATTCTTCGGGGCTTCCCTCAGAGTTACCAGATTGGTCTTCAACAATTGTGGTAAAATTTGAGACAGAGTCATATTGATCCGGGTGAACTGCCTCTGTGGTCTTTCCACCCTTTGTTGATTGTTGCGTTATGGAGAAACTGTTGGCCTTGATATTACTACAACATTTACCGTTTGACGTTGTTCAGATCTGTTTTGGCCCCTCGGGCCATAGACTGCACTAGCTTCCTTCTTACCCATGAAAGGCTTCCTTACTGCACTTGATGAAGCATCCTTTTGTATCTTACCACTTCGAATGCCAGCTTCTACTCTCTCTCCAGTTAAAATCAACTCAGTAAACCCAGACGATGAACTGCCGATCAGATGATTGAAAAATGGACCAGATAGTGTCCCTAGAAACATGTCAACCAACTCCCTATCAGACAAAGGGGGTTGGACTCTTCCAGCCAAGTCTCTCTACTTTTGAGCATAATCCTTAAAACCTTCACTTACACCCATAGACATACCCTGGAGCTGAGTATGAGTGGGAGCAAGGTCGGAGTTATACTGATACTGCTTGTAAAAAGCAGCAACAAGGTCTTCCCAGTTTCGGACACTGGCTCCTTCCAACTGATAAAACCATTCAAGCTGAGTCCCTGATAGACTATCTTAAAAGAAATGCACCCACAAATTTCTATCAGCAGTGTGAGGTTGGATTTTTTTGACGTACGAGCGGAGATAGAGTTTTGGACAGGATACTCCATCGTACTTGGCAAAAACCGGAGCTTTGAACTTATGAGGGACCACCACTCCCGATACCAGTCCCAGTTCTCCGAAATCCAAACCAAGGATCTTCTGAATCTCCATAGCACTCAGAAGGTCTTCTAGCTGCTTATACCTATCCTCAGCAGGAGGATATTGTTCATCATCATAATCAGTACCATCTTCAGAAATTGCAGGACTATGGTCCTTTACCCTTTCTTGGTTCTCTCCATCCTTGGATGAGGAGGTCAGATCAGTTGGTTGTCTCAACCTTTCTTCGAATCTTCTACCCATGTTCAGAATACCGACCTTCTTCTTCTTCTTCTTCTTCTTCTTCTTCTTCTTCTCTTTCAGCATAAGGGTCTTCAGATCCTCTTGCCTTTTAGCCAGACTTAAGAACATTTGTTGGAATTGGGTGTTTTGTGCCTGCAGATCTTTGATGGCTTGATCGGAAGACATTTATGCTGAAATAAACAGCGAAGAAGATGAGAAACATGTAATGGTACCTGTAATGATGTGCATGACAATGGGATTTGCATGTAATGATTTCAAAGACTTTAGGAGATTTAAATTTGCAAACCAAAAATAAACAAACTTTATTAGATTAACTTGTAAAAGGTTCAACAATGCCTTTAAGGCGTTATAAAGAAGTAAATAGAAAACAAATCTAAAACTAGAAAAGCAAAGTTAAAAGTCCCACTGACGCTTCCTCTTTGTGCCGATGTAGTCATTGATCACTCTTTCTTTCTCGAGCTGCCTGGTGAGCTTCAAAATCTACCTTTCTTGCTCATGGTACTTTTCCCGGTAAGTATCCCGCTCATTTTTCAGTTGAATCCAAGACCTCTGCAACTCCCCAGGATCAGTGGGCATGTAAGGATAAAGAACAATGTAAGGAATGCCCTCTTCATTAGTGGGCTCCACAATCACTGGAAATACGGCTTCATAGGGCATCCCAAGCTTCTGGGCACGAGCTCGGACTCATTAGAGGTAAGGCTGCATAGGAAGGGAAGTCCTTGGTCCCAACTCTTGGGGGTCAGATCTGTTCACCATGCCCCATGCTCGTATAAACCTCCGATGGTGCTCCTTAACGTCCTCCTTGTAGTCAAATGCAATATCCTCAAGAAGTATCTCATGGGGACCATCTCTCCGAGCGCGACCAAATTATAGTAAAGCTAGACAAGGATTGTAGGTTATACCCCCTCTAATTCCAAGTAATGGGACATTAGGATATCCCACAACGGTCAATAACAGCAGTGTCTTCCATAGCCCAGGAACTCCGAAGAATATATGTATGGGCGAGTGACATTATCCTGTAGGACCAACCCAAACCTTCTTCGTTTTTCATCACAGACTTAGGGAGGTGCGAAATAAACCACCTCGACAGCAGCGACATGCAACACATAAGAGTACCTCTTTTCTGCACGGTACGAGTATAAAGGGAATGCAAGATATCACCCAGCAGGGTAGGCACAGGATTGCGAGAAAGGAAAATCTTGACAGCATTCACATCTACAAAGGAATCCGGATTTGGGAAGAGAACCAAACCATAGATGAGGAGACCCAAGACATCTTCAAAATCCTGAAAATCCAAATTATCCTAGAATAGCTGAGCCTAGTCTATCAGAAATTTGGCTAGAAAACCTTCGACCCTGCTTTGTGTTTCCCAATTGGATACTACATCAGCCCGTTTCAAATGCAGAGCTGAAGCAATGTATTCTGGTATAGGAACTTCTTCCATACCTGTGAAGGGTACCTGTTCAAGAATGGATATGCCTAATAGGTGGGAGAAATCTTCCAAGGTGGGAACCAGCTGGTAGTCTGGAAAGGTGAAGTAATGATGCACAGGATCGAAGAACTGGAAAAGTACACTCATCATCTGCTCATCAAGATTTGAAGTGACCAGGCTGAGAAGTTGACCGTGTCTCTTAATGAACATGGAAGTATCCGAAACTCTTGAGGCTAACTCTTTAAGTTGAGCAGGTATTTGCACAAAGTTAACTCGGATGGTATTTCTGCGCACGGAAGCCATAATCTGCAAAATAGAACAAAGATAAATTACCTTGGTCTTTGAAATGGTTAGTATAATGAAATATGAATGCCATGTTATGATGCATGATGTCATGATAAACCACAGGTATAGAAAACAACAGGTATTGCAAGCACAGTCAAATCACACAAAACCCTTTGGTTTAAGGCTTGCATGAGGTCAAAGGTAGTACCCTCTTGAAGTTAAGTTGGTTTTAACCTGTCCTAGCAAAAGTAACCGGGTTCTAGAGGATCTCAATATCATTGACCATCCCCCATCGGTCATGGTTTCAGCTTACGCAATCTTTTCTTGCAACCGGAACTATCTCGAGAGTATGGTCTCAATGAGTGTAGCATAGAGTATCAACTAGTTCTCAGCTTTACACCAAGGTCGACTATCTCACTACTTTCTAATGGCCAAGTTGGTCGATTAAAGGTTCTAAGGTCAGTTGATGCTTAGCGACACCATGCAGCGGCTCCGTATTCTCCTCTTTTCTCCACAAGGGATACCGATACCAACCAATGTGCCACATCAACGTAGCTACTGCTTCATCCATAAAGGTCTACGCCGTACAATTCCCTCACAGTTTATTGCTGCTTACCTAAAAGGTGTCCCCAGATCCCGGTTATGATCTATAGTAACTCCCAAATAAAACCCTTAGAAGTAAAGAAAATAAAACAATCAAGAGAAGCAATTATGATAAACTAGATCCTAAGGTATACCCCACTTATTATTTCCCCAACAGAGTCGCCAGTTCTGTGATACAGTGGTAGAACTGATTATTTTGAAATGCTGGTTTGCGTTTTGCATTTGCAAAATGTCGCGGTAAGCAAAAGTCGCCACCGACTTTTATTTCATCCAACTGGAAAGGAAAAAAGTACAGAAAAAAAATCCTTTTTCGAGATGTTTCTGAGTACGGGGGGTAGATTATAGAAAGGGAAGGTGTTAGCACCCTTTCAATCCATGGTTTTCCATGGGCTCTTAGGTACTTGCTCATCTTTTTAAAATTTCTTGTGTATGTGCTTTGTTTTTGAAAAGTTTGACTTCGTGATAACCCCTGTATCAGTCCTCAAAGGTGTGACGAAGTTGTTTTGAAATTTTTTTTGAAAAGTGTAAGTGTGAAAGGTTTTGATTTGAGCAAGTACCTACTAGCATATACCTACTCGAAAAAAGATCGTTTCTATTCTTGTTTCCTTTAGACAGCGCTATCCTACTATTGAGAAATAAGTAGCACCGTCATTGGAGTTTGTAAGGGTCAATTCGAAAGGGACGTACGATCACTAAAGCAATGCTAGGACGTCTTAGTAATAACCCTAGAGTCTTAAGATCATATTCGAGGCAACATTTCCGAGGCAACATTCGAATGAGACGTTTGATCTTTTTTAGGAAGAAGGGTGACCACTAAGACATCCTATGCTTAATGATCGTTAACCGAAGGAAACCAAAGTGAGGGTATACCCTAAGAGTGACATGTACGAGTGATTTGTTTTCAGTTATTTGTCTTTGCATATTAGGGTTCTCTAACTGTATTAAATTATCATGCAATCTTGTCATACAATCCTATTAACATACATCTAGACAGTTAAATATTTGCGAGAATTAAAAATGCGAGAAAGGAAATCTACGCTATTACAAGGCTTCGTGGAGGGGATTAATTACATAGCCAAAAAACCCGCAAAAGACGATAAATAAAAGAAAGTCCTAGATTAAACTATTACATACCGTGAACAGTTACATTAATATTGTAAAAATAATAAACACGCGCGATGAATTGAATACAAGATAATTAGGGTTTTGACCCTAACTTAAACCTAATTGGGATTAGTTCAAAAAGGTTTTTGTGTTGTTTTGTTTATTTAAGAAAATAGAGCAATTGTCACATTAAAATTAAAAAAAAGAAGAAGAAAAGCCTAATTCTAGTTAATTTTAATTTTTTTAAAAAATTGAATTAATTTATTCTAAAACCTATTTTTGTATTTTTACTTACTTGAGAAAAATAGAAAATAAAATAATAAAAAAAATAGAAGTTAACCTAATTCTCTAATTTAATTTTAATGGTGAAAATAAATTAAGGTTTCTCTAGGTTGAACTAAATTATATCAAACAAACTAAAAAATATATAAAAAAATGTCTAACTCTAATTTTTTTGATTATTGATTTTATGATTTTCATGAAAAAAAGAATTAATTTATGAATCAAAATAAATAATAAAGAAAATAAATAATAAAAGAAAATTAAATGGACCTGGATGTTGTTGTTGAAAAAAGGGGGTGAAAGACTGAATTTCTGGGCCCAAGTGAACAAAAGCCTGTTTGACTTCGTTGGATCTAGTGCACTCATTGACTGGAGGCGCATGATAGACCTTCAAGGGAGAAGCCTTGGATCTGGGGCATTGATGAATCAGAGGGCCAGATCTTGATGGTGTACGATGAGCACCTTGTCCTGCCGAGCGTCTGATTGCCTGTGGAAAAATATTAAGAACAAAGTTCGGGACCTGGGAATCAAACCCAGGTCCTTATGCATATTTCCACCCACACGCTACCATCTGAGCTACACGTTTCATTTGTATATGCAATAATAAACAATTATTATATAATGAAAACAAAATGCTGAATTTAAAAACGCGCGAAATTTTAAATCACCCAACCAGGGGGCGCCACACATCCATCTTCTTCCTCCCCACCATCGCTTTAGGTTTTGTGACTTTTACCTACAGACATCAAGCGTAGGTATAGCCCATGTCCATTTCAAAAATCCTGTACGCGCATGATAAATGAAACCTAATGGTACCAATCAACTCATTTCAATCTCACGAGCATCATGGTACCATTATCAACGCCCAATTTCTCCTACATAAAAAAACCCTAAAAACAACGAAAAAACCCTAGCCATGGCATCTGCATATACAGGCGTTAAAAATGCAATTGAATCATGATGTCACGTTGCAAATATCTCAAAGGTTATAAATATGCCAATCAAATATGCTAAATATGCAAGAATTAGTGTATTTGATTTCAAGAAATCAAGCAAACTGTATGAATGTTGTAGGGTGATTCTGAGGGTCTCAGGCCTTGCAAACGATCTTGTTGCCTTCAGGGATGATCCAAGAATATGAATTGCTCTTTTGAAGCGCTTGAAACGGCCTACAGAGCAATATTTGATCAGCATTTTTCTTTGAAAAATTTGAACTTTTCCTCTGCCTTTTCATGCTTCTAACCCTTCTGTCTTTGGTCTTCCTTTGTTCACTATCTATAATAGAGTGCATTAGGGTAAAAATTTGCATCAAATCTTTGCCATTTATGAAGATTGACCAATGATTTATTCCTTGCACCAAATCTTTCCAAAATAAGCATTTTCAATCCTTTTCTTTCCATATGAAGCCTTGCACGATTTGATCTTGTCAGCAACTGTATAATGACTCTAATCATGCACAAAATCTCAAGGTTTAATTGATTTTTGATATTTTCATTATTTTATATTGGTTTTATTTGATTTAAATGAAATAAAATCAAAATAAATAACAAAAATAAAAGAATGACAATTGGAAGGGCTCATGGGTCGTGGATCACATTACAAACTCAATGCAAGCATAAAAGGTTAGGCCCATTTAGCAAAATATGCAATTTTGGACACATTTGACTTTTGGCAATTTTGCAAAAAGGGTCAACTTGGCCAATGCACAACTCTCTCAATTTTGACCCTAGATAGGTGTTCTTTGACTTTTTAGAAAGCTTATGATGTACTCTAAGTAACCCTTTTGGTCTCATCTCCATCGAGTCTTCCATGTTCATGTATGAAGCTTTGACCCTAAAGGTGTTTTTGTTGACTTTTCAAAATGACATATAATGTCCAAATTCATATCTTCTTGTGAATGCATATTTTGAACTTGGGAGCTGAAGATGAATTGTAGGGGATTGTATCCTCTTCAAAACAAGCTTTAGATGGGTTATTTTTAATAAAGTATGAGAAAGTTATGCTTGGTAAAAGTTGAGTTGACTTTTCCTACAAAATCCTAATTTAGCAACTTTTGGGTTTTGATGAATTGTGAGCAATCCTTGAGGAATCATGATCAACCCTTGATCAAATGATGAATGATACTTAAAAATGAGTATGTTGACCAAAAATCTTGAGGTTTGACTGTATGTGGGCCACAGTTGACTTTTGACCTAGCATAGTCGATTTCTAGGTCTTTGAGCAATTGATTGAGCAAACTTCCTCTGCAAGGCTTGAAACTTGACATGGATGATCTTGATAACATAATAGGACAATGATGAGTATTTGGGATCCTTTGGACTCAAGCATCTTGATGCAAAATAAAACCATAATTTGAGATAGATTGCCTTAGGAGAGAGTTTGTCTGGTCAACTCTTGAACTTCCTTGAGCAGTTTGGGGACCTCACTTGCCATTTGTTGAGAAATATGGGAGGGAAAATTTTGGGGTACAACACTATCCTTGGAATTATGGAGTATGGGACTTCTTAGACTTAGGATTAGAAACCTTGTCCTATGTTAGAGACTTTGTAACTTTAATTGATATTTTGTCTGGAGTTCTTGAGGTTTACCTTAGGACATTGGGTTATTTGTTTGTTTTATGTGCAGGTTATTGTGATTATATTCTTTGTTTGTAATCTGGAATTCACCCATATACAGCCGTTACTCTGCCCAATTTTGTGAAGACTTAATACACTTGAAGTTTGGTTCTTTCAAGAGGTCTAGTATCTTTGCTTGCTTGGTTTCAATCCAAAGAATGGGAATTCTATCTTGGCTAATAATGTCAAGTATTGGCTTCTTGTTGGTTAAATGGTTCCTATCTCTAGCTTTTACCTTATGCTTTTTGATAGTCTCTTCTTCTCCTACCATCTTCTTTAATTTCAAAAATCTTCTTCCTCCTTTTGAAAACCCCTCTTGTTTTGAAACTTAAACCACCTTCATAATAAACTTGGACTTAGATCCATGCATTTTCAAAAAAAAAATTCATGAATAAACTTCAATCAACTTAATAATATTTCGACATCATTTTTTTGTGAGAAGACTAAAAGTCAATCAATCTCGTTTCAAATCATTTTTGCCACTTTGGCTTTCTTATTTTAAAACCTTTCTCAAAAGATTAGACTCTTGTCAATCTTTGTAGTGACGCAAACAACTATACTTCTACAATATGTAGTGAAGAGAGATTTTTTCCACTTGGGTGTTTAGTGAGGAATTGTTGATTTTAAAATCCAAGCCATATCCCCCACTTTGAGATAATGAAAATTCTCCTTTCTCATGATTGTGGGTAGTAGGTATGTTTTCCACACGGACAATGACGATGATATTTTATCTCATAAAAATTAACCAACACAATTACATTTTAAAATTTTTAAAGAGGAACTACGTGTACCCTAATCCCCTATTGCATGAAAAGGTGGTACGTAGGCACTAAAGGTTCACAACCGTGGCGGGTTCAAAAACCACAAAAATATATTTCTTTTCTCACCTCCACCATCCATTTTTTTACACAACATTTCATAGCTAAAATATACAGATTTTACAAAGAGGTTCATGCATAGTACCGTAGATATTTAGGGCTCTAATACCTTCCCTTTACATAACCAACCCTCTTACCTTGAATCTTTCCCCCTCTTTTTGGGTTATTCGCTCTTTTCCCATTCCTTTGGAAACAATAAAGCATGGTGGCGATTTTATTTTGATTTGTACAAGTCTATTCAATCCCATGGCTTAGTCTTAAACATTTCTACCGCTACATAAAAATGGCTACTTCACTGGGGAAAGATTGACCTCTTGCTGGTCCATCCCTAAGTGGGTTGAGCCTATCTTTGTTTATATTTGTGTATATGCTATTGTTATTTATGTGTTATATGTTGAATATATGTTTATCTGGATTTTCCTTGTTTTTAAGGTGCTTGGTGATTACTCATAAGTCCTATACTCGGACTTGGGAAAACTTTAAGATAGGACAAGCGGTATAGTCATGTTAACTTCGAGGGAGTAATCCCAAAAAAGGAGGCATGAGATCCCCCACTAAGTGGAGGCCCCTTTGACTGTAGTGTCGTTTACCGAGAAATCGAGAAGATGTACTACTTTCGACCTGGGAGCCTGCTGAAGCTGAGGACTGTAGAATACCTAACCCATCTTGGCCTTTTAGGTGTAGTGAGGAAGCTATGATGGAGTAATCCGAAATAGTTGTCAAGCGATGCTATGCTCAAACAAGTCTTTCTTGAGAATATTACTAATTACCGAGTTAATCGAGAAGTTGGTAATATCCGAAGGAAGGATGTAGACTCTGGGAACCTCTAGAACCTTGTTCGGCAGGTGATAAATTTTAGACCAATACCTTATGGATAGTACCTTCAACCTCATGCTCATGACGTTAAACCTATGAACCCTATATGTGTGATCTTGTGTGTGATTGCTGCATCATGCATCCATGCACTCATAAGAATCTTTTGAAGAGATCTTATTTCAAGGGATTTAAAAGTTGACCATTTGCGAATATCTCATGTACTTTTTAACCATGGATTCTGGAAAGAGAAAGACCAGAAGTACAGTTTCAAGGATCCCAAGATAGATGAGTTGATCAGTCTAATTCCCGAGATTGAGTGTTCTGCAGATTTTTGGAAGAAGTATGGATCCATCATTCCTCTCATGAAGCGTAGGATGAAGGAAGGTATTCTCTCGACCTTGGTCCAATTCTATGATCTGATGTATCATTGCTTTACTTTTCCCGACTATCAGTTGATGCCTACACTAGAGGAGTTTTCTTATCTATTGAATTTACCTGTTACCGATCGTGTTACTTTTACTGGCTTGAAGGATAAGCCAAAATCACATGAGATTGTTGCTTTGATCCATTTGGGGAAGTCTGAGGTGGAAGCCTATATTACTACTAAAGGAGGGATTAGAGGATTACCAGCTCAGTTCTTATTGGAGAAAGCTTGCTACTTTGCCAGGATAAAGAGTACAATCGCTTTTAAGGCTATCTTTGCTCTAATTGCTTACAGGTTGTTCTTATTTCCTAATGTGGACAAGTTTGTTGACATTAATGCTATCAAGATCTTCATGATTGAAAACCCAGTTACTACATTACTGGGAGATGCTTATTACTCTATTCATCTTCGGAATTCTTACCATGGGGGGATGATTATCTGTTGCACGCCGCTGTTGTACTGGTGGTTTATCTCTCATATGCCTCAGTCTGATGCTTTTTGGGATGTCAAGAAGGAACCCCGTTAGGATCCTAAGATCATGGCACTTACTCACTCGGATATTGATTGGTATAATCGAGATTACCAGGATATAGAGATTGTTGACAGTTGTGGTAGTTTCCCCAATGTACCTCTTCTTTGTACAAAGGGAGGAATTAACTATAACTCTGTTCTTCCACGAAGACAACTTGGTTATCTGATGAGGGATAAACCAAATAGAATTCATTTGAGTAGTTTATTTCTGAAGGAGGGAGAAGACCATAGGGAAGCTAGGGAGAATATTGTGAAGGCCTTGTGTCACATTCATAAGAAGAGTATGAAGGATTTGGGACCTAGGGGTGCTGTTTCTTTAGAGCCATATCTTCTGTGGGTCCAAACGAGAGTTATTCAGTTGAAGATGCCTTATTCCCGGGAAACACCTATGCCTGATTTGTTTGTGAAGACCACTCTTCCCTTATTGGATGATCTAGAAGAGCTACAACTTTCTTTAGTCAGGATGCAACAGGAAAAAGATGCTTGGAAGAACAAGTTTCTAACTTTAGAGATTTCTTATAGAGCAGATTTGAAGGAGAAAGACGACTTGATTGAGATTCTTGAGAGACGGGATGTAGAGACCATGGAGAGGAAAGGGGATTTATTTTCTCCTAAGCCCCAGTCAGATGCCATTTTCTCACTCCCTGATTCAGGTGATTGGAAGGAGGTTGCCACCAGATATGCAGAAGAAAACCAGACGAGATGTATAGAATAATCTCCATCAACTTTACTTCTCAGGGTTTTATATTTTATTTTCATCTTGTACTTAGGATCATTGTAACTTGTAATCCATTTTGGAGTTGTTATAATAAAAATTTTCAGTATTTCAAATGCGTTATTACTTTGATATTTGCAATATGTCCATAAATTTTAAATCCCTTGAAATATTAAATAATAAAATAAAATCATGTGCATTGTATATCATGCATCATATTGCACATATTTCTTGAATTTGTTATGCATATACAGGTGTCTTACCAAGCTTCTTTACTTCATTCAGCAAGCTGACTCATCACTACAACACTCGAGCTAATTTCAGAAAGAAGATGGACAACTTAGAACAAGAGAACCACGAGCTGTGCGAGGAGGTTTCTGATTTGAAGGCCGGTATGGCCAATCTTACTTCTCTGATGGAATCTCTGGTGGCTGCTCAGAATCAGCCACTGAGTGTTCAACCTCAGCCAACAAGGGTTACTACTGAAGCTCTGACAATTCCGGTATCTTCTACTCCATTTTCTATTCAAAATCGCATGCCTCAAGGTTACCCTTGGGGAATGCTAGAGAATTTTGCGCCTAAAAGTTTAAACCTTGGTCCTCAAGATACTCCAATTGTTCATACTATTGTTACTCCGGCACCTCCTGTGGTGCATGCTGCTCCTGCTGCACCTCCTTCGGTGAATATGGTTCCGTTTGTTAACGATGATGTATGTCTTCCTTTCCCTCCACCGAGTGAAGACTTGGGTCTTTATGACATAATGGATGATTTTCAAGAGAAATTCGACAGGATGCAGATGGATATGAAGGCCCTCGGGGGAAAAGAGTTATTCGGGCAGAATGTGAATGAATTATGCTTGGTTCTGAATGTTAAGATACCTACAAAGTTTAAGGTCCCGGAGTTTTAGAAGTACAAGGGAAACACTTGCCCTCGTTCTCATCTAGTAATATATGTAATGAGAATTTCTACCCATACTGATGATTAGCGTCTTCTGATTCACTTTTTTCAGGATAGTTTGACCGGTGCTGCGCTGAAGTGGTATATGAGTTTGGACAGTGTTAACATCCATACTTTCAATGATTCGGGATAAGCGTTCATCAAACAATACAAGTACAACGTAGACATGGTGCCTGATCATGATCAACTCAGGACCATGGTTCAGAAAGACAGTGAATCATTCAAAGAATATGCACAGAGATGGCGTGAGGTAGCCGCCCAAGTGATTCCTCCCATGGAAGAGAAGGAGATGACTAAGATTTTCTTGAAAACTCTGGGTGCTTTCTACTATGAGAGGATGGTAGCAAGTGCGCCAAGTGACTTTACTGAAATGGTAAGAATGGGTATCCGCTTAGAAGAGGCTGTAAGAGAGGGCCGTTTAACGAGAAGTGAAGGATCTGGAGGTGTGAAGAAGCCATCTTATGGGTTTACCAAGAATAAGGAAGGGGATGCAAATTCTATTATGCAAGAGAGGACGGTTAATACTCCTAGAAGGAATTATCAACGTCATTAGCAAGTCGCCTCAGTTACTCTAGTTGTGGGTGAAGCTCCAACTACCAATGCTTATCAGAGACCGTCCCAGCAGGGGAATCAAGGGTATAATCAGAGAAGGGAGAGTTATGATCCTATTCCTATAAGCTATACAGAGTTACTACCGACATTGATTCAGAAGAATTTGGGTCAGACCCGACCACCTCCCGTTGTACCATCACCATTACCTTGGTATTACAAGGCAGACCAAACATGTGCTTTTCATCAGGGAGAACTATGGCATAATGTTGATAATTTTTATCCTTTGAAAACTGAGGTGCAGAAATTGGTGAAGTCTGGTATTTTATCTTTCAAGGATGTGGGCCCTGATGTGAAATACAATCCTCTACCCAAGCATGGAGGAGTAAATGTTGTGAATATGGTGGCCGGTTGTCCAGGCGAATTCCGAATTTTTGATATTAATCTGGTTAGAGGAGATTTGGTGAAAATGCATGCATACCTCTGAATTTAGCTAGAATATGCATGACCATTCCGGTTGTGCTATTTGTAGTACAGACATACATGGTTGCGATAAGATAAAGGTTTATTTACAAGAGATGATGGATGAGGGCCTCATCCACATAACCAGGCCTAGGGCAGAGTGTGAAGAGGAGTTTAATATGGTTTCTAGATGTCCTAGAGAATTTATAATTTTTGGTGTAGAGTATATGAATTAGTACCTTGTGCAATTGCATGCTACTTTCTACCATATGGGTGGTCAGGTAGAACACCAGTATGGGTCTTGCCGAATTTGCTGTCGGGACTCCCGAGGATATTAAATCGTGAAGAAAGGTGTTCAGTTATTGTTAGATAATTGAACTATCAATGTTACAGGTCAAAGGGATGATTACCATGAAGTTGATTTGATTGAGGTTTTCTTGACTGAAGAAGAGTCGGATGAAGAGTATGCCTCTGCAGATGAGTATTTCTCCTCAGATAAGGATTTATTTTCCAGAAATGACTGATTATGTTAAAGAAGGGGTAAACGTCATTGTACCTTGTTTTGGGGCACCCGCCGATCTTAAAGTTGAATATTATAGCAAGCCAGTTGTTACCCCATTGGTGATTAGTTTGCCGGGTCCTATCCCCTATAAGTTAGATAAGGTTGTGCCCTACAAATACAACACTACAATCTTAGAGGATGGAGTGGAAGTTCACATCCAACCAATGCCTGATGTTGGAAATATTGTTGAAAATAACAGGGTGACCCGCAGCAGTCGTGTGTTTGCACCAGTTGTTCGAGGAAATGTTAGTGCTGGAAAGAAAATTGCTGAGAATGTTGAACCCAAAAAGGCTACGGGCACTACTAAAAAAAAGACATTTGAGAAAAGGTTTTTACATCGGGTATCAAAATATATGATGTAAAAAATACAATTAACAAACTTTTTACATCAGGTATTTATTTGCAATGATATAAAAAATATGAAAAAAAAATATATTTCGCTACCTATTACATCGGGCAAACGCATCCACCGATGTAAAAAGTTTTCAGAAAAAAAAATATGGTGGCATTTTTGTAAATAAGAAACAAGGTAGTAGAAATATTAAAAAAAAACATGCAACATATTACATCGGTTGACTAAAAACCGATGTAATATCTTCACAACAGATATTAATATAAAAAATAAATTAAAGAATAAATTAATTTTTTCGCAACTTATTACATCGGTTGAAGTTTAAACCGATGTAAAAAAGCCAAAAAATCAGCTTGCATCGGGTATTACAATGCACCGATGTAATAGGTGTAAACCCTTACATCGGTTGTAAGGTTCCACCGATGTAATAGGTTGTCCACTAAGCCAACCCTTACATCGGTTATGCATTTCCACCGAGGTAATAGCTTCCAAACCCTTATTTCCCAAATTTCATTATTTCCACTGTATAATATTCCTTGGCCGCCGTTTCCACTGTACGCTCACGCTCACGACCCAACCACCGCCGTTTCACTCCTTGCCACTGTACGCTCATGCTCACGACCCAACCACCACCATTTCCCAGCCACCATCATCGACCGCCGTTTCCGAAGGTTTTCGACCGCCATTTCGACCACCGTTTCCGAAGGTTTTTTCCGCCGTTTCGACCGCCGTTTCCGAAGGTTTTTTCCGCCGTTTCGACCGCCGTTTCCGGTCTTCCTCTTCGACCGCCGTTTCTGGTCGTCCTCTTCGACCGCGGCCGTTTCCGGTCTTCCTCTTCGACCTCCGTTTCCGGTCGTCCTCTTCGACCGCGGTGGTTTCCGTTCGTGTTTCCGCCGTTTCTGTAAGTCGTCTTTGACTGTGGTGGTTCTGTTCGTTCGTGTTTCATCGTTTTCGACCGCCATTGATGATGATTTTTGTTGTGAATTTGCAGATTTGTTTGATGAACATAGATGATGCGGTTTGTTGAAATTTGATTACGTCTCCTTGCTGCCGTTTCACGTCGTTCACTCTGTTCACGCCGTTCACGACTTTTCACCGGCCGATTCACGCCCTTCCTCGCTCGCCGTTTCAACTGTAAGTCACATTCTTCACTTATTTGATCCATACTGTTATTGATGCAATGTTTGTTCTTTTGATTTAAGTCAATACCTTATGTTAACACTAGGTAGAAATTCATTTCAAGCGCTTTAACTTGAACAATTTTCTTTGAGAAACTTTATTTGTTGAGTTAAAAAAGCAACAATATCTTTAAGAGAAGATAAGGTGTTATGCATTGTGAAAACATGACCGAAAATATTGGAAAACATACCCCATATTGTCCTAATTGTGCCACGAGATCAAATTATTATTAACCAATTTATTTATACATTATGCAACTTATAAAAATAGTACTCTTTTTGTCCTAAAAAAAATATCTAGTATTCATTCGTTGATCGATTACTTTCAAGTTACAAAACTATTAATATATTGAACTAACGAATTAAAAAACACGAAAAAAAGAGGAGGGAGTGTAAATTGTGATTATAAAAGGTTTTTAGAAAGCACAAGTATTCTTCTTGAAACTAAATTTACAACCAAACTCTCAAAACAACCAAATATTGAGCATCAAGTAATAGGTGGAGGTAGAAAAAAGTTTGTAACTCAAAATAATTAACCCTTGAGCAATTATTTGTCAAAACTGGGTTCACTATTATGCCAAAGTATAATAGTTAGCTTCATTGGCTATAACACATTACTTAGATAAATAACTTTTTCGGCATTAAGTATACATCTGCCAAATTTAATAACTTAGCTTCATTGGCTCTACGAATATTTATGGACATTCATATGAAACCATATGGACATCTTATTCAAAACAAACTCTGTTGAAATTTGAGACCCACATGCCAAACTATAGATATATTAATAGACATTCAAATGAACCCATTTTTCATGTCATTTCTACTTTAATAAAGCCTGCCGTTATCAAACAATTTCCTCTGTCATTTCTAATGAAACATTATTCTACTGTAATGAAAAAAGAAAGGACCAAAATAAATTATTTCAACATCACAATATTTATATGTTGCGTCCTTTTAGTATTATAATAATAATTTACAGCCAAATCCTACTGCCTTGATTCTAACTACAAATATCACAAAACTTGACATAATGATTTTAAAAATATAACTTGACAATTTGATGATGTTTGAAATAGTTCAAAATCACCCTTACATATTGCATATGAATGTTGTATGTTGCACTCCTCAATATTTCCATCAACTTGATAAGTAGCACCTTTTTTCTCAATAAAAAGTTTTGTAGACTTGAGTTTCAAGTTTTGAAATCTTAATAGAGTTATCACCTTTCCATTGAAATTTGATTATATTTTGCTTTCTCCGCGAAGCAGCGCAACTTGCAATCTCGGAATCTCCGTGAAGTAGCGCAGCCGCGGGCACACCGTTCGTCAGACCTTCCTCCGTGTGAACATAGTTATGGATCGTAGTTGGATGAGAGCTAATCGATTAAGTGACGAGTACGAACATGGAGTGATGGAATTTCTACAGTTTGCTGAAAGTAATGCTGACAAAAGTCTTCCTACGCTTTTTCTCTGTCCATGTGTTCGTTGTGCAAATAAAGAACCAAAACGTAGTAAGAAAGAAATCATGGATCATCTAATTTGTGTAGGGATTTGTCAAAGTTATACAAAATGGATATGGCACGGTGAAGTAGTAGCAAAGTCAAACGTGTCTCAAATAGATGATGTTAGTGTAGAAATGGATGATCGTCTAGAAGACATGTTGCGTGATATTGGACAAGATTTGTTTAAGAGGGAACATGTGTATGATACTTTATGCAATGACAGAGATAAACCATTGTACACGGGATGCAAAAAATTTACACGTCTGTCAGCCGTGTTAAAATTATTTAATCTGAAGGTAAAGAATGGATGGACTGACAAAAGTTTTACCGAGTTGCTTGAATTGTTGACCGAAATGCTTCCAGAAGGTAATGTAATGCCAAGTCGTTATTACGAGGCGAAGAAAATATTGTGTCCGATGGGTTTGGAGTATGAAAAGATACATGCATGCCCTAATGATTGCATATTATATAGAAAAGAGTATGAAAAGTATAATCATTGTCCAAAATGCAAGGCTTCACGCTACAAAAAGAAAGATGGTGAATCAATTGATGATGAGGTGGTCAAAAAGGGTCCTCCTGCGAAAGTCGTATGGTACCTACCAATAATTTCAAGGTTCAAGAGATTATTCGCCAATGCAGATGACACAAAGAATCTTAGATGGCATGCAGAAGAAAGAAAATATGATGGACAAATTCGTCATGTATTCGATTCTTTGCAATGGAAGAAAATAGATTCTTTGTTTCCAAATTTTGGCAAAGAGTCGAGAAACCTTAGACTTGGACTTGCTACTGACGGAATGAATGCGTTTGGTAATCTGAGTACTAACCATAGTTCTTGGCCTGTTCTCTTGATGATTTACAACCTATCTCCTAGGCTGTGCATGAAGCGTAAATATATTATGTTATCGATGATGATATCGGGCCCAAAACAACCAGGAAATGACATAGACGTTTATCTAAGTCCACTGATTGATGATTTAAGAATGCTGTGGGAGGAAGGGGTGGATGTTTTTGATGCGTATTCTGGTGAACATTTCAATATGCGTGCCATGTTGTTTTGCACCATCAACGATTTTCCGGCGTATGGTAATTTGTCTGGGTATAAAGTTAAAGGGCATAATGCATGTCCTATATGTGAACAAGATACTTGTTACCATCAGCTTGAAAAAGGAAAGAAGACCGTTTATCTCGGGCATCGAAAATTTCTAAAACGTTATCATCCATATCGTAGATTGCGGAAAGCTTTCAATGGGGAACAAGAGCATGGTGTTGCTCCAAAGCCCTTGTCTGGAGAGGAAGTTTATCAGCAACAACAGGGACTTGATGTTTTCTTTGGAAAGTACCAAAAACGATCTACTGTGAAAAATGTATGGAAAACGAGATCGATTTTCTTCGATCTTCCATATTGGTCTAGTCTTGATGTAAGACATTGTATTGATGTGATGCACGTGGAGAAAAATGTATGTGATAGTGTAATCGGAACACTTCTCAACATTCAAGGCAAGATAAAAGATGGTATTAATGCTCGTCTAGATTTGGGTTTGATGGGTATACGAGAAGAGTTAACTCCACAATATATAGGTAACAAGACATATTTGCCTCCTGCCTGCTACACTTTGTCTAAAAAAGAGAAAACAAGTTTTTGTGAGTGTTTACAAAGTATCAAAGTGCCGCATGGTTACTCATCAAATGTCAAGAGGCTTGTATCAGTTAAAGATTTTAAATTAGTTGGCTTAAAATCTCACGAATGTCATGTCTTAATGCAACAACTACTACCATTGGCTATTCGTGGGATATTGCCTAACAATGTAAGGAAGACTATAACTAGGTTGTGCTTATTTTTCAATGCAATTTGTTGTAAAACCATTGATCCACTAAAGTTAGACGATTTGGAAAATGAGGCTGCAGTTATCTTGTGCCAATTAGAGATGTATTTTCCTCCTTCATTTTTTGACATTATGGTTCACTTGATTGTTCATCTAGTAAGGGAGATTAGATTATGTGGTCCAGTTTTTTTATGGTGGATGTATCCAATATAGCGATACATGAAGATTCTAAAAGGGTATACAAAAAACCCACACCGTCCGGAAGCATCGATTATTGAGAGGTACATTGCAAAAGAAGCAATTGAGTTTTGTTCTAACTATTTGTCAGGAGTGGATGTTGTAGGGGTTCCCAAGTCTCGTCATGATGGAAGATATGAGGGTGTGGGTACACAAGGTTTAAAAGTTAAGAGCTTAAGTATTGATGTAGTTGTTCAAGCGCATTTGTATATATTGAATAACATAGATGAAGTTCAACCTTACTTATCTGCTCACAAAAGCATCATAAAGAAAAAGTACCCCAAGATGAATGAAAGAGGGTTGTTAAAAGAGCATAATAAGAGTTTCTCTGAGTGGTTTAAAGAAAGAATTGCTAACGAAGATAGTGTTTCTAATACAATTAAGTGGTTGTCTTACGGGCCTAAATGTAACATAATAACTTGGAGTGGATATGATATTAATAAAACCTCTTTTTATACAAAGTCAAAGGATGACCGTAGTACCACGCAAAATAGTGGGGTAATGATTGTGGCCGAGTCCATGCACTTCTCTAGTGCTAAAGATAAAAACCCAGTTATGGCATCTACACCGTACTTTGGGGTGATTGAAGAGATTTGGGAAGTTAATTATGTTGTGTTTAAAGTTCCTGTATTTAAATGCAAATGGATTGATATCAACAATGGTGTCAGAATCGATGAATTTGGAGTTACACTGGTTGATCTTAGCAAGTTAGCTTATGCGAACGAACCATTCATCATGGCATCTCAAGAAAAACAAGTGTTTTATGTCACAGATCCTTCTAATAAAAAGTGGTCAGTGGTCTTACAAGGAAAGGTCCATGATAGTGATGAAAATCATGATGAGAATCTTGATATTTCTGAAACTCATCCTTTCTCAACAAATGTGACTACATTCATTGAAGAAAATGAAGGGGATGATGTGCATTCTATTCTCATAGACCATGAAGAAGGGATATGGGAGGACTAGTAATATTTTTTGTATAAGTTAATTCCACGTTACTTTATTTTCTAATTGTTTTTATTTTGTGCTTAATTTTATTTCTAATTGTTTTTATTTTGTGCTTAATTTTATTTCTAATTGTTTTTATTTTGTGCTTAATTTTATTTCTAATTGTTTTTATTTTGTGCTTAATATTATTTCTAATTATTTTTGTTTTGTGTAAACAGATACATGGGTGATTCAAACCCCAATAAAAGAAGAGTTAGAGGTCCCACTTTAATGACACAAATTGACAAATTTCATCAAACAGGTGAAAAGATAAAGGTCGAGTTTAATGCAAGAACCTATGAATGTATTGGTGTTGGTAAAAATGCTACATATTTCAAGAGTTATATAGCATCTCTTGCTCGACAGTATTGTAGTATTGTGAAAAATGATTGGAAAGAAGTAGATGAAGGCGTAAAATATGCTATTTGGACTGATATTCAGGTATTTTAAATACAATAGTTTATTATATTTTACAATCATATACTAATTAACAACATATGACATATACTATATTTGTAGGCTCATTTTACTATTCCAGAATGTAAAGATCCAAAGAAGGATAGGTTGAAGAAAGAATGGATTAAATATGCGGGAGAGTAATGGAGAGGTTTTAAGACACAACTCACAGATAGATATATTCATCATCCCATAGAAAATGATCCTCCTCCATATGTCAAGTATAACTTTATTATGGAAGACGCATGGAAAGAGTTTCTCAAGATTCGAGATACCCCTGAATTTAAGGTTAGTAGGAGTTATATTTTTTTGTGTGCATAACATTTTTATTATATTTAGTGATTAATTACTTGTTTGAGTTTATAATAGGAAAAAAGTCAGAAGGGTAAGGATAATGTGGCCAAGAATGTATACCCACATGTATTGTCTCGTGGAGGGTATCGCTTACTTGAGGAGAAAATTATGAAAGAAAAGTCATCATCGAGAGATAATTCCACATTAGATGATAATGATAGTCCATCTCCACCATCACGCCATGAGTTATGGAAGAGAGCACGACAAAAGAAAGGAGGAGAATACACATCAAAATCTACACAAGAGGTTGCTGAAAAAATTGTAAGTAAACAACGAAAAATTATTCAAGTATCATTATATTTGTGATTGATTAATTGATGTTTTGCATTTTGTAGGATTCTCTAGTTCAAGAAGCTGAAAAAGGTGCAATTGTTCCGGATGGACGTAACGATATCTTATCATTAGCCATTGGAACATCTGAGCATGGAGGTCGTGTTCGTGGTGTTGGAAAACACCATAAACAAAGCACTTACTTTGGAAGATCACGTCAACATATCGACGTAAATGAACAACTTGTAATATTGGAAACAAAACTTAGAGCTGAACTTGAAGAAAAGTTGGTTGGAGAGCGTAAGATGTTTCAACAATCATTAATGGAGACACTTAAGTCCATGGGTTTATCACAAAGCACAGGTGATAATAAATGCATTGAAAAATTGGAAATTATCGATGGAAGCGGAAAAGGAAGTTGTTCAGCTGCAAAGGGAAGCACAAAAGAGAGCACAAAAGACGTGGAAGTTGATGATGTTCAGAGATTGTTACTCATGGTTTTGAAAATGGATGATAACCATTTGGCAATACAATTAAGTCATTGTGAGAGTGTCTCTAATTTCTATGTTTCAGCTAAATGTATCAGAGAGTTATTGGTGGGTTTAGGCCATTGGCTTGACGTGTCTATTATGCAAATTTGGTGCACGGAAGTACATTTTATTGTTTTATTAAAGTCAATTTATATTAATATGTCATATCTCTCATCACTTTGATTGTAATGTTTATTTTAAAATTATTCAGGTATATTCATCGTGTTTGTCTTGAGAATTCCATTTCAGAATTATATGGATTTATGGACCCTGTTAGGTGTATTTATAATGATAGTGTAGCGAAATCCAAGAAGATGTTAAAAATTACGTACTACAAAAGTTACGTGATGAAAACAGAGTGTGCCACTTACTACCATTAATTCATGGGTAAGTATTTATATATAATTGTGTTTTATATTATTTAATTTTGATAACATATATATTTTATGTGACTTTTCTGTTTCCACACACACGTACAGGAGACATTGGCAATTAATAGTCATGTGTCCAAGAGACAATTTAGTTGTCGTATTTTGTTCACTTCATCGAGAAATTGACAATCACACGAAGAAAATTATTACAAAGTAAGTTTATCTTTCATGTGACTATCATTGACAACTAATAGTTATGTCATTTTTCATTGGCGAGTAAATTTAGCTATGTGATGTTTATCTTTCTGTATTAGTTCTTTTGGGATTCATCAAATGGCAAATGGAAATAGAAAAAAGGCTATATGGCTTCATCCCAATGTAAGTGTGATGTAAATTGTAATTATATAGTTAAATTTATGATAAGTATTCACTAATTATGTCATTCAATTGTAGACAAGGCAACAACATAACTCTAATGATTGTGGATACTATGTGATGAAAAATATGTTGGATATTGTCTCTGCTAATATAACCGAGAATTGGATGCAGGTACTAAAAATAACTTTACTTTGTTATTTACTTTTTATTTTTCGACTTAATATGAATTTTTAAAAATTAACTCTATATTCTTATATTTATGTATTATAGGTATTTGATGACCCAACAGAATTAACACAAGATGATTTGTATGATTTGCGACTTCGTTGGGCAAAATGTTTCTTTGAGTTACATGCAAATTAAGTTTATCTTGGTGAGTTTTGTAACACCCCTTCTAAATAACCCGCGAATATATTAATTAAATCAGAGTAACATGGAAAACAGGGATGTCACAATTCAAGATAAATATAAAAACCTCAAATCTACAGTTATCGTGCTTTACTGAAGGAATTATTAAGATAAATATTCAAATCAATATCATGTTCTACACAGCGGAAATGTCTCAAAACCGGAATAACTTCAATTCATAAGTATTCCCAACATAAATTAAACAATAGAGTATAAAATAAAACTCATCAGTCAAACGTTTCCCCCAGTGTTACAACCTATCAGAGCACGACACTGACACGCGCACTTAAAGTAACATAACTCTAGAGCCATCCTCACCAACTCTTGAGCTGCTAACTTTAATCTGAAATTGTAAAGTAAGGGTGAGATTTCTCATAATTAACATGCATTATAAGCTTCTCAATCAACATTATATCACAAGCATATTATTTCACCCATTTTAGCATAAATTCATATTCAACACACAGTTCCAATCATACAAGTCATTATGCACAAATCAATAATCAACCAAAGAATGGTAACACTGGAAGACATCCTAACATGTTACAATTCCATGCAAACACAAATGCAGACACAATGCATGTGGTACCAACACGTGACCAAGTCACCCAACACTGATCCATCATCAACCGGATACAGCAACACTGATCTATCATCAACCGGATACAGCAACCATCGATTCGTCCATAAACGCTCAGACACGAATCCAGCCTAACCACCCATCATCACCCGGGTATCGGTTAACGGAAATACAAGTCAAATTCCACACAATGGGAATTAACTTCACCAAAACAATGCATATCCATGCACATCACCAGCATGTAACATCAAATCAACGGAATATGATCACAACATAATTCCAAATAATGTCAAAACCAATATATCACATGATCACATCTCAATCATAATGGATAGCGGGCACAACACATAAGTATCATTTCTCATTCACCAAATCAGAACAATTTACAAACAATTCTACATCATTCTCAAAATACCAAAGTTTACAAAAATCGGGAATTCGACTCTTTTTAAAATAATTTTCATAAAATAATATTTTTCTTATTTTATAATATAGTATTTTTAATTTAAGAAATACTGCCGAAAACGGCACTCAAATCGGACTTACGGTTTGAAAGTTATGAATTTTCAGAGTTTAATATTTTTCAAAAAGTTACAGCAGAACCCGGTTCCTACATATGCAGGAACCGGTTCCTGCGAAGTCCTAAAATCACCCTTCTGGAAAATGTATGGGAACCCAGTTCCTACCTATACAGGAACCGATTCCTACGACTAATTTTGCCAGTTTTTACAACTTCGCACAGTGGAACCCGGTTCCTGCCTACTGGGAACCGGTTCCCACGACCTGCAGAGTCAAAAACTGCTATTTTGACAGCATTTTGTATCTCAATCCATTCCTTTTCATTCCCATACGAATGACCACATCCATTAACACCAGAATTACCCAAGTAACATCAATATAATGTCAAATAACACAATTCAACCATTCCTAACAATCCTAAAATCATGCAATTGGTTCAATTCCACACAATTTAACAACATTAGGGACAAATTCTACAACCTAGAAAATCCTAAATTGAGATTCCTAACATGCTTAATCAATTCTATTGATCCCAAAATCTATAAGGCATAGTAATTAATCGAAATCATCCCTTACCTCGCGATGATCCTTCAAATTCACGGCGTTTGGCTTTTTCCTCTCTTCTCTTCTCTTCTCCAATTTCACGTACAATGACTTTTTCCCAAATAACTTCTTTTTCTTTTCCTTTTTATCCTTCTTTTTATATTCCTATTATCATTTGCCAAATAATAGTAATAAATTAGTTATTATTTAGTAGAGCTTTTTACTTCACACACCTCTAATTCAACCTTACACCCTGTGATACGGTGGGAGAACTGACTATGGTTTTGCGTTTGTTTTTCGCAAATGTTTCGGTTGAGCAAGAGTCGCCACCGACTTTTTATTTTATCCTAAGGAAAGGTTTAAAAAGCACAGCAAAAAACCTTTGAGATTTTTCTTGGGTTCGGGGAGTAGATTATAGAAAGGGAAGGTATTAGCACCCTTTCTATCCATGGTTATCCATGGGCTCTTAGTTACTTGCTTAGATCACTTGCCTTTTGTTTTCAATTGTTTTAAATGGTGCTTGTGTGTGTGGGTTTGAAAATATTTTGAAAAGAAGCCAATGTGGTGGCAACCTTTGTAATGATCCATGTTGGGATGTATACAAAGGTGTATGTCTTTTGAAAAGGTTTTTATTTGTTTTTGAAAGTTTGTTTTGAAAGTGTTGTGAGGTGTGTTTTTTTAGAAAATAGGCAAGTGTTTTGTCTTTGCAAGTTCGATTCAAGTAACTAAGAGTTTATCTACTCCTAAATTTCTCAAAGACTATTGCTATGTTTTAACACTTTTCATAAGTTTGTTCCACCATTGTATTTGGTGGACAATCTCATGTTTAGGATGTGAAAGGGACGGGCGCGGGTCATCGTTTGGACCATAATTGCAATGGTGCCAAGTATCTTTGGGCATTTTCTTTAAGGGACTTGATCATTTGTTTGGCAACATTTTGAAAAGTATTATCGAGGGACTATGATCATTTGATTTGTTTATTTTGCCCAAAGAGACCTAACATGCAATATGGCCCATTTATTTGAAGGCAACAAAGTGGAATACCCTAGGGGGTGCAAGTGTGATTTGTGTGTCCGTTTTCATGCTTGTTTGTCTTGAGATTAGGTCATAACTATTTTGTTCATTTTATTCGCATATAAACCCTAATTCTAGCATTGTATATTTAGAAAGCGATAAAGTGCGAAATTTAAACTCCTACGCTATTACAACACAAGAATATAGGGAGGGGGGTACAATGTTTGAAATGGGGATTTTGACAAGGAATTTAAACCTAAAACTATTACATCAATTTTGAATTTGTATAATTTAATTAAATTGCATAAATAAAATAGAAATAGAACAAATATGCAAGAATGTAAAAAAGGTTTTTTATATGTATGAAAAAAAAGATTATTTATGTAAAATGAAAATAAAATAAAAAGATATTATTTTTTGGAGTATTTTTGAATTTAGGGCAAAACCCTAATTTTCATTAAATGAAATGTATTATTATTTAATTTAATACAATTATTTATTTATTATGTACAAAATAAAATAAAGATGAAGTATATTTGTAAAAATGATTTTTTAGTGTTTAATATTAATAAAATAAAATATGTATATTTTTAGTATTTTATTCTAAGTATATTAATAAATATATATATTTATGTATTAAATTCTAAATATGTATTATATATAAAAAATAATAATATTTAATATTTAATAAAAAAGTAATTTTTCTATAAAATATTTTCAGAAAGTAAAACAAAAATAAAAATGTATAGAAATGCATTTATACCATTTTTTTAGTATTTTAAACAATATATATATATATATATATATATATATATATATATATATATATATATATATATATATATATATATATATATATATATATATATATATATATATATATATATATATATATATATATATATATATATATATTTATGTATAAACTAAAAGATAGTAAAATAAATGCCTAACAAAATCAAAAATGGTGAGAAAAAATATTTTTATATTTTTAATGTCATGAGAAAAAATAAACAAAGTCAATCAAAAAAGAAAAAAGTCAAAAAGTCAAAGAAATAAGCAAATGGGCCTTGGGGGTGTAAAAGCAATTATGTGGTGCAAATAAGAAAAATATTCCAGGCCCAGCCCAGAAGACCTGTCTTCAACCTCCAGCAAACAATGTTTGAAAAATACGTGCGCCTCTTGCTTCAACATCAAGATCCTGATTCTTTGATTTTTTGAACAAACTTCCAACACAAAAAATGTAAAGCATCATCTCACGATTTCATACATATAAAGAACATGATCTAACTCTCAGAAATGAGAGAGAATTTCTTCTCTCCCAATTTTTAACCTAATTTTTGTTCAAAGTTCAGGCATCAAATTCTTGCAACACACATAATATAAATAAAATCTAACTATATGGGCATGTTCAGGGCAATGATTATGACATATTCTCTTCACAAACCTAAAGCTAACAATGCCTAATAAGAGAGATACGAATTCAAAAACTTACCTGTTCAGTTGAAGTTCAATCTGGCAATGTAGGAACTTTCAGTGCAAGGTGATGATTGGAAAAGCTTCCTTGAGGTCCAGGGATGCTATTCTAATGTTTACTTTGTCTTGAAAGCTTCTGAATCGAGCTAGAGAACTTCACCTGCAAGTCAGAAATGTGAAAATGGTGGAACCAGTTAGAGGGATTACAGGTCGTGTTTTTGCTTTTGGTTAGCTTGCATAGATGTTAGGGGATGTATGTGAACTGGTTTGGGCAAGAATGCTTGAAGGGATTGAGAGATGATACTCAAACTGCAGGCCTTGCCCTGTTTTTGCAGTTTGAGAGTGATTCTTAGATTGAGGGTGTTTTGAAGGCTAAGGTCTCGTGTATTAGCTTGGTTGTGTTGTGTGGAATGTGTTTGATAAGTTTGTCTAAGTGTTCTTGAGCTGATATGGTAGTTGGTATGTGTTATGGCACTTTTCTTCAACTTTAAGCAACAAATGTCAACTTGTGTTTCTAGGTCAGTAGAGGACCCCTAATGAGCTGTATAAACTCTCCTTGATCAGAGTGATTTGTCCATAATCTTGTGCTAAAGAGATTTGATCTGTACCTTCTTGATTTACCAATTGACATAAAGTATGACTTTTCAAAAATGGCTATTTTGCTTTATCTAAAAATGGATTAAACTTGCATACAATGTCCAAACTCATAGAACAACACCTTGGCACAAAGGATTGGCATTAAATTATGGAGTGTAGATGAGATAAAAGGCCTGTAATCTAGCTTAAGGCATGCTGAGTTCAAATTGCAAGGTTATGGACATGTAACTTGGTCATGAACAAAGTGAGTTTTTGCCATATTGCAAAATTCGATTCTCCCTAACCATGAGGTTGTTTGAGAAGTTCTTGGACATTTTGGAAAGCTTGGAATGTGTACTACAATCCATCTTTGAAGTGAAATTTGAAATTCCAAGTGGAAGTGTATGGAAAATGGCCTTGAAGTGGGGTAGAAAACCTTGTCAAAATAGGTCAAAAATTCACTAAGTTAAGAATGGTTTAGTGCCCTTATTCAAAAATTTGTAACTTGAGATACAAGCTTCAAATGGGAAAACTTTGTGAATCAAAGTTGTATATTATGCAACAAGCTACAACTTTCATGTTTTGAATTTTGTTTTAATCCCAATGAAACTTGGTGAAAAAGTGGGGCAAAGTTGGGAAAAAATTAGGGTTTTCCATAACTTAGAAAAATTCTAAGTTATGAAAAATTCCATTTCAAACCCTAATTTGCATTTCTTGGTTTCTTGGTGAACAAGTTTCATGATTTGGCATGTTTTGATGAAAAATGAATCTTGACTCTTGATTTTGACCAAAAAGTCAAAGTTTGACTTTTCAGTAGACAGTCAAAATTGATCAATTGACTGGGAAATTCAACTGTCAATCTTGTGTACTTGGGATCTTTTGAGTTTGTTGAGCATGTCAAGATAATTCCATGGGGTCCTTGAGTCCATATGTGATCTTGGTTTGCCATTGGCTAGGTCAAACAGTCAAAAATTGCCTTTGTGCAGTCAAAACCCTAAAAATGACCATTTTGCCCTTTTGGTGATCTGATCAAATTTCTTGTGGAATTATGATCCAAACTTGATCAAATAGTCCATGTGAGTTCATAATGTTGATGTGGGTCAATTTGCATGAGATTTGACTGTCAATTGGCCACAGTTGACTTTTTCCCCAATACAGTTGATTTCTAGGTCAACTGTCTAATTGACTGGGCAAAACTTGGAATCAAGACTTGAAACTTGGTATGGATAAACTTGGGAGTTCAATATGAAGCATGAAAGTCATCTTAGGCATTTTAGGTCAAAACCTCTTTGTTCAAACACAAACCCTGATTTGAGTCCACAGTGCAAGGAGAAGTCTTGAGCAGAGGAGACCCTAACTGGATCTTGAGCTCCAAGGGTTTTGTGATGAGAAAATGTTTGAGGAAATGGGAGGGAAAATTTTGGGGTACAACAGTTGCCCCTGTTCAATCTTCTTGAACCTGAAGAGTTAGATTGGCAAGTTTGCCTTTCGTGACTTAAGGGTAAAAGGAGATTGGACACTAGAGTGCCCGGAAATTTGCACTCGCATGTTGAAGTATCAGCAATGTGATGTCGGGAATGGGCTTATAGATGCCATTTGGAGAGATGGTGGATAGGGAGATGGGCTTATAGATGCCATCTGGAGATGTGACAGAAACTTTTCGGGAATGGGCTTATAGATGCCATTTGGAAGTATTGATCGCATAAGAGATTCTTTAGCGAAAACTTGTGTATTTGAGAAAGAAAGACAATTTCCTGACCTGTTACAGGGGTTGATCTTCAGTCTCTTCAGATGTGCCCTGGCTGGATACAGGAATCGAATCTGGAATTACTCGTCAACAGATATGCCCTGGCTGGATACAGGAATCGAATCTTCAAACTCTTCAGATGTGCCCTGGCTGGATACAGGAATCGAATCTGGAAATGTGGTCAACAGATATGCCCTGGCTAGATACAGGAGTCGAATCTGGAAATGTTGTAGTTGATAGATGTGCCCTGGCTGGATACAGGAATCGAATCTTCAAACTCTTCAGATGTGCCCTGGCTGGATACAGGAATCGAATCTGGAAATGTGGTCAACAGATATGCCCTGGCTAGATACAGGAGTCGAATCTGGAAATGTTGTAGTTGATAGATGTGCCCTGGCTGGATACAGGAATCGAATCTTCAAACTCTTCAGATGTGCCCTGGCTAGATACAGGAGTCGAGTCTGGAAACTGATCACTCTCAGATGTGCCCTGGCTAGATACATGTATCGAATCTGGAATTTGTGACAGTTAAAGGTAGTTGTCTTTAGGATTGTCTTTTTCCCTGAAAAGGCAAAAACATAAGTTGTATGCAATGTCATGATGTATGATATGCATGATGTCATGATGTTCAACATGAGATAGTGTTGTATGCACTTTATCATGTACGTAAGCAAGATGTATGAAATGTGAAATGTTTATGAGTGTATTTTTTGTCTTAGGAAAATGAATCCTTGACGATCGGCCGGGGGATTGCTCTGTGGAAGAGATACTTTGCCGAAGTTTGACGAGGGGCCTGCTGAGGACTTCAATGATGGATTCCGCTGGGGATAATGATGATAAACTCTGCTGGGGATGCCAAAAACTCCGCTAGGGATTGAAAGAACCTAGTCGAGGACGATCTTCCATGGAAAATAGCTGAGGATAACCCAGTTATAAGCCCTCGTGAGGAATAACTCTGAATAAAGTTCGGGAGAGACGTCCGTATTCTGCAGGGAACAAGCTTCCAGGATCTACTGGGGATAAGCTTTTAGACCTGCCGGGGAAAGTTGGCGACTTCACTGGGGGAAGTATTGATGAATCTTATCTTACTCTGCGGGGAGCTGAGATCATTTGGTTACATCCTTCAGTAGAATCTACCTTGGTACCTTAGCGGACAAAGCAACCAGACTGCATCAGACAATTTCACATTGCCCCTGTTTCTGATGTCACCTGTAATTAATCTTTTGTTTTATATGCAAATATTTATGAATCAGCAATTTAATGTCAAATGAACATTGGACGTTCTTCGCAAAACAAAACAGAAAAAGGAAAAAACAATGGCAATTTGTATGGACCGGTGAATTTGTATTGATTTGAACCTTGCCTGTGAATAGGTGTTTTTTGTACAAGAGGCTGACATCCTAGTAAGAGGATGCCGCCAAATAACACAGAATTTACAATTTTGAAAAGAAAACAAAACAGCTATGTGAACAATCCTACTGAGTTCCAACTATGCTATCGCCTTTATGTCTCCAAGCGTCTCATCGCTTTTCTGCCCAGTTGAAGATGAAGCTGATTGGTCGATGCCGAAATCTGAGCCAGATAGTTGATGTCGAATTCCGGATGCGAAGTGATCCAATGAGACATAGTGTTACGCTTTATCCCTAACTTTTGCCTGGACCGCCCTTTCGGGTTTTCAGTCCACCGGGATACCCATTTTTGCCCAAACCGCCTTTTCAGGTTTTCGACTTGCCGGGTGTACAGATTTTTATTCATTTCATCCCTTATTTTTGCCCGAACCCTTTTGGTTCGCCGGGAAGCCCTTATTTTGCCTAGGTATGTCAACCTAGCGGGTATTTTATTCAGGCGTAGTATCTTTTCACTATGTCTGCATTGGCGGGGTGAGGAAGGTCGTCACCATCCATGGTGGTTAGGATCATGGCTCCTCCCGAGAATACATGTTTAACCACAAATGGCCCTTCGTAAGTAGGGGTCCATTTGCCCCGGGGATCACTTTGAGGAAGGATGATGCGTTTGATTACCAGATCCCAAACTTGATACTCCTGTGGTCTGACTTTCTTCTTAAATGCCCTGATCATCCTTTTCTGATACGTCTGACCATGACAGATAGCAGTGAGTCTCTTTTCGTCAATCAGATTTAATTGATCCAGTCGAGTCTGGATCCAGTCATCTTCACTCAAGTCTGCATCCTTCATTATTCGGAGAGAGGGTATCTGGACTTCAATTGGCAAGACTGCCTCCATGCCATAGACCAAAGAGAAGGGAGTTGCCCCGGTTGACGTCCTTGCTGAGGTACGGTACCCATGAAGAGCGAACGGTAACATCTCGTGCCAATCTTTATAAGTCACTGTCGTCTTCTGCACAATTTTCTTGATATTTTTGTTAGCTGCTTCTACAACCCCATTCATCTTCGGCCGGTAGGGAGAAGAATTGTGGTGCTGTATCTTGAATTATTCGCAGAGCTCAGTGATCATCTTGTTGTTGAGATTGGTACCATTGTCCGTAATGATTCTCTCCGGGACGCCGTATCGACAGATCAGATTATGTCGAATGAAACGTGCCACGACGCTCTTGGTTACTGTGGCGTAGGAAGCTGCCTCAACCCACTTCGTGAAGTAATCGATCGCCACTAAGATGAAGCGATGCCCGTTGGTTGCCGTTGGTCGGATCTCACCGATCATATCGATGCCCCATATTACGAAAGGCCAAGGTGCCGTCAGGACGTTCAAAGGAACCGGAGGGATGTGCACCTTGTCAGCATAGATCTGGCATTTGTGACAAGTTCGAGAGTGTTGGTAACAATCAGCTTCCATTGTGGACCAGAAATATCCTGCCCTAAGGAATTTCTTTGCCATGGTGTGTCCACTGGAATGTGTTCCGAATGTACCTTCATGCAGTTCTATCATGATCTTCTCCGCTTCAGCCTTATCCACACAACGTAGCAGGGTTGAATCATGATTCCGTTTGTAGAGAATACCGTTGCTGAGGAAGAATTTTGCAGCAAACCTCCTCATGAACTTCTTGTCATTGACAGATGCGCCTTCAGGGTATTCCTGAGCTTCCAAGTACCTCTTCACCTCATGATACCAGGGTTTCTCAGTCACCTTCTCAGCCTCAAGTTCGCAGTAGTATGCCGGTTCGTCCAACTTCCAGATAATGATCCGGGGAGCCTCATTGTCCCATTTAACTTTGAACATTGAAGACATCGTAGCCAGTGCGTCTGCTAGCTGATTCTCCTCTCTTGGGAAGTGCTCAAAAGTTATTTCTTCAAAGTGGGGAAGCAAGGTTGACACATACTCCTTGTAAGGAATAAGATTTGGGTGTTTCATATCCCACTCGCCCTTGATCTGATTGATCACGAGAGCGGAATCTCCGAAGACACTCAGAAATTTGATCCTCAAGTCGATTGCAGCTTGTAACCCCATGATACATGCCTCATATTCTGCCATGTTGTTGGTGCAGTTGAAACATAATCGGGCGGTGAGTGGAGTATGCGTTCCTTTGGGAGATATGATTACAGCGCCGACGCCGTTTCCAAAAGCATTGGAGGCTCCGTCAAAATGCATAGACCATCGGGATCCTTCCTCAGGTCCTTCATCCGGTCCAGGTACTTCACAGTCAGTTACCACCATGATGTCTTCGTCCGGAAAATCAAAGTTCAATGATTGGTAATCGTCCACAGGTTGGTGTGCCAAATGATCTGCCAGTACACTTCCTTTAATTGCTTTCTGAGTTGTATACTGGATATCATATTCTGTTAAGATCATTTGCCATCTCGCTATTCTCCCAGACAGAGCAGGCTTTTCAAATATGTACTTGATGGGATCCATTTTTGAAATCAACAAGGTAGTGTGAGTCAGCATATACTGTCTCAGCCGGCGAGCAGCCCATACAAGAGCGCAGCAAGTTTTCTCAAGCAGTGAGTAACGAGACTCACAGTCGGTAAACTTTTTGCTCAAGTAATAAATAGCGTGCTCTTTTCGGCCAGACTCGTCATGCTGCCCCAGCACACACCCCATTGAGTTATCAAGTACTGTCAAGTATAGTATCAGAGGTCTCCCTTCTACTGGTGGCATAAGAATAGGTGGCTCTTGGAGGTACTCCTTTATCTTTTCAAAGGCAGCCTGACATTCATCGTTCCAACGTACTACTTGATCTTTCTTCAGTAATTTGAAGATTGGCTCACAAGTAGCAGTTAGATGTGAGATGAATCGGGCAATGTAATTCAGTCGTCCCAGGAAGCCTCTGACTTCTTTCTCTGTCTTTGGAGTCGGCATCTCTTGTATGGCTTTTACCTTGGCAGGGTCCACCTGAATACCTTTATCACTTACAATGAAACCTAGCAATTTTCCGGATCTTACCCCAAAGGTGCATTTGTTGGGATTCAACCTCAGCTTGTATAACTTGAGTCGGTCAAACAACTTCCTCAGATGGTCAAGGTGCTCCTCCTCAGTTTGAGACCTTGCAATCATGTCATCAACGTATACCTCAATCTCATGATGGATCATATCAAGAAATAAGGCAACCATGGCACGTTGATAGGTTGCCCCAGCATTTTTCAATCCGAATGCCATGACCTTGTAACAGAAAGTGCCCCACTGAGTCACAAAGGTAGTTTTCTCCATATCCTCTGGAGCCATATTGATCTGATTAAACCCTGAAAAACCATCCATGAAGGAGAAAACCTTGTGTTGAGCAGTATTATCAACAAGGACGTCAATGTGAGGTAGCGGAAAGTCATCCTTGGGGCTGGCCCTGTTCAAATCCCTGTAGTCGACACACATTCTGACTTTACCGTCCTTCTTCGGTACTGGAACCACATTGGCAACCCACTGAGGGTAAGAAGTTACTGCTAGAAACCCGGTGTCGAATTGCTTCATAACCTCAGCCTTGATCTTTTCAGACATCTCTGGGCGCATACGGCGGACCTTTTGCTTTACCGGAGGACAGTCTTCCTTGGTTGGCAGGTGATGAACCACGATGTCGGCATCCAAACCAGGCATATCTTCATAGGACCAAGCAAATATCTCCATGTAATCCTGTAGCATCTGGATCAATCGTTGCTTCACGCTGAGCTCTAGATTGGCACCAATCTTGACCTCTCTCTTATCTGTCTCAGTGCCCAGGTTAATTGTTTCCACCGGCTCTTCATGTGGTTGAATAGCCCTCTCTTCCTGGAGCAGCAGTCTTGCGAGTTCACCAGGCACTTCGCAATCATCTTCACCTTCGTCCTTGGCCAAGTTGATCGGATTCTCGAAGTCATAACTGGCGGTAGCAGAGCTGTTGCCAGTGGGATCCAGAGTGGATTGAAACCTGTATAAGTGAGTGTGTGTAAATATAGCTGTTTTGCAATATATATAACACAGAAAGAAAAAGAGCACAAGATTTGAAATGCAACAAACGTCCAATGTTTTGATTGATGATATATGGAAATGTCATACAAAAAGCCCTCACAAATGGAGCTACGATGCCCCGGGTAGGACACCGAGCCAATAAAAGTTTTAACACATTATTTGTTACAAATTGGAAATCAAAAGAAATTAATTACTGCGTGACAAATGTGATAGGTGTAAAATCCTTTGCCGTCCAGTTGCTCGGTCCGTTGCTGGTAGTCGGGTAGATCCAACTGTCAAACTCTGCTTCCTCTACATCCTCCTCAATAGCATTCACCCTTGGGTTGGAGATAAACACCGGAGCCTTTCTGATCTTTTCCTTGCGCACAGCCCTCTGAGCCTCTGCAGTAAAGCCCAACCCAAACTTGTCATTCTTTTGAGTGAAGTCAGGAAGCTGACCCCAGTTTGCACAATTGCCTTTCTCGATTACAGCCCGGGCATCCCTTAAGGACGCCATCTTCAACGGAAAGTCTTTTTCAACCACTGCCTCAGCCGATGCCAACACTGGAGGTACTTCCTCAAAATGTTGAAAAGGGGTTTCAATAAACTCCCCGTCCATCTCGATATATCAGAATGAATTCAAGTGACTCACCATGTATTCCTCCTCACCCTGCACAGTAACAATCTTCCCTTTAACAGGGTATTTGAGCTTTTGGTGTAAAGTGGAGGTTACTGCCCCAGCTTTGTGAATCCAGGGTCGACCCAACAAGCAGGAGTAAGACGGACGAATATCCATTACATAGAACGTTGAGTCGAAAACTTGGGAACCCACACGAATAGGAATGTCTACCTCACCGTGCACCATCCTCTTAGAACCGTCGAAGGCTCTAACAATGATGTTACTAGGTTTTAACTCCAGACCCTCACAATCCAAGCGGTCCAATGCCTTCTTGGGTAAAACATTCAGGGAAGAGCCGGTATCCACTAACACGTGTGCGAGAGTAGTGCCCCTGCACTCTATAGAGACGTGCAGGGCATCATTGTGATTTTTCCTTTTGGCGGTAAGGTCAGCATCTGAGAACCCTAAGCCATTGTCAGCCGTCAAATTAGCCACACAGTCGGTGAATTGATTCGCGGAGGTCTCTTGCGGCACATGGGCCGTTTTCAGAAATGAAATCAGGGCTTTTGCTTGGGCCTCTGAGCATAACAGCAATGATAGCATAGAGATTTTGGAGGGAGTATGCCCCAACTGTTCAACAATGTTGAAGTCACTTTTTCTGATAATTTTAAGAATTTCCTCCATTTCTTGTTGGGAGGCTTCCACAGCAGTCTTCTTTTTTGGTGCCTCCGTCCTGGCAGGCAAATCGGTAGCAACTTCTTTGCCCCGAGTATCAGAAGACTCGGCGGCAGTAGTAGACACAGGAACTTGAACTGGAACATGCACACTTGCGGGTGTGATGGTGAGAGGTTTTCGGATAACTGGAGGTGCAATGTCAGGCGAGAAGAGCCTACCACTGCGGGTAATCTTTGCGGGACCAGTGATATTACTGATACTGGTATTGGTGTTGAACTCCTGCTTCACCCCAAGCACATACACGTCGGCTCCATAATGCCATGGAACAGCTTTATCAGACTCATACGGGAGAGGCCCCGGGACAGTAATAGTGATGGGTGCAACAGACATAATTTGGACTGGTTTCTTTACGAGAGCTTTGGCAGGATTGTAGATTGTGACAACAGATATTTCTTCAATTGGAACAAACGGAACAGCAGTTTTCTTGAACAGAATTTCCTTGCTATCCATCAGGCTTTGGATGCCTGATTTCAGCAGTGGACAACCGGTGGGGATAACAGCACACAGGAGGCAACCCTTACTACAACCCGGAAATAAACCGGCTAGTAGTAAGTTCCTCTTAACAGTCAAAAGAGGGGTAACAACTTCATTCACCCAAACAGCATACAACTCTTCCTCAATGGCATTTACTCTATGCTGGGGCATAGGAGCAGTTACAACATTTGGTCTCTCAGGCGCTTCAAACTGAATTTCCTTCGCGTCGATAAGATCTTGCACTTTGTTTCTCAAGGCCCAGCAATCGTCAGTAGTGTGCCCGGGACTATCAGAATGATAAGCACACCAGGCATTTGGGTTATACTTAGGAGACGCAGTATTCACAACTTTAGGAGCTTCTTTGGTGGTAACCAAATTGGTTGATAACAGTTGGGGTAAAATTTGAGATAAGGTCATACTCAGCCGAGTATACTGCCTCTTGGGCCTTTCACTTCTTTGTTGATTGTACTGCTGAGGAGCAGCAGCAGGTTTTGAAATGACCAAAGCATTGACGGCTTGGCGACTTTCGGGCTTGACTTGTCTTCTAGGACCATAGACGGCACTTGCTTCTTTCTTAAAGGGCCTCTTCTCAGTACTTGTAGCAACACCCTTCTGAATCTTTCCTGACTTGATGCCAACTTCTATTCTTTCTCCCGTTAAGATCAAATCGATAAACCCCGCGGAAGAGTTACCAATCAGATGACTGAAAAAGGGCCCAGATAAGGTCCCTAAAAACATATCAACAAGTTCACGATCAGTTAAAGGAGGCTGCACCCTGCCAGCCAAATCCGTCCATTTTTGTGCGTATTCTTTGAATCCCTCACTTGTTCCTAGTGACATACCCTGAAGTTGGGTACGAGTAGGAGCAAGATCAGAATTATATTGGTATTGTTTGTAAAAAGCGGTGGCCAAATCTTCCCAATTTCTGACAATGGTTCCTTCTAGTTGATAAAACCACTCCAACTGAGCTCCCGAAAGGCTGTCTTGAAAGAAGTGAACCCAGAGGTTTTTATCTGCCGTATAGGGTTGAATCTTTCTCACGTAGGACCTGAGATGCATTTTGGGACAGGACAGCCCATCATACCTCACAAACACTGGCACTTTGAATTTTGGGGGAATCACAATCCCGGCAACCAAACCCAAGTCTTCAAAATCCAAACCCGGTACCCTTTGTAGTTCCATGGCGGCCAATCTGTCTTCTAACCCTTTGTATTTATCATCAGCTGGAGGGTATTGCTGATCAGTATAATCTTCATCCTCTTCGACCTCTTCTTCTTCCGCATCAGACTCGGAAGGTACCGCCGGTCCACCTCCTTTACTGGTTCCTTCATCAGAAGTAGGAGGAAATTCAAGCACTCTTCGAGCTTCTCCGTCAAATCTTCTCCCCAAAGTAGCCACCCCGAGCCTCTTTTTCTTCTTCTTTACTGGGTCCTTATTCCCCAGCAAGGTCTTGAGATCCTCCTGACCTTTAGCCAAAGTTGTCAGGAGTTGCTGGAACTGTGCATTCTGAGCTTGTAGGTCTTTGACTGTTTGCTCGAGATCCATTCTACTGAAATAAACAGCAGACAGATAAGGAAACCTGGAGTGAGACCTGCTTATGCACATGATGAATGGTATGCTTATGTATGCAATGCATTCAAGGATTTAGACCATTCAAAGTTGTTTTAGACAAAGAAGAACGCACGTCATATTAATAAGAAGAAATTTGTTAGTACATAAATGCCCCATGGGCCAAATATTACAAAATAAACTTCTTAAGGCAGAAAGACATTGCGCATCCTCTTTGGTGCGATGTAGGTATTGAGGGCCTCTTGCTCGTGGAGTCGGCGGGTAAGCTCTAGAACCTTCTTCTCACTGGCGTAGAAGCTAGATTCAAAAGTGTTCCGTTCCTCCTTGAGCTGAATCCAACTTTTCTGCATTTCCTCCCATGATGTAGGCATGTCTGGATGTAGGATGGTGTAGGGAACCTTTCCTTCATTGACGGGCTCTTTAATCACTGGGAGTACATGAGGATAAGGCATCATTAGACTTTGGGCTCGGGCTCGTACCCACTTGAGATAGGGCTCAAGAGGGATGGAGTTCTTGTGTCCCAGAGTCTTGCTATCAACCTTGTTGAGTTTTCCCCAAGCTCTGATGAATCTTTGGCGAAGTTCTTGCGCATCGTTGTCGAAGTCAAAAACTAGGCTAGGAATCAACATATCATGAGGGCCATCCCTCCGTGCATATCCAAATTGCCTCAAAGCTAGGCAAGGGTTGTAGGTGATACCTCCCCTAATTCCAAGTAAAGGAACATTAGGAAATTCTCCGCAACGATCGACAATGATGACATTTTCTCTGGACCGAGAACACCAATGCACATCAGAATGAGTAAGAGTCATCAACCGTTGGGACCACCTTGAACCTTGTTCATTCTTCAAGACAGATTGTGGAAGGTGCGAAATAAACCACCTTGCAAGGAGAGGAGTACATCACATGAGAACACCCCTCTTTCTCATTGTTCGTGTGTAAAATGAGTGAAGGATGTCCCCAAGCAATGTTGGTATCAGATTTCTGGACAAGAAGATTTTGACAGCGTTGACATCTACCAATTGGTCAGGATTTGGGAACAAGACCAACCCATAGATAAGGAGTGCCACAATCTCTTCAAAGGCTTGTAGGTCCAATGAGTTCCAACATTCTTGTGCCTTCTCAAACAAGAATTTTGCTAAGAATCCTTTGACGCCGCTTCTGGTTTCCCACTGCCCCTTGATGTCGGATGGTTGTAGATGTAATGCTCGAGCAACATCTTCCGGCTTTGGTTCCTTTTCCGTACCGTTGAAAGGTAGTTGATTAAGGATAGGAATTCTCAGGAGTTGAGAAAACTCCTCCAAAGTGGGTACCAACTGATAATCAGGGAAAGTGAAACAGTGGTGAAAAGGGTCAAAGAACTGGAGTAGCACTTTCATCAGGTCTTCTTCAATGTTGGTGTTGACTAGGCTAAGCAGTCTACCATGTCTTTCACTGAAGGATGAGTTTTCCAGAATTCTTGAGGTGAGCTCCTTGAGTTGAGGAGAGATTCTCACAAGGTTGACTTGAATGGTATTTCTGCGAGGAATTTCCATGTCCTACAAAACAAGAACAAAGATGAAGATCCAACACCCTTGAAATGGTTAGAGAATGCATATGATGCTTCATGATGTTTATGATGTATGCACAAAACATATGTACAAGCAAATCACACCAAACCCTAGTTTCAGGCTTGCATGGGGTTTCATAGGTAAGTACCCTCTTGAGTGTAGTTGGCTTAAAAACCTGTCCTATAAATAGTAACCGGGTTCTAAGGAGCTCAATATCCTTGGATTGTTTTCAATGTTCATTGTTTTGGTTTAGCCACTTAACTAGTGACCAAAATATTCCAAGAAAACAACCCTCAATGAGTGTAGTATCGAGTATCTACCAACTTCGGACTGCACCAAAGCCGGTCATCTCACTACCCCTAATAAAAGGCCAAGATGGTCAAGTAAGGTTCTAGGTCATTAGTGCTTAGTGACATCACTCAGCGGCCCCGTACTCTCCTTGATTGAACTCAAGGGTTACCGGTACTCACAAATATGTCGCACTAATATAGCTATTGCTTAGACCGTGTCGGTATACCCCGCACCGTTTCCACAATATATTGCTATCTATGAATGTTTCCCAAAATCCGGGTGTAGGATTGCAAACCCAAACAATAGAGCCAAGATATAAAGCAATCAATTCAAACAATTAGTCATGCAAGAGGGTGATCTAAGCCCTAAGGTTACTCCACTTTTAAAAATGTCCCCAGCAGAGTCGCCAGTTCTGTGATACGGTGGGAGAACTGACAATGGTTTTGCGTTTGTTTTTTGCAAATGTTTCGGTTGAGCAAGAGTCGCCACCGACTTTTTGTTTTATCCTAAGGAAAGGTTTAAAAAGCACAGCAAAAAACCTTTGAGATTTTTCTTGGGTTCGGGGAGTAGATTATAGAAAGGGAAGGTATTAGCACCCTTTCTATCCATGGTTATCCATGGGCTCTTAGTTACTTGCTTAGATCACTTGCCTTTTGTTTTCAATTGTTTTAAATGGTGCTTGTGTGTGTGGGTTTGAAAATATTTTGAAAAGAAGCCAATGTGGTGGCAACCTTTGTAATGATCCATGTTGGGATGTATACAAAGGTGTATGTCTTTTGAAAAGGTTTTTATTTGTTTTTGAAAGTTTGTTTTGAAAGTGTTGTGAGGTGTGTTTTTTTAGAAAATAGGCAAATGTTTTGTCTTTGCAAGTTCGATTCAAGTAACTAAGAGTTTATCTACTCCTAAATTTCTCAAAGACTATTGCTATGTTTTAACCCTTTTCATAAGTTTGTTCCACCATTGTATTTGGTGGACAATCTCATGTTTAGGATGTGAAAGGGACGGGCGCGGGTCATCGTTTGGACCATAATTGCAATGGTGCCAAGTATCTTTGGGCATTTTCTTTAAGGGACTTGGTCATTTGTTTGGCAACATTTTGAAAAGTATTATCGAGGGACTATGATCATTTGATTTGTTTATTTTGCCCAAAGAGACCTAACATGCAATATGGCCCATTTATTTGAAGGCAACAAAGTGGAATACCCTAGGGGGTGCAAGTGTGATTTGTGTGTCCGTTTTCATGCTTGTTTGTCTTGAGATTAGGTCATAACTATTTTGTTCATTTTATTCGCATATAAACCCTAATTCTAGCATTGTACATTTAGAAAGCGATAAAGTGCGAAATTTAAACTCCTACGCTATTACAACACAAGAATATAGGGAGGAGGGTACAATGTTTCAAATGGGGATTTTGACAAGGAATTTAAACCTAAAACTATTACATCAATTTTGAATTTGTATAATTTAATTAAATTGCATAAATAAAATAGAAATAGAACAAATATGCAAGAATGTAAAAAAGGTTTTTTATATGTATGAAAAAAAAGATTATTTATGTAAAATGAAAATAAAATAAAAAGATATTATTTTTTGGAGTATTTTTGAATTTAGGGCAAAACCCTAATTTTCATTAAATGAAATGTATTATTATTTAATTTAATACAAATATTTATTTATTATGTACAAAATAAAATAAAGATGAAGTATATTTGTAAAAATGATTTTTTAGTGTTTAATATTAATAAAATAAAATATGTATATTTTTAGTATTTTATTCTAAGTATATTAATAAATATATATATTTATGTATTAAATTCTAAATATGTATTATATATAAAAAATAATAATATTTAATATTTAATAAAAAAGTAATTTTTCTATAAAATATTTTCAGAAAGTAAAACAAAAATAAAAATGTATAGAAATGCATTTATACCATTTTTTTAGTATTTTAAACAATATATATATATATATATATATATATATATATATATATATATATATATATATATATATATATATATATATATATATATATATATATATATATATATATATATATATATATATATATATATATATATATATATATATATATATATATATATATATATATATATATATATATATATATATATATATATATATATATATATATATATATATATCTATTTATGTATAAACTAAAAGATAGTAAAATAAATGCCTAACAAAATAAAAAATGGTGAGAAATTTTTTTTTTATATTTTTAATGTCATGAGAAAAAAATAAACAAAGTCAATCAAAAAAGAAAAAGTCAAAAAGTCAAAGAAATAAGCAAATGGGCCTTGGGGGTGTAAAAGCAATTATGTGGTGCAAATAAGAAAAATATTCCAGGCCCAGCCCAGAAGACCTGTCTTCAACCTCCAGCAAACAATGTTTGAAAAATACGCGCGCCTCTTGCTTCAACATCAAGATCCTGATTCTTTGATTTTTTGAACAAACTTCCAACACAAAAAATGTAAAGCATCATCTCACGATTTCATACATATAAAGAACATGATCTAACTCTCAGAAATGAGAGAGAATTTCTTCTCTCCCAATTTTTAACCTAATTTTTGTTCAAAGTTCAGGCATCAAATTCTTGCAACACACATAATATAAATAAAATCTAACTATATGGGCATGTTCAGGGCAATGATTATGACATATTCTCTTCACAAACCTAAAGCTAACAATGCCTAATAAGAGAGATACAAATTCAAAAACTTACCTGTTCAGTTGAAGTTCAATCTGGCAATGTAGGAACTTTCAGTGCAAGGTGATGATTGGAAAAGCTTCCTTGAGGTCCAGGGATGCTATTCCAATGTTTACTTTGTCTTGAAAGCTTCTGAATCGAGCTAGAGAACTTCACTTGCAAGTCAGAAATGTGAAAATGGTGGAACCAGTTAGAGGGATTACAGGTCGTGTTTTTTCTTTTGGTTAGCTTGCATAGATGTTAGGGGATGTATGTGAACTGGTTTGGGCAAGAATGCTTGAAGGGATTGAGAGATGATACTCAAACTGCAGGCCTTGCCCTGTTTTTGTAGTTTGAGAGTGATTCTGAGATTGAGGGTGTTTTGAAGGCTAAGGGCTCGTGTATTAGCTTGGTTGTGTTGTGTGGAATGTGTTTGATAAGTTTGTCTAAGTGTTCTTGAGCTGATATGGTAGTTGGTATGTGTTATGGCACTTTTCTTCAACTTTAAGCAACAAATGTCAACTTGTGTTTCTAGGTCAGTAGAGGACCCCTAATGAGCTGCATAAACTCTCCTTGATCAGAGTGATTTGTCCATAATCTTGTGCTAAAGAGATTTGATATGTACCTTCTTGATTTACCAATTGACATAAAGTATGACTTTTCAAAAATGGCTATTTTGCTTTATCTAAAAATGGATTAAACTTGCATACAATGTCCAAACTCATAGAACAACACCTTGGCACAAAGGATTGGCATTAAATTATGGAGTGTAGATGAGATAAAAGGCCTGTAATCTAGCTTAAGGCATGCTGAGTTCAAATTGCAAGGTTATGGACATGTAACTTGGTCATGAACAAAGTGAGTTTTTGCCATATTGAAAAATTCGATTCTCCCTAACCATGAGGTTGTTTGAGAAGTTCTTGGACATTTTGGAAAGCTTGGAATGTGTACTACAATCCATATTTGAAGTGCAATTTGAAATTCCAAGTGGAAGTGTATGGAAAATGGCCTTGAAGTGGGGTAGAAAACCTTGTCAAAATAGGTCAAAAATTCACTAAGTTAAGAATGGTTTAGTGCCCTTATTAAAAAATTTGTACCTTGAGATACAAGCTTCAAATGGGAAAACTTTGTGAATCAAAGTTGTAGATTATGCAACAAGCTACAACTTTCATGTTTTGACTTTTGTTTGAATCCCAATGAAACTTGGTGAAAAAGTGGGGCAAAGTTGGGAAAAAATTAGGGTTTTCCATAACTTAGAAAAATTCTAAGTTATGAAAAATTCCATTTCAAACCCTAATTTGCATTTCTTGGTTTCTTGGTGAACAAGTTTCATGATTTGGCATGTTTTGATGAAAAATGAATCTTGACTCTTGATTTTGACCAAAAAGTCAAAGTTTGACTTTTCAGTATACAGTCAAAATTGATCAATTGACTGTGAAATTCAACTATCAATCTTGTGTACTTGGGATCTTTTGAGTTTGTTGAGCATGTCAAGATAATTCCATGGGGTCCTTGAGTCCATATGTGATCTTGGTTTGCCATTGTCTAGGTCAAACAGTCAAAAATTGCCTTTGTGTAGTCAAAACCCTAAAAATGACCATTTTGCCCTTTTGGTGATCTGATCAAATTTCTTGTGGAATTATGATCCAAACTTGATCAAATAGTCCATGTGAGTTCATAATGTTGATGTGGGTCAATTTTCATGAGATTTGACTGTCAATTGGCCACAGTTGACTTTTTCCCCAATACAGTTGATTTCTAGGTCAACTGTCTAATTGACTGGGCAAAACTTGGAATCAAGACTTGAAACTTGGTATGGATAAACTTGGGAGTTCAATATGAAGCATGAAAGTCATCTTAGGCATTTTAGGTCAAAACCTCTTTGTTCAAACACAAACCCTGATTTGAGTCCCCAGTGCAAGGAGAAGTCTTGAGCAGAGGAGACCCTAACTGGATCTTGAGCTCCAAGGGTTTTGTGATGAGAAAATGTTTGAGGAAATGGGAGGGCAAATTTTGGGGTACAACACACCCCCCGGTCTTCCTTTTTAATTTTATAATTAATTCATCCATTTAATCCAAAATATTATTAATTAAGCCTTTAATTAATTTAATAATTAAATTCCTAATTATTTAACACTTGGATTAATTTGGGGTGTCACAACTCTCCCCAACTAAAAGAGTTTTCGTCCTCGAAAACATACCTTAGACGAACAGTTCGGGATACGAGTCCTTCATCTGACTCTCCAGCTCCCAAGTGACATTTCCATCTGCTGGTCCTCCCCAAGCCACTCTTACCAACGCGATCTCCTTGCCTCGCAACTGTTTCAACTTCCGATCCTCAATTCTCGCAGGTACCGCTTCCACAGTCAAATTCTCTCGTACCTGTATATTGTCTACCCGAATCTCATGAGACGGATCATCAATGTACTTCCTTAGCTGAGATACATGAAAAACATCATGCAAATTTGCAAGTGACGGCGGCAAAGCAATCTGATAAGCAACTTTCCCAACTCTCTTGGTAATCTGAAACAGACCAATAAAACATGGAGTCAACTTCTTTGACTTCAAAGCTCGACCAATACCAGTCATCGGAGTAACTCGTATAAAAACATGTTCTCCTTCGCTAAACTCAAGATCTTTCCTCCTCTTATCGTGATAACTTTTCTGACGACTCTGAGAAGTCCTCATCTTCTCTTGAATCATCTTAATCTTTTCCGAAGTCTGTTGGACAATTTTTGGTCCAATCACAGCACTCTCTCCAGATTCATACCAACACAACGGTGTCCGACACCTCCTACCATACAATGCCTCAAACGAAGCCATACCAATGCTCGAATGAAAACTATTGTTGTAGGTAAACTCAATCAATGGTAGATAACTATCCCAAGCTCCACCTTTCTCCAACACACAAGCTCTTAACAAATCTTCCAACGACTGAATCGTTCTCTCCGTCTGACCATCTGTCTGTGGATGATAAGCGAAACTCAAACGCAACTTAGTACCCAAAGCTTCTTGCAATCCCGTCCAAAATTTAGATGTAAACCTCGGATCTCGATCCGACACAATACTAGAAGGAATACCGTGCAAACTCACAATATTCTCAACATACAATTCTGCCAACCTTTCCATCGGATAATCCAGTCTTGTCAGAATAAAGTGAGCAGATTTCGTCAACTGATCAACAATAACCCAGATAGAATCACAATTCTTCGATGTCCTTGGCAAACCAGACATAAAATCCATAGAGATTCCATCCCATTTCCATTCCAGAACAAACAACGGTTCCATCAATCCTGACGGTTTCGGATGCTCAATCTTCGACTTCTGACAAACCAAACAAGCATACACAAACTCAGCAATTTCCTTTTTCATTCCCGGCCACCAAAACAACTTCTTCAAATCATGGTAAATTTTAGTAGCACCAGGATGAATACTCAATCCACTACGATGTCCTTCTTCCAAAATAATCTTCCTAATCTCTGCAACATCCGGAACACACACCCTATTACCAAATCTCATAACACCATTCTCATCAATCCGGAACTCGCCTCCTTGACCTTGGTTGATCAATGTCAATTTATCAACTAACCCAACATCGGACTTCTGTCCATTTCGAATTTCTTCCAGAATACCACTAGTCAGTTTCAACATACCCAATTTCACACTATTCGGATTAGTTTCACATACCAAACTTAAATCTATGAACTGCTCAACCAAATCTAACTCACGGACCATTAACATCGACATATGCAAGGACTTCCTACTCAAGGCATCCGCAACAACGTTTGCCTTACCAGGATGGTAATTCAAACCGAAATCATAATCCTTTAGAAATTCTAACCATCTCCTCTGCCTCATATTCAACTCTTTCTGATCAAAGAGATACCTCAGACTTTTGTGATCACTGAACACCTCAAACCGAGAACCATATAAATAATGCCTCCACAACTTCAAAACAAACACAACAGCTGCCAACTCCAAATCATGAGTCGGATAATTCCTTTCATGTACTTTCAATTGTCTCGAAGCATAAGCCACCACCTGCCTATCTTTCATCAACACACCACCTAATCCCATTAATGATGCGTCACAATACACAACAAAAGACTTAGTCGGATTTGGCAAAATCAAGATCGGAGCACTTGTCAACCTCCTCTTCAGCTCTTGAAATCCTTTCTCACATTCAACATCCCAAACAAACATATGACCCTTCCTGGTCAACTTAGTCAACGGTAACGCTAATTTGGAAAATCCTTCTATAAACTTCCTGTAATAACCTGCAAGACCCAGAAAACTACGGATCTTAGAAGCATTCTTCGGCGCTTCCCACTGAGATACTGCTTCTACCTTCGTAGGATCCACAACAATTCCATTCTTGGAAATTACATGGCCAAGAAAACTTACTTCACTTAACCAGAATTCACACTTGGACAACTTCGCATAAAGCTTCTTCTCTTTCAACAATTCCAACACAACTCTGAGATGTTCTGCATGCTCTTCATCGCTCTTCGAATAAATTAGAATATCATCAATGAACACCACCACAAACTTATCAAGATACGGATGAAATATCCTGTTCATATACTCCATGAAAACACCAGGGGCATTAGTAACTCCAAACGGCATAACAGAATACTCGTAATGTCCATACCTCGTTCTAAATGTGGTTTTCTGAATATCTTCCGACTTCACATGAATCTGATGATATCCAGATCTCAGATCAATCTTACTAAATACACAAGCTCCAACTAGTTGATCCATCAAATCATCGATCCTCGGCAAAGGATACCGATTATTGATTGTAACTTTATTCAGTTGTCTGTAATCAACACATAATCTCATTGAACCTTCTTTCTTCTTAACCAACAACACCGGAGCACCCCACGGAGAAACACTCGGACGAATAAACTGCTTCTCAAGTAACTCCTCCAACTATTTCTTTAACTCCACTAATTCAGATACCGACATACAGTAAGGCGCCATCGACACCGGACTAGTTCCAGGAATCAAATCTATAGTAAATTCTACCTCCCTCTCAGGTGGCAATTCACTAACGTCTTCCGGAAACACCTCTGGAAATTCATTCACCACTGGCAATCCATCACTCTTTGCTTTTACCTCCGCTTCTATTGCAGAATACAACATAAATACCACAACACCATCTTTCACAGCTAGGTTCATCTGTTTAACCGACATAGTCACATCTTCGACACCAACCTCTTCAGGAAAAATAACCGTCTTCGCAAAACAGTTGATATGAACCTGGTTGAATTCCAACCAGTTCATTCCAAGGATGATATCAAGTTGTTCTAACGGTTGGCACACTAAATCCATACCGAAACCCCTACCAAAAATCACAATAGGACAATTCCTACAAACATACGAAGTAGTCACTGAACCCGACGCAGGAGTATCAATAACCATACTTCCATCCATATTAGAAATTTCCAAATTCAATCTTTTAGCACAATCCAAAGCAATAAAAGAATGCGTAGCTCCAGTATCAATAATCACAATCAAAGGTATGTCATTAATAAAACATGTACCTTTAATCAGCCGATCATCTGGCTTAGTCTCTGACCCAGACAATGCAAACACTTTACCACCAGCTTGCTCCTTCTTGGGTTTTGTACACTGAGGACGAGTATGACCTTCTTCACCACAGTTGTAACAAGTCACCACTCTTACTCTGCAATCATTGGCCACATGGCCGAGTTTCCCACACTTGAAACACTTCTTTGCATCATTCTTGCACTCATTAACTTTATGCCCCATTTCCCCACATCTGTAACACTTAATGGAAGAACCAAAGTCTCCCCCACTAGGCTTCCTCCAACCACCAGATTTCTGATTACTTCTATCATAAGGCTTACCACGATCCATCTGTTGCTTACCCTTCATATCAACATACCCTCGAGCATTCGACTTAGTGCTAGCAAGATCCTCCTCTAAAATCCTACTACAGTCAACCAGATCAGGAAATCTTCGGATACGCTGATACCGAATACCCTGCTTAATCTCATCACGAAGACCATTCTCAAACTTGATACATTTGGAAAATTCTCCATCTGCATCGTTAGTATAATGAGCATAATACTTCGCTAACTCAGTAAACTTTGAAGCATACTCACTGACAGTCTTGTTACCCTGCTTGAGTTCCAGAAACTCAATCTCCTTCTTGCCTCTGATGTCCTCAGGAAAGTACTTCTTCAGAAAAGCCCTCCTGAACACAGCCCAAGTCAATGCAATACCATCTTCTTCCATTTCAGTTCTGGTAGCAACTCACCAGTCATCAGCTTCCTCTGCTAACATGTGAGTTCCGTATCTCACCTTCAGCCCTTCAGCACAGTCAATTACTCTGAAGATCCTATCGATCTCCTTCAACCACTTCTGAGCACCTTCGGGATCATGTGCACCCTTGAACAACGGAGGATTATTCCTCTGAAAATTCCCCAATTATTGGTCAGCACCAATCACAGCTTCCTGCTGGTTCCCTCCGAGTACTCCAGCCAACATTCCCAATGCTTCAGCAAGAGCATCGTCGTTTCTTCCGTTACCTCTTCCGGCCATTGTTCTGTAGCATTACAAAACAACCTCATCGACACACAAGTATCGACAGTGTCATCTTACACTAGTCGAATACAAAAGGGATAACAACACAAGACAAGACCGACTATGCTCTGATACCACTATTGTAACACCCCTTCTAAATAACCCGCGAATATATTAATTAAATCAGAGTAACATGGAAAATAGGGATGTCACAATTCAAGATAAATATAAAAACCTCAAATCTACAGTTATCGTGCTTTACTGAAGGAATTATTAAGATAAATATTCAAATCAATATCATGTTCTACACAGCGGAAATGTCTCAAAATCGGAATAACTTCATTTCATAAGTATTCCCAACATAAATTAAACAATAGAGTATAAAATAAAACTCACCAGTCAAACGTTTCCCCCAGTGTTACAACCTATCAGAGCACGACACTGACACGTGGACTTAAAGTAACATAACTCTAGAGCCATCCTCACCAACTCCTGAGCTGCTAACTTTAATCTGAAATTGTAAAGTAAGGGTGAGATCTCTCATAATTAACATGCATTATAAGCTTCTCAATCAACATTATATTACAAGCATATTATTTCACCCATTTTAGCATAAATTCAGATTCAACACACAGTTCCAATCATACAAGTCATTATGCACAAATCAATAATCAACCAAAGAATGGTAACACTGGAAGACATCCTAACATGTTACAATTCCATGCAAACACAAATGCAGACACAATGCATGTGGTACCAACACGTGACCAAGTCACCCAACACTGATCCATCATCAACCGGATACAACAACACTTATCCATCATCAACCGGATACAACAACCATCGATTCGTCCATAAACGCTCGGACACGAATCCAGCCTAACCATCCATCATTACCCGGGTATCGGTTAACGGCAATACAAGTCAAATTCCACACAATGGGAATTAACTTCACCAAAACAATGCATATGCATGCACATCACCAGCATGCAACATCAAATCAACGGAATATGATCACAACATAATTCCAAATAGTGCCAAAACCAATATATCACATGATCACATCTCAATCATAATGGATATTAGGCACAACACATAAGTATCGATTCTCATTCACCAAATCAGAACAATTTACAAATAATTCTACATCATTCTCAAAATACCAAAGTTTACAAAAATCGGGAATTCGACTCTTTTTAAAATAATTTTCATAAAATAATATTTTTCTTATTTTATAAGATAGTATTTTTAATTTAAGAAATACTCCCAAAAACGGCACTCAAATCGGACTTACGGTTTGAAAGTTATGAATTTTCAAAGTTTAATATTTTTCAAAAAGTTACAGCAGAACCCGGTTCCTACATATGCAGGAACCGGTTCATGCGAAGTCCTAAAATCACCCTTCTGGAAAATGTATGGGAACCCGGTTCCTACCTATACAGGAACCGGTTCCTACGACTAATTTTTCCGGTTTTTACAACTTCGCACAGTGGAACCCGGTTCCTCCCCACTGGGAACCGGTTCCCACGACCTGCAGAGTCAAAAACTGCTATTTTGACAGCATTTTGTATCTCAATCCATTCCTTTTCATTCCCATACGAATGACCACATCCATTAACACCATAATCACCCAAGTAACATCAACATAATGTCAAATAACATAATTCAACCATTCCTAACAATCCTATATCATGCAATTGGTTCAATTCCACACAATTTAACAACATTAGGGACAAATTCTACAACCTAGAAAATCCTAAATTGAGATTCCTAACATGCTTAATCAATTCTATTGATCCCAAAGTCTATAAGTCATAGTAATTAATCGAAATCACCCCTTACCTCGCGATGATCCTTCGAATTCACGGCGTTTGGCTTTTTCCTCTCTTCTCTTCTCTTCTCCAATTTCACGTACAATGACTTTTTCCCAAATAACTTCTTTTTCTTTTCCTTTTTATCCTTCTTTTTATATTCCTATTATTATTTGCCAAATAATAGTAATAAATTAGTTATTATTTAGTAGAGTTTTTTACTTTACACACCTCTAATTCAACCTTACACCCCCGGTCTTCCTTTTTAATTTCATAATTAATTCATCCATTTAATCCAAAATATTATTAATTAAGCCTTTAATTAATTTAATAATTAAATTCCTAATTATTTAACACTTGAATTAATTTGGGGTGTCACAAGTTTTATAGAATTGTATAAGTTGTGGTTTTTGCACAATACATATGGTTTTTGCACATTTGAGTTTCTTGATTTTTTTGCTGATGTTAATTGTTATTATTTATTGTCAGGCAATGTGATTTTGGTGTTGTCTACTGAAGATTTTATATTGGTAATTTAAGTTTGGAAACTTATAAATAGTTGAATATTTTTATATATTTTGTGAATAATATGTAATTGTAAGTTTTGAAAAAAGACTTATAAATAGGTAAATATTGTTATATATTTTGTGAAGAGTTTGTAATTGTAAGTTTGTTTGTTGTAATACAATACAAGTTTGCAATACAATTGTTCAATTTGTAAGTTTGTTGTGAAAAATATGAAAACATCGACCTAGATGTGGGAATTTTTTTTATTAATAACCATGTATTAAAAAAATATTTCGTAAATAACCGGGTTTCGGAAAAAATTACGCAAATAACCATGTTTGAGATGGCTCCACAAAGGAGGAGCCATCTCAATTGGCGCATGCACCTCCTTTTTTAAGGGAGGCGCCATCCCACTTGGCGCCTAAGTGCTTAGGGCATGCCCTAAGCCAAGTGAGATGGCGCCTATGTACAAAATTAGGGCAAAATTTTTTTTTTTATTTTCTTTCCTGTGCGTTGCCTATTAGACAGAGATCAACAAAATGGATTTTTTATTTAAAAAAAAATAATTACATTCAACTGTTTTACATTAAAAGAACAGTAAAAAAAATGGATACAAAAAATACTGGGAAAAAAAAAGATACATCAGTGATCCCCCGGAACCCGGTAATGACCCCCGGTTCCGCATCCCCGTCCTCGCCTTTCTCTTGCTGGGTGCCGTCGCGTTTCCATTCTTTGTTTCATGCAAGGCCATTGGAGTTGATGGGTGGAGTCTTAAACAAAACATTTATGTGTGCAGAATAGGGCCAGGATAGGTGGCAGGCTAGGTGGCTTCATAAGCCCATGCATGTATCACGATTGGACAGTAAGGGAGGCGCCATCTCACTTGGCGAAAGAGTACAAAAATGAATGGTTTCGCCACCCCATTTGGCGAATAAGAGGTGTCACTTCTTACAACATAGGCTCAGGCTACGTGACAGCCTTTGGGATTCCATTCTTTGTTGCATGCAAGGCCATTGGAGTTGATGGGTGGAGTCTTACACAAAACATTTATGTGTGCAGAATAGGGCCAGGATAGGTGGTAGGCTAGGTGGCTTCATAAGCCCATGCATGTATCACGATTGGACAGTAAGGGAGGCGCTGTCTCACTTGGCGAAAGAGTACAAAAATGAATGGTGTCGCCACCCCATTTGGCGAATAAGAGGTGTCACTTCTTACAGCATAGGCTCAGACTACGTGACAGCCTTTGGGATTCCATTCTTTGTTGCATGCAAGGCCATTGGAGTTGATGGGTGGAGTCTTACACAAAACATTTATGTGTGCAGAATAGGGCCAGGATAGGTGGCAGGCTATGGGGTTTCATAAGCCCATGCATGTATCACGATTGGACAGTAAGGGAGGCGCCATCTCACTTGGCGAAAGAGTACAAAAATGAATGGTGTCGCCACCCCATTTGGCGAATAAGAGGTGTCACTTCTTACAGCATAGGCTCAGGCTACGTGACAGCCTTTGGGATTCCATTCTTTGTTGCATGCAGAATAGGGCCAGGATAGGTGGCAGGCTATGGGGTTTCATTATTGCATGTAATATTATTGGCAGCCTTGGGGGGGTTGCATCCCTTACTTAATTGAAATTTTTTGCCTTACGTTGAACATAACATTCATTCACATAATCTGTAAAATCTTCCAACCTTCGAATCAGTCATCAAACCTTCAAACATTCCAGCATTCATACCTTCATACAATCAATAAAACTCAAACATTCCAACCTTCAAACCTTAAAACAATTCTACACAATGGCCTCTTCACCATAATTTGTTGTCAAAGCACATTTCAACAGTGAGACATACATGTGTCCCACAGTTGGGTTTTTGTTTAGAAACACCGATAACGTTCGATTTCTCTTAAACGGGAAAGCAAATTTCTCGTACTTTAAGAAAATATTGGAGGCCAAACTTGAACGAGGCCCGGTATCCCAGATATTTTATCAGAGTCCAGTCTTTTTTGGAAACAACCAAGTAATTTTTTATAAGGTTGAAGTTCAAGATGACGAGGATCTCCAGAACATGATTTCCAGCCATGTCTATTCTGGAAACGACTCTATTGAGTTGTACGTTTTGCTTCAAGAGCCTCCGGTGACACAGGAGGTAGAGCCTCCGGTGACACAGGAGGTTGATCCTTTGGAGAATGAACAAGATGAGGTGGATGCAGTTGATGATGAAGAAGAAGATAACGAGTTAGAGTTTGATGAAATGGTGAACGACGATTCTGACGATGATGGTATCCCAAGTATTCCTACTGACAAAATCTACACACCACCTACGCATATGACAAACTTCAACATGGGCGGAGATGAACCTTCTACTGACTTGTTTTTCCAACCGTATATGCATTCAGATGAAAATTTAAAAGAGAATGACAAGTTTCGTAACAGAGAGGAATGCATCAGGGCCATCAAAAAATTTCACATGCTCAACTCGGTTGATTATAAGGTGGATCGTGTAAACCCGGAAAGGTACAAGATCAAGTGTGTCCACCCTGACTGTATGTTCAAGCTGACTGCATCATACAGACTAAGGGGTGACTGCTGGGTCATAGGTTCCATGACTACCCATACTTGTGTAAGTTCCACTCAATCACAAGACCACCGAAAACTCAACCATGATCTAATCTGTCAAGAAATCCTACCCCTGGTCAGCAACGACCCTTCTTTGAAGGTGAAAACAATCATCTCCCACATCACCATGGTTTTTAACTACACTCCGTCTTACCGTAAGGCGTGGTTAGCAAAGACTAAGGCGATTGAAAGGGTGTACGGAAACTGGGAGGAGTCATACCGAGAACTTCCCCGCTACCTAAATGCACTCAAGACATATTCTCCAGGTAGTGTTTATGTTCTGGAAACATTGCCAGCGTACTCCCAAGATGGTAGTCTACTGCATGGCAACGGAATATTCAGTCGCGTGTTTTGGGCATTTCAACCATGCATCACAGGGTTTGCATCATGCAAACCAATTCTAAAAATTGACGGGACTTGGTTGTATGGAAAGTACAAAGGCACGCTATTGATGGCAGTTGCACAAGATGGCAACAATAACATTTTCCCCGTTGCGTTTGCCCTTGTCGAGGGGGAGACCGGTGGTGCTTGGAGCTTTTTCCTGAAAAATCTTCGTACACACGTGGCTCCTCAACCAGATCTCTGTTTGATCTCGGACAGACATGCCTCCATTGAAAGTGCCTATAATAATCCAGCAAATGGTTAGCATGACCCTCCTTCTACGCATGTCTATTGCGTCAGGCATATCATCCAGAATTTCTCGAGGGAGGTCAAGGACAAAACATTGAGGAAAGCGGTGATGAATGCGGGATACGCACTGACATAGCCCACATTCAAATATTACCGCAACGAGATCCGTTTGTCTAACCCAGAAGCCGGTACATGGATCGACAATATACCGGTCGAAAAGTGGACTAGGTCATACGACAATGGCCAAAGATGGGGGCATATGACAACAAATCTTATTGAATCAATGAATGGGGTATTCAAGGGCATACGAAACCTCCCAATCACTGCCTTGGTGAAATCCACGTATTTTAGGATGGCTGCGTTATTTTCCAAAAGAGGTGAAATGTGGTATGCGGTCTTGCAATCAGGACAACTATGGAGTGAAAGCTGTATGAAATACATTAATGCTGAAAGTGCTAAAGCCAACACTCACATGGTTACACGGTTTGACCGACACAGTCACAACTTCATTGTGAAAGAGACAATCGACCACAATGAAGGCCTGGCAAGACAAGAATACAGGGTCATTTTACCTTCTCAATGGTGCGATTGTGGCAGGTTTCAAGCATTTCGTATGCCTTTCTCTCATGTCATTGCCGCTTGTGCTCATACCCATCAAGACGCGCTTCAACTGCTCTCAAACGTTTATAAATCTGAAACGTTGCTCACTGTTTACAACAACAACTTTCCTTTGGTGGCAAAACCGGACTATTGGCCTGAATACAACGGCGATATAGTTTGGCACAATGACCAAATGCGAAGGAACAAGAAGGGTCGTCCCAAAAGCAGGCGCATCACAACAGAAATGGTCGATCTTGACAGGTTGGAAAGAAAGTGTGGTTTATGTCGTCAGGTCGGACACAATTGCAAAAACTATCCGAATCGGGCGTCTGGCTCGACCACATAAATTTTGTAATACAATAAATATTTTCAATATTTGTGTTGTAAACATTAGGGTTTTCCGTTAATAAAACTGTTAACACAATTTAAGAAATTCAATATAGGAAATTACATTAGGGTTTTCGCGTACAACAATGATTAACGATATTCAATCTAGGAAATTACAACTGTTAACACAATTTCATCTGACCCATGCATCATCAGCATTACATCACTGTCTGTTTTGACTTCCTCCAACCATACATTAGGTCTTCCTGTCGCATGCGAGGTTGTTGTTCGTTTTCGCTGGATCCTTCGAATTTTTCCCCCTCCGCGATGTCTCCATCTAGCCACCGCATCAACTCCCGCTTCAGACGCTCCATGGAGTGAATGTGCCAGAATTTCATTTTCATTGCAGGTTTCGTGGCGGAGAATATAACGTAACCATCTCTGCTAAAAATCATAGGCGACGTCATTACGCAAATAACGGAGTACAAAATAAAAATACAGTGCGAGAAAGTGTGAGAAATTTCAAAGAAACTGATGAATTATTTATAAAACAGCATTTTGCCCTAGTTTTGCCCTAGGCGCCAAGTGAGATGGCGCCTCCTCTCATTTTTAAGGAGCATGCGCCATCTCACTTGGCTAAAAGACAAGGGAGGCTCCAAGTGAGATGGCGCCTAGGGCAAAACCCTAGGTGCATGCGCCAATTGAGATGGCTCCTCCTTTGTGGAGCCATCTGAAACATGGTTATTTGCGTAATTTTTTCCGAAACCCGGTTATTTGTGAAATATTTTTTTAATACATGGTTATTAATAAAAAAAATCCCTAGATGTGATATATGTGATGTTGGAAAGCTATGAAATCTATATAGATACATAAATATAGTCTGTGTGATATTGGAAAAATATGAAAAAATGGGTACAAATTATATTTGTACAGGGAAACATCCAGAAAATAAATAATCTATTCCAAAAAAATTTCATACATTTTACATCGGTTATTAGTAAACACGGATGTAAAAACTTTCAAAAAGGGACTTTTTACATCGGTTGGGGATAATAACCGATGTAAAAAGTCGCGTCACTGGGGACTTTTTACATCGGGTATTACTTCCAACCGATGTAAAAAACTGGATCAATTTTTTTTAAAATGTGCATAATAACTGTTTCTTACATCGGTTCTTATATTATAACCGATGTAAAAAAGGGACTTTTTACATCGGTCCCAGAACCGATGTAAAAAGTCCCTGATTTACTATATCGCCTGACTTTACATCGGACCCAGAACCGATATAAAAAGTCAGTTTCACCCGATGTAAAAAGTCATTTATGTACTAGTGGGGTGAGACTAGTGGGGCTACGTTAGAGAAAGAAGTGGATGATATTTTGAATATAATCAAGATGAGCGACTATAGAATTGTAGACCATCTACTGCAGGCTCCTTCAAAAATATCTATCTTGGCTTTACTGATGAACTCATCTGCTCACAGAGAATCCTTGATGAGGGTATTGGACCAAGCTTTTGTAGAGAGTGATATGCCAATAGACCGATTTAGTAGCGTAATAGGGAACATTACGTCATGTAATAACTTAAGTTTCTGCGATGATGAATTGCCAGATGAAGGAAGGAATTGCAACCTGGCCCTCCACATCTCTATGAATTACAAGAATTATTCACTATCCAATGTGCTGATTGATAATGGATCCGCTTTGAACATTATATCGAGGAGCACTCTTATGAAGTTGAAATATCAAGGAACACCTATGCACCCCGAGTGGCATCATTGTGAAAGCGTTTGATGGATCAAGGAAATTTGTTATTGGCGAAGTGGACTTGCCTATTCATATAAGACCACATTTATTTCAGATAACTTTCCAGGTCATGAACATTGTTCCCGCTTATAGCTGTTTGTTGGGACGACCGTGGATTCATGAGGCATGGACTGTCACTTTAACTTTACACCAGAAACTGAAATTTGTACGTGAAGGGAAAGTAGTAATCATAAATGGGGAACAAGCATTATTGATATCTTATTTGTCCTCTTTCAGCATTGTGGAGGCAGATGAAGCTGCTGTTGGAACCCAGTTCCAAGCCTTATCCATTGACAACATAAGATGAAATGATAATTCCATGGTTTTACTTAAGGATGCATAACAAGTTGTGCGAAAGGGTCATAGCAAGGTATGAAGACAGATTGTGGATCCACCTGTAAACAAGAACAAAGCTGGCTTGGGGTTCTCTTTGAAGAATGACAAAGGTAAGAGCATGAAGCCTAAATCTACTACAAGCAAGTATCAAGACATCTTCCATAGCGGGAGTTATCTTCATCTAACTATTTTTGGGATTAATGCCATTGTGGAAGATGAAGCAGAGCAGGAAATGTCGAATTATGTGACGCACGGAGTTAGGGTTCAGAACTGGATCACCATTGATATTCCCTCTTGCATACATGTTTCAAAGTAATTTGTTTTTTTAATCTTTTTGAAAAGCTTTCACTCTGCCCAAGGTGGAAGTATTAATGTTGTAGGGCTTATCTATTTGTTGTGACTTTTAAAATCAATAATAAAAGTTGTCTTTGTTTCCTAAATTGTGTCTTTATTTTCTGCTTTTTCTTGGAAAATGGTAATCAGAAAAAATCCTTCAAAATAAATAATAACTGAAATTCAATCTGCATGATCACTTGTTATATGTGTCAGTTTCTAAAAGCAATCATAAATCATATGTGCAGATTAATTAAAAAACTCGTTGAATACCATGACCCTGCACCCTCTCCCAACACTGAATGTCCTGTGTATGGGGCCGAAGAAGAAGACTATGATGAGATTCCAGAATAGGTCTCATGGTTGCCTGAGCGCGAGGAAAATGCCATTCAGCCATATAAAGAGCCATTGGAAGTGATCAATTTAGGTTCACAAGAAGATCCGAAAGAGGTCAAGATCAGAGCATTGTTGCATCCTGGTGTTAAGAGCAGGTTGATTGAGTTGTTGAAATAGTATGTGGATATTTTTTCTTGGTCTTACCAAGATATGCCTGGTCTAGATACAGATATTGTGGAGCACCATTTACCGTTGAAAGCAGAGTGTCCGCCAATCAAAAAGAAGTTGAGAAGAACTCACCCAGATATGGCAGGAAAGATCAAAGAGGAGGTTCTAAAGCAGATTAATGCTGGTTTTCTTGTGACATCAGTGTATCCTCAATGGATTGCCAATATTGTCCCAATACCAAAAAACAATGGAAAAGTCCGCATGTGCGTAGATTACAGAGATATAAATAAAGCTAGTCCAAAAGATGATTTTCCATTGCCTCACATTGATATGTTAGTGGATAGCACAACAAAATTCAAAGTTTTCTCATTCATGGACAGATTTTACGGTTATAATCAAATAAGAATGGCTCCGGAGGACATGGAAAAAACAACGTTTATCACACCCTGGGGAACCATCTATTATAGAGTGATGCCCTTCGGGTTGAAGAACACTAGTGTAACGTACCAGAGGGCTATGACAACCCTATTCCCTGATCTGATGCACAAGGAAATCGAGGTATATGTTGATGATATGATTGCTAAATCCCAGACTGAAGAAGGGCATGTAGAAGATTTGTTGAAGTTGTTTCAGCGTTTGAGGAAGTGTCGTCTCCACTTGAATCCAAATAAATGCACCTTTGGTGTCTGATCAGGAAAATTGTTGGGTTTCATTGTTAGCCAAAAAGGAATTGAAGTTGACCCTGATAAAGTCAAAGCAATTCAAGAGATTCCAGCACCAAGAACTGAAAAGTAAGTCATAGGGTTCTTTGGGCGTTTGAATTATATTTCCAGATTCATTTCCCACATGACTGCAACATGTGAACCGATCTTTAAGTTGTTAAATAAAGATCAAGGTTGTGTGTGGACGGATGACTGCCAAAGGGAATTTGAAAGTATTAAAGAATATCTGCTTGAACCTCCTATCTTTCTCCCTCCTGTCAAAGGAAGACCATTGATTATGTATCTGACAGTGTTAGATAAATCCATGGATTGTAATTTGGGACAACAAGATGAAATAGGGAAGAAAGAGTATGCCATTTATTATCTCAGTAAAAAGTTTACTGATTATGAGTTGCGGTATTCCATGCTGGAAAAGACATGTTATGCTCTAGCCTGGGCGGTGAAACGTTTACGGCAGTATATGTTGAATCACACTACTTGGTTGATCTCTAAAATGGATCCAATCAAGTACATTTTTGAAAAGCCTGCTCTTACTGGGTGAATTGCCCGCTGTAAGATGTTGCTATCTGAATATGATATCGAATACCGCACTCAAAAAGCTATTAAAAGCAGTGTGTTGGCAGATTATCTTGCTCACCAACCAGTGTAGGATCATCAGTCTGTAGAGTATGAATTCCCCGATGAGGATGTGATGTTCCTGAAAGTGAAAGATTGTGATGAACCACTGCCCGAGAAAGGTCCTGACCCTGAATCTCGTTGGAGTATGATATTTAATTGAGCTGTGAATGATTATGGTAAAGGAATTGGTGTTGTGATTGTCACTCCACATGGATCACACATCCCTTTTACTGCAAGGTTGACATTTGATTGTACTAATAATATGGCAGAATATGAGGCTTGCATCATGGGTCTCGAAGAAGCTATTGATCTCAGAATTAAAATTCTATATGTGTATGGTGATTCAGCTTTGGTAATAAACTAGATTAAAGTAGAATGGGATACTCGTCACCTTGGCTTGATCCCTTACAAAGATTATGCTAGAAGGTTGTTACCCTTCTTTAATAAAGTTGAATTCCATTATATTCCAAGAGATGAAAACCAAATGGCGGATGCTCTGGAAACTCAGGCTTCTATGTATTAAGTAAATACTTGGAATGATATACCTTGAATTATAGTTCGGCGACTGGATAGGCCCGCTCATGTGTTTACAACACATGAGGTAGCAGATGAGAAGCCTTGGTATTATGATATCAAGCATTTTCTCCAAACTCAGGAATACCCGATTGGTGCATCAAATAAAGATAGAAAGAAATTGAGAAGATTGGCAGGCAGTTTCTTCCTCAGTGAAAATGTGTTGTATAAGAGAAATTATGACATGGTCTTTCTCAGATGCGTGGATAGACACGAAGCATACATGATGATGCATGAGATTCATGAAGGTTCATTTGGCACTCATGCCAATGGACTTTCGATGGCTAAAAGGATTCTAAAGGCAGGTTACTATTGGCTGACAATGGAATCTGATTGTTACAAATTTGCAAAGAAGTGTCATAAATGCCAGATTTATGCAGATAAGGTCCATGTACCTCAGACATTTCTCAATGTGATTTCCTCCCCGTGGCCTTTCTCCATGTGGGGTATTGACATGATTGGGATGATAGAACCCAAAGATTTGAATGGACACCGTTTCATCTTGGTAGCAATTGACTACTTCACCAAGTGGATGGAGGTTGCTTCATATGCTAATGTCACTAAGCAGGTGGTTTTGCACTTCATCAAGAATAATCTTATATGTCGGTATGGTGTGCCAAGCAGAATTATCACCGACAATGGCTCGAATCTGAACAATAAAATGATAACAGAACTGTGTGAAGAATTCAAGATTGTCCATCATAATTCCTCTCCGTACAGGCCAAAGATGAATGGGGCTGTTGAAGCTGCTAATAAGAATATCAAGAAGATCATCCAGAAGATGGTTGTTACTTATAAGGATTGACATGAAATGCTCCCTTTTTCTTTGCATGGATATCAAACATATGTCTGCACCTCAACAGGAGCAACCACGTTTTCCCTTGTGTTTGAAATGGAATATGTACTGCCAGTCGAGGTTGAGATCCCATCATTGCGTGTGATAATGGAAACTAAGTTAACAGAGGCTGAATGGGTCCAGAATAGGTTTGACCAATTGAATTTGATCGAAGAAAAGAGAATGACAGCTTTGTGTCATGGACAGTCATATCAGAAGAGAATGAAGAAAGCTTTTGATAAGAAGGTCAAGCCTCGTGAATTTAGAGAAGGTGACCTCATGCTCAGGAAGATCATGTCTTTCAACCCCTGATTATAGGGGCAAGTGGACTCCCAATTTTGAAGGCCCGTATGTTGTCAAGAAAACCTTCTCTAGCGGTGCATTAATTCTTGAAACTATGGATGGCGAGGAGTTTCCACGTCCCATGAATGCTGATGCATTCAAGACCTAAAGAAATAAAAGAACAGCTCGCTAAGTTGAAAACCCGAAAGGGCGGCTTAGGCAAAAAAGAGCGTCTCGGTAGGCCAAAAACCTGAAAGGGCGGTCTAGGAAAAAATTAGAGACATAAACAAAATAAATTTCTCGCTAAGTTGAAAACCCACAAGAGCAGCTTATGCAAAAGTTAAGGGCTTTCTTGGCAAGTAACTACATCAGACAAGACTTGATTGCTGGAGCAATAATCTTCTTGGATCCTCATCATACTTCAACAGAAGTTTCTGCTCAGGATTTCAGGAGTTGTTAAAGGGGATAGTGGTCATTGTATCTCAATGTATCTTTTCCATTATATATTACCATTTTCTGAACTTTGTAATCATCCATGGAGTCTCTCCATTCGCAGACTACCATTCTATTAATGAAATTTGAGCTTTTACCCAATTCTTTTTAGTTCTTATTTTATTCAGCTTGCAAAGGCTCCATTTATTATTGATAATAACTTTCAAAGAAAAAAGAATAAATAACAAAATTGATTTTCAAAAAGAATTTACAATTTACTGTTACTTTAAAATTTGTGACGCAATAGGAAAGAAAAAGTGGTGATCCCAGGAATGGACGGACTCCAGTTTCTTTGAGAAGTTTTGTTTCTCGGGGAAGATTTTCTCAGGATGTTCTCACTGTATTGGGTTTGTGATTCTAGTGTCCCCGGTCAAGTTGTTGTTCATTTCTCCTCTTTTCCAAGTTTGCACGATATGGAGATTCAATCCTAGTTTCCTCCAGTAAAGTTTTTCGTTTATTGGTACAATAACTACTCTTGAAGAATGCAGGTCTCCGGTTTCTCTAGTGAAGAATGTATATTGGTTTTCTCTTTGAGGATGTGGTGTTAACCTCCCCAGTTAAATCAGCACGAAAGCCCCAGTTAATGGCTTGATGATAGGACATTGTACGCCTTAATAAAGTTTATGTGATTCCTCTTTCAGAATGGTCCTGAATTCCCCAGTGAATGTTTTGATGATTTGATGACCGTCTGCTCTACTTGAAATTGTTTTTTCACAATCCCCAGTAGAAGCATTACTTTTGAAAATATTTGATTTCTCGCTAAAGTTTGAGTGCTACACCTGGTAAAGCCTAGACAAGGATGTTGTATCTTTGTATCTGTACTGTTTGGTCGCTATGTTTTGTTTACTTCCAGATTACACTTCTCCCCAGTAAAGTAAAACCAGCCAATAGGTTATGTTTCCTCAGCTGGCGCTTACTTTTTATTAGATTGTTCATCTTGAATGTAATTTCGCCGAGTCTTGATTGTGCCCGAGGTGGTTTTGCCTGGTTACTCCCAGTGTTGCATATCTGTTTTGTCAGCATACGCACGATAACACTCATACATTCATACATACATCATGCATAGCTAAAATTGGAAAATCATTTTTCATTAACATTTGTTAATATTTATGTTGACATATCACCCTGTTTTGCATAGTTACGTTGTCCTCTCTTCAACAGAGTGTTGGCCTTAAGCAGAAAGCGTATATTATTTCAATTCTGAGTTATCCCTTGTGGAAGATTTTTCTTTAGCCTTCCTGTACACCTCCTTGTTTGGATGGATTTGGTTTTCCCTCTTGAGTTTATTTCTCAAAGGATGTATTTTTGTTGACTGTTTCATTCCAGTTTATTTCTGGTTTGAATCTTTGGTTCCACAACAATATTATTTACTTTATATTTCTTAAAAGCTCCGAGTTTTAGTTTGTGCATTTATTTTTCACGAGAAGACTTTATCTCCTCAGCAGGAATATAGTGGTATTTCCCCATGAAATCATATTTCTTTCCCCAGGAAGCCATATTTCTCTCCCCAGGAAGCCATATTTCTCTCCCCATAAAGTCATTTATTTTTTCAATCCTCCATGATAAAAAGTAGCATGTCTCTTTACTTGAGACAATTTATATATTACCCTTTCCAGGCAGAGTGCCTTGGTTAAAGAAGAAGTTGAGACCCTTTCTAAGTTAAATGCCAGAATTTTGGGGAAACTTGTTATCTTTTTGCTACCTTCAGTGAACATTGGTAGTTCATCATCAGTGAAAGGCGGTGCTATGATATATTTTCTCTCTACCTTCAGTGAAAGTTGGTGATTGTTATCTTTTTGCTACCTTCAGTGAATATTGGTAGTTCATCGTCAGTGAACGATGGTGCTATGATATATTTCCTCTCTACCTTCAGTGAAAGTTGGTAGGTCACCTTCAGTGAAATTTGGTGATTGTTATCTTTTTGCTACCTTCAGTGAACGTTGGTAGTTCATCGTCAGTGAATGGCAGTGCTATGATATAGTTTCTCTCTACCTTCAGTGAAAGTTGGTAGGTCACCTTCAGTGAAAGTTAGTGATTGTTATCTTTTTGTAACCTTTAGTGAATGTTGGTAGTTCATCGTCAGTGAACGGAGGTTCTATGATATATTTTCTCTCTACCTTCAGTGAAAGTTGGTAGGTCACCTTCAGTGGAAGTTGGTGCTTGTTATCTTTTTTCTACCCTTAGTGAATGTTGGTAGTTCATCGTCAGTGAACGGCAGTGCTATGATATATTTTCTCTCTACCTTCAGTGAAAGTTAATAGGTCACCTTCAGTGAAAGTAAGTGATTGTTATCTTTTTGCTACCTTCAGTGAACGTTGGTAGTTCATCGTGAGTGAACGACAGTGCTATGATATATTTTCTCTCTACCTTCAGTGAAAGTTGGTAGGTCACCTTCAATGAAAGTTGGTGATTGTTATCTTTTTGCTACCATCAATGAACGTTGGTAGTTCATCGTCACTGAATGGTGGTGCTATGATATATTTTCTCTCTACCTTCAGTGAACGTTGGTAGTTTCGCCTTCAGTAGAAGTTGGTGTATCCTTTAACTTTTTATCATCCTCTAAGTCGGATCTTTTGTTCCACCAGTGATTTATTTTCCTGGTTGGGTTTCTCTTTTGATCTCTTTTTCCTTTGCTACATCCCCAATGGTGTTTTGCATCTCTTTGGTCTTGTTCATATGCATTCATGCTCGTAAGCATTGCATGGCATCTTAGGACCAAAAATAGGGTTTGTTTTATATTTAAGTATCTTCGATCGCGTCGACATGAAGAATTTTAACGTTCGTATCTCCAGATAGAAGAAACTTAAATAAGGGCAGCTGTTGTACCCTAATTTTTTCCCCTAAGATCCCTTCATCATACCATGTTGATTCCATCATAACAAGATCACATTAGGATTCTTGGTTCCTCTCCCTATATTTAGCTTTGCTCTTTGAGGAATCACCAAGCACCTTGACTTGTGTTCTTTTGTGATCATGAATATTTTTTGTCTTGATTTCTTCTCTTAATCAATAGAATGCAATAATTATTTGTCTTGCTTGTTACTCATGTAGGTAAAGGCAATAAGATTCAGCAAGTTGCTCCATGGGTTCATGAGTTTATTTCCATGCCCTAGTCAATAAAGCTTGAGAAGTTCAAACCTCACCATTGGATTTGTTTGGGAGGAAATTTCATGGCAAGGTTATTTTGGTTCACCATATTTCAAGATTATCAAATTTGGTTCAAAAGTACGAGGGATTGATTGGAGAAGCTGTCATGCTTGGACAAGGCTTTATTCCCATTGGTCACAAATGCATGTTTCTCTCAATTCTCAAGATATGGAAGTGTTTGTGGTTTCTATGAGTTCTTATTACCATCCTCAACAACATATATTTACAAAGCATTTGTGTTGGTACAAGAAGTTTGTTCAAAATTGTCAAAGTTCCTCAAGGCATTTTTCTTGATCTAAGAGCTAGGGTTTTGAACTTCAAAGAAGCATATCTTGCTCATCTTTTCGTATTTTGGAGTGATTCAATATACATCCTTCTCTTTAAAGGGTAATCAACAAATCACTTCAAAAGTTCCAAGGATTTTTAATGTGGAAGAAACTTGATGATGAAGAAAGATTACAAGTCCTCCAGATGAACCCCCATTTTCCAATGTGTGACTTGAAATGATCATAACTTGGTCAATTTTTATCACCTTGAGCCCACTCTTTTTCCATAATGATCTTGCGTATGTGAATTTTATTCCTACTTTTATGTGCAAAGTGAGAAAATGGATGGAAGATGCCCTAAGGATACAAAATATTATAGGTCATTTCATGATTTTTTGCCAACTTCAACAATCCATAAATCTCTCAATTTATGGATATTTTAGATGGTTCAAGTTTCCAAATGTAATTCAAGAGGTCTATTTCATGCCATCTTTTTTGTCAAGAGAAAATTCCAAGAGGAAGGCCATGTTTGGATGCAAAACATTATAGGTCAATTTTGAAGAAAAACTTGAAATATTTCTAAGTATGGAAAGTCAACCTTTTTTCCCCAACTTTGACTCAATGCAACTTTCAGCTCAATCATCCATTTGATTCCATTCTTTTTCCATTGCAAATCTTGTAAACTCATCTTTCTAAAGCATCAAGAATCATGCCTTAAGACCCCTTGAGTTGAGAATGCCATTGGATTGAACTTGGTAACTTGGAACTGAAGTTTCCCCATAAGTCAGAATTTAAAGTCTTTGTTTTGGCTTCTAATCACAAGTTTTCCACGCGTTTATGCCTCTAAACATGTTTAATGAAGTTCCCGAATTGATTAGCACAACAAAACACGCGTTTTGGATAAGTTTTGATCAAATTGGAAGTCACACTTTTCTTGTTTGCAACTTCACACGATTTCCCTCCAAACTTCATCATTTCACACGCTTGGACATTCCATTTGATTCCCTATAAATATAGGGTCATCCCCCATTCATTTCCTCAAGCTTGGATAGCCAGAATCACCCTGCCAAACTTGTTCTATAACTCAAAATTCGACTACTTTAAAATCTGCTTTCAAGCCTTTTTCAATCTAATTTTTCCATCAATTCGCATTCCTTGATCTTCCCTGAAGCTAACCATATAATTACATTCAAGAATCGTGCCTTAGATTGCTCCATAGAAGTCCAGTTTTAGAGCTCTGCAACTCAACTCCAATAGGTAGATTCCTCCATCAATTCTTCAAAACTTCGATATCATTGTGATGCTCTCATTACCCTGGTTCTATTCGTAACACTTACTTTCATCTGGAAACTTGTTTTGACCACGAAATTTCAAATCCATTATCAAAACTTTCCTTCCAATTTGCTTGAGCTATAGTTTATATAAATTTGTCGCGAAGGTGTGGTTGTCTTCGTCTTGAAGAGACGAAGCGAATGGCATAGGTCTGAGCTGCTGATTTTACAGTATGAGAGACCTGCAATTCACGTTGGCTGGAGGTTGAAGATGACCAAAGTGTTATCTTCAACCAATGATGACACGCCACTTGTATTTTTTTGAAATCTGATTTAATTAATGATTCAATGCATTATCCACTAAAGTCCATAACATGCACAACGCGCCAGGTACACTTGATCTATTTACTAACGCGTTTTGACATTGATCAGATGGCCCACATTTTTTTGATTTTTATTTTCTTTTCGGATTTTTATATTTAATTATTTTAAATTTAAAAAAATCATAGAAAATTCATTTTTAGTCCAAAAAATCTGAAAAAAAATTATGAAAAATGTTTTTGATTTTCCTCTTTCTGATTTTTATTTTTTCACAATTTTATTTTGTGTTTTGGTATTTTTTTAATAAATTTTCACTTTATTTGATTTGTTTTAAATGTTTAAAAATACTTTTATGCATTTTTAAATTCTGAAAAAAATATGGAATGATATTGTGACAAATATTGGTGACTTCACTTATTTTTTATTTATTTCTTATTTCCGACTTTGGTATTTTTTTAATAATTTTTGGTTTATTTTACTCATTTCTTTTAATTTTAAAAATAGTTTCTGACTTTAAAAAATTACCAAAAAATTTATAAAAATATTTGAGTCCATTTCTGATTTTTCTATGGTCTTACTTTTTATTTCTTGATTAATTTGAACATAGTTTATATTTTTATCCCATATTTCTATTTTAAATATTTCTAAAACCTTTTTTAATGTATATATTAAAATGCAATATTTTTTTGTGATTATTTTCTGGCTAATCTTGGGTTGAATTTTTTATCATGAACTTTATTAACATCATTGGAACCATGGTGTTGAGTTTAACTCCACAAAAAGGGATGAATGATTTTAATAATAGTTTGATTAAATTTTAATTCAAGTGTGGTTTGTATATTCTTCCCCACCCCTCTCCATCTCATCCATTTCTTATTACACTAAGTGTTATTGGAGCATGATTTCTATAACATGTCTCAAAACAAATGGTGCATAGATTCCTATTGACCGGCCTCAAAATAGGTGCGACTTCTACATAAGTCCACTTACAATTGCTTAACATAACACTAAATTTTGTCCCGATTCGAATAAATGATCATTCGTGGCCCAAACCTATGCTTGCAAGCCCAAGTATGTTAATTTGATCTCTTTGATCCAATAACCTTGAGATTCATTGTGTGGAGGCTTTGGTTCTACCAATCCTTTAATGGATCTATAACACTTTTGGTCAACGTGGATCACTTAAACATAGTTGATCATTAAATCGTACTTTTGAGGATCCCAAATGGATGATATACTTGACAAAAAGCAAATGCAACTTGTTGTGTGGAGGCTTTGGTTCTACCAATCCTCTAATGAGTTCCAAATGCAAGTTTCAAGATGATCATCCAACTAACCACTAATCACTAATAAATGATTTTACCCTTTGTTGTTACTTTATGCCCTTTTATTTTTTTTATGCTTTATGCACCTTTTACTTTAAGAATTACATTTCATGCTATCTTCATCTTTGCTCACTTGAGCCTTTTATTTTTTTCTCCTAAGACACCTAATAATCAACATAAACCATAAAAACTTTAATGATACTTGGACTATTTGGTTACTATCCTTGGTATTATGGAGTATGGGACTTCTTGGACTTAGGATTAGAAACATTGGCCTATGTTGGAGACTTTGAAACCTTAATTGATATTTTGTCTGGAGTTCTTGAGGTTTACCTCAAGATATTGGGTTGTTTTTTTATTTTGTGTGCAGGTTATTGTTATTAGATTATTTGTTTGTAATCTGGAATTCACCCGTATACAGTCGTTACTCTGCCCATTTTTTGTGAAGAATTAATACACTTGAAGTTTGGTTCTTTCAAGAGGTCTAGTATCTTTGCTTGCTTGGTTTCAATCCAAAGAATGGGAATTCTATCTTGGCTCATAATGTCAAGTATTGGCTTCTTGTTGGTTAGATGACTCCTATCCATAGCTTTTACCTTATGCTTTTGGATAGTCTCTTCTTCTCCTTCCATCTTCTTTAATTTCAAAAATCTTCTTCCTCCTTTTGAAAAATCCTCTTGTTTTGAAACTTGAACCACTTTCATAATAAACTTAGACTTAGGTCCATGCATTTTCAAAAAACGTTTTCATGAATAAACTTCAATCAACTTAATAATATTTTGACATCATTTTTTTGTGAGAAGACTAAAAGTCAATCAATCTCATTTCAAATCATTTTTGCCACTTTGGCTTTCTTATTTTAAAACCTTTCGCAAAAGATTAGACTCTTGTCAATCCTTGTAGTGATGCGAACAACTATACTTCTACAATATGTAGTGAAGAGAGATATTTTCCACTTGGGTGTTGAGTGAGGCATTATTGATTTTAATATTCAAGCCATATCCTCCACTTTGAGATGATGCAAATTCTCCTTTCTCGTAATTGTGGGTAGTAGGTATGTTTTCCACACGGATAATGACGATGATGTTTTATCTCATAAAAATTAACCAACACACTTACATTTTAAATTTTTTAAAGAGGAACTACGTGTACCTTGATCCCCTATTGCACGAAAAGGTGGTACGTAGGCACTAAAGATTCACAACCGCCGCGGGTGCAAAAACCATAAAAATATATTTCTTTTCTCACCTCCACCATCCATTTTTTTACACAACATTTCATAGCCAAAATATACAGATTTTACAAAGAGGTTCCTGCAGAGTACCGTAGATGTTTAGGGTGCTAATAACTCCCCTTTACATAAACAACCCCCTTACCTTGAATATTTCCCCCTCTTTTTGGGTTATTCGCTCTTTTCCCATTCCTTTGGAAACAATAAAGCGCGATGGCGATTTTATTTTGATTTGTACAAGTCTAGTCAATCGCATGGCTTAGTCTTAAACATTTCTATTGCTACACCTGGGTTTTTTCTCTACGTGTGTTGAGCAGATCGGGGAGGAAGCTAGCCGTTATGACGAGCATATATGTGCTCACGGGCGAAGATGATTCTGGCCATTCTTGGGTGGATGTCCTCGTATGGCTAGAAGGGTGAGGACTAACTTGTTTGAGCGGGCATATATGGTCTTGTTGGTCTTGATAGGACAACAGACCATGTATCCTTGACCGGGGGGCAGAAGCAGCTGCGGTCCGAGGTGTTGTCGAGGGCATTGATGGTCACGTTGGTCCTGGGGGGACAAATGACCACATGTCCTTGGTTGATGGGCAGGGGGGAAAGGTGACCTTTATCTACTCCAATTGATTGTGTCAAAGCTGTTAGGACATCTTGGATGTTGAAGTGGATAAGGTTCAACCAGGAAGTCGTCCGGGTCTCTACGACGAACGAGATAAAGAAATATCTCCTTGAGCGAGGCTTACGCCTTCGCAGTGAATTCGCCAAAGCAGTTGGTGAAGTTGTGAGAAACACAAGAAATGGGGGTTTAAATTGGGTTTCACCAAAAAAAAAATTTTGGGTGATGAACCAAGTAAGATTAGAACATAAAACAGTAAATAAACACAATGATTTTTATCCTGGTTCGTTGTTAACTAAGCTACTCCAATCCACCCTCGCAAGGATGATTTCGCCTTCAACAAGGAATTAATCCACTATAACTAAATTGATTATAGAATAACCCACAGTAAGTCTGATCAACCTTATTGGCACCCCTAATAAGTCTGTCGATCCATACTGTAAATCCACTCAAGCCTCAACAAGATTCTTCTTGAGATCAGGCCTTCACTCAGTCTCTCAAGATAACATTCAACAATAGTTGAGTACTTTAAGTGTATTACATATTTGCTTCTTGTAAGTAGATTACACAAACTTTTCAACATAATGAAGAACACCTAAGTTTTCTACTGCAAGATACGAGCAACAACTCCTTGCTTATTTACAAAAATATACACAGATGATTTCTCTACAGAGTTTGCACAATGCTTTGGTGTAGTTTTGTTGAGCTTGATTTGAACCGGTAGATTTGTCGTTGTAGTGTAGTTTGTTACTTTTCCTCAGCTTCAAAGTCTTCCTTTTAAAGCTTATAAAAGAGATTCGTTGAAAGGGTAGAGAGTCAGAAATCTAGTTGTTAGTTCTCAATGATTATAATGAGAATAGTCACTGTCAAGTACAAAAGAACTGTCCTTGCACCACTCTAGAAGAGTAGAGGTCATAGTCACTTTATGTACCTTTTGTACACTATCACATGTTAACCATTTTGAACTTTTCTTCTTTATCTTAAGAGACTTAAGATATTTGAATGTTGAATGTTGAAGCTTTTTGTAGAATAATCTTTTCTTAAGCCTTAGAACCTAATTCTTGAGTGTTTAGAACTTGTCACATAGAACTTTGTCTTCGGAGTCATTAGCACTTAATTGTAAGAACTTGCTTTTGTTCAGATCATCAGAACTTGTTCAACAGAACCTCGTCTTCGTAATCTTTAAAACTTGTAACACAAAGAAGTAAAACTTTAGAAGTCCTACCACAAAGTCACAATCAAAACATCTTGTACTAACCTTCTTAAGACACGTTGAAGAAGATCAGTTCAGAGCCTTGACTTCAATGAAACCTGTAACCACATTATAGCAACAACTACACACTAGACGACACTATTAGTGTATACAATTATTCTCTAAGATAACATGTAAAGTTATCATCAAAATCTCAAGGCCAGATGTAGAAACACTTCTTGTTCTTACAATCTCCCCCTTTTTTATGATGACAAAACTATGTATTTTGATAGAACGGTTTATAGAGGGTAATCATCATAACTGACAAATTTAGAGTTAAGCTTAAAACTTCCCCTGAATATATTAAACCCAAAAATTAATTTAAGGTTGTTCACAGTCTCCCCCTGAGTCCAAGACTCACAAAATAAATTTTGAGCATTCAGAACATAAGAATAGAGAAGTAACACTTCTCTACAAAAACTCATCAGAGTCTGACTAGAACACTTGGTCTTCATCTCAGAACATGGTTTCTATCAGTACTTAATGCAGAATCAAAACTTGATTTGAGCTTGATTGAATAATACCACACATTATATATCAGTGCTTGTATAATATGATTCTAATATCACAACTAAAACAATATACTTCTTAGGTATCAATGTTTGATCTGATATTCTCCACTGTATTAGACATTCAGACAGTTCACAACTTCTGAATAAAGCACACATTGATGAAGCAAACGTATCAGAGCATAGATTCTGAGTGGCATCTCTGTATGAGAGCATGCATCAGAATGTTGACTTGTCTTCCTTTCAGGAGAGCATAACTTCTGAGCTTTAAGTCTGGATTCCATACATTCAAAAAGTTAACAACTTCTGAATACTATGATATCAAGTAAAATTACCTTACATTTAGTAAGTTTATAACTTCTGAATTTTGTTTGGTACATCTGTTTGAATATAGATATATTCACAAAGTGTACAACATCTTCTGTATGAGATCAGAGTTGCTTTCATCCATAAGGTTCTCAACCTTTGCATCAGAATCTTCTTCTTCAACCTGTCTGAATGTCATACTTTCAGAAAGTTAATAACTTCTGAATACTATGATATCAAGCAATATTACCTTACTTTCATTAAGTTTATAACTTCTAAATTGAGTTTGGTACATCTGTTTGAATATTCATATATTCACAAAGTTTACAACTTCTTTGTATAAAATCAGAGTTGAGTTCATCCATAAGGTTTTCAACCTTTGCATCAGGATTTTCTTCTTCAACATGTCTTAGAATAAACTCAGTGAACTTGTTTAGAGTTCCTGGATAGAAAACATCAAACAAACAATTGGTAGCAACAACATTATATATGTTTATGTTTCATATTCTAAGAATAAACATCATCAAAATCATTTTATTTTCTCCCCCTTTGTCAAAAATTAAAAAGGTAATAAAAGGATAGAGAAGCAAATCTTTGAAGATAGCAAATAAGGATTTGTGAAGGCATGATAGAGAAAAGATGGAAGATGGTTTTTAGATTAAGGGATGCTGATGTGACAATGAAATGGGTGAGAGGAGAAGGAGATGACACATGGAAGACATGATTTATCTGACGAATGACATAGGCCAAAAGGTGTTTCATGCAAGGAAATGATAGAATACAAACAATCACTGCCATAGGGTAAAGCATGAAGATTTTTGTATACTCCAAAGAATAGTTTTTCCGTAAAGATGTCACAAAGAGTGCAAGGTGATTCGTAACAACAACAATATTTAATCCGAACAAGAATCCTTTTACTTTTTAGTAACTTGTTTGATAAAGTAGGTTCTTCAGTATTCCCAGAAATGATCCATTCGAGGAATAGATGATTAATGAGTACAAATGATTCATGAAGATTTCACTTGATCAAAAGTCACAAGTTTTAGAAACCTATACCTTAAAGCTTAGAAGCATATATTACATTTAGTGCTTCATCAGATTGAAACAACACCTTTTTCATTCTGGACATTAAACCATGTTTAAATGTTTTATAATGAAAATAAGTCTATCTTCAACAAGGGGTTTTATAAAGATGTCAACCCACTGATGTTTAGTGTCTACAAATTTTAAAGAAAGGGCACCCTTCTGGACATAGTCTCTAATGAAATGATGTTTAATTTCAATATGTTTAGCCCTATAATGTAAGATAGTATTCTTAGATAAATAAATGGAAGAAGTATTGTCACATAAGATAGGAATATTATTTTTCATGTAAATGATAATCCTCTAACTGTCTCTTCATCAAGAGAATTTAAGTGTTGCAATTTGTCGTAGAGATATATTCGACTTCTGCAGTTGAGAGAGCAATTCTTGATTGTCTCTTGCTGGATCATGATATAAGGTTTTCTCCCAGAAATTGACAACTTCCATAGGTACTTTTCCTTTCAAGTCTATCACCAGCATAGTCAGCGTCACAATAACCTATTAACTTGTATTATATTGATTTTCTATAACACAGACCAAGGTTAGCTGTATTTTTTAGGTATCTAAACATCCGTTTGACAACAGTCAAGTGAGTTTCTTTGGGATTTGATTGAAATATAGCACATAGACATACACTAAATAATATATCAGGTCTAGAGGCAGTTAGATAAAGTAAAGATCATATCATACCTATGTACATCTTTTGATCAATTTTGTTACTTACCTCGTCCTGACTTTGAACACAAGTAGGATGCACATGAGTCTTTGTTGTCTTATATTCAGATAAGTCAAACTTCTTCAAAAGTTCTTTGACATATTTTCTCTGGTGAATGAAGGTTTGATCTATTCCTTGGTTTATTTGAATCCCTAGAAAGAACTTGAGTTCTCTCATTAAGTTCATTCTAAACTCATCCTGCATAGACTTTCCAAAATTCTCGCACATAATGGCATTAGCAGGACCAAATATAATATCATCAACATATATTTGAACTACCAAGATATTGTTTTTGAAGTTTTTACAAAACAAAGTAGTGTCAACCTTTCCTCTGTTGAAGTCATTTTCTAAAAGAAAGTTGCTTAGTCTTTCATACCAAGCCCTTGGAGCTTGTTCTAGACCATACATGGATTTTTTAAGTTTGAAAACAAAATAAATATTTTTATTGTCTTCAAAACCAGGAGATTGGTGCATATAAACTTCCTAAGTTATGTAACCATTTAAAAATGCACTTTTAACATCCATCTCATATAGGATGATGTCGTGATTAATAGAAAAGGAAATTAAAATACAAATATATTCTAACCTGGCAACTGGTGCAAAGGTTTTTGTATAGTCTATTCCTTCTTGTTGACTATATCCTTGTGCAACCAGTCAAGCCTTGTTTCTTACCACTTCACCTTTTTCATGTAGCTTGTTCCGAAAAATCCATTTGGTTCCAATCACATGAGTTCCTTTGCGTCTTGGTACTAGAGCCCAAACATCATTGATTAATAATTTCCCGAGTTCTTCTTCCATGGCTTGAATCCAGGATTGATCAAGAAGAGCTTCATCGACAGAGACATGTTCTATCATCAAAACCAGACTTAGAAGCATTTCATTAGAAGGTTTAGAGTGAGATCTGATTCGAACAGGTTCTGTCTTATCTCCTAGAATATTTATCTGAAGGAAATGTTGGTTTCATTGATCATCGTCCTAGCCATTTCTTGCAATGTCCCATTCTTCCTCTCAACAACTCTATTTTACTGTGGAGTTCTTGGACAGTAGAAATCATAGGAAATGCCATTTTCATCAAATAGTTTTTCAAAATATTTTTTTTCAAATTCTCCACCATAATCACTTCTAACCTTGACAATTTTGAGATTTATCTCATTTTGAACTTGAGTGCAGAAGGAAGTGAAAACATAGTGTGACTCATCCTTGTGTTTGAGAAACTTTACCCATGTCCATCTGCTGTAGTCATCTACAATGACTAATCCATACTTCTTTCCACTGATTGACGCAGTTTTTACTGGCCCAAATAAATCAATATGAAGAAGTTACAATGGTCTGGTGGTGGAAACAAGATTTTTTGCTTTGAAAGAGGTTTTTGAAAACTTTCCTTTCTGACATGCTTCGCAAAGAGCATCTGAAGTAAAATTCAGTATTGGTAGGCCTCTTACGAGTTCAAGCTTGTTCAGTTGAGAATTTTTTCTCAAGCTAACATGACCTAAATGTCTGTGCCACATCCATTTCTCTTCATTAGCAGATATGAGACATTTTACATTTCGTTCTTTAAGGTCGGGAAGTCTGATCTTATAGGTGTTGTTTCTTCTATTTCCATTGAAAAGGACAAAGCCATCTTTTTTACTAACAGTTTTACAGGAATCTTGATTAAAAATTATATCATACCCATTGTCACTTAATTGACTTATACATAAAAGATTATACTTTAATTCTTCAACAAGTAAAATATTAGTAATAGAGGGAAGAGAGCCATTACCTATTGTACCTGAGCCTATGATTCTTCCTTTTTGATCTCCTCCAAAGCCTATGACACCTCCATGATTAAGATCCAAACTTATGAACATGTGTCTTTTTCCTGTCATGTGTCGCGAGCATCCAAAGTCTAGGTACAAAGATTGATGTTTTAGTTGTGCATCTAAAGATGTATCTTTGCAGACAAATGTTTCTCCTTCTGAATTAACTTCATCTTCTGAATGGATTTCTTCATTGAATGTTCCAGTATGAGCCACCAGTACTACATAAGCATGTTGTACTTCTGAGTCTGAGTCATTCCTTGTTTCCAATTGCTTTTTGCCTTTAATATTTCTTCTCTTTATGTTGTTCTTCTGAAACTTAGGGCACTCCAGTTTGTAGTGTCCTGGTTCATTGCACTCATAACAAGTGCCTTCAATACCACTGGACTTTCATTGACCTGAGGTTGATTCAAAATGACGTCCTGTTATACCCTAATTTTTTCCCGTAAGATTCCTCTATCATCTCACATCAACTCAATCATATCAAGATTACACTTGGGTTTGGTTCTTCTCCATATCTCTAGGTTTTCTCATGAGGGATCACCAAGCACTTTGATTTGTATATTGTGATCATATATGTCTTGTGTTGATTAAATTTTAACTAACAAATATAATTAATGTTTGCTCTAAATGATGATACTATATGTGAGGGCACAACACATCTCATCGGGTTGATTCATATGTTCATGAGTTTATTTCCATGACTTCTTCAATAAAACTTCGTTGAGACTCAAGTTTCATAATTGATAGTGCTTAAAGTAATATCATGACAATATCTACTATGATTCATCAAGCCTCAATTTACCAAAGGAAGTCAAAAGATGCAAGAATTTATTGAAGAAGTTTGACCTAATTGGACAAGTTCTTGATTCTTTGATCGCAAGTGCATAACTCTCTCAATTCTTAATATTTTGAAGTGGTTATTATTACTATAAGTTCTAATTATCATCAACAATAACATCTCTTCACATATAAAAAGTATTTGTACAAGAAAGATTGTCAAAATTGAAAGGGGTTCCAAAGCCATTTTGATGCTCTAGGAGTTAGGGTTTTCAACTTCTAAGGGATATATCTTGTCCATATTTGGAGATTTTTGAGTGATTCCAAAGACATGTTTCTCCTTAAATGGTTATCAACAAATCACTTCAAAAGTTTCAAGCAAATTTTGTGTGAAAGATCACTAATGATTGAGAAAGATTACAAGTCTTCTAGATAGGCCACCAAATTCCCTTATATGACTTCCAAAAGTCATAACTTGATCAATTTGTATCTCCTTGAGCCCATCCTTTTTTCACAATGATCTTAAGAGTTTGAAATTTAACTCTTATTTTATGTGCAAAACTTGAAAATGGTGGGAAGATGCCTTAAGAACTCAAAAGATTATAGGTCACTTCATGGATTTTCATCAAATTCAAAGGATCATAACTTGTCCAATATTTGGAATTTTTGAGTGATACAAGTTTCACAATACTATTTAAGGAGTCCAATTAAAGATAGCATCATTGATAAAATAAATTTTTTGGAATAAGACCTTGTTTGGAGTCAAACCATTTTAGGTCATTTTTGAAGAAAAAGATAGATTTTTTTCTAATAGTATAAAAGTCAGCACTTTTTTCCTGATTTCGACCAAGCATAACTTCTAGCTCAAGCATCCAAATGATCTCTTTATTAGCACATTATGAAGAGTGTTTCCTCATCTTTCCAATTCATCAAGAATCAAGTCCTAAGGTTCCCTAAATTTTGCACACCTTGAGTTCAAAGTCAGCTACTTGAAATTGATTTTTTCTTCCAAGTCAGAATTTAAAATCCATAATCCAGCTTCTAAACACAAAGTTTTCACGTGTTTTTGCTTCTAATAATCTTTAGAAACTTTCCAAAAGCATTTATCATCATGAAACACAAGTTTTGGCTAAGTTTTGATGCTAAGCAAGTCACACCTTGCTCGTGTTTCAGATTCACACGGATTCACTCAATTACTCTCTCATCCGCACGCTTAAGCATTGCCTTATCCTCTCCTATAAATAAGATGCACGGTCCACCTATTTCCACAAGCTTTTGATAGCCAATTTGCCCCTGTTCATATCCCACATGAACTCTGAATTTGAATTTCTGATTTCATTCATGCTCACCTCAAAACACTAAAATCCCCATTCAGTTAGCTTCATTAAACTTCTCTAAAGCTAACCATACTCTTACCTTCAAGAATTGTGACCTAATTTGAGCTACAGAAGTCCAGTTTCAGAGAAACTTTATGCTACTTCGTTCAGGTAGATTTCTTAGTCAAATCAATATAAATAAAAGACTAATCTACTCTCCTCATCCTTCTGATTCTCGTGCTTCTTACAATTTGCGATTTCATTGAGATTTGAGTGAGATATTCTAGAATTTTGTGCTTGCTATTATTTATGCTTTTTCTCAATTCAAGCCTTGTTCAGTTTATATAAATTTGGCTCGAGGGTACCATTAGAATCATCTTGAAGAGACAAATCTAATGGTACCAGTTTGATTGGCTAATTTTACAGTTTGAGGAACTCCAATCTAGAGCGTCTGGAGGTTGAAGACGACATGCGTATCGTGCTTCAACCAATGATGGTGTGACATGTAATGTTTTTGAATCTAGTCCAGTGTGTTTGCTTTATCATACGTGCATTTTGAGAGCCCTTGGATCTGATAACTTCCATTAGTCAGACTCCATCCAACGCACCAGAATTTTAGTTGTTTTTATTTATTAAAAGGTGATCTGGTACAATTTTCAAAGATGACCATGATATGTACATCGTGCCTGATCCTTTGGTTCTGATTAATGCCGAGTTTTGACTCTCATCCAATGGTCCACATTTTTTTAAACTTTATTTTATTTTCTGTTTTTTACATCAAACTTCAAAAAATAATAGAAAATTCATTTCTAACTAAAAAATTATGGAGAAATTCACAAAAATATTTTTAAATATTCTCTTTCTGATTTTTATTTTTTCATGATTTTATTTTCAGATTTGATATTTTTTATAATTTTTCTTTTGTTTTGACCTTTTTTTAATTGTTTAAAAACTCTTCTTTGTATTTTTAAGTTCTAAAAAAAATCGTCAAGATCATTTTCTTTATTTCTTACTTTTTGAAATTTTTCTAAATTTTTTTTTAATTTTTACTATTTTTGATCTTTTTTTCACTTATTTGAGTGATTTTAATTAGTTTAAAAATACTTTTTTGTTTTAAAAAATTACCAAAAAAATTATAAAAATATTTGAGATCACTGTCGACTTTTCTATAGTCTCTTTTAGTTTTTCTTTGATACTTTAATTATAGTTTGCTATTTTGCCTTTTATTTTCATTTAAAAAAACATATTAAGAAATAAATTTTGTTTATTTTGTTTATTAAATGCAATTTTATTTTTTGAATATATTTTGGCTATGTAATTTTTGATCATGGGCTTCATTAACATCATTGGATCTTGGGTGTTGAGTTTAACTCCACCAAAATAAATGAATGATTTTAATGATAGTTTGGTTAAAATTTTGATTCAAATATATACCCTCCCTCTTCATCTCATCCCTTTCTCACTTGTGCTACATGTTGTTAGAGGATGATCTACATATCATTTCTTCAAATATATGGTACAAAGATTGTTATTGACCGACCTCAAAATAGGTGCGACTTTTATATAAGTCCACTTACGATTGCTTAACATAGCACTAAATTTTCTCTCGATTTGAGAAATGATCATTCGTGTCCGAAACCTATATTTGCAAGCCCAAGTATGTTTAATTTGAAACCTTTGATCCAATAACCTTGAGGTTCACTGTTAGGATGCTTTGGTCTTATCAATCCTCTAATGAACCATCATAAATTTTGGTCTAAGTGAATCATTTAAACATCGTTGGTCATATATTGTCGCTTCGAGAATTTGAATGAATGATATGCTTGACAAAAAGCAAATGAAACTTGTTGTTGAGAAGCTTTGATTTTATCAATCTTCTAATGAGTTCTCAAATGCAAGTTTCAAGATGGTCATTCAACTAACCTCTAATTTCTAACACACTAACAATTGATTTTATTTTATGCTTTTACTTTACGCCTTTACTTTTACGCACCATTTATCTTAGCATTTATATTTTATGTTATTTTCATCTTTGCTCACTTGAGCATTTATATTTATGTCATTTTTATTTTTCTCACTTGAGCTTTTATTTTCTTTTTAAAGATACTTAATAACCAACTTGAATAATAAAAAACTTTAAGGTTACTTGGACCATTTTGTTACTATCCTTGGCATGATGGAGTTATGGACTTCTTGGATTTAGAATTAGAAACGTTGACTACCCTTGAGACCTTATGACTTCTATTATTATTTGTCTGGAGTTCTTGGGGTTTACCTCAAGACATTGGGTTGTTTTTCTTTGTGTGCAGGCTATTCTGATTATGTGCTTTGGTTGTGATTGGGAATTCCTCTGTATACAGTCGTTACTCTGCCCAATTTTTGTGAAGACTTAATGCATTTGAAGCTTGGTATTCTTAAGAGGTTTTATATCTTTTCTTGTTTGGTTTCAATCCAAAGGATGGGAATTCTACATTGACTCATTGTGTCAAGTGTTGGCTTCTTGTTGGTTAAACGGTTCTTTTCCCTAGCTTTTTCCTTATGCTTTAGGATAGTCCTTTCATCTCCTCCCATCTTCTTTAATTTCAAAAGTCTTCTCCCTCCTTTTCAAAACTATTCTTATTTCCTAAACTTGAACCACTTTCACAATAAACTTGGACTTAGGTCCATTCCTTTTCAAAAATATTTTCTTAAACAATCTTAAAACAATTTAATCATACTTTGACATTTTTGTGAGAAGACTAAAAGTCAATAAATCTCATTAAAACCATTTTGCCACTTTGGCTTTTTACTTTAAAATCTTCTCAAAAGATTAGACTCTTGTCAATCCTTGTAGTGATGTGAACTACTATAATTCTATGATATGTAGTGAAGTGAGATATTTTCCACTTGGGTATTGAGCGAGGCTTTGTTGATTTTAAAATCCAAGCTATATCATGATGCAAATTCTCTTTTCTCATAATCATGGGAAGTAAGTATGTTTTCCACTCGAATACGACGATGATGTCTCGTCTCTTAAAATCAACCAACACATTTGTGTTTTAAAATTTTTAAAGGTGAACTATGAGTACCCTGATCCCCTATTACACAGAAGGTGGTACGTAGGCACTAAATATTCGCAACCACGGCGGGTGAAAAAATTGTAAAAAATACTTCTTTTATCATCTCCACCACCTATTTTTATATATAATACTTATAGAAAAAATATACAAATTTTCAAAGAGGTTCATGTGGATTACCGTAGATGTTTAGGATTCGAGTACCTTCCCTTTGCATAACCAACCCCCATACCTAGATTCTCTCCCCCTATTTTTTGGGTTAATCTCTTTTTTCCCATTCCTCTGGAAACAATAAAGTGCGATGGCGATTTTTATTTAATGTGTGTGAGTCAAGTCAATCCAATGGATTTGTCTCGACATTTCTATCGCTAAAGAAAAATGGCAACTTCACTGGGTACAAATCGACCAAATACTGGTCCATCTCTAAGTGGGTTGAGCCTATCTCTGTTTATTTGTGTATGTGTTATTATTTGTTGTATATTATGTGTTGTATATGTTTGTTTGGATTTTCCTGGTTTTCAGGGTGCTTGGTGATTTCTCATAAGTCCTCTACCCGGACTTGGGAAAATATAGAATGGGCGATATAATCATGTTAACTTTGAGGGAGTAATCCCAAAAAAGTAGGCATGAGATCCCCCACTCAGTGGAGGCCCCTTTGACTTTAGTATAGTTTACCGAGTAATCAAGAAGACGTGCTGCTTTCGACCTCGGAGCCTACTAAAACTGAGGACCGTAGAACCCTTAACCAATCTTGGCCTTTTAGGTGTAGTGCCGAAACTATGACGGAGTAATTAGGAGGTGGTTGTCACGCGATACTACACTTAGACGAGTTTTTCCTGAGAATATTACTAATTACCGAGTTAATCGAGATGTTGGTAATATCCGAAGGAAGGATGTAGACTCTGGGAACCTCTTAGAACCTTGTTCGGTAGGTGATAAACTATTAGTCCATACCTCGTGGGTAGTACCTTTGACCTCATGCTCGTGACGTCAAACCTATGAACCCCCCATATTTGTGATCTTGTGTGTGATTATTGCATCATGCATTCATGCACCCGTAAGCATCCTTTAAAATAATTGTTTCAAGGGACTTAAAGTTGACTTTTTGTGAATATATCAGGTACTATTTGGCCATGGATTATGGAAAAATAAAGACTCGGAAGTAGAGTTTCAAGGATCCTAAGATAGATGAATTGATAAGTCTGATTCACGAGATTGAGAGTTCTACAGATTTTCAAAGGAAATATGGATCCATCGTGTCTCTTATGAAGCTCAGAATGAAAGAGAGTATTCTTTCTACTTTGGTTCAATTCTATGATCCGATGTATCGATGTTTTACTTTCCCTGATTATCAGCTGATGCCTACATTGGAGGAGTATTCTTACCTACTGAATTTACCTGTTACCAATTGTGTTCCTTTCACCAGTTTAGAGGGAGAGCCCAGGTCTCTTAAAATTGCTGCCATGATTCATTTAGGGAAGTCTGAGATTGAGGCCAACATGACTACCAAAGGAGGAATCAGAGAATTACCCGCTCAGTTTTTATTAGAGAAAGGTCACTACTTTTCTAGGATGAAGAGTACAGTTGCGTTTGAGGCTATCTTTGCTATACTTGCATATGGGTTGTTGTTATTTCCTAACGTCGACAAATTTGTGGATGTCAACACCATTTGGATCTTTTTTATTGGGAATCCATTCCCTATGTTATTAGGAGATTCTTATTATTCCATTCATCTTCGAGACTTTTATCATGGAGGGATGATCATTTGTTGCACGCCTTTGTTATGTCAATGGTTTATTTCTCACTTACCTCAGTCTGATTCTTTATGGGATATCAAGAAGGAACCTCGTTAGGCTCCGAAGATTATGGGTCTCATTCATTCCAGCATTGTTTGGTATTATCAGGCTTATTATGATGTGGATATTATCGATAGTTGTGGTATTTTCCCAAATGTACCTCTTCTTGGTACAAAGGGGGGAATTAACTACAATCTCGTTGTTGCCCATCGTCAGCTGGGATATCCTATGAGAGACAAGCCAAATAGTATTCATCTGAGTGGTTTCTTTCTCAAATAAGGAGAGGATCATAAGGAAGCTAAGGAGGAGATTACAAAGGCTTGGCTCCATATTCACACGAAGAGTAGAAAAGACTTGAGACCAAGAGGAGTTGTTTCTTTGGAGCCTTATCTCTGGTGGGTACAAGCAAGGACAATCCAGTTGAAGATGCCATATTCCAGTGAAGAACCTATACCTGATATGTTTGTGAAGACCACTTCTCCCCTTTTAGATGATGTGGAAGAACTTCATCTTTCCCTAGTGAGGATGCAACAGGAGAAGGAAGCATGAAAGAACAAGTGTCAAACTTTAGAGATGTCCTACCAAATAGAATTGAAAGAGAAGAATGACCTGATTGAGATTCTTGAGAGTCATGTTGTGGAGATGATGGAGAGACAAGAGGGTTTATTTTCCTCTAGAGCTCAATCAGGACTTAGTTGCTCACTTTTTGACTCTGGTGATTGGAAAGAGGTCGCCGACAAGTATGCAAAAGATAATGAGCAGTTGAAGGCTCAAATTGCATGACTCCCTGGAAAGCATCAGCGTGTGGAGATATCTTCATCAGCTTTGCCTTCTTAGGTTTTTAGATTCTATCTTCTCTTATACTTAGGATCTTTGAAACTTTTAATCCATTATGAAGTTATTATAATAAAATTTTCAGTATTTCAAAATGTGCTGGTACTTTAATATTTGCATATCGTCTCTAATTCTTTGAGTCCCTTGAAATATTAATAACAATAAGTAAATCATGTGCATTTCATATCATGCATCATTTTTGCACATGTTTCTTGCATTTCTGTTCATACCCAGGTGTCTAACTGTGTTTCTCTACTTCGTTCAAAAACAAGTTGTCTCACCCGTATAATACTCGGGCTAATTCTAGGAAGAAAATGGAGAATCTTAAACAAGAGAACTGTGAGCTGCGCAAAGAGGTTACTGCTTTGAAGGATGATATGACCAATCTGACTGGTTTGATGGAATCGTTGGTGGCTACTTAGAATCAGCCACCACTTGTTCCTCCATCTGCTCAGCCACAACAAACAACAGTCACTTCCGAAGCTCCGACAGTTCCCATTTCCGTCACTCCAGTTACTGTTGCTCAAAACCGTATGCCTCAAGGTTACCCGTGGGGAATGACTGAAAATTTCATGCCAGAGGGTTACAATCTTGATGCACAAGTTTCTCCAGTTGCTCAAGCTGCTGCTACTCCTGCACCTTCTGTGGTGCATGTTACTCCTGTGGCTAGAAATGGGATCCATTATACTGCACCTCCTACGGTGAATTTTATGCCATTTGCTAATGATGAAGTTTATCATCCCTTCTTTCACCGAGTGAAAGTGTGGATTTCTATGATTGATTAGATGTTTTTCAGGATCAATTCAATGAGATACAGAAGGAAATGAAGGCTCTTAGATGAAAAGAATTATTTGGACAGAACGTTAGTGAACTATGCTTAGTTCATAACATAAAGGTGCCAACGAAGTTTAAAGTTCCAGAATTTGAGAGGTACAAGGGCAACTCTTGTCCCCGTGACCACCTGGTGATGTACATCATAAAAATGTCCACCATATTGATGATCAACGTTTTCTTATTCATTTCTTCTATGATAGTTTAACCGGTGCCGCTTTAAAGTGGTATATGAGTCTGGACAATATCAATATCTGAACCTTCAATGATCTAGGGGAAGCCTTCATTAAACAGTATAAGTACAATATTTTTATGGCGCCTGACCATGACCAATTAAGGGTGATGGCTCAGAGAGACAAGGAGTCGTTCAAAGAATATGCGCAGCGTTGGCGTGAGATAGCTTCCCAAGTGCTACTACCTATGGGAGAACAAGAAATGACCAAGGTCTTCCTGAAAACCCTTGGATCATTTTATTATGAAAGGATGGTTGCCAGTGTGCTGATTGATTTCACCAAAATGGTGAGCATGGGTGTTCAACTAGAAGAAGCTGTTAGGGAAGGACGCTTGGCGAAAGACGAACGGACAAAGAAGTCATCTTACGGGTTTTCTAGAAAGAAAGAAAGTGAAAGGAATGTTGTCATTAGGGAGAAGAAGATTATACCACCTAGAAGACATCATCGATACCAACAACAGGTTGCTTATGTAACTCCAGTTGTCAATGTAGCTCCAACTACTATTGCCTATCAAAGACCACCTCCTCAGGGAAATCAAGGGTAGGGTCAGAAGAGAGAATCTTTTGACTCTATTCCAATGAGCTATGCAGAGTTATTCCCGACTTTGATTCAAAAGAAGCTGGTTTAGACTAGGCCTCAACTTGATATACCTTCACCTTTACCCTGGTATTATAAGACAAAGCAGACACGTGCTTTCTATCAGGGAGCCCCAGGGCACAACATCGAAAACTGTTATCATTTGAAATCTGAAGTACAAAAGATGGTGATATCTGGCCTCCTATCCTTTAAAGATGTTGCTCCTAACGTGAAAGATTATCCTTTGCCTAAACATGGAGGTGAAAATGTTGTAAATATGGTTGTTGGTTTTCCTGGGGACTTCTGAATTTTTGATATTGACTTGGTTAGATGAGATTTGGTAAAGATGCATGTGGATCTCTGTGAATTCAGCTATTATACGCACAACCATGTTGGTTGTAGTATTTGTTGTACAGATATCCAAGGATGTGATGAAATAAAAGTTGATCTTCAAGAAATGATGGACGAAGGTCTCATTCATATAATCAAGCCAAGGGATGAGTACGAAGAAGATGTGAATATGGTCTATGGATGTCCCGGTGAATTTTAGACTTTTGATGTGGATTGTATGAATGACAATTTGGTGTAGCTGCACGCTACATTATGTTACATGGATGGCCAAGAAGAACACCATTATGGGTCTTTCCATATTTGCTGCAGGGATTCTCATGGTTGCTCCATCGTGAGAAGGGGTGTTCAATTATTGTTAGATAATGGTACTATCAAGGTCTAAGGAAATATAGATGATTACAATGGGGTTAATGTAATTGAAGATTGCTCAGTCGAGACCATGTCAGATGATGAATATGTTTCTGCAGATGAGTTCTTTTCTGCTGATGAAGATATGTTCTCCAACAATGATTCTATGATGTCTAAGTATTCTGAAGAAGGGGTGAATGTTATTGTGCTGTGTTTTGGTGTTCCCACTCCTATAGAGATTGAGTACCATAGAAAGCCAACTGTTTCTCCAATGGTTATTTGCCTGTCTGGCGCTGTCCCATATAAATCAGACAAAGCCATGCCATATAAATACAACACGACTATCCTGGAAGATGGTATGGAAATTCCTATCCAACCTTTGTCTGATGTCAAAAGTATTGCTGAAGCCAGCTGAGTGATACACAGTGGTTGAGTTATCGCCCATGTCATTTGAGGGAATGTTAATTCTGATAAAAAGGTTGTTGAAAGTAATGAACCAAAGAAAACAATGGGAGAATATAACGGCACTTATTTGGAAAAGGACGTGGACGACTTGTTAAAGATTATCAAGATGAGTGACTACAAAATTGTAGATCAATTGTTGCAAACTACATCTAAGATATCCATTCTAGCCTTGCTAATGAACTCTTCTTCCCATCGAGAATATTTGATGAGAGTGTTGGATCAAGCTTTTATGGAAAGTGATATGTCTCTTGACCAATTCAAAAGTGTTGTGGGGAATATTACATCTTGTAGTAACCTGAGTTTCTGTGATGACGAATTTCACGATGAAGGAAGGAACCATAACCTGGCTCTCCATATCTCCATGAATTATAAGAATGACTCATTGTCTAATGTGCTGATTGACAATGGGTCTACTTTGAATGTCATACCAAGAATTACACTCATTAAGCTAAAGTACCAGGGAACTCCCATGCGCCCAAGTGGCATAATTGTGAAAGCTTTTGATGGTTCGAGGAAGTCTGTCCTCAGAGAAGTAGATTTGCCTATTCACAAAGGTCTGCACTTATTTTAGATTACTTTCCAGGTTATGGATATTGTTTCCGCCTACAGCTGTTTATTGGGAAGACCATGGATCCACGAGGCAGGAGTTATTACTTCAGCTTTGCACCATAAGCTGAAATTTGTTCGTGAAAGAAAGGTGGTCATCGTGAATGGAGATCAGGCTTTATTAATATCTCATTTATCCTCTTTCAACATTGCGGAAGCTGATGAAGTTTCTATTGGAACTTAGTTCGAAGCTTTATCTATTGATAATGTAAGGAAAAATGAGAATTATATAGCCTCGTTTAAGAATGCTCAATAGGTAGTGCATAATGGCCCTAGCGAGGCGTGGGGGAAAATTATTGATCCATCTGTGAATAAGATTAGAGTTGGTGTGGGTTTCTCCGTGAAGAATAATAAAGGTGAGATCATGAAGCCAAGGTATGCTATGGGTAAATACCAAGACATCTTTCACAATGGAGGTTATCTTCATCCAACTACTCCTAAGATCAATGTTATTCTAGAAGGTGAATTAGAGCAAGAGATGCCAAACTACGTGACACATGGAGTCAGAGTCCAAAATTGGATCACTATTGATGTTCCTTCTTGCACTCACATTTCAAAGTAATTTGTTTTTTGTTAATCTTTTCAAATATCTTTCGCTCTGCCCAAGGTGAAAGTATTGATATTGTACGAGCATATCTGTTGTTTTGATCTTTAAAATCATTAATAAAAGTTGTTTATGATTCCCAAATTGTGTCTTTATTCTTTGCTTTTTCTTGGAAAATGGTAATCATAAAAGTTCTTTCAAAGTAAATAATAAATGTAAATAAATCTGCATAATCACTTTCTATATGTGTCAGTTTCTAAAAGCAATCATAGATCATATGTGCAGATTAATTAAAAAACTCATTGAGTACAATGATCCTACACCCTCTCCAAACTTTGATTATCCTGCATATGTGGCCGAAGAAGAAGAATATGATGAAATCTCAGAAGAGGTTTCACGATTTCTTGAGTGCGAGGAAAGTACCATTCAGCCGTATAAAGAGCCATTGGAGACGATCAATTTGGGTTCAGAGGAAGATGCAAAAGAAGTCAAGATTGGAGCATTGCTTCATCCTGATGTGAAACGCAGGTTGATTGAATTGCTGAAAGAGTACATGGATATATTTGCTTGGTCTTATCAAGACATGCCGAGGTTGGATACTGATAATGTGGAACATCATTTGCTGCTAAAGCCAGAATGTCCACCAATCAAGCAGAAGTTGTGAAGAACTTACCCTGATATGGCGAAGAAAATTAAAGAAGAAGTTTTAAAGCAGATTAATGCCGGTTTTCTTGTGACATCAGTGTACCCTAAGTGGATTTCCAATATTGTTCTAGTACCAAAGAAAGACGGAAAAGTTTGCATGTGCGTTGATTATAGAGATTTAAATAAAGCTAGTCCAAAAGATGACTATCCATTAGTACATATTGATATGTTTGTTGACAGTACAACAAAATTCAAAGTATTCTCATTCATGCAAGGATTTTCCAAATACAATCAAATCAGAATGGCTCCTGAGGACATGGAAAAACGACGTTTATCACACCCTGGGGAATATTTGTTTACAGAGTGATCCCTTCGGGTTGAAGAACGATGGTGCAACGTAACAGAGGGCTATGACAACCCTATTCCATGATCTGATGCATAAGGAAATCGAGGTATATGTTGATTATATGATTTCCAAATCTCAGACTGAAGAAGGGCATATAGAAGATTTGTTGAAATTGTTTCATTAGTATTGTGTTTTCTTGAATCCAAATAAACACACCCTTGGTGTTCGATCAGGAAAATTGTTAGGTTTCATTGTCAGCCAGAAAGGAATTAAAGTTGACCCTAATAAAGTTAAGGCAATTAAAGAAATTCCTGCACCAAGAACTGAAAAGCAAGTTAGAGGCTTCCCTGGGCATTTGAATTACATTTCTAGATTTATTTCCGATATGATTGCAACGTGTGAACCGATCTTCAAGCTGTTAAAGAAAGATCAAGGTTGTGTGTTGAAAGATGATTTCCAAAGTGCATTTGAAAGCATTAAAGAGTATATGCTTGAACCCCCTATCTTGAACCCTTTTGTTGAAGGAAGACCATTGAATATGTATCTGACTGTGTTAGATGATTCTATGGGCTATATTTTGGGACAGCAAGATGAAACACGAAGAAAAGAATATGCCATTTATTATCCCATCAAGAAGTTTACTGACTGCGAGTTGCGGTATTCTATGCTGGAAAAAACATGTTGTGCTTTGGCCCGGGCGGCAAATCGGTTACAGCAATATATGTTGAATCATACTACTTGATTGATTTCCAAAACTGATTTGATTAAGTACACTTTTGAAAAGCCTACTCTTACTGGAAGAATTTCCCGTTGGAAGATGTTGTTGTATCAATATGATATTGAATACCATACTCATAAGGCTATAAAAAGCAGTGTGTTGGCAGACTATCTTGCTCACCAACCACTTGATGGTTATCAGTCTGTTAAATATGATTTCCCTGATGAGGATGTGATGTATTTGAAAGTAAAAGATTGTGATGAACCTTTGCCTAGGGAAGGTCCTGATCCTGAATCTCGATGGGGTATGGTGTTTGATGGAGCTGTAAGTGCTTATGGGAAAGGAATTATGCTGTGATTATCACTCCTCATGGATCACATATCCCTTTTAATACAAGATTGGCATTTGATTGTACCAATAATATGGCAGAGTATGAAACTTGTATAATGGGTCTCGAAGAGGATATAGATCTCAGAATCAAAATTCTAGATGTATATGGCGATTCAACTTTGGTAATGAACCAGATTAAAGGAGAATGGGATACTCCTCACGTTGGCTTGATTCCCTACAAAGACTATGCTAGAATATTATTACCCTTCTTTAATAAAGTTGAATTCCATCATATTCCTAGAGATGAGAATGAGATGGAAGATGCTTTATCCACTTTGGCTTCTATGTATCAAGTATACTTGGAACAATGTGCCTCATATCACAATTTGATGTTTGGATAGACCAACTCACGTGTTTGCAATATAGGGAACGTCAGACAAAAAATCTTGGTATCACGATATCAAGCATTTTCTCAGGACTCAGGTGTACCCCGTTGGTGCGTCAAACAAAGATAGAAAGACATTGAGAAAGTTGATATGTAGCTTTTTCCTCAATGAATATGTGTTATACAAAAGAAATTATGACATGGTCTTGCTCAGATGCGTGGATAGACACAAAGCAGACATGTTGATGCATGAAATCAATGAAGGTTCCTTCGGTACTCATGCCAATGGACTTTCAATAGCAAAGAAGATGCTTAGAGCAGGTTACTATTGGCTGGCAATGGAATCTGACGTTACAAATTTGCAAAGAAGTGCCATAAGTGCCAAATTCATGCTGACAAAATCCATGTGCCTCTGACTCTTCTCAATGTTATTTCTTCCTCGTGGCCTTTCTCTATGAGGGATATTGACATGATTGGAATGATTGAACCCAGGGCGTCGAATGGACATTATTTCATCTTTGTGGCAATAGAGTACTTCACCAAATGGGTGGAAGCAACTTCATACGCTAATGTCACTAAACAGGTGGTACTACACTTTATCAAGAACAATCTTATATGCCGGTACGGTGTGCCAAGCAGGATTATCACTGATAATAGATTGAATCTGAATAAAAAGATGATAACAGAACTTTCTGAAGAATTCAAGATTGTCCATCACAATTCATCTCCTTACAGGACATAGATGAATGGGTCTGTTGAAGCTGCTAATAAAAACATTAAGAAGATCATCCAGAAGATGGTTATTACTTATAAAGATTGGCATGAGATGCTCCATTCTTCTTTTCATGGGTACTGTACATCCATCCGCACTTCAACAGGGGAAACGTTGTTCTCTCTTGTGTATGGTATGGAAGCAGCGCTCCCCGTTAAGGTTGTGATTCCCTCTTTACGTGTGATAATGGAAACCAAATTGTCAGAGGCTGAATGGGTCCACAATAGGTTTGACCAATTGAATTTGATTGAAGAAAAGAGAATAACGGCCTTGTGTAATGGTTAGTTATACCAGAGGAGAATGAAGAAAGCTTTTAATAAGAAGGTAAATCCTCGTGAATTCAGAGAAGGAGACCTCGTGCTCATAAATATCATGTCTTTTAGGGGAAAGTGGACTCCCAATTTGGAAGGCCCATATGTTGTCAAGAAATCCTTCTCTGGTGGTGCACTGATTCTTGAAACTATGGATGGCGAGGAGTTCCCACATCATATGAATGCTGATGTAGTTAAGAAATACTTTGCCTAAAGAAATAAAAGAACAGCTCGATAATTCGAAAACTCGAAAGTACGACTGTTGTACCCCAAAATTTTCTCTCTCGTTTATCAAGTATTTTCTAACAAGATCTCCTTTGGTTCAAGACCGCACTAGGGTTGATTAGCTCAAGACGCCTCCTCAAGCTCTGATGACTGAAAATTAGGGTTTGAGATTGCACAAGGATAATTGAACTTTTAATGCCTCATATGAATTTCATGGATCATTATGGACCCTCAAGATTGCTCATGTCAAGTTTCAAGTCTTGGATCACATTTTTGCTCAGTCAATTGATCAGTTGACCTAAAAATCAGCTATATTAAGGAAAAAGTCAACTATGGCCAATTTAAAGTCAAACTTCATAATTTTTTATCCATATCAACATTGTGAACTAATATATGTCATTCGATAAAGTTTGGACCACAATTCCTCAAGAAACTTGATCAGATCGTCAAAAGGGCAAAATGGTTAAAATTAGGGTTTTGACTAAGAAAGGGAAAATTTTGATTTTTGACCTAGCAAATGGTTAATTGGTTTGAGACATGATTTCAAGGTTTCAAATGCATAATTTTGACCTAATGGTATGACTCAAAACTTCCTTCAAGAACAATTGATTGATAGTTGATTTTCAGTCAACTGATCAAAAGTCAACTGTACACTGAAAAGTCAAACTTAGGCTTTTTGGTCAAAATCAAGTGTCAAAGATCACAATTCATCAAAACATGTCAAAATATGAAACTTGTTCATCAAGAAATCAAAAATTCAAGATTTCATTTTGAAAAGTCAAAGTTTCCAAACTTAGAAATTTTTCTAAGTGTTGAAAACTTCATATTTTTTCACAACTTTGAGCCAATTGTTCACCATGATGCAAGATGATTCAAAGGAAACTTTCAACATGAAAGTTGTAGATCTCAATGAGATATAAAACATTTATTAACAAAACTTCTCATATAAATTCTTGGATTTCAAGTTATTAATCCATGAAATCATGTTCATAAAACTAAAACACTTCGTGAAATTTTGAGCATTTTGGTCAGGATTTTGACCTAACTTCTGGGCTAAGTTTAATATAGTTCCAATTGGATTTTGAAAAAGTGATTCAAATAAGGATTGTAGAGAACATTACAAGCTTTCCAAAATGTCTAAGAAATCCTTGAGATCATTCTTGAGCAAGGAGTATCGAAGGCAAGAAGTTAGGGTTTCAAGTTTTTTTGCAACGCAAAATTTGTGATGCACAATGAACCAAATCCATAGCCATGCTGCATAATCCCACTTTTCAGGCCCTTTAACTTGTATATCTATCCTTAATTAGAAGATTACACAAAATTTATGGCTATTATCCATTAAATCTAAGCTTTGTCTAAGTTAACTTGCCATTTTTGGAAGAAAGGCAAGACTTCCATTTTGGAAAAGCATGCTTTTGCAAATGTCAACCCTTCTTGAGCCTCTCAATGGATCCTTCTGCACAAACAACATCTACAAGTAAAAAAAAAGCTTGTTTAAATTTCAACCAATGTACAATAGCATGGTACAAGCTTTGGGAAGATGTTTGTCATGTTTGCTTCAAAAACAAGTAAAGGTTTTACAACATGTGAATTCAAATTATGACTTGTTGTAGAACACAAAACCTCTTGCCTATAAATACATATACTATTTGAAAGCTAATCCACGCATATACAAGCCCTTAAACTCACTCAAACCCTCATAAACTCAGATTGCATACAAAACTCCATTTTTGTGCAGAAACTGACCTTACACTCCCATCTCTCAAATTACTCGTGCGTTTCCTCTCCAAACCATTCCAAAAGTTCCTAAACATCATCCACAAATCATCCCAATACCTGTCATTGTTCTGTAACTCCATTTCCACCATTGTCCAAACTCAAAAATAGAGCACTGCAAGTGGACTTCTCCAGAACTCCTCAGCCACCTTCAGCTCAAGCCAAGCATCACATTACCTTCCTGGGAACTTAAGGAAGCTAACCCAATCACTAGAACTCATTTAAAGCTGCTCAAACTCAAAACACGATACCCTCTTGCAAGGTGAGTTTTTTGACTTTTGAACTATTCATATAGGCATCGTTAGGCTTCCATTTTCAAAGATAAAATGTAGATACCATTACCACGAAGCTGTACATATCCATAGTTTACATTTATATGGCCTGAGCTTAGAGAATTTTGGAGTTGAAGTTTCTGAAACTTTTAGGTTTTAATTTAGGGCCATAAAAATTCTCACTCATCTTGGATTTATAGCTTTAGTTATTTATATGGTTGAATCCGTTGGAAGAAATGCCACAACTTTCATGTTTGTACTTTCCATTTTTGTTGAGAGATGAAGAAGTTACAGGTACTCTGGCTGGCTGAAGGTTGAAGACGAAGTACAGGCTTTGGAAGCATTATATGTTATGTATTTATCATTTCATATAAGTAAACGGATGTATAGCCACCCCAGTGGTAAGGCAGTGCGCTGCTAACCAAGAGGTCATGAGTTCAACACCCAGCGCGCTACCTTTTTTTCCTTATTTCTCACATTTTCTCTCTTTTTGTCACACAGTAGCGCCTGAGCCTCCCCCTGCCTTACTTTTGCACACCTGACCCAACTTTATTTTATCTATTTCATTTTTATTTATTTCCTTTCTTATTTTATTTTATTTTCAGTTTTATTTTATTATTTTTATTACTATTATTATTATTATTACTACTACTATTATTATTTTTATTAATGAAAAAAATATAAAAATATTTTTATTTATTATTTACATTTATTTATTTTATTTTATTTATAAAGACAAAAAAAGAACAAAAACATTTTTATTTTAATAAATAAATTTCTTTTTCTTAATTAATTAATATTTAGACTTAGGTTTAATTATTATTTTATTTTTCTAATTAAAATTAACTTAGAATTTAGGTTTCTCTTAATTAATTAATTTTCTCATTTTATTTTTATTAATTTAAAACCCTTTTCTTAAAAACCCTAAAAATCCTTTTTAAGTTAATTTCTTTTATTAGTTAGTTTAAGTTAATTTCATTTAATTTTCCTTAATCATTTTCTTTAATTAGGTCAAGACTAAACCCTTCATAAAAAACCAAACAAAATCATTTCTTTTTCCATTTACATTCTTGAATTTTATTTTTATTCAAATCTTGTATATTATTCAATATGGTTGTAATAGTTAATTAAGTTTAATTTTCTTGCAAATCCCCATTTGTAAATTTGTATACCCCTTCCCCTATTGATGTAATAGCTTAGTATTTTTACTTTCCGCAATTTAATACTTTATATATGAATGCTAGTAAATTAGGGTTTGTATGGAAAGATAAAATCAATTCTTAGAAATCCCTAATTCAAAGACAAAACAATGCATGTAAATCAATACACTTGCACACTTGCACACTTACACCCTTAGGGTTAACTCCACTTGTTGCCTTGAGAAATAAATGGTCAAGTTATACATGTGGGGTATCTTAGAAAAAGCAATAAAAAAATACAAGATCATAGTCCCTCGATGACGCTATCAAAGTTTCCTGTCAAAAATGATCTTAGTCCCTCAAAGAGAATTGCTAAGATATCTTACAACATTGTTATTCATGAATATACAATGACCCACATCCGTCCCTTTTAACATTCAAAGATAGGGTTTCTTACCAAATCAATGGTAAGATAACAATGTCAAAGGAAAGAGGAAATAAACAAGAAAGACTTTTGAGTAGGTAGAACGTTCCTAGTTGCTTGCTTATTTTCAAACCAAAACATCGTTGCTATTTTTAAAACAAACACCAACACTTTCAAAACATCTTTCAAACTTGAAACATTTTCAAAAGATCAACACTTTGTATACATTCTTACGAACGAGAATCATTACAAAGTTTTCCTAAACGATAACGCCTTTTCAAAACACTTTCAAAAACCACACAAAGCACATTTTCAAACAAAAGAAAGTGATCTAGAAAGCAACTAAGAGCACGTAGATAACTACGGATGAAAAGGGTGCTAATACCTTCCCTTTTCATAATCTCCCCCCCGAACTCAAGAAAACATCTCTAAAGGTCTTTCCTGATCTTTTCAGCCTTTCCTTTTGGATAAAATAAAAGTCGATGGCGACTCTTGATAACCGCAAAAATTGCGATCAAACACAAAACACCCAAGTCAGTTCTCCCACCGAGTTACAGAAAATAATCCGGTGATATTGAGCTCCTTAGAACCCAGTTACTATTTATAGGACAGGTTGAGCCAACTAAACTTCAAGAGGGTACTTACCTATGAGACTCCATGCAAGCCTAAACCTAAGGACTTGTTTATTTTGTTTGTATATATTTACTTGTACATAACATTATAAACATCATAACATCATACTCATACTCACTAACCATTTCATGGATTTTGGGATTTATCTTTGTTCTGTTTTGTAGGACATGGATTCTATTCACAGGAAAACCATTCAAGTCAGTCTTGTAAGGATCCCTCCTCAACTTAAAGAGTTAGCATCAAGGGTTCCAGAGAATTCTCCATTTACTGAAAGACATGGTCGCCTCCTAAACTTGGTTACCTCTAACACTGATGAAGATATGATGAAGGTGCTCTTCCAATTCTTTGATCCTCAACACCATTGCTTCACATTTCCCGATTATCAACTTGTGCCAACTTTAGAAGAATTCTCCCAACTCTTGAGGATTCCCATTCTCAATCAACTACCCTTCAACGGTACGAAAAGAGATCCAAAACCAGAAGAGATTTCTCAAGCCCTACACTTGCAACAATCTGATGTCACAACTAATTGGGAAACAAGGAGTGGTGTCAAAGGTTTCTTAGCCAAGTTCTTGTTTGAGAAAGCTCAAGATTGTCGGAACTCCCTTGGACTTGCAAGCTTTTGAGGAAATTGTGGCCCTTCTCATCTATGGGATGGTTCTGTTTCCAAATCCTGACCAACTCATAGATGTAAACACCGTTAAAATCTTCATGTCTCGTAACCCGATGCCTACTTTGTTAGGAGACATCCTACATTATTTTCACTCTCTCACTATGAGGAAAAGAGGTATCCTCATGTGTTGTACTCCTATCTTAGAAAGATGGTTTATTACGCATCTTCCCCAATCTATATTGAAGAACGAGCAAAGTTCAAGGTGGTCCCATAGGTTGATGACGTTCAGACATTCAGATATTCATTGGTGTTCCCGATCTTTGGAGAATGTTACTATCGTCGACTATTATGGAGAATTTCCTAATGTCCCCTTACTTGGCATTATATGAGGTATCACTTACAACCCCTTCTTAGCCTTACGAGAGTTTTGTTACGCCCGAAGGGATGGTCCATATGAGATGCTTATTCAAGGGTTGGTATTTGATTACGAGAATGGTGATCAAGGTCACCGCGAGAGGTTTATCCCAGCTTGGAGGATGTTGAACAAGGTAGATAGCAAGACATTGAGGCATAAGAATTCCATCCCTCTTGAGCCTTATCTCAAATAGGTACGAGCCTGTGCTCAAATTCTTATGATGCCTTACCCCTCCATTCTCCCGGTTATCATAGAACCTATTGTGGAAGGAGATGTCCCATACACTATCCTTCATCCTAACAAGCCCACCTCTCTCGAAGACTTACAAAGGGATTGGATACAACTTAAGGGGGAGCGAGACACTTTCGAGGCCCAATTCTACACCAGCGAGAAGAAAATTCTGGAAATCACGAAGCAACTTCATAAGGAGCGGAGTCTGAACGCCTACATCGCACCAAAGAGGATGTGTTCAACTTTTTTATCTTAGAGTTTTGTATTTCTTTGTAAGCCCAAAAGAGGCATGATGTACAAACTTTGATTTATTAATATAACGTATGTTTCGTTTTGTCTAAAGCAAATTTAAATCTCTAATTTCCTTGAAATCATTTTCATATGCATCTTCATTCATCATAACACAAACATGTTTTTTACAACAGGTCTCCTTATCTTTCTACTGTTTATTTCAGTGAGATGGATATTGAACAGACAGTAAAAGATCTCCAGGCGCAGAACACTCAGTTTCAACAAATTTTATTGACTTTGGCAAAAGAACAAGAGGATTTGAAAACTTTACTGATCAGAGAAAAGAAGAAGAAAGCGAAGAAATCAACCGGTGTTTTGAATCTGGGAAGAAGGTTCCAAGGGCCATCCAGACGGACCCTAAACTTTCAACATCATCAGGTGAAGGGGAAAATCAAGAAGGGAAAAACAAGAAAGTGACTGACCATCCAGAATCTGAAGAGGAAGAAGAGGTTGATTACTCTGAAGAGTAGTATCCTCCAGCTGACGAAAAATACAAACAGTTGGAAGATCACTTAAATTCTATGGAGATCCAGAAAGTACTCGGGTTGGATTTTGAGGAGATAGGACTTGTCTCAAGGGTTTTCATACTGCAGAAATTCAAGGTCCCTACTTTCACTAAATATGACGGTGTCTCTTATCCAAAACTACACTGAAAAGACTCCCGTTCCAACCATTGCATACAAATATGTTTCAATAGTAACCATTTCCGCCAATCCTCCCAGGGTCTCCACCAAAAGACTCGTCAGGATTATATCTGTTCTGAAGGTGACTCCACAGATAATTACTATGCCAGGTTCAATCCTATACTCCTCAGATAAAACTGTCCCCTGGAACTATGGGGGTGACGTCTACTACCACGGCGTCAAACAAGATTGGCTAGCTGATGAAGACTCGATTGTTGAGAGGGGTGACCCCGACATCGATAACATTATGGGAACCAGCAAAATAACCAGAAGTGGAAGAGTGTTCTCCCCTGAGATTGCTCCTCCGAAAACTATTATCGGTCCTGTGATCTTCCCTGTTTTGTTCCTGTTGACACTACTACTACAGTTCCTGTGGTTACCCCTACTGACACCCCTATCACCGAGTCGACCGAGACTCGGGGCAAAGGAATTTTGGTTGAACCTGTCTGGATGAAGGTGTAATGAGTATCTATCCCATAGGCTTCCAAGAAGGAGATGGAAGAAATTTTGAAAATTATAAAGAGAAGCGACTACAATTTGGTCGAACAGCTAGGGAAGGCCCCTTCAAAGATTTCTATGCTAGCTCTACTGTTGTGCTCTGAAGCTCATGTGAAGGCCTTGGTGAAATTTCTTAAAACTTCACATGTGCCACAGGAAACCTCTGCTGACCAATTAGAAGATTGTGTAGCCAGTTTGACAGCTGATAACGGTTTGGGCTTTTCTGATGCTGATCTGACACCTAGAGGGATGAAACACAATGAGGCATTGCATGTCTCTGTCGAATACAGGGGCACTACTTTGACCCATGTCCTGATAGATATTGGTTCATCATTGAATATGATGCCTAAGAAAGCTATGGATAGACTAGATTGTGAAGTTTTAACCTTAAAACCCAGCAACATAGTGGTAAGGGCCTTCGACGGTTCGAAGAGAATGGTGCACGGAGAGGTGGACATCCCCATTAAAGTTGGAACTCAGACCTTTGATTCAACTTTCTATGTAATGGATATTCACCCTTCTTATTCCTTTTTATTGGGCCGACCTTGGATTCATAACGCTGGTGTCGTCACCTCTACATTACATCAGATGATGAAATACCCAACCAAGGGAAAAATCATCACTGTCCATGGAGAGGAGGAATATATGGTCAGTCACCTGAACTCCTTCAGATATATGGAAATGGATGGTGAATTCATTGAAACTCCGTGTAAGAATTTCAAGGAAGTCCCATAAATAGTTGCGGCAACCAAGACTATTTCCAAAGTTCCGAAGATTACCAGACCTCCGCTGAAGATGGCTTCTCTGAAAGATGCCAAGGCATTAGTCGAAGAAGGTGGGTGTACTATTTGGGGCCAACTCCTGAATATTCCCTACAAATCTGACAAATTTGGTTTGGGTTTTACTTCAGGAGCCCAGAAAGTTGTTCGTCGTGCTCGTGCCGGGAACAACCTTTGCGGATCAGCAACCATGGAGTCAACGCAGTAGAAGATAGTGATGACGGTTGTGACCTAGAAGAATGGATTTTTCCAACTATCAGTGGAGGACTCAACAATTGGGAAGCCAAAGAATTTGTCCCTATTAATTTTATCCAACAGTAATTGTCTTTAAATTTTTGCCGGACTTGTAATATTTAAACAATTTAGACTTTTAAAAACCTTGTGTCTTACCCGAGGCACAACGGTCCATTTGTAAGGGTTTTTAATTCATTTTCATATGTCATCAATGAATCATGGACGTTTTGCATGCAAATCTTACGCTATTTGTTCTTATTTTTCTACATTTTTATTTTTTCAAAGAAATCTATGCTCTTACACACACTCACATATCAAAATGCAGATCCATATCCACTCAGGATCCCATGGGTAACGATTTTGCTATGGCCTATTGTGACTTTGAAAATCCGATCTACCAAGCTGAAGACGAAGTGAGGAAGATTGTGAAGTGCTAGGGGAACTATCCAGGTTACTACAACAGGAAGAAAGGACCATACAACCCCATGAAGAACCGGTTGACACAGTTAACTTAAGTACCAAAGAGGACAAGAAAGAAGTCAAGGTAGGTGCCAATCTGGAACCTAGTGTCAAGAAGCACTTAACTCAGTTACTACATGACTATGTTGAGGTCTTTTCCTGGTTATATGAGGACATGCCAGGACTTGACGTTGATATCGTGGTCCATCGTCTACCGACAAAAGAAGATTGCCTTTCGGTAAAACAGAAAGTTTGTCGCATGCGGCCAGACATGTCAGAGAAGATCAAGACTGAAGTCATGAAAAAATTCAACGTCAGATTCTTAGTCGTTACCTCCTATCCATAATGGGTCACCAATGTTGTTCCAGTGCCTAAAAAGGACGGTAAAGTACGCATGTATGTGGATTACAGAGATTTGAATAGGGCAAGCCCTAAGGATGATTTCCCGCTCCCCCATATCGATATTCTGGTTGACAATACCGCACAGCATAAAGTGTTCTCATTTATGGATAGTTTCTCAGGCTATAATCAAATCAAAATGGCACCTGAAGACATGGAGAAAACTACCTTCGTCACACAGTGGGGCATGTTCTGTTACAAAGTTATGCCATTCGGGTTGAAAAATGTTGGGGCAACTTATCAGTGCACCGTGGTAGCTTTGTTTCACGATATGATCCATTACGAAATAGAGGTCTACGTGGATGACATGATAGCCAGATCTCAAACTGAAGAGGAACATCTTGACCATCTGTAGAAACTATTTGAAAGACTGAAGAAATACAAGCTAAGGTTGAACCCAAGTAAATGCACATTTGGAGTAAGGTCCGATAAACTCCTAGGCTTCATCGTCAGCGGTAAAGGTATCGAAGTGGGCCCTGCAAAGGTAAAAGCAATACAAGAAATGACTGCTCCTCGCACCGAGAAGGAAATCAAAGGATTCTTAGGAAGGGTAAACTACATCGTCAGATTCATTTCTCACCTAACCGCTACTTATGAACCAATATTCAAATTACTAAAGAAAGATCAAGTGTTGGATTGGAACGACGACTGCCAGGCTTCCTTCGACAAGATCAAAGAGTACCTTCAAGAGCCTCCTGTTTTGATGCTGCCAGTCGAGGGAAGACCTTTGATCATGTATCTAACTGTATTGGAAAATTCAATGGCCAAGAAAGAGGAAGAGTATTTCATAAGCATACAAACAAGTTTCAGAAATACATCATCATTAACCTTCAAATCCAAGAAAGAAGAAGAGAGGTTCAGAAGTAACAAAAAACAACAAGTTTCAGATTCTCACATCATTATTAACATCAATATCCAAGAAAGAGGAAGAGAATTTCAGAAGCAACAAACATCAACAAAAAACCAGTTTCATAAACAACCATCACAAATCCAAAGGCGACAAGTTTCAGAACAAGGTTTATCACTAACAAAACATCAACCAACATTCAAAATCAAGAAGAGAGGAAAAGAGTTTCAAAGGCAACAAGGTCTCAGAACGGTGCTCATCATCAACATCCAGAAAAAGGAAGAGAGGTTCAGAAGTAACAAACACAGTTTCAGAAATACATCATCATCAATAATCAACAACAACAACAAAGTTTTCAGAGATATCTCATCATCAAACATCAACATTCAGAAGAAAGAAAAAGAGTTTCAGAATCCATCACCAACAAAGTTTCAGAGTCATAATCATCATCAACATTCAAAATCTTAAAGAACAAAAGAGATACCAGAAGCGAAGCTCGTCATCACTCTCTTCCTAGTACCTCCGGCCACCAAGGACGCGCCTCCGTCTCACCCTTTTCTCTCCCTCCATTTTACAGGAAATCCCCAAGGTACGATTTTCTCAAAGCCTTACTGCATATCAAGCATGTAAACACCATGGATTAAAATAAAGTAACATGAACAAAGCTTAAGCAAACATGAAACTGTAAAATCAGAACAAAATGAACCATACCGTTACAAACAAAGCCTTTGACTATCGTGAGGAGATGAGAGGTAAGAGGCGACACTCCGGTAGCTAGGGTTTAGGAAGAGAATCAGTGCGCTTGTCTGAGAGAGATGAAGAGGAAAGGATGAAGAAGCGGCGCCGCTGTACAAGGAACACACAAACCCTAAATGCTGAAACCCCTAACCAAAAACGTCGTACAAACTTGTCACTGGGCCTGTCCGCCCCAAACATTTCCTTGAGCCCATTTGAATTGCTAGCTAACCCCCCTCCCTTTGCATTATCCATTTGTTTTTGTGTTTGTTTTGGGCCAAATTCAACCCATAGCCCATTTCTTCTTTATTAATAACAAATGTTAACTTTTTTTTATTAATTCATTTTGTTTTTTCTTTTAGTTAATAATAATACTAATAATAAAAAATTTGACTTTCTTACAAAAAAATAGTTTTATTAAATAATCTTGCTTTATTTGAAAACACTAAAAATAATAGAGATTTAGTTTTAATTAAAATTTTCTTTCTTTAAAACTTTTGCTTTTCATAATTAATAAAACACAAAAATAATAATATAATACTTAATCTTTTTTTTAAGAATAGATTTTATTTATTTATTTTCAAGTTAATGAATACATGCATTTCATAAATTAATTCTCTTTATTTTTATGTTTTGATATAGCTTTATATTTGAATTGCGATGATTCCATTTGGTTGTAACACATAATATTTGGACATTATTATTCTTGTGAGACTCATCCCCATTTGTAATAATTTGTACCCCCATCCCCGGATACTTTTGTAATAGTTTAGATTTTAATTCTCGCACTTTATGCTTTCAAATATGCCATGATTAGAGATTAGGGTTTGTATGCGAAAATCTAAAATGAATCGCTATATGACCTAATACAAGATCTAAATGCATGAAAATGACAAGCACAATGCACACTTGCACCTCTATGGTAACCTCACTTGTTGCCTCGAAAAATGCAATCATGTCCCTCGAATATGAGACACTCTAGCAAATGCCCCTTCGATAAACAAAGATCGTATTCCCTCGATGACCCTCGATGTTTCCTTCGATAAAACGATCTCGTCCCTTACAAAATTGCTAGAGTGTCTCACAAGTTGCCTTCAATGATTGTATGCGATGACCCGCACCTGTCCCGTTTAACATCCTAACACAAGGTTGTTCACCAAATGCAATGGTGAAATAACACTGTCAAAAGGGTTAAAAACATAAGATAGATCTTTGAGTAGAATAGGGTAGACAACTCTTAGTTACTTGATCAAAACTTGCAAAACATCCTTGCTATTTTCAAACACACTTCACAACACAATTCAAAACATTTCTCAAAACAAACTTTCAAACAATGAAATATCTTTTCAAAAACACAAACACCTTTGTATATATTAAAACAAGAATCATTACAAAGGTTGCCTAGACAAGGCCTCTTTTTCAAAGCATTTTCAAAACCACACACACAAAGCACCATTTCAAACGATTGAAAAGCAAAAGCAAGTGATCTATACAAGTGACTAAGAGCCCATGGAAAACCATGGATGAAAAGGGTGCTTGCACCTTCCCTTTTCAAAATCCACCCCCCGAACCCTAGAAAACATCTCAAAGGTCTTTCATGTGCTTTTTGACCTTTCCTTTGGATAAAATAAAAAGTCGGTGGCGACTCTTGCTAAACCGAACAATTGCGAACACAAACGCAAAACCTCAAGTCAGTTCTCCCACCGTATCACAAAACTGGCGACTCTACTGGGGATAATTCTAAAAGTGGGGTTACCTTAGGGTTTTAGATCACCTTTGCATGCTATCTTGTTTGCCTTGATTGCTTTACATTTGGTTCTATTGTTTGGGTTTGAAATCCTCTACCCGAATTTGGGAAACATTCATAGGTAAATAGCAATACTTTGTGGAAACTATGCGGGGTATACCGACATGGTTGAAGCAATAGCTATATTAGTGCGACATATTTGTTGGTACCGGTAGCCTTTGAGTTAATCAAAGAGAATACGGGGCCGCTGAGTGATGTCGTGAAGCACTAATGGACTTTTAAAACCTTTACTTGACCAACTTGGCCTTTTTTAGGGGTACTGAGATGACCGGCTTTGGTGCAGTCCGAAGTTGGTAGATACTCGATACTACACTCATTGAGGTTTGTTTTCTTGGAATATTTCGGTCGCCAGTAAAGTTGCTAAACTGAAACAATGAACACAGAAAATAATCCGGTGATATTGAGATCCTTAGAACCCGGTTACTATTTATAGGACAGGTTGAGCCAACTAAACTTCAAGAGGGTACTTACCTATGAAACCCCATGCAAGCCTGAAACTAGGATCTTGTGTGATTTGCTCGTACATATACTTGTGCATAAATCATGAACATCATAAAGCATCATTTGCATCCACTAACCATTTCAAGGGTTTGGATCTTCATCTTTGTTCCTGTTTTGTAGGTCATGGAATCTCTTCGCAGGAAAACAATTTAAGTCAACCTTGTGAGAATCCCTCCTCAACTCAAGGAGCTTACTTCCAAAATTCCAGAGAATTCTCCCTTCAGTGAAAGACATGGTAGACTTCTCAACTTGGTCAACTCCAACATTGAAGAAGACATGGTGAAAGTTCTCTTCCAGTTCTTTGACCCCCTACACCATTGCTTTACGTTTCCTGATTACCAACTAGTACCTACTTTGGAGGAATTTTCTTAACTTATGAGGATTCCTATTCTCCATCAACTACCCTACAACGGTACGGAAAGAGAGCCAAATCCTGAAGATGTTGCTCAAGCCTTACACTTGCAACCATCTAATATCAAAGGTCATTGGGAAACCATAAGTGGTGTCAAGGGTTTCTTGGCAAAGTTTCTGTTTGAGAAGGCACAAGACTGCTGGAATTCTTTAGATCTACAAGCTTTTGAGGAGATTGTAGCACTTATCATCTATGGGTTGGTCTTGTTACCAAACCCTGATCAGCTTATAGATGTGATTGCTGTCAAGATTTTCATATCTCGGAATCCTGTCCCTACATTACTTGGGGACATCCTACACTCATTTTACACACGAACAATGAGGAAAAGAGGTGTTCTCATGTGTTGTAATCCTCTCCTAGCAAGGTGGTTTATTTCTCACTTTCCCCAGTCAGTCTTGAAAAATGAACAAGGCTTGAGGTGGTCACAACGGTTGATGACTCTTACACATTCTGATGTTCATTGGTGTTCTCGGTCCAGAGGAAATGTCATCATCATTGATCGTTGTGGGGAATTACCTAATGTCCCACTACTTGGCATTAGGGGAGGCATTACCTACAACCCCTGTTTAGCTCTGAGACAATTTGGGTATGCCCGAAGGGATGGTCCTCATGATATGCTGATTCCTGACTTTGTTTTTGACTTCGACAATGATGCTCAAGGACTTCGACAAAGGTTTATCCGAGCATGGAGGATGCCCAACAAATTGGATAGTAAGACACTGGGGCACAAGAATTCCATCCCCTTTGAGCCTTATCTCAAGTGGGTACGAACCCGCGCCTAGAGTCTTATGATGCCTTACCCCCACATTCTCCCCGTGATCAAAGAGCCTGTTATGGAAGGAGAGGTTCCATACACCCTCCTACATCCAGACATGCCAACATCATTGGAAGAATTGCAAAAGAGTTGGGTACAGCTCAAGGAAGAGCGAAACACTTTTGAAGCCAGCTTCTATGCCAGTGAGAAGAAGGTTTTGGAACTTACCCGCCGACTTCACGAAGAGGAGACTCTTAACACTTACGTTGTGCCAAAAAGGATGCGCAATGTCTTTTTACATTAAGAAGCTTTGTAATATTTTGCCCATGGGGCATTTATGTATTGAAAAATTTCTTCTTATTAATATGACGTGTGTTCTTTTTGTCTGCAACAACTTTGAATTTCTGAATCCTTGGATGCATTACATGAATAAACATATCATTCATCATATGCATAAATAAGTCTTCACACCAGGTTTCCTTATCTTTCTGCTGTTTATTTCAGCAAGATGGATATAGAGCAGACGGTCAAAGATCTGCAAGCACAGAATTCGCAATTCCAACAACTCCTCATGACCTTGGCAAAGGGTCAAGAGGACCTTAAAGCATTGTTAGAGAAGAAAGAAAAGGAAAAAGGAAAAAAGAAAAAGAAAAGAGTCGGAGTAGCTACTCTGGGAAGAAGATTTGAGAACGAAGCTAGGAGAGTCTTGAAGTTCCCCTCGACGTCTGATGAAGGGACCGGTAAAGGAAAAGGAGCTGCAGTACCCTCCGAGTCTGAAGTAGAAGAGGAAGAAGTTGAAGAGGATGAAGATTAATCCGAGCAGCAGTACCCTCATGCGGACGACAGGTATAAGAATCTGGAAGAGCGGTTGGCAGCCATGGAGGTACAATGAGTACCTGGACTGGATTTCGAAGAGCTGGGATTGGTTGTTGGGATAGTCATTCCTCCTAAATTCAAAGTGCCTACATTCGCTAAATACGACGGTTTGTCTTGTCCAAAGATGCATCCGCGTTCTTATGTAAGAAAGATCCAACCTCACTCTTCTGGTAAGGATCTGTGGGTCCACCTTTTTCAAGATAGTTTGTCGGGTACACAATTGGACTGGTTCTACCAGCTTGAGAGGGATTATGAACATAATTGGGAGGACTTAGCTGTTGCTTTCTACTGACAATACCAATACAATGCAGATTTAGCGCCTACTCGTACTCAACTACAGAGTATGAGCATGGTCTCTAATGAAGGATTTAAGGAGTATGCCCAGAAGTGGAGGGACCTAGCTGGAAGGGTGCAGCCACCATTGTTTGAAAGGGAACTTGTTGATATGTTTTTGGGGACCCCGTCTGGTCCATTATTTAATCACCTAATAGGGAGCTCATCTGCAGGGTTCACTGAATTAATTCTGACAGAGGAAAGGGTCGAAGCTGGTATTAAGAGTGGTAAAATTCAGAAGGATGCATCTACTTTAGCCGCTATCAAGAAGACCTTCCCAGCCAAGAAGGAAAGTTCTGCTGTTTACACCCAGAGAAATCGGGAAAGAGAGGAACATCGGCCGACAGTGGGGGCCGTGTTAATTCAGAAGTCCACATCAGATCAGCCTAGAAACAATCAAGCGTGGAATGATCAGCCAAGAACCTATCAGCAAAGGGTAGAAAGGCCATAAAGGCAATATACCCCGATAAACATGACACTCGCTCAGATCCTTTCACATCTCCTGAAATTGAACCTTGCTAATTTGAGAGAGGCACCGAAGAATACAAATACCACTTCTCCATATTATCATCCCAATGCAAAATGTGCATACCATTCAGATAGTGTATGGCATGACACCAACAATTGTTGGGCCCTTAAAAACAAGATCCAAGATTTGATAGATGCCAAGGAGGTAGAGTTTGATGCTCCCGAAAAACCTAATGTGATATCCGCTCCTATGCCAAAACATGGTCATAATGTCCATGCAATTATGGAAGATCTTCATGTTACCGTTTTTGACGAATTAAGGACTCTGTTGCCAATGATTAAATTGAATCTGTTGAAAGCCGGGATTTTCCCGGGATGTGAAAAAGATTGTTACTTCTATTCAACCATGCAAACCGACTGCCCACTGTTGAAATCAGGCATCCAACGCCTGATGGATACTCAAGAGATCCTCTTTCAGAAAACTCATGTTGCTACTATCACTCATGTTACTCATGTTACCTTTGTTACTCCAATCAATGACATTGCTATAATCACCATTTCCGAAAATCTTTCCAAGACCTGCAAAAGGCCTGTTAAGATTACGCCTGATCCAAAGTTTGTACCGCTGAAGATTACCATGTCGGGGCCTATCCCATATAAGTCCAACAAGACGATACCATGGAATTATGGAGGAGAGATCTTTTACCATGGTGTTAAACAGATCAAATCAGCCGAAGAGAATTCTGGTGATGAAACTCCTGATGTGGGAAATATTGCGGGGACGAGTAAGATAAATCGTAGTGGAAGAATCTTCTCTCCGGAGATTGCTCTTCCAAGGGCAGTCTTCGGACCCTCAAGTGCTCGTGTGCCAGTCAAGATATATATGCGAGGTCCAGTGATTGAAGAAATTGTTACTCCCGAAGTTGTACCCTCTGTTGTTACCGCTGATAAAGGTAAGGGGATCCAAGAAGCGCCTGTCAGGACGTGGGCTCAGCCTTTGGTTATCCCTGAGACCACCCAAAAGGAAATGGAAGAAATCTTAAAGATAATCAAGAAGAGCGACTATGATGTCGTAGAACAACTGGGGCAAACCCCTTCAAAAATCTCCATGCTGGCTCTATTACTCTGTTCCGAGGCTCATGCCAAAGCCTTGATCAAATTCCTGAAGACGGTGCACGTGCCTCAAGAAACTTCTGCGGACCAGTTTCAAGAGTGTGTAGCCAGCCTTACAGCCAACAATGGTCTGGGATTTTCTGATGTCGATCTAACGTCCAAGGGAAGAAAGCATAATGATGTGCTGCATGTTTCGGTAGAGTGCAGAGGGACCACACTTGCTCATGTTCTGGTTGATATCGGTTCGTCTTTAAATGTCCTACCAAAGAAAGCATTGGACAGATTGGAATGTGAGGGTTTGACCTTAAAGCCCAGTAATATCATTGTTAGAGCCTTCGACGGTTCTAAGCGGATGGTTCACGGAGAGGTGGACATCCCAATTAAGGTGGGAACAGAAATTTTCAACTCTACGTTTTATGTGATGGGCATCCGTCCTTCATAGTCATGCTTGTTGGGAAGGCCATGGATCCACAATGTTGGGTCAGTCACTTCTTCTCTACACCAGATGCTCAAATACCCAGTTCAGGGTAAAATCATAACAGTTCATGGTGAGGAGGAGTATATGATAAGTCACCTTAACTCTTTCCGCTATGTGGAGTTAGATGGTGAATTCATAGAAACACCTTTCCAACACTTTGAAGAGGTTTCTCCTGAAATTGCGACGGCCAAGACAATAACTTATGTGCCTGCAATTACCAAGCCTGTGTCCCAGATGTCATCCCTTAAAGATGCGGAGGCTGTAATCAAGGAAGGAGGAAGTACATTGTGGGGTCAGCTACCAGATTTTCCTTTCAAGACAGACAAGTTCGGATTGGGTTTCACTACTGCTAATCATAAGGTTGTGCGTCGCTCCCGGGCTGGAGGACCACCATTAAAGATCACTCATCACGAAGTTCATGCTTTGGAAGATGTTGAAGACGAGGGTAATTTTGAAGATTGGATCTTTCCAACCATTGAAGGGGGACTGAACAACTGGGAGGAGAAAGACTTCGTTCCCATTACTTTCATCAATCAGTCATTTATATTTTGAACATTTTCAGTTGGTCTGTAATAATTACTAAACAATCCGTACACTCTTTTTGCCTTGTGCCTTACCCGGGGCATATAGGTCCATTTGTAAGGGCTTGATTTCTTCATTTTCATATGCCATTTTTAATGAATCATGGACGTTTTCATCTATAAACTTTTGTGTTCATTTTCTTTCTTTTTACATTTTATTTTGTTTAAAGGTGGATATCCCTTACACACACCCACACTCACAAAATGCAGGTACCCATCCACTCCGGATTCCATGGGTAACAATTTTGCTATGGCCTTCAGTGACTCTGAAGATCTGTTCAATCATGCCGAATACGAAGGTGATGAAGACTGTGAAGTGCCTGGAGAGTTGGCTAGACTTCTACAACAGGAAGAGAGGGCTATTTTGCCCCATGAAGAGTTGTTAGAAACTATCAACTTGGGTACTGCCGAAGACAGGAGAGAGGTTAAAATGGGTGCCAACCTAAAGCCAAATGTCAAAGAGCGCTTAGTTCAGTTGTTGAATGAATATGTTGAGATCTTTGCCTGGTCCTATGAAGACATGCCGGGACTCGACACAGATATTGTAGTTCACCGTCTCCCTACAAGAGAAGAATGTCCACCAATAAAACAAAAAATCCGCCGAATGAGGCCCGATATGTCTGAAAAGATCAAAGCCGAAGTGATGAAGAAATTCAATGTCGGGTTTCTTGCTGTTACTTCCTATCCACAATGGGTCGCTAACATTGTGCATGTGCCTAAGAAAGATGGAAAAGTGAGAATGTGTGTGGATTACCGAGATTTAAACAGGGCTAGCCCTAAAGATGACTTTCCACTACCGCACATTGACATTTTAGTCGAAAACACAGCTCAACATAAGGTATTTTATTTCATGGATGGATTTTCAGGGTACAACCAGATCAAAATGGCCCCCGAAGACATGGAGAAGACTACTTTTGTTACACAGTAGGGTACCTTCTACTACAAAGTGATGCCATTCGGACTGAAGAATGACGGGGCAACCTATCAGCGAGCCATGGTAGCTTTGTTTCATGACATGATACATCATGATATCAAAGTCTACGTAGACGACATGATAGCCCGTTCACAAACAGAAGAAGAACACCTTGACCATCTGCAAAAGCTGTTTGTCAGATTGAAGGAGTATAAGCTCAGACTGAACCCTAGCAAGTGCATTTTCGGAGTCAGGTCTGGTAAACTCTTGGGATTCATCGTCAGCAACAAAGGCATTGAGGTTGATCCTGCTAAAGTCGAAGCTATACGAGAAATGCCTGCCCCCCGCACTGAAAAGGAGGTCAGAGGTTTCTTAGGGCGCCTAAACTACATTGCAAGGTTCATTTCTCACCTAACATCTACCTGTGAACCAATCTTCAAGCTGTTGAAGAAAGATCAAGTGGTTGAATGGAATGATGACTGTCAAACTGCTTTTGATAAAATCAAGGAGTATTTGCTAGAGCCTCCTATCTTGTTGCCACTCGTCGAAGGAAGGCCGTTAATCATGCATCTGACTGTTTTGGATAATTCAATGGGGTGTGTACTGGGCCAACATGACAAGTCTGGTCGAAAAGAGCATGCCATTTATTACCTTAGCAAAAAGTTTACCGACTGTGAGACTCGCTACTCACTGCTCGAGAAAACTTGTTGCGCTTTGGTATGGGCTGCTCGCCGACTAAGGCAGTATATGTTGACACATACCACTCTGCTGATTTCTAAAATGGATCTGATCAAGTATATCTTCGAAAAGCCTGCTTTATCTGGAAGAATCGCTAGATGGCAAACGATCATGACTGAGTATGATATCCATTACACAACCCAAAAAGCTATAAAGGGGAGTGTACTAGCTGACCATCTAGCTCATCAAGCTGTCGAAGATTATCAATCCATGAAATTCGACTTTCCCGACGAGGACATTATGACATTAGACAACATTGAAGGTAACAGACCGTACGACGGACCTGAACAAGGATCCCGATGGACCCTGTACTTCGATGGTGCTTCAAATGCACTTGGCAACGGTATCGGTGCGGTACTTATCTCTTCAGAAGGTTTCCATACACCTTTTACTGCTAGACTCTGCTTCAACTGCACCAACAACATGGCCGAATATGAAGCTTGTATCTTTGGTCTCAAGGCTGCGATTGACTTAGGAATCAAGTCTTTGGTTGTGTTTGGAGACTCAGCTTTGGTTATCAGTCAAATCAAAGGAGAGTGGGACACTAAACATCCTAACCTCATCCCATACAAAGAACATGTCCTGACATTGCTACCTCATTTCGAGCAGATTACCTTCGAACACTTCCCGCGAGAAGAAAATCAGCTAGCAGATGCTCTGGCTACAATGTCTTCCATGTTTAAACTTAACTGGGATAATGAGGCTCCCCAAATTACCATAGAACGGATGGATGAACCTGCACATTTTCATGAGATTAATACCGAAGAAGTAGTGGAACAACCCTGGTTTCATGAAATCAAAAGGTATCTCGGGACTCAAGAATACCCTGAAGGAGCTTCAGTCAATGACAAAAAGTTCTTAAGGAGATTTGCTGCCAAGTTCTTCCTGAGAAATGGTATCCTATACAAGCACAACCATGATTGTGTTCTGCTTCGTTGTGTGGACAAGGTTGAAGCTGAGAAGATCACGACTGAACTGCATAGTGGCACATTCGGCACCCATTTGAGTGGACATATGATGGCTAAGAAAATTCTAAGGGCAGGCTACTACTGGTCTACCATGGAAGCTGATTGTCATCAATACGCCCGTACTTGTCACAAATGCCAAGTCTATGCGGATAAGGTGCATATTCCTCCGGTTCCTCTCAATGTCCTAACAGCTCCTTGGCCATTCGCAATGTGGGGTATCGACATGATTGGAGAGATCAAGCCTACAGCGTCCAATGGACATCGTTTCATTTTGGTGGCCATTGATTACTTTACCAAATGGGTCGAAGCAGCTTCCTTCGCCTCTGTTACAAAGAATGTGGTTGCCCGCTTCATCAAGCAGAACCTCATTTGCCGGTACGGTATTCCTGACCGAATCATTACAGACAACGGTACAAACCTGAACAACACTATGATCACCGCTTTGTGCGAGTAGTTCAAGATTTAACATCACAATTCATCTCCCTATCGGCAAAAGATGAACGGTGTTGTCGAAGCTGCAAACAAAAATATCAAGAAGATCATTCAAAAGATGACAGTCACCTATAAGGACTGGCATGAGATGTTACTGTTTGCTCTACACGGGTACCGTACCACGGCACGAACATCAACTGGGGCAACACCCTTTTCTTTGGTATACAGCATGGAAGTTGTTTTACCTATAGAAGTTCATATTCCTTCCCTAAGAATAATGAAGGACGCTGGTTTGAGTGAAGACGATTGGGTTCAGACCCGGCTTGATCAACTTAACTTGATTGACGAGAAGCAACTTACTGATGTTTGTCATGGTCAGACGTATAAAAAAAGGATGATCAAGGCTTTCAACAAGAAAGTCAGACGTCAAGTATATCAAGTCGGGGATCTTGTAATCAAGCGGATCATCTTGCCGCAAAGTGATCCCAGGGGCAAGTGGGCTCCTACCTACGAAGGACCATTTGTGATCAAAAACATCTTTTCTGGTGGGGCAATGATTCTGACCATCATGGATGGCGATGATCTGCAACACCCTGAGAACGCAGACATAGTCAAAAGATACTACGCATAAACGACCCGACAAGTTGAAAACCCGAAAGGGCGACTTGTGCAAAAATGGGCATCCCGGCGAATCGAAAACCTGAAAGGGCGGTTCGGGCAAAAATTAGGGATAAACAAAAAAAATCTGTACACCCGGCAAGTTGAAAACCCGAAAGGGCGACTTTGGTAAAAAGGGGTTTCCCGGTGGATCGAAAACCTGAAAGGGCGATCCAGGCAAAAGTTAGGGAATTAAAGCGTATGATTATGTCTCTTCGGATCACTTTAAGGACAATCTCTTCACGGATAAGCTCCAAGCTTCTGATCTATCCAATCATCTGTGGACGAAGCAACAAATGGACAAGATACTCAGAGTTGTGAAGGCTATAGCAGAATGGGAACCCCATAGAATTGTTACACATAGCCATCTTTCTTTGTATAAATTTTTCTCAACTTTATGACGACATTCTCTTACTAGGATGTCTGTCTCCTCCGTACAAAATACTTACACAAAGTTAATACAAAGTTACTTCAAAGTACAAAAAAACTATTTGCCTTTTCTTTCTTTTTTTACACTTGTGTTTTATTTGAAAACGTCCAATGATTTATTAAATGAGCATATGCATTTGAATATAATCACTGCTTACAAATAAAACAAAATGAGAAAGAATAATTACTAATAGGATGGAAGTGTAGGGAAGTGTCTTTAGGCTATTCTAGGAGAAATTCCCTGCAATACATCATGCAGATTCTAGGCGGAACAAAATCTTTGAAATGCATATCCCCAGCAGAGTTAAGTTTCAAGGATCCCCATCAGAGTTGAGTTTTCAAAATCCCAATCCACAGCAGAGCAAAACTTTAAACTACAAACCCTCAGTAAGAATGAAACTTTCTTCCCCAAGCAGAGTCAAACCTTCAACCTGTGAACACCAGTGAAGACTATCCAGTTTCCTCCCTTCTCCCGAAGAGTTGCTTTTAAACCAGATAATTCATTGGAAAGTTATTTTTAAAACTTTTTCCCATTGAAGTCGCTAATCAAATCAGCACGTCACTAAGACCCCCAGCAGAGAGGAAACTTTGAGCTACCAATCCCCAGCAGAAACCATTCAGTTTTCCCCTGATATCCTCAACAAAATGAAGTTTCTCATTCTTGCTTCCCCAGTAGATTGGCATACACCCAAGCTCCTGATATTCCCGACAGAATGAGGATTCTCATTATCAAAGGGGCATACAACCTAAGCTCCTAAATTTCCTCCAAGCCGGAATAAGCTTTTCCCAGAGTCCTGAGCTTACTCTCCAACAGTATAACTATTCCCCACAGAGTTTTTTACTCCCCAACAAAATCAAGACTCTCATCTTTGATTCTCCAGTAAAGTTGCCAGAGCCTTCTTTACTCTCAGTATAAGTTTGTCAGAGTTTTTAATCCCCTACAGATCGAAGATTCTCGTTCTTGACTCTTCAGCACAAATTCCCCTAGCAGAATGAAGATCCTCATTCTCAATTCCCCACAGAGTTTTCAAATATTCCCCATCGGAGTTCTCCTTAAAAAACAAAACAGGAATCCCCAGTAGATTGGCATACAACCCGAACTCCTGATTTCCCCAGCAGTATAGCTTCTCCCCACAGAGGTTGTCAAAAAACTTGAAGACACACATACTCTTCAACAACGGTCCAGGATTTATTTTCCCCGACAACAGTCAAATATTTTATAATCTCCAGCTATCCAGGATTTATCTTCCTCAGCAAGACAGCTTATCAGCTTACATACGCATAAATTGCATTTATATATCATAAACATTGATAAAACACATATATTGCATCATACATTTCATGCAACATAACTTTGTGTTTCAGCTAATATTTTACCCTTTTCAGGATAAGATTGCTTATTCAACTTCAAGAATTTTGAAAACAGTTTACGGATGCTTCCCAACATGGATGTCAATCTATCGCTTGTTCAGATTCAACTTTTGAAAACAGTTTACAGATGCTTCCCAACATGGATGTCAATTTATCGCTTGTTCAGATTCAACTTTTGAAAACAGTTTACGGATACTCCAAACACGGATGTTAATCTATTGCTTATTCAACTTCAAAGATTTCTGAAAACAATTTATGGATGCTTCCCAACATGGATGTCAATCTATCGCTTGTTCAAATTCAACTTTCGAAAATTTTTTACAGATACTCCAAACATGGATGTCAATTTATTGCTTGTTCAACCCAAGGATCATGAAAACAATTTACGGGTGCTTCCAAACATGGATGTCAATCTGTCGCTTGTTCAGATTCAACTTTTGAAAACAGTTTACGGATACTCCAAACATGGATGTTAATCTATTGCTTGTTCAACCCAAGGATCATGAAAACAGTTTACGGATGCTTCCCAACATGGATGTCAATCTATCGCTTGTTCAGATTCACCTCATTGAAAACAGTTTACGGATTCTCCAAACATGGTTGTTAATCTATTGCTTATTCAGACCCCCAGCTCAGAGACGTTCCAAACATGGATACCTTTCTGATACTCACCTACAACATACAGTTCAACAAACACTCTTGGACGGCATCTTTAAGCCCATCTCCGACAAGATTCTGTCACATCTCCAAATGGCATCTTTAAGCCCATTCCCTCAACTATGCTTTGACGAGTGCAAATTTATGGGCACTCTAGTGTCCAATCATCTTTTACCTTCGAGTCGCGAACAACAAAATTGTCAATCTAACTCTTCAGGTTCAAGAAGATTGAACAGGGGCAGCTGTTGTACCCCAAAATTTGCCCTCCCTTTTTTTCACAAGAAATCACAACCCTAGGGTTTTATCTGATTTTTAAGATTGGCTCAGGAATCGATCAAACAGAGTTTTCTTTGGCATTAAATCAAGAATCATGGTTTCTCTCGCATTTCTCAGAAGAAATTGAATCCACATAAATTCAGTTTATTGTTACATTGTTTTCACACTTTTTCAAGTTTGCTGAAAGGTTAACTGATTGTTCTCAAGGCTTGATTATCTGGGATAAGAAATAGGAGTTGAGACTGTTATTTGGAATATCAAGACATCTGCTTGTTAATGGAATGAAAGGTTTGTCGGTTAATGGAATGCTTGCTTGTTTATTATACAATGCGTATTGTGATTGGAATACTGATGCAAGGTTACGAGACTGCAACGTTTTTTATTATTTGGAATTTAAGTTATCTGGATTAGAATTGTTGAAATGCAGTTTCAATTATTTTGATTTGAGAGTCTTAAATAATTAAGTGAAGATGCAAGGAAGAATGGCAAGATATTTGACAGTAGAATGGTTCTTTTGGATAAAGACTTTTTTCATTCATTCCAAATGTTGTTACAAAAATAATTTATTATTTTGAATATTGTAAGTTTTACAACTTATAGTATTTAAAAATAGATGTTACAATTAATGGAAAAAAGTCTATCTAATCTAAGCCTAAGCCTCCTAAGCTGCCATTGCTCCCATGCTCAAGGTCTCTTGCTTCCTATGCTTCCTCTATCATCCAATTGATGCTCACCTGAAAAAGACAAAGGAAAAGAAAATTAGTACAGTTAATTGAAAAGAATTTTTAAATGAAAAAAAAACAAAAAAAGTCATCATTAAAATTTGTCGTCTGGAATCAGAATGCTTATTTTTCATCACGTTTTATTTTTCTCTTTGCAAATCACAAGAAGATTACTCTTCTTGGTTCACAAAGAGAAAATTAAAAATACAAATTGAAAAATGCAAGCACACAAAGCAAGCTGAGTTTCAAATGCAACAGGCGCCAAAGCTGTCAAACATAAGCCAAACTATACCATTGCAACTCAACCAAAACATGGCAGCAAACTAAAGAAAACATTGAACCTAACTGAGTTACAAAGTTTCAAATGCAACAGGCGCCAAACTGTCAAAGCATAGGTCAAACTGTACAAGCAGCACAAGCAACGAACCTGCTGTAACAAACAGCAAGCAAGGTCCCAAACTGAGCTACAAAACAAATTTCCCAAACTGAGTTATAAAACAAATTGGATGCAAACTGTACAAATATGGAAAGCAGCATGAAAGCAGAAAAATACAGCAGGTAAAAGTAAACAGCAGGAGGAAAACCTATTGACAAGCAAAAGGCTTGTCATAGCTATCATCATTTTCCAGAGTCAACTTTTTCAGAATATATTAAAAAAAGCAAAAATGCTTGTTTCATGGAGAGAGAAAGAGAAAAAGATATCACCTTGGGTGAGGTTTTACAGTTTGGCAAAAAAGCAGGCTGTCACAAGTCAACAAAATCTAAGAAAGATATAAAACTCAAGACTGCATAACAGTCTTAGAGGGGAGAAAAAAAAACATTGAGCCAAGCTTGAAAACTCAAATTCTCCAAACCTGCCCAAGTACAAAACACCACAAACCTGCATAACAAAACACAACCAAGCTACACAAAATAGTACAAATTGTATAAGCTGTAGAAAACCAACAAACCTGCATAGCCCAACAACAAGCTCACCAAAAATAAACAGCCAAGCCTGCTATCAAAAACTGCACAAACTACAAGTTATCCAAACTGTGCACAACCAACAACCAAACTCAGTTTCAACCAAATCCAAACTATGCACAACCAACACCCAAACTCAGTTTCAACAAAATCCACAAACCAACACAAAGTTTCAGAATCATACCAAGCTACACAATCAACCAGAAAAAATACCAACTCAGAACCATCACAAATACCAATCAGCAAGTTTCAGGTTCTCACATCATCATCAACATTAATAGCCAAGAAAGAGGAAGAGTATTTCAGAAGCATACAAACAATTTTCAGAAATACATCATCGTTAACCTTCAAAGCCAAGAAAGAAGAAGAGAGGTTCAGAAGTAACAAAAAACAACAAGTTTTAGATTCTCACATCATCATCAACATCAATATCCAAGAAAGAGGAAGAGAATTTCAGAAGCAACAAACATCAACAAAAAACCAGTTTCATAAACAACCATCACAAATCCAAAGGCGACAAGTTTCAGAACAAGGTTTATCACTAACAAAACATCAACCAACATTCAAAATCAAGAAGAGAGGAAAAGAGTTTCAAAGGAAACAAGGTCTCAGAATGGTGCTCATCATCAACATTCAGAAAAAGGAAGAGAGGTTCAGAAGCAACAAACACAGTTTCAGAAATACATCATCATCAATAATCAACAACAACAACAAAGTTTTCAGAGATATCTCATCATCAAACATCAACATTCATAAGAAAGAAAAAGAGTTTCAGAATCCATCACCAACAAAGTTTCAGAGTCATAATCATCATCAACATTGAAAATCTTAAAGAACAAAAGAGATACCAGAAGCGAAGCTCGTCATCACTCTCTTCCTCGTACCTCCGGCCACCAAGGAAGCGCCTCCGTCTCACCCTTTCTCTCGCTCCATTTTACAGAAAATCCCCAAGGTACGATTTTCTCAAACCCTTACTGCATATCAAGCATGTAAACACCATGGATTAAAACAAAGTAACATGAACAAAGCTTAAGCAAACATGAAACTATAAAATCAGAACAAAATGAACCATACAGTTACAAACAAAGCCTTTAACTATCGTGAGGAGATGAGAGGTGAGAGGCGGCGCTCCGGTAGCTAGGGTTTAGGAAGAGAATCAGTGCGCTTGTCTGAGAGAGATGAAGAGGAAAGGATGAAGAAGCGGCGCCGTTGTACAAGGAACACACAAACCCTAAATGCTGAAACCCCTAACCAAAAACGTTGTACAAACTTGTCACTGGGCCTGTCCGCCCCAAACATTTCCTTGAGCCCATTTGAATTGCTGGCTAACCCCCCTCCCTTTGCACTATCCATTTGTTTTTGCGTTTGTTTTGGGCCAAATTCAACCCATAGCCCATTTCTTCTTTATTAATAACAAATGTTAACTTTTTTTTATTAATTCATTTTGTTTTTTCTTTTAGTTAATAATAATACTAATAATAAAAACTTTGACTTTCTTACAAAAAATTAGTTTTATTAAATAATCTTGCTTTATTTGAAAACACTAAAAATAATAGAGATTTAGTTTTAATTAAAATTTTCTTTCTTTAAAACTTTTGCTTTTCATAATTAATAAAACACAAAAATAATAATATAACACTTAATCTTTTTTTTTTAGAATAGATTTTATTTATTTATTTTCAAGTTAATGAATACATGCATTTCATAAATTGATTCTCTTTATTTTTATGTTTTGATATAGCTTTATATTTGAATTGCGATGATTAGATTTGGTTGTAACACATAATATTTGGACATTATTATTCTTGTGAGACTCATCCCCATTTGTAATAACTTGTACCCTCATCCCCGAATACTTTTGTAATAGTTTAGATTTTAATTCTCACACTTTATGCTTTCAAATATGCCATGATTAGAGATTAGGGTTTGTATGCGAAAATCTAAAATCAATCGCTAGATGACATAATACAAGATCTAAATGCATGAAAATGACAAGCACAATGCACACTTGCACCTCTAGTGTAACCTCGCTTGTTACCTCGAAAAATGCAATCATGTCCCTCGAATATGAGACACTCTAGCAAAGGCCCCTTCGATAAACAAAGATCGTAGTCCCTCGATGACCCTCGATGTTGCCTTCAATAAAACGATCTCGTCCCTTACAAAATTGCTAGAGCGTCTCACAAGTTGCCTTCAATGATTGTATGCGATGACCCGCGCCTGTCCCGTTTAACATCCTAACACAAGGTTGTTCACCAAATGCAATGGTGAAATAACACTGTCAAAAGGGTTAAAAACATAAGAAAGATCTTTGAGTAGAATAGGGTAGACAACTCTTAGTTACTTGATCAAAACTTGCAAAACATCCTTGCTATTTTCAAACACACTTCACAACACAATTGAAAACATTTCTCAAAACAAACTTTCAAACAATGAAATATCTTTTCAAAAAGACAAACACCTTTGTATATATTCAAATAAGAATCATTACAAAGGTTGCCTAGACAAGGCCTCTTTTTCAAAGCATTTTCAAAACCACACACACAAAGCACCATTTCAAACAATTGAAAAGCAAAAGCAAGTGATCTATACAAGTGACTAAGAGCCCATGGAAAACCATGGATGAAAAGGGTGCTTGCACCTTCCCTTTTCATAATCTACCCCCCGAACCCAAGAAAACATCTCAAAGGTCTTTCCTGTGCTTTTTGACCTTTCCTTTGGATTAAATAAAAAGTCGGTGGCGACTCTTGCTAAACCGAACAATTGCGAACATAAACGCAAAACCTCAAGTCAGTTCTCCCACCGTATCACAATTACCTTTGAGCATTTTCCACGAGAGGAAAATCAACTAGCGAATGCGTTAGCCACTATGTCATCCATGTTTAAACTCAAGTGGGGTAACGAGTCTCCCCAGATCACCATTGAGCGGATAGATGAACCAGCTCACGGTTACGATATCGATACTTAAGAAGTAGTGGACAAGCCTTGGTTCCATGAAGTTAAGAGGTATCTCGAGGCCCAAGAGTATCCGGAGGGAGCTTTAGTTAATGATAAGAAGTTCTTGAAAAGATTCTATACTAAGTTCTTCCTCAGTAATGGCATTCTCTACAAGCGCAACCACGACTCTACTTTGCTTCGTTGCATAGAAAAGGTTGAGGCAGACAAGATCATGGCTGATCTACATGAAGGCACTTTTGGCACCCATTCTAATGGGCACACGATGGCTAAAAAGATCCTACGGGAAAGGTACTATTGGTCTACCATGGAAGCAGATTGCCATTAGCATTCACGAACCTGTCACAAGTGTCAGATCTATGCTGACAAAGTACATGTGCCTCTAGTTCCTCTAAACATCCTGACTGCTCCCTGGCCATTCACGATGTGGGGCATCGACATGATTGGAGAAGTCAAACCTACAACTTCTAATGGACACCGCTTCATCTTGGTGGCCATTGACTACTTCACAAAGTAGGTTGAGGTAGCTTCTTTCGCTTCTGTTACCAAGAACATTGTGGCCCGATTCATCAAACAGAATCTCATCTATTGGTACGATATCTCGGAGAGAATCATTACCTATAGTGGTACCAATCTCAAGAATACTATGATCACTGCACTATGCGCGCAATTCAAGATCTAGCATCATAACTCTTTCCCTTACCGGCCAAAGATGAATGGTGTTGTCGAAGCCGCAAATAAAAACATCAAGAAGATCATACAAAAAATGTTAGTGACCTACAAGGACTGGCATGAGATGTTACCATTTTCTCTCCATGGTTACCGTACCACGGCGCGCACGTCAACAAGGGCAACTCCTTTCTCTTTGGTATACAGTATGGAAGCCATTCTACCAATTGAAGTCCAAATACCTTCTTTAAGAATCATAAAGGATGCAGGGCTTAATGAAGATGAATGGATTCAAACTCTACTTGACCAGTTGAATTTGGTTGATGAGAAGAGGCTTACGGCTGTCTGTCATGGTTAGTTGTACCAAAAACGTATAATCAAAGCTTTTAACAAGAAGGTCAGACGCCAGGTATATTGGGTTGGTGACTTGGTAATCAAGCGTATCATATTGCCACAAGGTGATCCCAGGGGGAAAATAGACTCCTACATACGAAGGATCATTTGTAATCAAAAGCATATTCTCTGGTGGAGCAATGATCTTAACCACTATGGATGGCGACGACCTTTCCCACCCTGTAAACACAGACATAGTCAAAAGATACTATGCATAAATAAAGACCCGCTAGGTCGACTGGCCTAGGCAAAAATTAGAGCATCCCGGCGAACCAAAAAAGTTCGGGCAAAAATTAGGGATAAAACAAAAATATGTACACCCGACAAGCTGAAAACCCGAAAGGGCGACTTGGGCAAAAAAAGGGTATCCCGGTGGATTGAAAACCCGAAAGGGCGGTCCAGGAAAAAGTTAGGAAATTAAAGCGTATGACTATGTCCCGTTGGATCACCTTACATGCAACCTTTAGCATCAACTGACAAACTCAAACGGGTCTAATCAATCCAATAAACTTCCGACAAGGTAGCAAGTGGATGAGATGCTCAGAGACATGAAGGCTATAGCAGAATGGGAACCCCGTGGGATTATTTCACATAGATATCTTTTGTTTGTATCAATTTTCATTTTCTACGATGACACTCCCTTACTAGGATGTTCGTCTCATTGTACAAAAAAATACTTATTCAAGTTAATACAAAGATATTCCTTTGAAAGTGCAAAACTATATGTTTTTCTTTTATCTTCAGTGTCTTGTTTGCAAAAACGTCCAATGATTATTTTTGAACATATGCAATTAAACGTGACTACTGTTACCAAATGAGCAAAAAAAGAGGAACAGAAAATAGAAAGACAATCACTAATGGCTTTAAGAAATAGGATAATATCTTTAGACCATTTTGTAAAATCCCCCGCGGGTACTTTTCCAGCAAGAGCGGATGCCGGGAAATCCCACTATAGGATCGCTAACGTATCTCCGATATGCAGCCTAATGGTATCAAGTGCTCTCACATCCCCGATGGAACAAAACTTACAGTTACCGTTCCAAAGATTCTCCAGTGAAAGTCGCCCAGTTTCTCAGGATTCCCCAGCAGGATTTCATGAGGTCCACAAGCAATGCACGGTGTTTCCCTTTCACAATATAGTGTATTTCTCTAATAAATGGAAACTCATCCATCAACACTTCAACTTCAAAATATGAAGACTTACACTCCTCATTCCCAGTAGTACTCAGGGATTTATTTTCCCTAACTTCAGCAACACTACGGCATAACGATTAACGTGTCCATACATTACATTCATACGTTATAGCAATGACAACATAGATACATAGAACGCAATCTCAATTATTTTGAGAAATAAAATTATATCGTGCATTTCATACATCATGGCATTGCATGCAACTAAACTTTCACCTTTTCAAGAAAGATCAATCAATAGAAAATTATCGCCAAATTTCCAACAAGTCAATTATAGATCAATTGCCGAGAAAGGACTGGTCGACCATCTACATAACAGATATTTCCTTCAGACCCCCGCTAGTTCAGTTTGAATCTATCAACGATTTATTATGATTCTTCCCCGCGGACGTCTTCTCTGGTTCAGATAAATCTCTCAATGGTTTGTTCTGATTCTTCTCCAGATCTCTATCGGTTCAGTTTAAATCTCTCAATGGTTTATTCTGATTCTTTCCCGCAGATGTTTTCTTTGGTTCAGATAAATCTCTCAATGGTTCGTTTTGATTCTTCTCTAGATCCCTACCATTCCAGTTTAAATCTCTCAATGGTTTATTTTGATTCTTTCCCGCAACCGTTTTCTCTGGTTCAGATAAATCTCTCAATGGTTCGTTCTGATTCTTCTCCATATCCCTGTCGGTTCAGTTTAAATATCTCAATGGTTTATTCTTATTCTTTCCCACAGACGTCTTCTCTGGTTCAGATAAATCTCTCAACAATTTATTATGATTCTTCTCCAGATCCCTGCCGGTTCAGATAAATCTCTCAACGATTTATTCTGATTCTTTCCTAGTAGGCATTTTCTCTGGTTCAGATAAATCGCTCAAAGATCTACTTTGATTCTCTCCAGTTAAAGAATATTCAAGACCTCTTATGGTTCATTTTAAACCTCTCAATGGTATATCCTGATACTTTCCAAATGAACATTTCTGGTTCAGATAAATTTCTCCAAGATTTATTCTATTTCTTCCCAGTCAAACAACATACAAGACTTCTGCTAGTTTCAGATATATCGCTCCTAAAGATTTATTCTGATTCTTTTCCAATTGAAATCAAGTTCAGACTTAGTCCATTTTCTATCAACAGTCACCTTTAGATGGCATCTACAAGCCCATCTCCGACAAATCTCCATCATTCCTCCAAATGGCATCTATAATCCCATTCACAATTCATCTTCGAGTGCAAATTTCTAGACACTCTAGTGTTCAATCATCCTCCACCTTCAAGTCACGAATGGCGGATCCTCCAATATAACTCTTCAGGTTTAAGAAGATTTAACAGGGGCAACTTTTGTACCCCAAAATTTTCCCTCATTTATCAAGTATTTTCTCACAATATCTCTGTTGGTTCAAGACCGCACTAGGGTTGATTAGCTCAAGACACCTCCTCAAGCTCTGATCACTGAAAATTAGGGTTTGAGACTGCACAAAGATAATTGAACTTTTAATTCCTAATATGACTTTCATGGATCATTATGGACCCTCAATATTTCTCATGTCAAGTTTCAAGTCTTGGATCACATTTTTGCTCAGTCAATTGATCAGTTGACCTAAAAATCAGTTGTATTAGGGAAAAATTCAACTATGGCCAATTTACAGTAAAACTTCATAATCTTTGATCCATATCAACATTGTGAACTAATATATGTCATTTGATCAAGTTTGGACCACAATCCCTCAAGAAATTTGATCAAATCATCAAATGGGCAAAATGGTCAAAATTAGGGTTTTGACTGAGAAAGGGCAAATTCTGATTTTTGACCTAGCAAATGGTTAATTGGTTTGAGACACGATCTCAAGGTTTCAAATGCATCATTTTGACCTAATGGTATGACTCAAAACTTCCTTCAAGATCAATGGATTGATAGTTGATTTTCAATCACTGATCAAAAGTCAACTGTACACTGAAAAGTCAAACTTTGACTTTTTGGTCAAAATCAAGTGTCAAAGATCACAATTCATCAAAACATGTCAAAATATGAAACTTTTTTATCAAGAAATCAAAAAGTCAAGATTTCATTTTGAAAAGTCAAAGTTTCCAAACTTAGACATTTTTCTAAGTGTTGAAAACTTCATATTTTTTAACAACTTTGAGCTAATTGTTCACCACGATGCAAGATGATTCAAAGGAAACTTTCAACATGAAAGTTGTATATATAAATGAGATCTAAAACATTTCTTAACACAACTCCTCCTAGAAATTCTTGGATTTCAAGTTATTAATCCATGAAATCATGTTCATAAAACTAAAACACTTAGTGAAATTTTGAGTATTTTGGTCAGGATTTTGACCTAACTTCTGGGCCAAGTTTCATATAGTTCCAATTGGATTTTGAAAAAGTGATTAAAAGAAGGGTTTTAGAGCACATTACAAGATTTCCAAAATGTCCAAGATCTCCTTGAGATAATTCTTTAGCAAGGAGAATCGAAGGGAAGAAGTTAGGGTTTCAAGTTGTTTTGCAAGGCAAAATTTGTGATGCACAATGAACCAAATCCATAGCCATGCTGCATAATCCCACTTTTCAGGCCCTCTAACTTGTGTATCTATCCTTAATCAGAAGATTACACAAACTTTATGGCTATTATCCATTAAATCCAAGCTTTGTCTAAGTTAACTTGCCATTTTTGGAAGAAAGGCAAGACTTCCATTTTGGAGAAGCATGCTTTTGCAAATGCCAACCCTTCTTGAGCCTCTCAATGGATCCTTCTGCACAAACAGCATCTACAAGTCAGAAGCAAGCTTGTTTAAAGTTCAACCGCTCTACAATAGCATGGTACAAGCTTTAGGAAGATGTTTGTCATGTTTGCTTCAAAAACAAGTAAAGGTTTTACAACATGTGAATTCAAATTCTGACTTGTTGTAGAATACAAAACCTCTTGCCTATAAATATATATACTATTTGCAAGCTAATCCACGCATGTACAAGCCCTTAAACTCACTCAAACCCCCACAAACTCAGATTGCACACAAAACTTCATTTTTATGCAAAAACTGACCTTACACTCCCATCTCTCAAATTACTCGTGCATTTCCTCTCCATACCATTCCAAAAGTTCCTAAACATCATCCACAAATCATCCCAATACCTGTCACAGTTCTGTAACTCCATTTCCACCATTGTCCAAACTCAAAAACAGAGCACTGCAAGTGGACTTCTACAGATCTCCCCAACCACCTTCAGCTCAAGCCAAGCATCACATTAGCTTCCTGGGAACTTGAGGAAGCTAACCCAATCACTAGAACTCATTTAAAGCTGCTCAAACTCAAAACACGATACCCTCTTGCAAGGTGAGTTTTCTGACTTTTGAACTATTCATATAGGCATTGTTACACTTCCATTTTCAAAGATAAAATGTAGATACCATTTCTATGAAGTTGTACATATCCGTAGTTTGCATTTATATGGCCTGAGCTTAGAGAATTTTGGAGGTAAAGTTTCTGAAATTTTTAGGTTTTAAATTAGGGCCAGAAAAATTCTCAATCATCTTAAATTTATCGCTTTAGTTATTTATATGGTTGGATTCATGGGAAGAAGTGCCATAAGTTTCATGTTTTTACTTTCCATTTTTGTTGAGAGATGAAGAAGTTACAGGTAGTCTGGATGGCTGAAGGTTGAAGACGAAGTATAGGCCTTAGAAGCATTATATGTTATGTATTTATCATTTCATATAAGTAAACTGATGTATAGTCATCCCAGTGGTAAGACAACACGATGGTAACCAAGAGGGCATGGGTTCAACACCCAGCATGCTACCTTTTTCCTTATTTCTCACATTTTCTCTCTTTTTGTCACACAGCAGCGCCTGGGCCTCTCCTTTGGGTTTTGTTCTTTTTTGCTGCTTCTAACTCCCTGCCTTACTTTTGCACACCTGGTCCAGCTTTATTTTATTTATTTCATTTTTATTTATTTCCTTTCTTATTTTATTTTATATTCAGTTTTATTTTATTATTTTTATTACTATTATTATTATTATTATTATTATTATTATTAATGAAAAAAAATATAAAAATATTTTTACTTATTATTTACACTTATTTATTTTATTTTCTTTATAAAGACAAAGAAAGAACAAAAACATTTTTCTTTAAATAAATAAATTTATTTTTCTTAATTAATTAATATTTAGACTTAGGTTTAATTATTATTTTATTTTCCTAATTAAAATTAACTTAGAATTTAGGTTTCTCTTAATTAATTAATTTTCTCATTTTATTTTTATTAATTTAAAACCTTTTTCTTAAAAAACCCTAAAAATCCTTTTTAAGTTAATTTCTTTTCTTAATTAGTTTAAGTTAATTTTATTTAATTTTCCTTAATCATTTTCTTTAATTAGGTCAAGACTAAACCCTTCATAAAAAACCAAACAAAATCATTTCTTTTTCCATTTACATTCTTGCATTTTATTTTTATTCAAATCTTGTATATTATTCAATATGGTTGTAATAGTTAATTAGGTTTAATTTTCTTGCAAATCCCTATTTGTAAATTTGTATATCCCCTCCCCTAATGATGTAATAGCTTAGTATTTTTACTTTCCGCAATATAATGCTTTATATATAAAAGCTAGTAAATTAGCGTTTGTATGGAAAGATAAAATCAATGCTTAGAAAATCCTAATTCAAAGATAAAACAATGCATGTAAATCAATACACTTGCACACTTACACCCTTAGGGTTAACTCCACTTGTTGCCTTTAGTAATAAATGGTCATGTTATGCATGTGGGGTATCTTAGCAAAAGCAATCAAAAAATACAAGATCATAGTCCCTCGATGACGCTATCAAAGTTGCATGTCAAAAATGATCTTAGTCCCTCAAAGAGAATTACTAAGATATCTTACAACATTACTATTCATGACTATTCGATGGCCCACGCCCGTCCCTTTTAACATTCAAAGATAGGGTTTCTTACCAAATCAATGGTAAGATAACAATGTCAAAGGAAAGAGGAAATAAACAAGAAAGACTTTTTAGTAGGTAGAATGTTCATAGTTGCTTGCTCATTTTCAAACCAAAACATCCTTGCTATTTTCAAAACAAACACCAACACTTTCAAGACATCTTTAAAACTTGAAACATTTTCAAAAGATCAACACTTCATATACATTCTTACAAACGAGAATCATTACAAAGTTTTCCTAAACGATGACGCCTTTTCAAAACACTTTAAAAAACCACACAAAGAACATTTTCAAATAAAAGCAAGTGATCTATCAAGAAACTAAGAACTCATAGGTAACTACGGATGAAAAGGGTGCTAATACCTTCCCTTTTCATAATCTACCCCCCGAACTCAAGAAAACATCTCTAAAGGTCTTTCCTGTTCTTTTCAGCCTTTCCTTTTGGATAAAAGAAAAGTCGGTGGCGACTCTTGCTAATCGCAACAATTGTGATCAAATGCAAAACACTGAAATCAGTTCTCCCACCGTGTTACAACGACTTAGGAAAAAAAAAGAGCATCTCGGTAGGCTGAAAACCTAAAAGGGAGGTATTGGAAAAAATAAGAGACACAAACAGAATAAATTTTCCTGCTAGGTTGAAAACCTGCAAGGGCTACCTAGGTAAAAGTTAGGGATTTCATGGCAAGTAACTGCGTCAGACAAGACTTGACCATTGAAGTAACAATCTTCTCAGATCCTCACCACATTTTAACAGAAGTCGTTGCTCAGGAATTCAAAGTTGTTAGGGAGAATATTTGTCATTGTATCTCAATGTATCTTTTTTAATATATTACCATTTTCCAAACTTTTTAATCATCCATGGGGCCTCGCCATTTGCAGACTACCATTTTATTAATAAAGTTTGAGCTTTTATCCAATTCTTCGTAATTCTTATTTTATTCTGTTTTCAAAGATTCAATTTATTATTGATAGTAATTTTCAAAACAAAGAGATTTAACAATAAAGTTGTTTTTGAAAATAATTTACAAATTGCTTTTTACTTTAGATTTTGTGATTCAAGAAAAACAAAAAATAGTGATTCCGAGGATGGACGAACTCTGAAATTTTGGAAATGTATATTCCCCAAGAAAGTTCTCCCAGGTCACTCTTGCTGATATGCGTATGATCTTCTTGTGGTTCTCAAATAGTTGGATTTAATACCAATTGATGTATGGTGAGGTGTTGGGTTTGTAATCCCAGTTTCCTCAGTCAAGTCTTGGCTCATATTTTTTCTCCAGGTTGATTATTTTGGTTTCGGGTTTGCATGGTCGAAAACCTCTATCCCAAATTCCCTATTGAGGTGTTCGCTCGAAGTTCCTTCTCCCTTTGTATGTTAAGGAAGAATCATTTGCAAAGCATCGCTCTTCACAGTAATGGAATTATTATTGTTGTTTGTTTCCCAGGCAACTAGACAAGGGCAGTATCTTTTCTAAGAAGTGTTGAGATAGTTGTCGACTTTTTGGGTTTTCTCTCGCCAAGTGCTGAGTTTGATTTAAAATTCCTATAATTTTAACTTCTTAGATCCCCCAAGTCATGTTTTTTGATTTCCTTTGACTTAGCGGGATTTCTCCTTTTTTGAATTTCTTTTTTTTTTGCTTTTGACTTTGAAAATTTGAGACTGCAATGCTGATTGTTGTAAGCTTTGTCTTCATCGTTTCCTTGATCTTGATTGATGTACTGAGGAAGAAAATGTTGTGGACTTTGTCTTTGTTTAATCCTTAATCTTGGATGATGAACGCGGGGAAGCTGATGTGCTCGAATCTTTGTTTATATCATTCTCCCAATGATGTATCGAGGAAAGAGATATGCTTGAACCTTTGCTTAGATCGTTTCGATTCTCCTGGGTTTTGAACGCATCATCGAATTAATTGAAATCTATCCTGCCCCTGGTTAAGATTAAGGATTTTTACAAAATAGAAAAAACTTTGATATCTTGCTCGATGGGGTTAACTATGGATTAACTCCTTTTATCTCCATTGTTTAGGAATTGAAACAATGCCTTACATCGTCAGCTAAGCCTTACTATAGAAAAGCATACATCAACAAAATTTGATTATTTGGTATTTTCATCATTCTCCATCGAATTTGTTAATTTGAAAATGGAAACAAAGAGTGAAAATGGAAAGTTGTTGATTATTTGCGGAATGCATTGATTTCAAAAACATGCATGCTTATTTTATTAGAATTACTTGACCAAAGAGTACAAAGTTTATAGCAAATAACACTTAGCAAGAAAGAAATTACAATTTGAAATGATAAAGCCTAATTATCCAGGAGATAAGCTTCTATAATGATCCACCAATCAGGGCGAGGGATTTTTCATCATATGCGGGCCATCTTCTTCAAAAGTTAATTGCTTATTATCAATCAGCTCTTGTACCACTTCTTTGAATGAGTTGCATTCTTCAATCGAATTCCCCGCTACTCCACCATGAAAATCACATTGAACATCCAGGTCATACCAAAGAGGAAATGAAGACTTCATGAATATAGTTTTCCTATGGCTTATTGATGAATTTTGGACCAGATATGACCATAATTGAGTGTATGTCATAGGGATCGGGTAAAACTGGAAATTTCCCCTCTTTGGCTATTTGGACGCCTGTGCAAATTCGAGCGTTGATGGTGATTGTTCTGATTCCGAACATGTTGATTTTGACGTTGATGTTTAGATGAAATCTTAGCATGCTGGTTTTGTGGTATAGGCCATGGTCGGTGGTGTTGAAGACCAGAGGGTGGTTGTTAGTATTGAGCATCTACTGCATACGAATATTAATGATAGGGCGCAGGAGATGGAGTTTCTGGAGCTTGGTAAGTTCCCCAAATAGAATTTGTTTCATTTTTTTCTTCTTGGAAATCTCTAAGGGATTCACTACTCAAGCTACTCGAGACGCTTCGTATTTTTCTAGTTTTGATACCGTTCTCGATGTGTTCCCCAACTATTACTAGGTCAGACAAGCGTGATGGTATACTGCCTAACATTTTTTCATAGTACTATCCTTATAGGGTGCTCATGAACACGTCTACCAACTTATTATCCAATAATGGAGGTTGTACTCAAGCAACCAATTCTCTCCATCTTTGTGCATATTCTTTGAAATATTCGTTACTCCTCTGAGACAAATCTTGCAATTTCATACGACTCAGAGCCATGTCAATATTGTATTGATAATGTCTCTGAAATGCCAAAGCCAAGTCTTTCCAGGTGGGAATATAGTTTCTTTCCAATTGTGTATACCATTCTAATGATGCTCCACTAAGACTATTTTGAAAACAATGGATAAGAAATTTGTCATCGCATGAGTATGCTGCCATCTTCCTAATATACATCTTAAAATGTGTCTTAGGGTAACTAGACCCTTTGTATTTTTTGAAATCTGACATCTTAAACTTCGGAGGAAATACCACGTCTTCAACCAAACATAAAGCAGAAGTATAAAAGCTTTGAGTATCATGTCCTTCTATGGCGCTAAGCCTCTTTTCTAGCATGCAGTATCTTTTGGTGTCCTCAAGATTTTGGGGTTCTTTAATATTCATGATTAGGTCTTCCCCTTGAGATTTTAGCGTAGGTAATGCAAATTGATGATACTCAAAGGATTTTTGGGATGGGCTATACCCATCTTGGAAAATGGCGTGTTCTTGTACATCAAGGTTCTTAACTGAAGCTTGTTTAGACCGTGGTTGAGCCTGAGTGTTTTCTTGAGGTGTAATGACATCCCCAATTGTGGCTTGTTTACCTTCTTCCATTGTTGTAGCTAACTTTACACTTGCTTCGTGAGCTATCTCGAGTTCGTTATGAGTATCTAGGAATCACCTTGTTGGACTATGGTTGGAAGTTTTCTGCGAGTGGGGGAGATATGAGTTTTATGCAGATGGATGAAGAATGAAAATATATGAAAATGCTTGGGTATGCAAAAAATGTTTTTTCTTTTAGGTATGCAAAAAGTTTCATGGATATGTAATGTGACGTAGACGTAGTATGATGATAGACTTAGGGGTACTTTATACAAGTTTAATACGATGATACCCTAAACTTACTTAGAGATTGAGACAGGCAGAAACTCCTTGAGGATGATGACCAATGAAAGACGACGAGGAGTCCCTATAGGATAGGGATGATGATATATACGGAAGCCCAACAAGCTAAAGATAGTAGTGGATGAAGGGATGGCCCTTGCGGGTTTGTAGATTATAGTGGAATTTGTGAAAGGTATCCTTAGAAGGTAGGTTCTTAGTATTGGCCTACGGATATTCTATCCTCCCCATAAGGTGATTTCCTTAAGGGTATCATGAATAACACTTAGAGGGAAAGGCACAAGGGCCTCCCTTAAGTGGAGTCTCTTCGTAGACTGGAAGTTTTGTCTCTAGGTCATGAAATGTCTCATCACAAGTTTTTAGTTTAAAGGTCATACAAAGAGTCATATGTGTTATTCCAAAGTCATACTTCCCAAGAGGATGTCTCTCGAGAGGTATTCTTTTTGTGGAATTCCACCGACTCTAGCCGAAGTCTTCGCATAAACTCATAGGGTTAATGTAACCCCTTGGTAATAGACGGACTTTCTTTCTAAGGGTTTTTGAAAATAAATTTTGAAAAATTTAAATCCCACCACAGATGAATAAATATAATGAATAATAAAAAAATAAGCAAAAAATAAATAAATAAGAAAGAATACAACCCAAAAAATAAGAAAAACCCTAAAACCTAAAGGAGAGGCTTCTAAACCAAAGGTTGAGTCACCAGCATAGTCGCTTGCTGTTTCAACTACTTTTTAAATCAGAGTCTCCACCCTTAATTTTTATCCTAAAGGAAAGGAGTATAAAAAAATAACCCTAAAAGTCAGAGATTCTAGGTTTTCGGACTCGGTTCTAGACGAAGTAAAGGTGTTAGGCACTCCTCATCTACCTTGTTCACAAGGATACTAGGTTAAGAAGCGCATTTTTAGGGAATATTGTTTTAATTATTTATTTGAGAAAAGGGTTTGAATTTTAGTTAGGGGAACTCACCACGATTTTTGATCGTATGCCTACGTATCCTCTTAGGAGGAATCAGAGTCCCATTTCGTAGTTCGTGGTTGGTTATAATTGCTTTCAAATTAACCTTGAACCTTGTCTGGGTTGTACGTTGAGTGATCGTAGACGCAGTTTGTAGTTTGATTCGAAGACAATGCTATTTAATATTTTTTGAAAAAATGATCTTGAAGTTTTGATTAAGTTAATAGAAAAAATAGTTTGTAATTGGTTAGCTGTATTAAGATGTAGAATGGCGGAGTCTGATATAGTCTCCTCATCATGTGGCCAGATATTGGCCACGTGTTGCTCGTCATGAAGGATGTAGAGGGAGTCTGATATAGTCTCCTCCCATAACGTGGTTAGATATTGACCACGTGTCACTCGCGGGTGGAGTATTAGGAGAATTGTGCGGGTTTAAATTATTTGATTTAAAATAATAAACTGGTAGACGATGTGTCAACTGGTTTAGTTACTCGAAGGTGAACATCCTATTATTGTTTGAATTAATTTGGAAAAAAAATGATTATGTACAAGTGTGATGAACTAAATGATTTAATCTAAAAAAAACTTGACCGAACTAATTTAAGTTATATTACTAAATTAATTATTTATAAAAGCAAATGAAACTAAGAAAGTTAATTAACCTAATTAAAAGTTATCTAACCTAATTAAAAAACTAGAATAAATGAGCTAAGGGTGTAAAATTGGAAATGGGGGTGTGAACTAGTAAAAATATATGAACTATGGCCCAAGGACAACTTCCTAAAACCCTAATAATAATTAAAAAAACAACACAAATGTATCAAGAAATAGGGAGGGAGGCGCAACTTTACTTTTGTCTTCAAAAGAAGGAAAAAAACGCATCCTACCAAACACCAAATCACGACATATGGAGAATCAAATAAAAAAACAATTTAAAAAAAAAACTGATTTTATGAAGTGGAGAGAGAACGAGACTTTTGAGATCTCATATTGTAGCGGTAGAAATGTTTAAGACTAAGTCATATGATTGGCTAGACTTGTACATATCAAAATAAAAATCGCCACCGCGCTTTATTGTTTCCAAAGGAATGGGAAAAGAGCGAATAACCCAAAAAGAGGGGGAAAGATTCAAGGTAAGGGGGTTGGTTATGCAAATAGAAGGTATTAGCACCCTAAACATCCACGATACTCCGCATGAACCTCTTTGTAAAATCTGTATATTTTGCTATAAAATGTTGTATAAAAGTATATGGTAGAGGTGAGAAAAGAAATATTTTTTATGATTTTTGCACCCAACGCGGTTGCGAACCTTTACTTCCTACGTACCACTTTCCATGCAACAGGGGATAAGGGTACTCGTAGTTCACCTTTTAAAATTTTAAAACACAAGTGTGTTGGTTGATTTTATGAGATAAGACATCATCGTCATTATCCGTATGGAAAACATACTTACTACCCACAATCATGAGAAAGAAGTATTTGCATCATCTCAAAGTGGAGGATATGGCTTGGATTTTAAAATCAACAATGCCTCACTCAACACCCAAGTGGAAAATATCTCACTTCACTACATATTGTAGAAGTATAGTAGTTTGCATCTCTACAAGGATTGACAAGAGTCCAATCTTTTGAGAAATTTTTTTTTTAAAACAAAAGCCAAAGTGGCAAAATGGTTTGAATGAGATTGATTTAGTTTTAGTCTTCTCACAAAAATGTCAAGGTATGATTATGTTAATTGGAGTTTATTTATGAAAATGTTTTGAAAATGCATGGACCTAAGTCCTAGTTTATTATGAAAGTGGTTCAAGTTTAGAAACAATAAGAGTTTTCAAAAAGAGGGAGATGATTTTTGAAATTAAAGAAGATGAGAGGAGATGAAGGGACTACCCTAAAGCATAAGGTAAAAGCTAGGGAAAAAGAACCACCTAACCAACAAGAAGCCAATACTTGACATTATGAGTCAAGATAGAATTCACATTCTTTGGATTGAAACCAAGCAAGTAAAGATACTAGACCTCTTGAGAGACCCAAACTTCAAGTGTATTAAGTCTTCACAAAAATTGGGCAGAGTAATGCTGTATACAGATGAATTCCAGATACAGACAAAGTATGTAATCACAATCAATTGCACACAAAACAAACAAACAACCCAATGTCTTGAGGTAAACCTCAAGAACTCCAAATAAAATATCAATTAAGGTCACAAGGTCTCCAACATATGATCAAGGTCTCTAATCCTAAGTCTAAAAAGTCCAATACTTCATAATGCCACGGATAGTAACCAAATAGTCCAAGTATCATTGATGTTTTTTATGGTTCATGTTGATTATTAAGTATCTTCAAAAGGAGGAGAAAAGTTCAAGTGAGAAAAATAAAAATGGCATAAAAGTAAATGCTTAATTGAGTAAAGATGAAAATAGCATGAAATGTAAATGCTAAAGTAAATGGTACATAAAGTAAAGAGAATAAAATAAAAGCATAAGATAAAGTCAATTGTTAGAAGTTAATGGTTAGTTGGATGACCATCTTGAAACTTGTATTTGGAACTCATTAGAGGATTGGTAGAATCAAAGCCTCTCAATAACAAGTTGCATTTTATTTTTGTCAAGTATATCATACATTTAAGAATCCTCAAGGCAACATTTAATGATCAATGATGTTTAAGTGATCCGCGTTGACCAAAATTGATGAAGATCCATTAGAAGATTGGTAAAACCAAAGCCTCCTAACAATGAATCTCAAGGTTACTGGATCAAATGGTTCAAATTAACATACTTGGACTTGCAAACATAGGTTTGGGCCATGAATGATCATTTTCTCAAATCGGGACAAAATTTAGCGTTATGTTAAGCAATCATAAGTGGACTTATATAGAAGTCGCACCTATTTTGAGGCCGGTCAATAGAAATATATGTATTTCATATTTGGATAAATGATATAGAGATCATCATCCCATAACATGTAATACAATAAGAAATGGGGATAAGATGAAGAGGGAATGGATTAGAGTTTCAAATATCATCAACATCATTCGTCAATTTTAGTGGATTTGGTTTATCAACCTATCAACACCCAAGACCCAATGAGGTTAAATAATTTGTCTCACAATATTTCTCAAGTCAGTACCACATTTTATTTCAATAATTAAACAAGAATCATGTACAAAAGTTTTCAATTACAAGCATTAATCAATGGTAAAACCCTAAGTGCACACCTAAGTCAAATATTAGTTTTAAAATATGAAATTTACTTGAAAATTATGAAATTAAAACCCTAACCTCCTAAAGTCAGACAAAAGTCAGAAATAAAATTTAGAGTCCTTGGATTGAGGTGGAAATTTGCTTTAGAAATGCAAACTTTGAAACTAGCAAGTATGAGCTTTAAACTAGATGGTTTTGGGAACTAATTTGTAAAAAATATGAAATCACATTGTAAAATTCCATAAAAATATTTTTTATGGCCTCAACATGTTCAAGCACTCTAAATAACTTCATCTATGATTTTATAGGCATGGGAAGTTAGAACTTTTAATCAATTAATGTGGATGATCAAACAAAAACCCTAAAAAAGGAAATTAAGTTCAAAATTAATCAATTATATCCAAAGGTCAAATAAATTTAATATAAAATAACCTAAATGTCAAATTAACTCTAAGGATCAGCAAGCATATTTTTCTTGAATTTTTTCTCAAAAGGAAAAATTAGATGGAAATTATTTACACAATTCAACAAAAATAATACAAATAAAAGATGATATGTCCAAATGATTTTAATGAGTAATCCCAAATTTTATAAAAATAAGACAAAAAATATTTTCAAGTAAAAAACTCAGAGTGGAGTGCAAAAATATTTTTTATGGATTTTTTAGATTTAATAGAAATAGGAAAATAAAATTCAAGATTTAAAAGAATATTAAAACCCTAATTATTTTCGTGAATTTATTTAGTCAAGATAAATGATAATAAAAATAAAATAGAAATAAAAATATGAAAATATATTGAAAAAGGAGTTTAAAATATTTTTATCATAATTTTTGAAGTGAAGAAAATATTTAAAGAAAATTGGAGGAAAAAAAGAAAATTAATATGCAAATGCTATTTACACCTGTTGTTGAAAAAATGCGCTGTAAAAGAAAATGCAACCATGTTCAATCACAGACTGCCACGCAGTCATGCCTACCAAGTTTCCATAATCTCTATTTTTTTCCAGTTTTGAAATAGCATTTTCAGGTCACGATAACTTGCACATTTCTTGATGAAAATAAAAAATTCCAACATATAAGTTCAAGAGGGAAATTAGTGGAACATGCTAGGATCAAAAAATTTATGAAATGATGCTTGGATGATGGAGAAAAATACACGTGAAAACGAATGCATGAACACAATTTTGTTTTGAGCAATTCATCAAACAGATTTCAAACTTGATTTTCTCCTTCAATTCTACACCAAATTAAACGATCCAAAAATGAAAATTCATCACAAAAATTCCAGGAATATAGATATGCTGCTGGATTTTGCAAAAAAGATCATGGATTAAAACATAATGCAAGTTGCAATCAAGAGTGAGAAAAATGGAAAATCTATCTTGAAATGAATTTGATGATGCTTGAGATCAAATAAAGAGCTAGCTCTCCATAAATGCTTGCTTTGAAGATGCAGTGATGATTTAATAGAGAGAGATGTGAAGGAAGCTTGGAGAAAAGAGAAAGATGGAGGATGCTTACGTGACAATGTAGGAGAGAAAGAGAGAAGAAGAAATTCTGCTTGCAATCAACAGAGAGAGATGTGCGAGGAAGAGAGAGATGTGCTTGCTTGCTTCTGATTTATAATCTTCCAACCCCTTCAATTGATGAATGACATGCTTTTTATAGAGTGTACAATTAGGGAGTGAGAAAAATGATAAGTGAGGGGAATGAGATGATGCACGTTTCTTGTTGTTTTGGGAGTGCAAAACATGCGTTTTGGTTAAGTGAAACAGGGTTGGGGGCATGAGCTGGCAATTGGACTTGGTTGCACAAAATAAAAACCATGCATTCCCATGTAAATTTGTTATTCTATGAACACCTCTTTACCTCCTTATATCTTCCTCTATGATGCATGAAACATGACAAGGTTTGAATTAAAAAATGGAGAGGGCATTTCATGCTCCAACTTTCATGTTCATAATTTTTCAAAATGAAGCTTGAATCAATGAGATATTTGGCTATGAACACGTGCTTATAAACTGTTTGATAAAATGCTAGGCCTAACTGGGCATGCTGCGCGCACGTGAGGCCTTGTTGGGCAAAAAAATCAGCTTGCATGGTGCCTTCTTCTCACAATTATATCTCAAGATCTAAGGAGAATTTGGAGAAACTTTCTGAAGCAAATTTATTTCTCACTGTAGCGGTAGAAATGTTTAAGACTAAGCCATTGGATTGACTTGACTTATACAGATAAAAAAAATCACTGCCGCGCTTTATTGTTTCCAAAGGAATGGGAAAAAAGCGAATAACCCAAAAGAGGGGGGGAAGATTCAAGGTAAGGGGGTTGGTTATGCAAAGGGAAGGTATTAGCACCCTAAACATCTACGGTACTCCTCATGAACCTCTTTGTAAAAATTTGTATATTTTGGCTATAAAAATGTTGTATGTAAAAATAGATGGTGGAGGTGGGAAAATAAATATGTTTCTTATGATTTTTGCACCCTCCGCGGTTGTGAACCTTTAATGCATACGTACCACCTTTCGTGCAATAGGGGATCAGAGTACATGTAGTTCCTCTTTTAAAAAATTTAAAACACAAGTGTGTTGGTTAATTTTATGAGATAAGACGTCACCATCATTGTCCGTGTGGAAAACATACCTACTACCCACAATTATGAGAAAAAAGAATTTGCATCATCTCAAAGTGGAGGATATGGCTTGGATTATAAAATCAACAACGCCTCACTCGACACCCAAGTGGAAAATATATGTCTTCACTGCACATTGTAGAAGTATAGTTGTTTGCATCACTACAAGGATTGACAAGAGTCTAATCTTTTGAGAAAATTATTAAGATAAAAGCCAAAGTGGAAAAAAATGGTTTGAAATGAGATTGATTTACTTTTAGTCTTCTCACAAAAAGGTCAAGGTACTATTAGATTTATTAGGGTTTATTTATGAAATTTTTTTTAAAATGCATGGACCTAAGTCCAAGTTTATTATGAAAGTGGTTCAAATAAAAAAAACAAGAAGAATTTTCAAAAGGAGGAAGAAAATTTCTGAAATTAAAGAAAATGGGAGGAGAAGAAGAGACTATCCTAAAGCATAAGGTAAAAGCTAGGGATAAGAACCATCTAACTAACAAGAAGCTAATACTTGACATTATGAGCCAAGATAGAATTCTCATTCTTTGGATTGAAGCCAAGCAAGAAAAAATACCAGACCTCTTGTAAGAACCAAACTTCAAGTGTATTAACTCTTCACAAAAATTGGGCAGAGTAACGGCTGTATACAGGTGAATTCTAGATTACAAACAAAGAGTGTAATCACAATAACCTGCACACAAAACAAACAAACAACCCAATGTCTTGAGGTAAACCTCAAGAGCTCCATACAAAATATCAATTAAGGTCACAAGGTCTCCAACATTGGCTAAGATATCTAATCCTAAGTCCAAGAAGTCCAATGCTCCATAATGCCAAGGATAGTAACCAAATAGTCTAAGCTTCATTAAGAACTTTATGGTCTATATTGATTATTAAGTATCTTAAGAAAAGAAAAGAAAAGCTCAAGTGAGCAAAATAAAAATGACAAGAAAGTAAATGCTCAAATGAGCAAAGATGAAAATGGCATGAAGTGTAAATGCTAAAAGTAAATAGTGCAAAAAATAAAAGAGCACATAATAAAAATACAAGATAAAGTCAATTATTAATGATTAGTGGTTAGTTGAATGATCATCTGAAACTTGCATTTGGAACTTGTTAGAGGATTGGTAGAACCGAAGCCTCCACACAACAAGTTGCATTTGTTTTTGTCAAGTATATCATCCATTTGGAATCCTCATAAGTACTATTTAATGATCAACAATGTTTAAGTGATCCGCGTTGACCAAAGGTGTTGTAGATCCATTAGAGGATTGGTAAAACCAAAGCCTCCACACATTGGATCTCAAGGTTATTAGATCAAAGAGATTAAATTAACGTACTTGGGCTTGCAAACATAATTTTGGGCCACGAATGATCATTTATACGAATCGGGACAAAATTTAGCGCTATGTTAAGCAATCGTAAGTAGACTTATATAGAAGTCGCACCTATTTTGAGGTCGGTCAATAGCAATCTATGCACCATTTGTTTTGAGACATGATATAGAGATCATGCTCCAATAACACTTAGTACAATAAGAAGGGGATGAGATGAAGTGGGGTGGGAGAGAAAATATAAACCACTTTTGAATTAAATTTAATTAAACTATTATTAAAATCATTCATTCATTTTTGTGGAGTTAAACTCAACATAATGGATCCAATGATATTAATAAAGCTCATGATCAAACTTTAACCCAAGATCAACCAGAAAATAATCACAAAATAATATTGAATTTAATATATACATTAAAAAAGGTTTAAAAATGTTTAAAAATAGAAATAAAAAAAATATCAACTATATTCCAATTAATCAAGAAATAAAAGGGAAAACCATAGAAAAATCAGAAAATGGCTCAAATGACTTTATAAATATTTTGGTAATTTTTTAAAGTCAGAAACTAATTTTAAAATTAAAATAAAGGGGTAAAATTAACCGAAAATTATTAAAAAAATAGAAAAGTCAGAGACAAAAATAAAATAAGGTCATTGTAGTGGTAGAAATGTTCAAGACTAAGCCATTGGATTGACTAGACTTTATACAAATCAAAATAAAAATCGCCACCATGCTTTATTGTTTCCAAAGGAATGGGAAAAGAGTAAATAACCCAAAAAAGAGGGGGAAAGATTCAAGGTAAGGGGGTTGGTTATGCAAAGGGACGGTATTAGCACCCTAAACATCTACGGTACTCCGCATGAGCCTCTCTGTAAAATCTGTATATTTTGGATATAAAAAATGTTGTATAAAAAATGGATGGTGGAGGTTAGAAAAGAAATTTATCTATTTTATAATTTTTGCACCCACCGAGATTGCGAACCTTTAGTGACTACGTACCACCTTTTCGTGCAATAGGGGATCAGGGTACACGTAGTTCGTCTTTCAAAAATTTAAAACCCAAATGTGTAGGTTAATTTTATAAGATAAAACATCATTGTCATTGTTCGTATGGAAAACACACCTACTACCCACAATCATGAGAAAGGAGAATTTACATCATCTCAAAGTGGAGGATATGACTTGGATTTCAAAATCAACAATGCCTCACTCAACACCCAAGTGGAAAATGTCTCTCTTCACTATATATTGTAGAAGTATAGTCGTTTGCATCACTACAAGGATTGGCAAGAGTTTAATCTTTTAAGAAAAGTTTTAAAGGTAAAAAGCAAAAGTGGCAAAATGGTCTGAAATGAGATTGATTGACTTTTAGTCTTCTCACAAAAAAATGTCAAGGTATTATTAAGTTGATTGGAGTTTATTTATGAAAATGTTTTGAAAATGCATGGACATAAGACCAACTTTATTATGAAAATGGTTCCAGTTTAAAACAAGAAGTGTTTTTAAAAGGAGGAAGAAGATTTTTGAATTTAAAGAATATGGTAGGAGAAGAAGGGACTATCCTAAAGCACAAGGTAAAAGCTAGAGATAAGAACCATCTAACCAACAAGAAGCCAAAACTTGACATTATGAGCCAAGACAAAATTCGCATTCCTTGGATTGAAACCAATCAAGCAAATAAATACTAGACCTCTTGAGACAACCAAACTTCAAGTGTATTAAGTCTTCATAAAAATTTGACAGGGTAATGGTTGTATACAGGCGAATTCCAGATTACAAACAAAAAGTGTAATCACAAAAACCTGCACACAAAAACAAACAAACAACCCAATGTCTTGAGGTAAACCTCAAGAACTCTAGACAAAATAATTAGATAAGATCGTAAGGTCTCCAAGATAGGCCAAAGTTTCTAATCCTAAGTCCAAGAAAAAGTCCCATGCTCCATGATGCCAAGGATAGTAACCAAATAGTCCAAGTACCATTAAAGATTTTTTAGGGTTTATGTTGATTATTAAGTATCTTAAGAAAGGAAAAGAAAAGCTCAAGTGAGCAAAGTAAAAATGGCAAGAAAGTAAATGCTCAAATGAGCAAAGATGAAAATGGCATGAAATGTAAATGCTAAAAGTAAATGATACATAAAGCATAAAAAAGAATAAAAGCATAAGGTAATACAAGTCAATAATTAGTGGTTAGTTGGATGACCATCTTGAAGCATACATTTGGAACTCATTAGAGGATTTGTAGAACCAAAGCCTCCACACAAGAAGTTTCATTTTCTTTTTGTCAAGTATATCATCCATTTGGAATTCTCAAAAGAACCATTTTAATGATCAACGATGTTTAAGTGATCCGCGTTGACCAAAGGTGTTGTAGATGCATTAGAGGATTGGTAGAACCAAATCCTCCATACAATGAATCTCAAGGTTATTGGATCAAAGAGATCAAATTAACATACTTGGGCTTATAATCATAAGTTTGGGCCACGAATAATAATTTATTCGAATCGGGACAAAATTTAGCGCTATGTTAAGTGTAGCGATAAAAAATGTAGCGGGGTAAATCGGAGATCGAACTATTAATTAATTCGTCTCGCAAAAGCAAGAGTCGCCACCGCGCTTTATTATTTCCAAGGGAAAAGGGGAAAGAGCGAAATAAAACCCTAAAATATGCAATGTAAAATAATACTTTCTAAAAGTAATAAAAATACAAGCCGTTTTTGAAAAGAGATCTATGGTTCGGGGGTTGGTTATACAGTGGGGAGGTATTAGCACCCAATGTATCTATAGTACTCTATAGGAACCTTTTGAAATATCTGTTTATTAAAATGTTCGTTTGATTAAAAATAAATTGTTTTGGCCAAAAAAGGGGGTACGGACGGGTTTTTGAAGATACGACGACCTAATGTCGAAGTTTTGGCTTAAAAGGTATAAATTTTGAAAAGATTGAATATTTGGGGGAAAATTGTCTTAAGTTTTAATGAAATGAAGATATTCGCGTGATTGGACTTGAGGACATGAAGTCAACAAGTTTAATCATTTTTTCTCTTGGATTTAGACGTAAACAGAATAACCAAATAACGGTGAAATAATCAAACAGAAAATTAGATAGATAATGATTAAATAGCTAAGTGATATATAACCACAACAATGATTAAATAACAAACTAAATGGATGTGAACATGCATTTTTATATTTTTTCGTTTAATATGTACAAAACAAGAGAATTAATTAAAGAAAAATAAAATGTTTTAATTCTTAAATTTCTATTTTTTATATATTTTTTGGTATTAATATAAAGTATTATTTTAAGAATTATTAAATAATTTTAAACTAAATTAAAACTTTAAAAGTTATTAACTTAAATCTAATTATAAATAATACTAAAATTACTAAATTAATCCTAAACTTGAACTAATAAGATTGGTCAAATGTTAAAATTGTTTAATTAAATTACACCTCTATTTGATTAAACTTACTAATTAACTAAATTAATAACATTCTAAAAAAAGCTAATAGAAAGTAAATAGAAGGAGAGGTATCAAAAATAAAAGGGGATAGACAATGAACCATTGTATGGGCTAAAAGGTTTTTAAAGGGCCCAATCAAAAACAAACAGAAATGGGGGGTGTTAGTAGAAATCGTTTGGGCTTTTAGGCAGGAAACGGGTAAGGTCCATTCATTGAAACAAAGTTAGGGTTATCAGGTTGTGTTCCACTTGGATTAGGGTTAAACGTATTTGTTTTAGTTTGGGGAAAAAAAGGGTTAAGGTTACAGCGCCGCTGCTCTTCGTTCACGCGTTCTTCTTCATTCGTCCTCTTCGTTGCTCTCATGCCCGCGCCTCTGAGTTCTCCCTTGCCCATGGCCACCAACATCTCCAAACTTCCTCTTCCCTCCAACAAAATGCTAGGGCGACCGATTCAAGGTAAACTTTGTTTTAATTTCAAATGGGGTTTTATTACTGCATGTTATGATCTCGTTCCTTATTTCTGACTTCATATGTTATGGTTGTTTGAGGTATATGAAAGAAAGAGAGGGAGAAATCGTTACCTTTGGAGACGGAGGAAGAAAGGGCGGAGAAGAGTTGTGGCGGCCTAGGCAGTGAGGGACGAAATGCGTGATGCTTGCTTTGACCCTGGTATTTCGTTTCTTACTTCTTTGATTTGTGGTTTGATGATGATGTTGAAAACCTCTATGTGATATTTTCCTTCTTCTTCTGTTGACCCTGCCTTGCTTTGCTTATACACGCTTCTTTTCCTTCTTCTTCTGTGGGCTTGATGCTTTTTTTTATTGGCCTATGATGGAATGTTTCTGAGGTTTGATGCTTTTGGACATTGGTTTTTAAAGTTTGTGTTGTTGTGGTATTCTGGTTTTTGGCTTTTGGGCGTGTATGGCTGGTACAAGTTTTGGCCCTGGATGTTTAGGCAGGTATGAGGGTTTTAGGCTTAGGCTTGTTGGACTCTTGATATGGCTTAGACAGGTTCACAGCTTTGATTTGTTTGACAGTTCTTATGAGGGGTTTGCTTCATGTTTGCCATTGAACCAAAACAAGTTATGGTTTGGAGTTTGACAGGTTAACTTGGCTTTTTGGTCAAGGTTTCAAGTTCTGTGGCCTTGGGGCTTATGTTACAGGTTATCGTTTTTTGAAAGGGGTAAGGCTTTGGCTGGACAGCAGGTTTGTGAACTCTGGCTTTTTGAAGAGTTTTGTTTAGGCCTCAGGTTTGTTGGGCGTTACTGGTTTTGTTATGAGTATGCTGGTTATGGCTTTTTGCAGGTTTGTTTTTGCTAGGCAACAGGTTTGTTTGAAAGGCTTAAGGCTTTTCTGTTAAGCTTGAGGCTTGAAGGTTTTGACAGTAGGCTTCAAACAGTTTTTTTCAACTTAGGCACTTGCTTGGGAAGTTTGTTGTCTTATAATATCCGTTGCTTGGCTTATTGTTTGATGGCTCAGGTTTTGGTATATTTAACTATTTTCTTGCCTTTGATACTTATGCACACTACTGTTCCATTCAGTTTTCCTATATCCTTTTCTATACTTCCTTTTTTACTGTGTTACTGCAATTTTGTTTTATATCCCTTTTTCTGCCTAAGGCCAAAACCTGTAAACCCACACTCTTTCTCTCTTCTCTCTCCTTAGTACAGTTTGACATTAAAATGATGTATGTACTTTAAGTTCTGAAAAAGCAAAGCTGGAAAATGATGAAAAATAGGAATATATTTGCTTGCATATGTGGTTTTGATCTGCACATTACAGTATGGGAGCCTTGTATTTTGACCTCTTCCATACTTGACAGTTTACGTTGGACTTTGGCTTTGAAAATGTAACTTGACTTGGTTATTTGCATATGCTGTTGTTTTTTTGAAATATGCAGTTTAAAATTGAAATGTGCAATTGACTTTTAACTATGCAGTTTATTTTTTTGGCAAAAATTGAATTTGTGCATATTTAAACTTGTGCATTCATATTTATCAATAAATAAATATCACTTTTTGTGAACCGGGAGAAATCCCGTGATTTGCAAAGAGGGTAAAAAAACTGATTCCAGTTGTTTGCTTTTAATGATGAACGCTAAATTAATCGTCTGCTTTTAATTATATCTATTTCTGACTTTTCTTTTAATTCTTTGCAGGTAAAATCAAATGAGCATCAAAGAAGTATTGGATAGAAGATGAAGATTTAGAACTTAGAAAAAATTAGGATAGCTTTTATTTCACTTTAAACATTGTAAAAATTATCATTATAAATACGTTGTAAATAAATACGGTATTTAAACAACAATTGTAACAATTAGAATAAAATGAATAAAACTCCGATATTTTACCAGTTAATTCTTTTCTTCTTTGCAATTATTTACCTTATCATTTATAATTCTTTAAATTATATAATAACTGAAAATAAATTCCAATTATTTAAATTCAGAATAATAAATAATTAAATAAACATCATTGATCAATTAACTTCTCTTCAATTATTTACTTCATTATTTATAATTCTTCTAAATTATAATAACTGAAAATAAAATTTCAACTATTTAAACTTAGAATAATAAATAATTAAATAAACATTGTTTGATCAATTAATAAACTTCTTTTCAAATATTTACTTTATTATTTATAATTCTTTAATTTATATAATAACTGAAAATAAATTCCAATTATTTAAATTCAGAATAATAAATAATTAAATAAACATTGTTTTAGCATTGATCAATTAATAAATTTAGCGTTTCAAAAATAAACAGCTCTTGACTTGAAAAAGTTATGAATTTAAAATCTGCTTTGAAAATTGATAAAAATAGGTCAAAACACTTGCAATGTAATGATGCAGATGGGAGATGGTATCTTAGGTCAAAATTTGGGGTACAACATTAAGCAATCGTAAGTGGACTTATATAGAAGTTGCACCTATTTTGAGGTCGGTCAATTGCAATCTATGCACCATTTGTTTTGAGACATGATATAGAGATCATGCTCCAACAATATTTAGTGCAATAAGAAAGGGATGAGATGAAGAGGGATGGGGAAAAAATATACAAACCACTTTTGAATTAAATTTTAATCAAACTATTATTAAAATCATTCATCCATTTTTGTGGAGTTAAACTCAACACCATGGATCCAATGATGTTAATAAAGTTCATGATCCAAAATCTAACCCAAGATCAGTCAGAAAATAATCACAAAATAATATCACATTTAATATACACAAAAAAGGATTTTAAAAATATTTTAAAAATAGAAAATAATGAGAAAAATATCAACTATGTTCAAATTAATTAAGAAATAAAAAAGTAAGACCATAGAAAAATTAAAAAAAGGCCCAAATAATTTTACAAATTTTTTGGTAATTTTTTAAAGTCAGAAACTATTTTTAAAATTAAAATAAATGGGTAAAATAAACAAAATATGATAAAAAATAGTAAAGTCAGAAGAAAAAAAAGGTCACCAATATTTGTCACAATATCATTGGATCATTCCATAATTTTTTCAGAATTTTAAAATGTATAAAAATATTTTTAAACATTTAAAACAAATAAAATAAGTGTAAAATTTATAAAAAATACCAAAACACAAAATTAAATTATGAAAAAATAAAAATAAAAAAGCGAATAATCAAAAATATTTTTCATAATTTTTTCAGATTTTTTGGACTAAAAATGAATTTTCTATGACTTTTTGAAATTTAAAACAATTAAAATATAAAAATCAGAAAAAGAAAATAAAAGTAAAATATGTGGACCATTGGATGAGACTCAAAACGCGTTAGTAATCAAATCCAAGGGATCTGGCGCATTGTGCATATCATGGTCATTAGTGAATATTGTACAGAATCATTAATTAAATCAGGATTTGAAAAATATAGATGGCGCGCCTTCATTGGTTGGAAGATGACACGTTGGTCATCTTCAATCTCCAGTCATCATGAATTGCAGGTATCTCAAACTATAAAATCAGAAGCTCATACCTATGCCATTCGCTTCGTCTCTTCAAGACGAAGACAACCACACCCTCGCACCAAATTTATATAAACTGTAGCTCAAGCAATTTAGAAGGAAAGTTTTGAAAAGGGATTTGAAATTTCATGGTCAAAACGTGTTTCCAGTAAAACGTAAGTGTTGCGACTAGAACAAAGGCAATGAGAGCAACACAATGATATCATAGTTTTGAAGAATTGATGAAGGAATCTACCTATTGAAGTTGAGTTGCAGATCTCTGAAATTGGACTTCTATGGAGCAGTATATGGCACGATTCTTGAATGCAATTATGTGGTTAGCTTCAGGTAAGATCAAGGAAGGTGAATTGATGGAAAAATTGGATTGAAAAAGGCTCGAGAATGGATTTTGAAGTTACAGAAAATTGAGTTATGGAGCAAGTTTGGCAGGGTGATTCTGGCAATCCAAGCTTGTGGAATTGAATGGGATAGTTCATATATTTATAGGAGAAGCAAATGGGATCAAAAGGAAGAGTGAATGATGCGTTTTGGAGGGAATTCGTGCAAACCTGATGCACGAGTGAGATGTGATACAAACTTCATGAAAACTCATCCAATTCTTGCGTTTTGATGTTCTAAACAAATCTGGAACTTCACTAAACATGTTTAGAGGCAAAAACGCGTGGAAAACTTGTGATTAGAGGCCACATTATGGATTTCAAAATTCTGACTTGGTGAGAAATTCAAGTTCAAAGTGCCAACTTCTAACCAATGGCATTTTCAACTGAAGGTGTCTTAGGACATGATTATTGATGCTTTAGAAAGATGAGGTTACAAGCTTTGCAATGGAAAAAGAATGGAGTTAAATGGATGCTTGAGATGAAAGTTGTATTGAGTCAAAGTTGAAGAAAAAGGGTTGACTTTCCATACTTGAAAATATTTCACATTCTTCTTCAAAAATGACCTAAAATGTCTTGCATCCAAACATGGCCTTCCACTTGGAATTTGCTCTTGACCAAAAAATATGGCATGAAGTAGACCTCTTGAATGACACTTTGAAACTTGAATCATTCAGAATATCCAAAATTTGAGCAAGTTATGACTTGTTGAAGTTGGCAAAAAAATCATGAAATGACCTATAATCTTTTACATCTTTAAGGCAATTTCCATCCATTTTCCCACTTTGTACATAAAAGAAGGCATAAAGTTCACATCTTCAAGATCATTATGGAAAAATAATGGACTCAAGGTGATAAAATATGACCAAGTTAGTACCATTTGAAGTCACTCATGTAAAATTGTGGAATCATCTGGATGACTTGTAATCTTTCTTCTTCACCAAGTTCCTTCCACATGAAAACTCCTTGGAAATTTTGAAGTGATTTATTGATAACCCTTTAAAGAGGAGGATATCTTTGGAATCACTCAAAAATACCAAAAGGTGAGCAAGATGTACTCCTTTAAAGTTCAAAACCCTAGCTCCTAGATCAAGAAAATGCTTTGAGGAACTTTGACAAGTTTGAACAAACTTCTTGTACCAATATTTTTTTTTTGTGAATAGAAGTTATTGAGGATGATAATGAGGACTCATAGCCACCAAAACCACTTGTATATCTTGAAATTTCATAGAAATATGCTCTTGTTACCAATAGGAACAAGGCCTTGTCCAAACATGACAACTTCTCCAATCAACCCCTTGTACTTTTGAGTCAAATCTAATAACCTTGAAATGTGATGAACCAAAGCAACCTTGCCATGAAAATTATTTCAAAACCAATCCAATGATGAGGATTGAACTTCTCAAGCTATATTGACTAGGGCATGGAAATAAACTCATGAACCCATGGAGTAACTTGTTAAATCTCATTTCCCTTGCCTACATGGATAACAAGCAAGACAACCCAACATTGTATTTTATTAGTCAAGTGAAGAAATCAAAATAATATTCATGATAACAAAAGGAAAATAAGTCAAGGTGCTTGGTAATCCCTCAAAAGGAGAAAAACTCAAAGTAGGGAGGGGAACCAAGAATCCTAGTGTGATCTTGTTGTGAGTGAATCAACATGGTATGATGAAGGGATCTTAGGGGCAAAAATTTGGGTACAAAAGCTTCCCTTATTTAAGTTTCTTCTATCCAGAGATACGAAGGTTAAAAATCTTCGTGTCGACGTGATCGAAGATACTTAAATATAAAACAAACCCTATTTTTGGCCCTAAGATACCATGCAAATGCTTATGATCATGAATGCATATGAACAGGACCAAAGAGACGCAAAAATAACACCCGGGATGTAACAATATTAAAGAAACAAAGGAGCACCCCCATCAGGAAAATAAATCACTGGTGGACCCAAAGAACTGAATCAGAGAGGATGGTAGGATGGTCAAAGGACACACCAACTTCTACTTAAGGTGAAGCTACCAATGTTTACTGAAGGCAGAGAGAAAGATAACAAACATCGACGTTCACTACCGATGGTCTACCAACTTTCACTGAAGGTAGAAAGAGAAAATATCATATCACTGTCGTTCACTGACGATGAACTATCAACATTCACTGAAGATAGCAGAAAGATAATAAACACCGACGTTCACTGCCGATGGTCTACCAACTTTCACTAAAGTTAGAAAGATAAAATATCATATCACCGCCGTTCACTAACGATGAACTATCAACGTTCACTGAAGATAGAAAAAAGATAATAAACACTGACGTTCACTGCCGATGGTCTACCAACTTTCACTGAAGGTAGAAAGAGAAAATATCATATCACCGTCGTTCACCGACGATGAACTATCAACGTTCACTGAATATAGCAAAAAGATAATAAACACTGACGTTCATTGTCGATGGTCTACCAACTTTCACTGAAGGTAGAAATAGAATATATCATATCACTATCGTTCACTGATGATGAACTACCAACATTCACTGAGGGTAGCAAAAAGATAACAAACACCGAAGTTCACTGCCAATGGTCTACCAACTTTCACTGAAGGTAGCAAGAGAAAATATCATATCACCGCCATTCACTGAAGATGAACTATCAACGTTCATTGCATATAGCAAAAATATAATAAACATCGATGTTCACTGCCGATGGTCTACCAACATTCACTGAGGGTGGAAAGAGAATATATCATATCATCGCCATTCACTGATGATGAACTACCAACGTTCACCAAGGGTAGCAAAAAGATAACAAACACTGACGTTCACTGTCGATGGTCTACCAACTTTCACTGAAGGTAGAAAGAGAAAATATCATATCACCGTCATTCACTAATGATGAACTATTAGCGTTCACTGAAGATAGCAAAAAGATAATAAACACCGACGTTCACTATCGATGGTCTACCAACTTTCACTGAAGGTAGAAAGAGAATGTATCATATCACCGCCGTTCACTGATGATGAACTACCAACGTTCACTGAGGGTACCAAAAAGATAAGAAGTTTCCCCAAGATTCTAGTGTTTCGCCTAGAACGGGTCTCAACTTCTTCTTTAACCAAGGCACTCCGCCTGGAAAGGATAATACATAAGATGTCTCAAATAAAGAGAACTTGCTATTTGTGGTCACGGAGGATTGTAAATGGAAATGACTTTTTTGGGGCAAGAGGTATGACTTCCTGGGGAGAGGCCATGATGTTCTTGCTAAGGGGATAAAGTCTTCTTGTGAAAAATAAATGCACCAACCAAAGCTTGGAGTTTTTCAGGATTCGAATGTAAATAATATTGCCGGGGGACCACAGATCCGAACCAGAAATAAACTGGAATGAAACAGTCAACCAGAATACATCCTTTGAGAAATAAACTCAAGAGGGAAAACAAGATCCATCCAAACAAGGAACTGTATCGGAAGGCTAAGGCATAAATCAACTATGAGGGACAACTCAGTAGGGAAATTGAAAGAATATACATTTTCTGCTTAAGTCCAACACTCTGTTGAAGAGAGCACAACGTAAGTCTGTAAAACAGGGTAATATGTCAACAAAAATATTAACAGATGTCAATGAACAATGACTTGTCAATTTTAACTATGCATGATGCATGTATGAATGTATGAGTGTTATCGTGTGCATGCTGACAAAACAAATACACAACATGGGGAACAACCGGGCAAAACTACCTCGGGAACTAACAATAATCGGCTAAGCTTCAACCAAGATAATCATTCCAAGAAAGGTAAAGGCCAACTGCGGAAACCAAACCTACTGCCTGCTTTTAACTTTACTGAGGAGAAACATAATCTGGAGGTAGCCAAATCAAACAGATACCGGGGTAGAACATCCTTCTTTAGGCTTCATTGGGGAAACCAGTGTTTCTCAAAAGTAACATGCCTACTGTAGATTGCAAGACCAGTCTCAAATAAAGCAGGATGACACCGATACATCGAACATTCACTGGGGAATTTAGACCCACTTCACTGGAGGAAATGCAGATTCACATCATGAAAACTCATAAAAAGGAGAAATGAATCCAAACTTGACCGAGGATACCAGAATCATAAACCTCATGCGGCGAAACATCCTGAGTAGACATTCCCGAGGGGAACAAAAGCTTCTCAAAACAACTGGAGTTTATCCATTCCTGGGATCACCATTTTTGTTGTCATTGTTTCATCACAAATCTTAAAGTAAAAGTAAATTGTAAAAATCTTTTTTTTTTTAAAAATCAATTTTGTTATTTAATCTCTTTGCTTTGAAAGTTATTATCAGTAATAAATGGAGTCTTTGCAAGCTAAATAACATAGGAAATACAAAGAATTGGGTAAAAGTTATACTTTCATTAATAGAATGGTGGTATGCAAATGGCGAGACTCCATAGATGATTACAAAGTTTGGGAAATGGTAATACATAATGGAAAAGATACATTGAGATACAATGACCACTATCCCCCCTAACAACTTTTGAAATCCTGAGCAGCAACTTTTGTTAAAGTATGGTGAAGATCCGAGAAGATTGTTGCTTCAACGATCAAGTCTTGTCTGACGTAGTTACTTGCCAAGAAAATCCATGACTTTTGCCTAAGCTGCCCTTGCGGGTTTTCAACTTAGCGGGAAATTTACTCTATTTATGTCTCTAATTTTTGCCTAGACCGGCCTTTCGGGTTTTCGGCCTACCGAGACGCTCCTTTTTTTCCTAAGCCGCCCTTTCGGGTTTTCAACTTAGCGAGTTGTTATTTTATTTCTTTAGGCGAAGTATTTCTTGACTGCATCAACATTCATGGGACGTGGGAACTCCTCGCCCTCCATAGTTTCAAGAATTAATGCACCACCTGAGAAGGCTTTCTTGACAACATACGGGCCTTCAAAATTGGGAGTCCACTTTCCCCTAGAATCAGTGTTAAAAGACATGATCTTCCTGAGCACGAGGTCGCCTTCTCTGAATTCACGAGGTTTGACCTTTTTATCAAAATATTTCTTCATTCTTTTTTGATATAACTGGCCATGACACACGGTTGTCATCCTCTTCTCCTCAATCAAATTCAATTGGTCAAACATGTTCTGAACTCATTCAGCCTCCGTTAGCTTGGTTTCCATTATCACACGCAACGAGGGAATCTCTACCTCGACCGGGAGTACAGCTTCCATTCCATACACTAGGGAGAACGGGGTTGCTCCATTTGAAGTGCGGACATATGTTCGATATCCATACAAAGCAAAAGGGAGCATTTCATGCCAATCCTTATAAGTAATTACCATCTTCTGGATAATTCTCTTGATTTTCTTATTAGCAGCTTCAATAGCCCCATTCATCTTTGGCCTGTATGGGGATGAATTGTGATGGACAATCTTGAATTCTTCACACAGTTCCGTCATCATCTTGTTGTTCAAATTCGAGCCATTGTCAATGATGATTCTGCTCGACACACCATACCGGCATATAAGATTATTCTTGATGAAACGTACAACCACCTGTTTAGCAACATTGGCATATGAAGCAGCCTCCACCCATTTGGTGAAGTAATCAATTGCTACCAAGATAAAATGGTTCCCATTTAAAGCTTTAGGTTCTATCATCCCAATCATGTCAATACCCCCATATAGAGAAAGGCCATGGGGAGGAAATCACATTGAGAAGCGTCGGAGGCACATGGACCTTGTCTGCAAAAATCTGGCATTTATGGCACTTCTTTGCAAATTTGTAATAGTCAGATTCCATTGTCAGCCAATAATAAACTGCCCTTAGCATCTTTTTATCCATCGAATGTCCATTGGCATGAGTGCCAAATGAACCTTCATGAATCTCATGCATCAACATGTCTGCTTCGTGTCTATCCACGCATATGAGCAAGACCATGTCATAATTTCTCTTGTATAACACATGTTCACTAAAGACGAAACTGCCTGCCAATCTTCTCAATGTTTTTCTATCTTTCTTCGACGCATCAATCGGGTATTCCTGAGTCTGAAGAAAATGCTTGATATCATAATACCAAGGTTTTTCATCTGCTACTTCCTCTGTTGTAAACACATGAGCGGGGCTATCCAGTTGTCGAACTGTAATTAGGGGTATATCATTCCAAGTATTCACTTGGTACATAGAAGCCAGAGTTTCCAGAGCATCTGTCATTTGATTTTCATCTCTATGGATGTGATCGAATTCAACTTTATTGAAGAATGGTAATAATCTTCTAGCATAATCTTTGTAAGGGATCAAGCAGGGGTGACGAGTATATCATTCTCCTTTAATCTGATTTATTACCAAAGTTGAATCACCATACACATCTAAAATTTTGATTCTGAGATCAATAGCTTCCTCGAGACCCATGATGCAAGCCTCATATTCTTCTATATCATTAGTGCAATCAAATGTTAACCTTGTAGTAAAAGGAATGCGCGATCCATGAGGAGTGACAATCACAACACCAATTCCTTTACCATAAACATTTATAGCTCTATCAAATATCATACTCCATTGAGATTCAGGATCAGGACCTCCCTCAGGTAATGGTTCATCACAATCTTTCACTTTCAGGAACATCACATCCTCATCAGGGAATTCATATTCTGCAGACTGGTGATCCTCCACTTGTTGGTGAGCAAGATAATCTTCCAACACACTACTTTTAATAGCTTTTTGAGTGCGGTATTCGATATCATATTCAAATAAAAACATCTGCCAGCGGGCAATTCTCCCAGTAAGAGCAGGTTTTTCAAAAACGTACTTGATTGGATCCATTTTGGAGATCAACCAAGTGGTGTGATTCAACATATATTGCTGCAAACGCTTTGCCGCACAGGTCAAAGCACAACATGTTTTTTCCAGCATGGAATATCGCGACTCACAATCAGTGAATTTTTACTGAGATAATAAATTGAGAACTCCTTCTTCCCGGTTTCATCCTATTTTTCCCAGAATACAACCCATGGATTTATCTAACACTGTCATATACATAATCAACGGTCTTCCTTCTACGACAGGGAGCAAGATAGGAGGTTCAAGGAGATATTCCTTAATACTCTCAAATGCCCTTTGGCAGTAATTCGTCCATACACAACCTTGATCTTTCTTTAACAACTTAAATATAGGTTTGCATGTTGCAGTCATGTGGGAAATGAATCTGGAAATATAATTCAAACGCCCAAGGAAACCTCTGACTTGCTTTTCAGTTCTTGGTGCTGGAATTTATTGAATTGCTTTGACTTTATCAGGGTCAACTTTAATTCCTTTCTAGCTAATAATGAAACCCAACAACTTCCCCGATCAAACACCGAAGGTGCATTTATTTGGATTCAAGCGGAGACGATACTTCCTTAAACGCTGAAACAACTTCAACAAATCTTCTATATGCCCTTCTTTAGTATGGGATTTAGAAATCATATCATCAACATATACTTCAATTTCCTTGTGCATCAAATCATGGAATAGGGTTTCCATAGCCCTCTGGTACGTTGCACCAGCGTTCTTCAACCCGAAGGGCATCACTCTGTAATAGAATGTTCCCCAGGGTGTGATAAACGTTGTTTTTCCATGTCCTCTAGAGCCATTCTTATTTGATTATACTCGAAAAATCCGTCCATAAACGAGAATACTTTGAATTTTGTTGTGATATCCACTAACATGTCGATATGTGACAATGGAAAATCATCTTTTGGACTAGTTTATTTAGATCTCTGTAATCTACTCACATGCGAACTTTTCTGTCTTTTTTAGGTACTGGGACAATATTGGCAATCCATTGAGGATACACTGATGTCACAAGAAAACCAGCATTAATCTGCTTTAGAACCTCCTCTTTGATCTTTACTGCCTTATCTGGTGAGTTCTTCTCAACTTTTGTTTAATTGGCGGACACTCTGGCTTCAACAGCAAACGGTGCTCGACAATATCTATATCTAGACCAGGCATATCTTGGCAAGACCAAGAAAATATATCCACATACTCCTTCAACAACTCAATCAACTTTCTCTTTACATCGGGATGCAGCGATGCTCCAATCTTGACTTCCTTTGGATCTTCTTCTGAACCCAAATTGATCACTTCCAAAGGCTCTTTATATGGCTGAATGGTATTTTCCTCGTGCTCAAGAAACCGTGAGACCTCTTCTGGAATCTCATCATAATCTTTTTCTTCAGCCCCAAACACAAGACATTCAAAGTTCGAAGAGGGTGCAGGGTCATTGTATTCAACGGGTTTTTTAGTTAATCTGCACATATGATTTGTGATTGCATTTAGAAACTGACACATATAACAAGTGATTATGCAAATTGAATTTCAGTCATTATTTATTTTGAAAGGGTTTATTTATTTTTTATTACCATTTTCCAAGAAAAAGCAAAAAATTAAGACATAATTCGGGAAGCAAAGATAACTTTTATTAATGATCTTAAAATTCACAGCAAACAGATAAGCCCTACAACATTAATACTTCCACCTTTGGCAGAATGAAAGCTTTTCAAGAATAAAATATTAACAAATAAAATTAATTTGAAACATGTATGCAAGAGGGAACATCAATGGTGACCCAATTCTGAACCATGACTCCATGCGTCACATAATTCGGAATTTCCTTCTCTGCTTCATCCTCCTCAACAGCATTAACTCCAAAATCAGTTGGATGGAGGTAACCTCCACTAAAGAAAACATTATGATAGCTGCTCATAGTAGACTTTGACTTTAAACTTTCACCTTTGCTATTCTTTGAAGAGAACCCCAAGCCAGTTCTACTCTTGTTCACGGGTAGATCCATAATCCATCCCTAAACTGCATTAGGACCATTGCGCACAACCTGCTGCACATCCTTCAGTGATACCATGGAATTCTCATTTCTCATTATGTTGTCAATGGATAAGTCTTGGAACTGGGTTCCAACAGCAGCTTCATCCGCTTCTACATTGCTGAAAGAGGATAAATGAGATATCAACAATGCCAGCTCCCCATTTACGATCACTACCTTCCCTTCATGCACAAACTTTAGCTTTTGATGTAAAGTTGAAGTGGCAGCCCCTGCTTCATGTATCCATGGCCGTCCTAGCAAACAACTCTATACGGGAATAATGTCCATGACCTGGAAGGTTATCTAGAACAAATATGGTCCTATATGGATAGGTAAGTCCACTTCACTGATGACAGATTTCCTTGACCCATCAAACGCCTTCACAATGATGCCACTCGGGCGCATAGGTGTTCCTTGATATTTCAACTTCATGAGAGTACTCCTCGGTATAACATTCAACGCAGATCCATTATCAATTAGCACATTGGATAGCGAATCATTCTTGCAGTTCATAGATATGTGGAGGGCCAGATTGTGATTCCTCCCTTCATCTGGTAATTCATCATCGCAGAAACTCAAGTTATTACATGATATAATGTTTCCAATTACGTTGCTGAATTGATCTATTGGCATGTCACTCTCCATAAAAGCTTCAGATTTCCAGTACCCTCATCAAGGATTCTCTATGAGCAGAGGAGTTCATTAATAAAGCTAAGATAGATATTTTTTAAGGAGTCTACAGAAGCTGATCTACAATTTTGTAGTCGCTCATCTTAATTATATTCAAAATATCATCCACTTCTTTCTCTAGCGTAGCTCCACTAGTCTCTCCTGTAGTCTTCTTAGGTTCATCATTCTCAGTAGTTTTCTTTCCAGCAGCAACATCTCTTCAAACAACCGGCGCAAACACACGACAGCTATGGGTCACCCTGCTGTTTTCAGCTATATTTCCAACATCGGGAATTGACTGGATGGAAACTTCTACCTCATCTTCTAAGATTGTAGCGTTGTATTTGTAAGGAACATCCTTATCTGATTTGTTGGAGATAGGACATGGAAAACTAATTACCAATGGGGTAAGTGCTGGCTTGCTATGATACTCCACCTCAAAATGGGATGGTGCATCGAAACAAGGCACAATGACGTTTACCCCTTCTTCAACACAATCAGTCATCAATAAGTCATTTCTGGAAAACAAATCTTCGTCTGAAGAGAAATACTCATCCACGGAGGCATACTCTTCCTATGACTCTTCTTCCTTTAAACAAACCTTAACCATATCAACTTCATGATAATCATCCCTCTGACCTGTGATCTTGATAGTTCCATTGTCTAACAGCAACTGAACACCCTTCTTCACGATTGAACATCCTCGGGGATCTCGACAGCAAACTAGGCAAGATCCATATTGGTGTTCCACCCGACCAGTCGTATGGATGAAGGTAGCATGCAACTGCACGCGATCCTCATTCATATACTCCACATTAAAAAATTTGAATTCACTAGGACATCCAAAAACCATGTTCACTTCCTCTTCATACTCTGCCCTAGGCCTGATTATGTGGATGAGGCCCTCATCCATTATCTTCTGTAAATCAACCTTTATCTTATCGCAACCCTATATATTTGTAATGCAAGTAGCACAACCGGTATGGTCATGCGTATATTAGCTAAATTCACAGAGGTCTGCATGAATTTTCACCAAATCTCCTCTAACCAGATTAATGTCAAAAATCCGGAAGTCTCTTGGACAACCGGCCACCATATTTACAGCATTTACTCCCCCATGCTTGGGTAGAGGATTATCTTTCACATTAGGTCCCATATCCTTGAAATATAGAACACCGGACTTTACCAATTTTTGCACCTCATTCTTCAAAGGATAACAATTCTCAACATTATGCCCTGGTGCTCCCTGATGAAAAGAACATGTTTGGTCTGCCTTGTAATACCGAGGCAATGGTGATGGTAGGGCGGGAGGTGGTCGTGTATGGACCAACTTTTTCTGAATCAATTCTGGTAGTAGCTCTGTATAGCTCATGGGAATAGGGTCATAACTCTCTCTTCTCTGATTATACCCTTGATTCCCCTGCTGGGACGGTCTCTGATAAGCAACGGTAGTTGGAGTTGTACTCGCAATAGGAGTAATTGAGGCGACTTACTGATGACGCTGATAATTCCTTCTAAGAGTGTTTACCCTCCTCTCTTGTATAACATCATTTGCATCTCCTTCTTTCTTCTTGGTAAACCCATAAGATGGCTTCTTCGCACCTCCAGATCCTTCATTCTTTGTCAAACGACCTTCTCTTACAGCCTCTTCCAAGCGGATACCCATTCTTACCATCTCACTAAAGTCACTTGGCGCGCTTGCTACCATCCTCTCGTAGTAGAAAGCACCCAGCGTTTTCAAGAAAATCTTAGTCATCTCCTTCTCTTCCATGGGAGGAATCACTTGGGCGGCTACCTCGCTCCATCTCTGCGCATACTCTTTGAACGATTCCTTGTCTTTCTGAACCATGGCCCTAAGTTGATCACGGTCAGGCGCCATGTCCACGTTGTACTTGTATTGTTTGATGAATGCTTCTCCCAAATCATTAAAAGTATGGATATTGGCGCTTTCCAAACTCATGTACCACTTCAACGCAGCACCAGTCAAACTATCCTGAAAAAAGTGAATCAGCAGACGCTGATCATCAGTATGGGTAGACATTATCCTCACGTACATCACCAGATGAGCACGAGGGCAATTGTTGCCCTTATACTTCTCAAATTCCGGGACCTTAAACTTAGCAGGTATCTTAACATTTGGGACCAAGCATAGTTCATTCACATTCTGCCCAAATAGTTCTTTCCCCCTGAGGGTCTTCATCTCCCTCTGCACCTTGTCAAACTGCTCTTGAAAATCATCCATTTTGTCATAAAGACCCAAGTCTTCACTCGATGGAGGGAAAGGATAACCCACATCATCATTAACAAACGGAACCATATCCACCGAAGGAGGTGCAGCAGGAACAACATGCACCACCGGAGGTGCTGGAGTAATAATAGTCTAAACCACTGGAGTATCTTGAGGACCAAGATTGAAACCTTCAGATGCAAAATTCTTTGGCATTCCCCATGGATAACCTTGAGGCATACGGTTTTGAACAACAGCCGAAGTAGCAGATACGGGAACAGTCAGAGCTTCAGATGTTGCCCTTGTTAGTTGAGGTTGAACACTCAGTAGCTGATTCTGAGCAGCCACCAGAGCTTCCATCAGAGTAGTTAGATTGGCCATGCCGGCCTTCAAAGCAGAAGCTTCCTCGCGCGGCTCGCGATTCTTCTATTCTAAGTTGTCCATCTTATTTTTGAGATTAGCCCGAGTGTTGTAGTGATGAGTCAGCTTGCTGAACAAAGTAAAGAAGCTTGGTAAGACACCTGGATATGCATAACAAATGCAAGAAATATGTGCAATATAATGCATGATATGCAATGCATATGATTATTTTTACTTTGTTATTTAATATTTCAAGGGATTTAAAGTTTATAGACATATTGCAAACATCAAAGTAATAGCGCTTTTGAAATACTAAAAATTTTATTATAATAACTCCAAAATGGATTACAAGTTTCAATGATCCCAAGTACAAGATGAAAATAAAATCTAAAACCCTAAGAAGTAAAACTGATAGAGATCACTCCATACGCTGGCGCTTCCCCACGAGCCTGAAAATCTGAGCCTTCAACCTCTATTTTTCTTCCGTATATCTGATGGCAACCTCCTTCCAATCATCTGAATCAGGAAGTGAGTGATCAGCACCTGATTGAGGCCCAGGAGAAAATAAACCCCCTTGCCTCTCCATAGACTCTACCGCTCGACTCTCAAGGACCTCAATCAAGTCGTCTTTCTCCTTTAGGTCTGCTCTGTAGGAATTCTCTAAAGTCTGGAACTTGTTCTTCCAAGCATCCCTTTCCTGTTGCATCCTAACCAAAGTAAGCTACAGCTCTTCCAAATCATCTAATAAGGGAGGAGTGGTCTTCACAAATAGATCAGGCATGGGTGTCTCTCGGGTATACAACATCTTTAACTGAATGGCTCTCGATCGGACCCACTGAAGATATGGCTCCAAAGAAACAGCACCCCTAGGTCCCAAATCCTTCCTACCCTTCTTATGAATGTGACACCAGACCTTCGCAATCTACTCCCAAGCTTCCCTATGGTTTTCCCCTTCCTTCATAAAGAAACTACTCAAATGAATACTATTTGGTTTATCCCTCATTGGATAACCAAGTTGTCGCCGTGCAAGAACAGGGTTATAGTTAATTCCTCCCTTTGTACCAAGAAGAGGTACATTGGGGAAACTACCACAACTGTCAATAATCATTATATCATGGTAAGCTCGATGATACCAATCAATATCCGAGTGAGTAAGTGTCGTGATTTTAGGAGCCCAATGGGGTTCCTTCTTAACATCCCAAAAAGCATCAGACTAAAGCATATGAGAGATAAACCATCGATATAACAGAGGCGTGCAACAGATAATCATCCCCCCGTGATAAGAATTCCGAGGATGGATAGTGTAGCGGTAGAAATGTTCAAGACTAAGCCATTGGATTGACTAGACTTTATACAAATTAGAATAAAAATTGCCACCGCGCTTTATTATTTCCAAAGGAATGGGAAAAGAGCGAATAACCCAAAAAAAGGGGGAAAGATTCAAGGTAAGGGGGTTGGTTATGCATAGGGAAGGTATTAGCACCCTAAACATCTACGGTACTCCGCAGGAACCTCTTTGAAAAAATCTGTATATTTTGGCTATAAAATGTGTTGTATATAAGATGGATGGTAGAGGTGAGAAAAGAAGTATATTTTTATGATTTTTGCACCCGCCGCGGTTGCGAACCTTTAGTGTCTACGTACCACCTTTCGTGCAATAGGGGATCAGGGTACACGTAGTTCCTTTTTAAAAATTTGGAACACAAGTGTGTTGGTTATTTTTATGAGATAAAACATCATCATCATTGCCCGTGTGGAAAACATACTTACTACCCACAATCATGAGAAAGGAGAATTTGCATCATCTCAAAGTGGAGGATATGGCTTGGATCTTAAAATCAACAATGCCTCACTTAACACCCAAGTGGAAAATATCTCTCTTCACTACATATTGTAGAAGTATAGTTGTTTGCATCACTACAAGGATTGACAAGAGTTTAATCTTTTGAGAAAAGTTTTAAAATAAAAGCCAAAGTGGCAAAATGGTTTGAAATGAGATTGATTGGCTTTTAGTCTTCTAAATAAAAATGTCAAGGTATTATTAAATTTATTGGAGTTTATTTATGAAAATGTTTTGAAAATGCATGGACCTAAGTCCAAGTTTATTATGAAAGTGGTTCAAGTTGAAAAATAAGAAGAGTTTTCAAAAGGAGGGAGAAGATTTTTGAAATTAAAGAAGATGGGAGTAGAAGAAGAGACTATCCTAAAGCATAAAGTAAAAGCTAAGGATAAGAACCATCTAACCAACAAGAAGCCAAAACTTGACATTATGAGCCAAGATAGAATTCACATTCTTTGGATTGAAACCAAGCAAGCAAAGATACTAGACCTCTTCGAATGTATTAAGTCTTCACAAAAATTGGGCAGAGTAACGGCTGTGTACGGGTGAATTCCGGATTACAAACAGAGAACTTAATCACCAAAAACCTGCACACAAAAAAACAAACAAGCAACCCAATTTCTTGAGGTAAACCTCAAGAGCTCCAGACAAAATAATCAGATAGGATCACAAGGTCTCCAAGATAGGCCAAGGTTTCTAATCCTAAGTCCAAAGAAAAAGTCTTATGCTCCATAATACCAAGGATAGTAACCAAATAGTCCAAGTACCATTAAGAGTTTTTTAGGGTTTATGTTGATTATTAAGTATCTTAAGAAAAGAAAAGAAAAGCTCAAGTGAGCAAAGTAAAAATGACAAGAAAATAAATTCTCAAATGAGCAAAGATGAAAATGGAATGAAAAGAAAATGCTAAAAAATAAATAGTACATAAAGCATAGAAGAGTAAAAGCATAAGATAAACAAGTCAATAATTAGTGGTTAGTTGGATGACCATCTTGAAACTTGCATTTGAAACTCATTAGAGGATTGGTAGAACCAAATCCTCCACACAATAAGTTGCATTTTCTTTTTGTCAAGTATATCATCCATTTTGGAATTCGCATAAGTAACATTTAATGATCAACGATGTTTAAGTGATCCGCATTGACCAAAAGTGTTGTAGATCCATTAGAGGATTGGTAGAACCAAAGCCTCCACACAATGACTCAAGGTTATTGGATCAAAGAGATCAAATTAACATACTTGGGCTTGCAATCATAAGTTTGGGCCATGAATGATCATTTATTCGAATCGGGACAAAATTTAGCGCTATGTTAAGCAATCTTAAGTGGGCTTATATAAAAGTCGCACCTATTTTGAGGCCGGTCAATAGCAATCTATGCACCATTTGTTTTGAGACATGATATAGAGATCTTGCTCCAACAATATTTAGTGCAATGAGAAGGGGATGAGATGAAGAGGATTAGGGCAAAAGATGAATAAACCACTTTTGAATTAAAAATTTAATCAAACTATTATTAAAATCATTCATCCATTTTTTGTGGAGTCAAACTCAACACCATGGATCCAATGATGTTAATAAAGTCATGATCAAAAAATCAACCCAAGACAGCCAGAAAATAATCACAAAATAATAATATATTTAATATATACATTAAAAGGTTTTAAAATGTTAAACAAAATGGAAAATAATGAGGAAAATATCAATTATGTTCAAATTAATCAAGAAATGAAAAATAAAGCCATAGAAAAATTAGAAATGGATCCAAATCATTTTATAAAAATTTTGGTAATTTTTAAAAGTCAGAAACTATTTTTAAAAATCAAAATAAATGTGTAAAATAAACAAAAATAGTAAAAAATAGTAAAGTTAGAAACAAAAATAAAATAAGGTCACCAATATTTATCACAATGTCATTGGATCATTCTATAATTTTTTCAGAATTAAAAAATGAATAAAAGTATTTTTAAACATTTTAAACAAATCAAATAAGTGTAAATTTTATAAAAAAATACCAAAACACAAAATTAAATTGTGAAAAAATAAAAATCAGAAAGAGAATAATCAGAAATAATTTTCATAATTTTTTTAAATTTTTTGGACTAAAAATGAATTTTCTATGATTTTTTGAAATTTAAAACAATTAAAATATAAAAATCAGAAAAAGAAAATAAAAGTAAAATATGTGGACCATTGGATGAGAGTCAAAACGCGTTAGTAATCAAATCCAATGGATCTGGCGCGCTGTGCATATCATGGTCATTAGTGAATAATGTACAGAATCAATAATAAATCAGATTTTTTAAAATAACAAATGGCACGCCATCATTGGTTGGAAGATGACACATAGGTCATCTTCAACCTCTAGCCAACGTGATTTGCAGGTCTCCCAAACTGAAAAATCAGAAGCTCAGACTTATGCCAATCGCTTCGTCTCTTCAAGACGAAAACAACCACACTCTCGCGCCAAATTTATGTAAACTGTAGCTCAAGTAATTTGGAAGGAAAGTTTTGAAAAGGGATTTGAAAATTCATGGTCAAAACGTGTTTCCAATGAAATGTAAGTGTTGCGACTAGAACCAGGGCAATGAGAGCAACACAATGATATCAGAGTTTTGAAGAATTGATGAAGGAATCTACCTATTGAAGTTGAGTTGCAGAGCTCTGAAACTGGACTTCTAGGGAACAGTATAGGGCACGATTCTTGAATGTAATTATACGGTTAGCTTCATGGAAGATCAGGGAAGGTGAATTTAAGGAAAAAATGGATTAAAAAATGCTTGAGAATGGATTTCGAAGTTTCTCACTTCTGGGTTGTGAAACAAGTTTGGCAGGGTGATTCTGGCTGTCTAAGCTTTGGAAAATGAATGGGGGATGACCCTCTATTTATAGGGAAGAAAATTGGATCAAAAGGAATAGCAAATGATGCGTTTGGAGGGAACTCGTCTAGGTTTGCATCATGAAGAAAGTGTGACTCAAACTTGATCAAAACTCAGCCAAATCATGCGTTTATGATGCTAATCACTTTTGGCAAGTTGCTAAACATGATTAGAAACAAAAACACGTGGAAATCTTGTGATTAGAAGCTAAAACAAAGATTTCAAAATCCTGACTTTGAGAAAAATTCAGTTTCAAACTACCAAATTCAAATCCATGGCATTTCCAACTCAAGGGGTCTTAGGGCATAATTCTTGATGCTTTGGAAATATGAGGTTACAAGCTTTGAAATGAAAAAAGAATGGAATCAAATGGATGCTTGAGCTAAAGTTACATGGAGTCAAAGTTGAAGAAAAAGAGTTGACTTTCCATACTTAGAAATATTTCAAATTCTTCTTCCAAAATGACCTATAATCTTTTGTATCCAAACATGTCCTTTCACTTAGAATTTGCTCTTTACCAAAGAAGATGTAATGAAGTAGATCTCTTGAATGATATTTTTCAATTTGAACGAATCAAAATCTCCAAAAATTGAGCAAGTTATGACTTGTTGAAGTTGGCCAAAAATCATGAAATGACCTATAATCTTTTGCATTCTTAAGGCAACTTCCATCCATTTTCTTACTTTGAACATTAAAGAAGGCATGAATTACACATCCTTAAGATCATCATGGAAAAATAATGGCCTCAAGGTGATAAAAATTGACCAAGTTATGACCATTTGAAGTCACATATGGAAAATTGGGGATTCATCTAGATGACTTGTAATCTTTCTTCTTCAACAAGCTCCTTCCACATGAAAACTCCTTGGAACTTTTGAAGTGATTTGTTGGTGACTCTTTGAAGAGAAAGATGTCTTTGGAATCACTCAAAAATACCAATAGATGGGCAAGATATGCTCCTTTGAAGTTCAAAACCATAGCCTCTAGATCAAGAGAATGCTTTGAGGAACTTTGACAAGTTTGAACAAACTTCTTGTGCCAATATTCTTCCTTTGTGAATAGAAGTTGTTGAGGATGATGATGAGAACTCATGGCCACCAAAACCACTTCCATATCTTGAAATTAGAGAGAAACATGCTCTTGTGACCAATAGGAACAAGACCTTGTTCAATCATGACAACTTCTTCCCTTAACCCATTGTATTTTTGAATCAATTTTGATAACTTTGAGATATGTTGAACCAAAATAAGCCTTGTCATGCCATTTCTTCCAAAATCACTCCAATAGTGAAGTTTGAACTCCTCAAGCTAGGTTGACTAGGGCATAGAAATAAACTCATGAACCCATGAAGCAACTTGCTAAACCTCATTGCCTTTACCTACATTATTAACAAGTAAGACAAACCAACATTGCATTTTATTAATTAGAGAGAAAATCAAAGCAAAATATTCATGATCACAAAAGAAAACAAGTCAAGGTGCTTGGTAACTCCTCAAAAGAGCAAGGATAAAGATAGGGAGAAGAACCAAAAGCCCTAATGTGATCTTGTTGTGATTAAAACAATATGGTATGATGAAAGAATCTTAGGGGGAAAAATTGGGGTACAACAGCTGCCCTTATTTAAGTTTCTTCTATCCGGAGATATGAAGGTTAAAAATCTTCGTGTCGACGTGATCGAAGATACTTAAATATAAAATAAACCCTATTTTTGGCCCTAAGATGCCATGCAAATGCTTATGCATATGAATGCATATGAACAGTACCAAAGAGACACAAAGTAATACTGGGGATGCAACAAAAATGAAGAAACAAAGGAGCAACACCACCAGGAAAATAAATCACTGGTGAACCAAAAGAGCTGACTCAGAGAGGAAGATAACAAGCATTCACGTTCACTGTCGATGTACTACCAATGTTCACTGAAGGTAGCAAGAGAAAATATATCATATCACCACCGTTCACGGACGATGAACTATCAACGTTCATTGAAGATAGAAAAAAGATAACAAACATTGACGTTCACTGTCGATGTAATACCAACATTCACTGAAGGTAGAAAGAGAAAACAAACACCGATGTTCATTGCCGATGTACTACCAACATTCACTGAAGGTAGAAAGAGAAAAATATATCATATCACTGCCGTTCACTGGCGATGAACTATCAACGTTCAATGAAGATAGCAAAAAGATAACAAACACCAACATTCACTGCCAATGTACTACCAACGTTCACTGAAGGTAGAAAGAGAAAATATATCATATCACCGCCGTTCACTGACGATGAACTATCAACGTTTACTAAAGATATCAAAAAGATAACAAACACTGACGTTCACTGCCGATGTACTACCAACATTCACTGAAGGTGGAAAGAGAAAATATATCATATCACCGTCGTTCACTGACGATGAACTATCAACGTTCACTGAAGATAGTAAAAAGATAACAAACATCGACGTTCACTGCCGATGTACTACCAACATTCACTGAAGGTAGCAAAAAGATAACAAACACCGACGTTCACTACCGATGTACTACCAACGTTGACTGAAGGTAAAAAGAAGATAACAAACACCGACGTTCACTGCCGATGTACTACCAATGTTCACTGAAGGTAGAAAGAGAAAAATATATCATATAACTGCCATTCACTGACGATGAACTATCAACGTTCACTGAAGATAGAAAGAAGAAAATATATCAAGTTATCCCAAAATTCTGGTATTTCACCTAGAACGGGTCTTAACTTCTTCTTTAACCAAGGAAATCTGCCTGGAATGGATCAAACATAAGCTGTGTCAAATAGAGAGACTTGTTACTCAATGTCACGGGGAATTGCAAAAAGAAATGACTTTCTGGAGATAAAAATATGACTTCCTGGGGAAATGCCACGATATTCCTGCTGAGGAGATAAAGTCTTCCCGTGCAAAATAAATGCACAAACCAAAACTCAAAGTTTTCAGAAATCCAAAGTAAATAATATTGTCATGTAACCACAGATCCAAATCAGAAATAAACTGGAGCAAAACAGCCAACGAAGATACATCCTTTGAGAAATAAACCCAAGAAGGAAAACCAAATTCAACTATGCAAAGAACACTCCGGGAAGGTCAGAACATAATGTCAATGAACGATGATTTTTAGCCATGCATGATGTATGTATGAATGTATGGGTGCTATCGTGCATATGCTGGTAAAAAGGATACACAATCAGCACAAACAAACAACAACGCTTCAGGTACTAACAACATCGGGCTAAACTTCAAACAAAAAGATCAATTCAAGAAAGGTAAAAGCCAACTGCGGAAACCAAACATATTGCCTGTATTAACTTCACTGAGGAGAAACATGATCCGGAGGTAGCCAAATCAAACAGATACCGGGATAGAACAACCTTCTTCTGGTTTCATCGGAGAAACAATTTTCTAAAAGCAACATGCCTACTGGAGATTGTAAGACCAACCTCAAATAAAGTAGACTGACTCCGAAACAACCAAACCTCACTGGGGGATTCAAGCCTACCTCCCTGGAGAAAAAATGCGGATTGAAGCTTTACATCATGAAAACTTAATCCAACAAAAGATGCCCTGGGATAGCCTCCCTGGGAATCAAGAAGTCAACATTATAGAAAGAGGTCAAACTCACAGGGATTTTAAATCCAACCCAGCACATGGTGGGTGAAACCCAAAAGGTTGATAATCATTTCAACACTTCTCAAAAATGATATTTCCCTGGTCTAGTTTCCTGAGAAATAAATACCAACAATAATGCCAATACTGCAGGAAGAGCGACATCTCAGGACACCAAGGGAATAAAACCTTTCATCATATGAGGGAAGACTTCGCTGGGGAATCTGGGACAGAGGCTTCTGACCATGCAAATCCAAAATCAAAAGTGAACCAAGACCTGACTGGGGATAATGGGATTACAAATCCAATACTGTATCTTGCGCCCACTGGTATCGTCTTTAACTATTTGAGAAACATACAAATTGCGCACATACCAGCAAAATGACCTGAGCAAACCTTCATGAAGGAAGTAAATCTTCTTAAAACAACCGGAGTTTGTTCATTTCTTGGGATCACCATTTTTGTTATCATTGTTTCATCATAATTCCCAAAGTAAATTGGATTATAAAATTCTCTTCTTTTTTTAAAAGTCAATTTTGCTTTTTAACCTTTTTGCTTTAAAAGTTATTATCAGTAATAAATGGAGTCTTTGTAAGCTAAATACAATAAGAACACAAAGAATTGGGTAAAGCTCGAATTTCATTAATAGAATGGTAGTGTGCGAATGGCGAGACTCCATGGATGATTACAAATTTTGGGAAATGGTAATACATAATGGAAAAGATACATTGAGATACAATGACCACTATCCTACCTAACAACTTTTGAAATCCTGAGTTGCAACTTTTGTTGAAGTATGGTGGGGATCCGAGAAGATTGTTGCTTCATCGATCAAGTCTTGTCTGACGTAGTTACTTACCAAGAAAAAACCCTAACTTTTGCCTAAGTTGCCCTTGCGGGTTTTCAACTTAGCGGGAAATTTATTCTGTTTTTGTCTCTAATTTTTGGCTAGACCGCCCTTTCGGGTTTTCATCCTACCGAGACGCTCCTTTTTTCCTAAGCCGCCCTTTCAAGTTTTCAACTTAGCGAGCTATTCTTTTATTTCTTTAGGAGAAGTATTTCTTGACTGCGTCAGCATTCATGGGACGTGGGAACTCCTCGCCATCCATAGTTTCAAGAATTAATGCACCACTGGAGAAGGCTTTCTTGACAACATACAAGCCTTCAAAATTGGGAGTCCACTTGCCCCTAGAATCGGTGTTGAAAGACATGATCTTCCTGAGCACGAGTTCGCATTCTCTGAATTCACGAGGTTTGACCTTTTTATCAAATGCTTTCTTCATTCTTTTCTGATATAACTGCCCATGACATAAAGTCGTCATTCTCTTCAATCAAATTCAATTGGTCAAACCTGTTCTGGACCCATTCAGTCTCCGTCAACTTGGTTTCCATTATCACACACAACGAGGGAATCTCTACCTCGACCGGTAGTACAGCTTCCATTCCATACACTAGGGAGAACGGGGTTGCTCCTGTTGAAGTGCGGACAGATGTTCGATATCCATGTAGAGAAAAAGGGAGCATTTCATGCCAATCCTTATAAGTGACAACCATTTTCTAGATAATTCTCTTGATATTCTTATTAGCAGCTTCAACAGCCCCATTCATCTTTGGTATGTATGGAGATGAATTGTGATGGACAATCTTAAATTCTTCACACATTTTTGTCATCATCTTGTTGTTCAAATTCGAGCCATTGTCAGTGATGATTCTTCTCAGTACACCATACCGGCATATAAGATTATTTTTGATGAAACGCACAACCACCAGTTTGGTAACATTGGCATATGAAGCAGCCTCTACCCATTTGGTAAAGTAGTCAATTGCTACCAAGATGAAACGGTGTCCATTCGAAGCTTTGGATTCTATCATCCCGATCATGTATATACCCCACATAGAGAAAGTCCATGGGGAGGAAATCACATTGAGAAGTGTCGGAGGCACATGAACCTTGTCCGTATAGATCTAGCATTTATGGCATTTTTTTGCAAATTTGTAACAGTCAGATTCCATTGTCAACCAATAATAACCCGCCCTTAGCATCTTTTTAGCCATCGAATGTCCATTAGCATGAGTTCCAAATGAACCTTCATGAATCTCATGCATCAACATGTCTGTTTCGTTTCTATCCACGCATCTGAGAAAGACCATGTCATAATTTCTCTTGTATAACACATTTTCACTAAGGAAGAAACTGCCTGCCAATCTTCTCAGTGTCTTTCTATCTTTCCTCGACGCACCAATCGGGTATTCCTGAGTCTGAAGAAAATGCTTGATATCATAATACCAAGTTTTTTCATCTGCTACCTCCTCTGTCGCAAACACATGAGCGGGCCTATCCAGCCGTCAAACTGTAATTCGGGGTATATCATTCCAAGTATTCACTTGGTACATGGAAGCCAGAGTTGCCAGAACATCCGCCATTTTATTTTCATCTCTAGGAATGTGATGGAACTCAACTTTATTGAAAAAGGGTAATAATCTTCTAGCATAATCTTTGTAAGAGATCAAGCCAGGGTGACGAGTATCCCATTCTCCTTTAATCTGATTTATTACCAAAGCTGAATCACCATACACATCCAGAATCTTGATTCTGAGATCAATAGCTTCCTCAAGACCCATGATGCAAGCCTTAAACTCTGCCATATTATTAGTGCAATCAAACGTTAACCTCGCAGTAAAAGGAATATGCGATCCATGAGGAGTGACAATCACAGCACCAATTCCTTTACCATAAGCATTCACCGCTCCATCAAATACCATACTCCAACGAGATTCAGGGTCAGGGCCCTCCTCAGGCAATGGTTCATCACAATATTTCACTTTCAGGAACATCACATCCTCATCGGGGAATTCATATTCTGCAGACTGATGATCTTCCACCGGCTGGTGAGCAAGGTAGTCTACCAACACACTACTTTTAATAGCCTTCTGAGTGTGGTACTCGATATCATATTCAGATAACAACATCTTCCAGTGGGAAATTCTCCCAGTAAGAGCGGGCTTTTCAAAAATATACTTGATTGGATCAATTTTAGAGATCAACCAAGTGGTATGATTCAACATATACTGCCGCAAACGCTTTGCCGCCCAGGCCAAAGCACAACATGTCTTTTCTAACATGGAATACCACGACTCACAATCAGTGAAATTTTTGCTAAGATAATAAATGGAGAATTCTTTCTTTCCTGTTTCATCCTGTTGTTCCAGAATACAACCCATGGATTTATCTAACACTATTAGATACATAATCAACAGTCTTCCTTCTACGGGAGGGAGCAAGATAGGAGTTTCAAGAAGAAACTCTTTAATGCTCTCAAATGCCTTTTGGCAGTCATCCGTCCACACACAACCTTGATCTTTCTTTAACAACTTAAAGATCGGTTCACATGTTGCAGTCATGTGGGAAATAAATCTAGAAATATAATTCAAACGCCCGAGGAAACCTCTGAATTGTTTTTTAGTTCTTGGTGCTGGCATTTCTTGAATTGCTTTGACTTTATCAAGGTCAACTTCAATTCCTTTCTGGCTAACAATAAAACCCAACAGTTTCCCCGATCTAACTCTGAAGGTGCATTTATTTAGATTCAAGCGGAGACGATATTTCCTCAAACACTGAAACAACTTCAACAAATCTTCTATATGCCCTTCTTCAGTTTGGGATTTGGGAATCATATCATGAACATATACTTCGATTTCTTTGTGTATCAGATCATGGAATAGGGTTGTCATAGCCCTCTGGTACGTTGCACCAGCGTTCTTCAACCCGAAGGGCATCACTCTGTAACAGAATGTTTCCCAGGGTATGATAAACGTTGTTTTTTCCATGTCCTCTGGAGCCATTCTTATTTGATTATACCCGGAAAATCCATCGATGAACGAGAATACTTTGAATTTTGCAGTGCTGTCCACTAACATGTCAATGTGAGGAAATGGAAAATCATTCTTTGGACTAGCTTTATTTAGGTCCCTGTAATCTACGCACATGCGGACTTTTCCGTCTTTTTTCGGTACTGAGACAATATTGGAAATACATTGAGGATACACTGACGTCACAAGAAAACCAGCATTAATCTGCTTCAGGACCTCCTCTTTGATCTTTACTTCCATATCTGGGTGAGTTCTTCTCAACTTTTGTTTAACTGGCGGACACTCTGGCTTCAATGGCAAACGGTGCTCGACAATGTCTGTATCTAGACCAGGCATATCTTGATAAGACCAAGCAAAAACATCCACATACTCTTTCAAAAACTCAATCAACCCGCTCTTCACATCAGGATGCAACGATGCTCCAATCTTAACTTCCTTCGAATCTTTTTCTGAACCCAAATTAATCACTTCCAAAGGCTCCTTATATAGCTGAATGGTATTTTCCTCGTGCTCGAGCAACCGTGAGACCTCTTCCGGGATCCCATCATAATCTTCTTCTTCAGCCCCAAACACAGGGCAATCAATGTTGGGAGAGGGTGCAGGGTCATTATATTCTACGGGTTTTTTAATTAATCTGCACATATTATTTATGATTTCTTTTAGAAACTGACACATATAACAAGTGATCATGCAGATTAACTTTCAGTTATTATTTATTTTGAAAGGGTTTTTTTTTATTATTACCATTTCCCAAGAAAAAAAGCAGAAAATAAGACATAATTTTGGAAGCAAAGACAACTTTTATTAATGATCTTAAAAGTTATAGCAAACAGATAAGCCCTACAACATTAATACTTCCACTTTGGGAAGAGTGAAAGCTTTTCAAAAGAAAGAAGTATATTAACAAAACAAATTACTTTGAAACATGTATGCAAGAAGTAACATCAATGGTGACCCAGTTCTGAACTCAGACTCCATGTGTCACATAATTCGGTACTTCCTGCTCTGCTTCATCCTCTTCAACCGCATTAATTCCATAAACAATTGGATGGAGGTAGCCTCCGCTGCGGAAAACATCGTGATAACTGTTCTCAGTAGACTTTGACTTCAAACTTTCTCCTTTGCCATTCCTTGAACAGAAACCCAAACCAGCTCTGTTTTTGTTCACGGGTGGATCAACAAGTCATCCCCAAACTGTATTATGACCATTGCGCACAACCTATTGCACGTCCTTCAGGGAAACCATGGAATTCTCATTCTTCCTTATGTTGTCAACAGATAGGGCTTAGAACTGGGTCCCAACAGAAGCCTCATCTGCTTCTACGATACTGAAAGAGGATAAATGGGATATCAACAACGCCTTCTCCCCGTTTATGATCACTACCTTCCCTTCACGCACAAATTTTAGCTTTTGATGCAGAGTTGAAGTGGCAGCCCCTGCTTCGTGTATCCATGGCCGTCCAAGAAAACAACTATATGCAGGAATAATATCCATGACCTGGAAGGTTATCAGGAACAAATATGGTCCTATATGGATGGGTAAGTCCACTTCACCGATGACAGATTTCCTTGACCCATCAAAAACATTCACAATGATGCCACTCGGGCGCATAGGTGTTCCCTGATACTTTAACTTCATGAGAGTACTCCTCGGTATAACATTCAACACGGATCCATTATCAATTAGCACATTTGACAGCGAATCATTCTTGTAGTTCATAGATATGTGGATGGCCAGTTTGTGATTCCTCCCTTCATCTAGTAACTCATCATCGCAGAAACTCAAATTGTTACATGATGTGATATTTCCAATTACGCTGCTGAATTGATCTAATGGCATGTCACTCTCCATGAAAGCTTGGTCTAGAACTCTCATCAGTAATTCTCTATGAACGAAGGAATTCATCAATAAAGCTAGGATAGATATCTTTGAAGGAGTCTGTAATAGCTGATCTACAATTTTGTAGTCGCTCATCTTAATTATCTTCAAAATATCATCCACTTCTTTCTCTAATGTGGCTCCACTAGTCTCTCATGTAGCCTTCTTAGGCTCATCATCCTCAGCAATTTTATTTCCAGCAATAACATCTTTTCGAACAACCGCCACAAACACACGACCGCTACGGGTCACCCTGCTATTTTTAGCTATATTTCTAACATCGGGCATTGGCTGGATGGGAACCTCCACCCCATCTTCTAAGATTGTAGCGTTGTATTTTTAAGGCACAGCCTTATCTGATTTGTAGGGAATAGGACCTGGCAGACTAATTACCAATGGGGTAACAGTTGGCTTGCTATGGTACTCCACTTCAAAATGGGCGGGTGCACCAAAACAAGGCACAATGACGTTTACCCCTTCCTCAACACAATCAGCCATCAAAAAGTCATTTTCGGCAAACAAATCTTCGTCTGAAGAGAATTACTCATCCGCGGAGGCATATGATGGGGGCTGTATTATCTGTAACGTATAGCCTAAATATAGTACTGCAAGTGTACAGCCTATCGAAGTAATATATAAGATTATCGAACCACAGAGACCAATTGTCAATCTATCAACTCTATTGCTAAGGTGCTTATCTAAGGCGAATAAGGATATTGATGTGAGTGCAGTGCACAAAGTAAATATGCGAGGGAAATAACAGTTTAAAAGACAGGTTGGAATGTAAATCATGTAATCAGATATTGGTCCGGTCATGCGTAGATGAACCTACTTATGGGGCAGTATTTTCTATTGATAGCAAAGAATCAGTTTAACGGGAACTTGTAGCTTTTGACTACTAAGAACCGAGTTTACTCTTTAAATTAAATTCCTTTATTGTCACATATAAAGGGTGCCTTCCGCGTTAAAGAGGTAAACCTATTTTTAAGAAATTGATAGTTTTGACTTAATAGAAAAGTGATCTTACTCGGAAAGATTAACTTAAAGAGACTTTTGGCTTTTGGCCAAGAGTCAGATTTTAAACCTACAAACGCGTCCGAAAATAGTTTCAAAATCGTTTTCTAAAAAGGGTCAATGATTCCTATTTAACCAATCAACGGCTGTCGCTCTTTTTGTTTGGTTAAATAATAATCAAGTCGTATCATCAGTTTGGACGGCTTTCGATCTTACCCAATTAAACATTTAAACACAATCGACTTAAGTTAGAAGCAAAACATCCCCAGAGTATTTTCACTAGCATGATAATTGGAACACAACCACGATGACAATCATTACATCCTAACCTTTATAGTTTAGCCAGACATAATAAGTGCGAGTCTATAAAACGTGTAGACTATGGTAAGAGCATTTAAAGTCTATAAAACGTGTAGACTATGGTAAGAGCATTTAAAGTCTATAAAACGTGTAGACTATGGTAAGAGCATTTAAAGTCTATAAAACGTGTAGACTATGGTAAGAGCATTTAAAGTCTATAAAACGTGTAGACTATGATAAGAGCAATTAAATAAAGAAATGCAATAAATTAGAACCTTGCTCCGGTCGGAGACTTGAATCTGATACAAATCTACGGAAAAGTAAGGCCGGTATGATGAACTTCAACCAAAGTGCTCCAAGACTCGATTACAACTCAATCTACACCGCAATAACTCCCCGATGTGAAGAGATTATTACTTTACAGAAACTGATAGTATATGGCTTAAGATTGTACTAAGCTTGGATGAAAATAAAGAATGAGAATCGAAAGCTATTTATAGAGGAACTTTGAAGTGCGCAAGGACCAGTATGCCCCTTAACTTCCTTTGAGCGGGAACCATTTTGTGAAGGCCGCGGGCGCGGTGAGGGTGGCCGCGGGCGCGGCGCCTGGAACCGCCACATCATGGGAACGTGGCAGTTGATCTCTGGGTGAAAGTGGGCCACGTCATCGCGTTTCCTGTAGCCAGCGCGGTGCTGAACGCCATAAGTGCAAAATATCTTGAAAAACCCTAATTTCTTGGCGTTTTGGCTCGTTTCTTCACAGAAGGCTCTGAAATGACAAGGATCCTGAAAACAAAGGAAAAAGGAACATAATACGAGAAAATGACAATAAAAACTAAGGAAAACATGTGATATTTGAGTCAGAAACATAGTGCGATTTAGTGCGATCAAATCCTCCCACGCTTAGACCTTTGCTTGTCCTCAAGCAACGACTCTTAAAAGTAGATGAAAGAAAATTTATGGTGTATACAGGTTTTGGGCAAAGAGGGCTTCTAAGTCCGAGTAAGGGTGTGTTGTCAGGCACTAACTATCTGAATCAAGGGTATCTTAATTACACTACTCGCAGAAATGCGGACATAAACCTCATAAGTATACAGATTGATCCAAATATCCTTACTATGCTAAGACTTCTTTTTGTACGAGGTCCTTTTTCATTCAGGCGCAATCACATTAAGCCCGTTATCCGTACATACTCATGGTGTAGTGACCGGTTAGTGACTCTGATCTCAAGTGATGGGATTCTGGTACAAGAGTTGGTTTAATCCCTTTTTATTTTACCCATTTGCAGTTGCGGGGGATCGGACCGTAGTCCGCCCTACCAAGTTCAGCACCAGATACCTCTGAACCAACTACAACAGATATGCCTTATATATTTTTTCTTTGTTTTTGTTAGTGTTTACAACTTTCTTGAGTTAAGTAATCTTTGTGAGGATTACCCAACTCGTAGTCGTATTCATACTTTATTTTGTAACTTTTAAGGCAAAAATAGAGATCATCCACTTATATTCATCGATCCCACACTTAGAGCATGCTTAGGCCGGAGCTGACTGCTAAGATAAACTACTTGAAGACCTATTTGTACAGCTTTATTCAAAATCATAGCATATTGGGGAGAAAGGATCTAATCTAAATATTCAAAAAGGCTTATGGTGTAAAAATGATAACGAATTTTTCAAAAAGTGAGTGTCCGAGAAACAGACCCTATCTAGGACCTGTCTCATAGCCCAAATCCTTAAAAACAACCATAAATCTTTGAAAAAATAAAAATTTTGTAAGGCTAAAAGGTGGGGGAAATGAAAGGGTACACTACGCAGAAAGACTCGCCTATCACATGCATTTTATTAACTACGAAAAAAAAGGAAAAATGCGGAAGGTAAATAAAAGCAGGAAAAACGGAAAATAAAAGCGAAAAATGGGAAATAAAAGCGATAAATGCTCCTCCCACACTTAAATCAGACATTGTCCTCAATGTTCCAAAATAAGGTAGGAGGAGGTACCTGAAAACACTAGTGGGGGCCACTAGGACCTTCACCATCCTGGTTGGTACGACCGGAACGGCGGCTACGGCTGCGACGGCGGCTATCTCGGTCCAAAACAAGCTGCTCCAGTCTCTCTGACAAGGCGGCATTTGCCGCTTGTAGCTCTTGGGTCCGACCAATGAGGGTTCCTTGGGTTGCCTCCATCAATTGGAAGTGACGAGCGTTTGTGGTCTGGTGTAGGTGCTGTTCTCTCTGAAAAGCCAGCTGACTTTCCATAATAGTGCGCAGAGAGCTAGCATTTTGTTCTTGGGACGCTTGCATGAAGGCCATGTTGTCGGTCGCCTGTTGCTGCAAGGTAGCAAGGAGGGTGTCCCTCTGGGCCTCTCGGGCCATATGCTCACGCCACATGTCCTCAGTGACATGGAAGCTAGGAGCTGTACCTGCATGTGGGTTAGAGGTTGAAGGTGCCGTGTGTGGAGGTGAAAAATGGGGTGGTTCCTCTGTTTGGAAATCGTACTCATCATCAGTGTTGTTACCCTCATTTAAAGGTAGATTTGGGGGCAACGGACCAATAAAAGCAGGAGCGTTGAGATCGTAGGTCCAGTTACGCTCAAATCGAATATCAGTACGACGGGTGCAAGGCATAACAACACTGGGTACGGCAGCACCTCCAACCATTAGGAAGTAACCACCTTCCTTCCTCGTCTTGCATAAACGCATATCCCTGAAAAATTTAAGATTTGCAATCCGAGGAGGAAGTGGTTCTAGGGTGGCAAGTTCCGTATCCAATCCTATGGCACGGGCAATAGTGGTAATCAGTCCACCAAAGGAAATCGGCCCACCTTTTCTTAAAACATGGTGCATGTGGGCAATCATGAATGGGACGGGATTAACTTTGGTGTCTGTGAGGCAGCTCTGCATGATAATTAATTCTTTAGCATTCACCTTGTTTGGGTTTTCCCGAGCAAAGATGGTGGATGCTAAAAGAAATCTAAAGACACGAAGGGCAGGATTGTGGATGTGAGAAGCAAGAAGGCCATCAAAAGATGTTGCATTTTGTTTAGTAATTCTGGCCCAAAATGCTTCAAATGCCCAATCCGTGTCTAAAGGTGCTTCACAAATGGCACCATCCCCATAAGGCAATCCTAACATGGCGGCTAGACCGTCAGTGGAGTAATCATATTCGACATTAAACATTCTAAATTTGACTCCACCTACGGTGCTAGCAGTGTTAGGGGAGACGTTATAAATTAAAGAACTTAAAAACTCGAACGTTAGCCTAGGGTAGGTTGGTGCTTGAGTAGCAAAAATATCATGCATACCTATTTTATCTAGAAGGAAGAATACACTATGGTATATACCTAATGAATATAGACAGTTTTCATCGATATACCTGGTAGAGTGTATTGGTGTTGTCAGCAATTTTTCAAGCCGCTTTAGTTGCCTTTCTCCGGCTTGACCACCACGTAAAATGTAACCGTGATATTCCATAGGATTTTCTTGTGGGTAAAAAGAGAGAAAGAATGGGCTGTAGAAGTAATGAAGGTGTGAGGAAGAAAATGATATAGTAGGGGGTATTTATAGGAAGGGAAGAAAGAAAATGGTGGTTGTAAATATTTATGATGAAAATAATGGAAATAAATGTAGTGGGTTGGTATGGGTAATAAAGTGGGTTAAAAGTGGAAGAAAATGGGATTGGGAAGTGAAAAAGTGGTAAAATGGTGGGAAAAACGAGCTACTAGCCGTTAGGTGACCGTTGCGTCACCGCGGGCGCGGCAGGGCCTACCGCGGGCGCGGTGAGGTCGAGGTCAGTTGGGCTGGCCTGGCTTTCTTTCCATTGGGCTTTTTCTTCCTTGCCATTATCTTCAATTTCTGGAGGTGTACCTATTTTTCTTATAAATGTGCATATATGTACGTGAATACATATACACATGTTTATTTATTTTAATTTTATATTAAAACTATGGTGACCTAGAAAAACAAAAACATTAGTAAATAAATAAAACATATGCATATATATATATATATAGATATAGGTACGGACATTGGGTCATCAAAATAAATATTAACAACTCAGGAAACAGATAATGCAAAAATAAAAACGAGTCTGAAAAGGAAATCAACATAATACTAATAATACTGAAACTAGATATCTTGTGAACAATAAAGATCTATTGCCAACTGGTAGGATGCTCTGCAGGAGTGCCTGGGCCACGCAGCTCGGTCAGCTGGCGTCGAATCTCTGCCACCTCGTGAGCTAATTCATCTAACTCACCAGCGAAGGTAACATCGTTTACTTCCAACTGCAAATGAAGGTCAGCCACCTCATTGCGGAGAGTGGTTATCTCAGTGCGCATAGCAGTCAATAGAGTGCGAATATCAGGTTCCTGCAAGCTGAGGTTATTAGTAAGAACAGTAGTATGTGTAACCTCGGGTCGGGATGTGTGATCTGGAGCGGAGTCCTCGGAGGCAGGAGTGTAGTCCTGAGTGGGATCTTCAGAAGCAGGAGTGTATTCTGGAGTGAGATCTTCGGAAGCAGGAGTGTATTCTGGAGTGTACTCTGATATCTCACCCCAACCTTCTACAGAATAGTTCCAATTAGCAGAGTTGGAAACACAAGTCATCTGAGGGTCTGGCATGGTGAAGGTGTAAACTGTCTGGTCATTGATAAGCAATCTGTACCGATATGGGTGGAAAGAGGCCCTCCTCATGAATCCACGATCCATGCAAAAGTCTAAATCTAGAAAAGTATATCCACAGTATGGGGTCAGCTGTGCTATCATACTGTCTAAACCCAAAGCAGAAGCTATCTGTGTCACATTCCCTCCGGAATGAATGAGCCCTACAGCGGATCGAGCAGTCTGCTCGAGGCTCTCTATCAGAAAACCTCCACTAGCTATAGGTCTGGACTGACTAGCACAGTATAAGAAAAGGATCTCCTCAGCGGTGACCAAGTGGTCACAGTAACTCCTCCCAAAGAAAGTGTGGCATAGGATCATCTCGAAGTATCGGAAGGCCGGGTTATGGATCTTCCGGGACAGCTGGGTAGAGGGGTCAAGACTGGCTCTATCAGTAATGTCCTGCCAAAATTTGTCAATGTCTCTGTCCATGTAGCAACTCAATGGGAACTCAGTTATAGCGGTCGGTCCAGTTTGGAAACCAAGCAAATCCCCAAATTCTTTGGTGGTCAGGGTATACTCGGTGCCAAACAATCTGAAACTCAGGCGTCCTCACTCATCTCCTTCACCTACTCGTGGATTATAGTCCATAGAGCTGAGAAACTCCAGAGTAAGGTTCCTGTATGTTTTGTGGACATCATCGGCATAAGAATCCCAGCTAAGTTGGTTGCATAGATACCGAATACTTGGCTCAATCCCTAGTGCCTTCATGCAGCTCTGATCGGGGTACCTAGTGGGTACCATAGGTCTAGCAGATAAGGTAGCAAATCGGGCCTTTTGCGCTTCATCTCTGAAAATCACAACCATACCATCGGGGTGATGCATCCTGAAAATATAAACACAAGAAATTAGTCCAGATAAAATATATAAATTACTAAAATAAAATAAAATAAAATAAAGAATAAACCATGGGTTGCCTCCCAGGCAGCGCTTGTTTAACGTCGTTTAGCTTGACGATTAGATCTTACTTTATGCGGGTATTGGTGGGTCTATAAGAATATGACTAGAGTAGTCAACAAGCAAATCGCCTCCTTTGTAGAGCTTCAGTCTTTGTCCATTTACCACAAATGGAGCACATGAATTGTTTTTGATTTCTACTGCTCCAGACTTTAGAACTCTTGACACTTCAAATGGACCTGTCCATCTTGAACGAAGCTTACCAGGAAAAAGTCGTAATCTTGAGTTAAATAGGAGAACAGGATCACCAATGTTGAAATCTTTCTTGATGATTTTTTTATCATGCCACATTTTGGTTCTTTCCTTATATATGATGGCATTCTCATAGGAATTCAAGCGAAGCTCTTCTAGCTTGTGAATGTCCAGGATACGTTTTTCTCCGGCTTTCAGGTAATCTAGATTCAAGGATTTAATGGCCCAATAGGCTTTATGTTCTAGTTCGAAGGGTAAATGACAGGACTTTCCATAAACCAATTGATAAGGAGTTGTTCCAATAGGGGTTTTATAAGCCGTTCTATAAGCCCATAAGGCGTCTTTAAGTTTTCCAGACCAGTCTTTTCTGGATAATGATACGGTTTTTTCTAGGATCTGCTTAATCTCCCTATTCGATACCTCTACTTGGCCACTGGTTTGCGGGTGATATGGTGATGCTACTCTATGTTTTACTCCGTATTTGCTTAGAAGCTTGTCAAATATCTTAGATATAAAATGTGATCCTCCATCACTTATGACTAACCTCGGGGTTCCAAACCTAGGGAAAATAATATTCTTAAACAGTTTGATAACTACCTTGGTATCGTTTGTGGGTGATGCAACAGCTTCGATCCACTTTGAGACATAATCGACAGCTACTAGGATATACTTGTTACCCATTGAGGAAGGAAAAGGTCCCATGAAATCTATACCCCAGACATCAAATATTTCCACTTCTTGGATGTTTCTTAAAGGCATTTCATCACGTCTTGAGATGTTCCCAGTGCGTTGGCATCGGTCACATTTTGTAATGTAAGTGTGGACATCGCGCCATACAGTAGGCCAATAAAAACCTGCTTGAAATATTTTGGCGCATGTTTTAGACGTGCTTGCATGTCCACCATAAGGTGAAGCATGACAATGTTTAATGACATTGCCTACTTCTTCCTCCGGCACACATCGTCGGAATATATTATCTATTCCTCTTTTGAATAGGAGGGGTTCATCCCAAAAGAAGTGTTTAACATCTCTGAAAAACTTCTTCTTCTGTTGGTAGCTTAAGTCGGAGGGTATGATATCAGCGGCTAGATAATTTACAATATCTGCGTACCATGGTATTTCGTTCATGGTTGAGATTTCCTCATAAGTCTCTTCTTCAGTCGAGTTTATCCCAGCTATTAATCTTTCATAAGTAGAGTGATCGTCTATAGGTATAAGTTCAGGCTTAAGGTGTTCTAACCTAGAGAGATGATCAGCTACTAAGTTTTCAGCTCCTTTTTTATCCTTAATATCCAAGTCAAATTCTTGGAGTAAAAGTACCCATCTGAGCAATCTAGGCTTAGCATCTTTCTTACTTAACAAGTACCGGATTGCTGCATGATCTGTGTATACTATTATTTTTGCTCCCACCAAATAAGATCGAAATTTATCAATAGCAAAAACTACGGCTAGCAATTCTTTTTCTGTGGTTGTATAATTTAGCTGGGCGGCGTCTAGTGTTCTACTAGCGTAGTAAATTGCATGCAGTTTTTTGTCTTTTCTTTGCCCTAGTACAGCCCCTACAGCGAAATCACTAGCATCGCACATGATTTCAAAGGGTTGTGTCCAATCAGGTGGTCTTATGATAGGTGCTGAAATAAGAGCTTGCTTTAAAACTTCAAAGGCCTCAAGACATTTTTGGTCGAATTCAAACTCGACATCCTTCATCAATAAGTTAGTTAAAGGCTTAGTTATTGCGGAAAAATTCTTGATGAAACGTCGGTAGAACCCGGCATGTCCTAGGAAACTTCTTATTTCCCTAACGGTCTTAGGTGGGTTTAAGTTTTCTATAACTTCTATCTTGGCCTTATCGACTTCTATACCTCTTTCAGAAATAATGTGTCCCAAGACTATCCCTTCACTTACCATAAAGTGGCACTTTTCCCAATTCAACACAAGGTTTACTTCCACACATCTTTTTAAGATTTTCTCCAAGTTCGAGAGGCAGTTCTTGAAATCAAACCCACATACTGAAAAGTCGTCCATAAATACTTCCATAATTCCATCTAGGTAGTCTGCGAAAATTGACATCATACAACGTTGGAAAGTGGCAGGTGCATTACAGAGTCCAAAGGGCATTCGTCTATAAGCGAATGTTCCATAAGGGCAGGTAAATGTGGTTTTTTCTTGGTCCTCTGGGTGAATAGGGATTTGGAAAAATCCCGAATATCCATCAAGATAGCAGAAACATGAGTGTCTTGCTAGACGTTCAAGCATCTGATCTATAAATGGGAGAGGGAAATGGTCTTTTCTTGTTGCCTTATTCAACCTTCTGTAATCTATACACATTCGCCATCCTCCTTCTGTTCGTTTTGCCACATGCTCACCTTTCTCATTTTTTAGAACAGTGATACCTCCTTTCTTGGGTACCACATGGACTGGGCTTACCCATTCACTATCCGAAATTTGGTATATGATACCAGCTTCTAATAACTTAAGAACTTCTTTCTTGACTACATCACTCATGATAGGGTTTATTCTTCTTTGATGTTCTCTTGAGGGTTTCGAATCTTTTTCTAGCATAATCCGATGCATGCATACGGATGGGCTTATACCTCTTAAATCTGAAACTTTATACCCTAAAGCTGAGGGATATTTTCGCAAGGTATCTAATAGTTGATTTGTTTCTATTTGGTTTAGAGTGGCGCTAATTATAACAGGTCTACTCATCTCCTCATCCAAAAACTCATATCTTAGATTCTTGGGTAGTTCCTTAAGTTCTATAGTGGGTTTCTCAGTACGCGGCATAAGGTCAGGGGTAAGAGCTAAGCATTCGAAAAGGTTGTCGTCAATGTACGGTTCGATACTCTCAAATCCGTCATCCTCTAAAATAGGGGTTGATAATAATTCGTTTTGTTCGAGCTCATTTACACATTCATCAATGATGTCGATGGCATAACACGCATCTCCTATTACTGGTGCCATTAGAAATTTTGATAAAATGAACTCAATCTTTTCATCTCCTACCTCGAAAGTCAGTTTCCCTTTCTTAACATCTATTATAGCTCCGGCGGTCGATAGGAAAGGTCTTCCTAAGAGGATTGGGATGTCTTCATCTTCTTTGATATCCATTACGACGAAGTCGGTCGGAATGTACAACTGACCAATCTTGACAGGTATGTCTTCTAAAATACCCATGGGATATTTGACAGATCTATCAGCTAGTTGTAAGGACATCTTAGTAGGTTGAAGTTCTCCTAATTTTAACCTCTTACAGACGGCCAGAGGCATCAGACTTACACTTGCTCCTAGGTCTAAAAATGCTTTGTCTATCATATGGTTACCTAGGATGCAAGGGATAGAAAAACTTCCAGGGTCTTTATCTTTCTTGGCGAGTTTATTTTCGGATATAAAATGACATTCTAAAGGCCTGGGATCATCGAGTCGTCGTTTATTGGTCAAAATATCTTTCAGAAACTTAGCATATGATGGTATCTGGGTTATAGCTTCAGTAAAAGGAATCTCAACATGGAGTTTCTCTATTACCTTAATAAACTTTTGGTACTGGTTTTCTACTTTGGTGTTTTTCAGCCTCTGTGGGAATGGAATAGGTGGTTTATAAGGTTGTTGAGTGTTTTTCTCTACTTCTGGTTTTGATTGCTTTCCTGGTTTCTCTGGTTCCTCCACCTGGTCTTTGGGCGTAGCATCTTCTGATGTGCTTAAGTCAGGATTTCTAGGTCCTTCATAAGCGGTTCCACTTCTTAGTGTGATAGAATTTGCTTGGCCTTTTGGATTTGGTTGAGTTTGTCCAGGGAATTGTCCTCCAGGTGCAACTTGTACAGAGGTGTTTTGTGCTACTTGGGAAATCTGAGTCTCAAGCATTTTGGTGTGGGTTATTATCTGGTCAAACTTGGTTGCTAGTTGAGTAACCAGTTCGTTCGTGTGAATATGTTGGTTCATAAACTCCTTATTTTGCTGGGTTTGAGCTTGAATAAAGGTGTCTATGGTTTCTTTAAGGTTTGGTCTTGGGGGTACTATTTGCATAGGTTGGTTTTGTTTTTGCGTTTGGAATCCTTGAGGTCTCGAAGGTCCGGGATTTTGGATAGGGTTGTTGTTTTTGTAAGAGAAATTCGGGTGGTTCCTCCATCCAGGATTGTAGGTATTCGAGAAAGGGTTCCCTTGAGTATAGTTAACTTGGTCTGAGCTTGATTCGTTCAAAAGGTTACAGTCAACGGTTTGATGTCCTTGAGCTCCACAGAGTTCGCACTCCGATTGGATTGCTGCTACTGTGGTTGGGTTTTGAGACATGTTCTCGACTCTCAAGGCTAGGGCGTCCATCTTGGCATTGATCATGTCCATGCAACTTACCTCATGCTTTCCTCCATGGCTCTCCTTTTTCTCTACTGTCGCTCGTTCTAATCCCCATTGGGCATGGTTTTGGGCCATGTCCTCTATTAGGGCACAAGCGTCAGGGTAAGGTTTGTTCATCAACGCTCCGCCAGCGGCAGCGTCTATGGACATCTTTGTGTTGTAATGGAGTCCATTATAGAAGGTATGTATGATTAACCATTGCTCTAGGCCATGGTGCGGACAGGCTCTTAAAAGTTCTTTATATCTCTCCCAGGCATCAAAAAGTGATTCGCCTTGGTTTTGGGTGAAACAAGTGATCAGGTTCCTAAGAACAGCGGTCTTGCTTGGTGGAAAATACCTCGCAAGAAAAGCTCTCCTAAGGTCTTCCCAAGTTGTTATTGAGTTAGTTGGAAGGGCGTCTAACCAGTCGTGAGCTTTACCTCTAAGGGAAAAAGGAAATAATCTTAATCGGATAGCTTCGGGCGTGGCTCCATTTGCCTTAAGGGTGTCAGCTAACTGGATAAATACCTTTAAATGTTGATTCGGGTTCTCGGTAGCGAGACCAGCGAATTGGTTTTGTTGTACTAATTGTAGTAACGAGGGCTTTAGTTCAAAGTTGTTGGTAGTTATAGCAGGGTTTACTATACTAGAACTAGGTTCCTCGTTAGATGGTTGGGCGAATTCCTTGAGCGGTCTTTGGTTACGATCTTCTGCCATAGCTCTTCTTATCTTGCGAATAAAAAGACGGGCACGAGCGTAACGTTCAGGTTCTACTAAAGGATCTATTAGGTTGCCGGTGCTACGATTTCTACGCATCTACCGGCTAGAATAGCCTTAGTCTAAACGGGATAACAATAGGGTACGAAATTTGACGAAGTTGGTCCCCGGCAACGGCGCCAAAAACTTGATGGGGGCTGTATTATCTGTAACGTATAGCCTAAATATAGTACTGCAAGTGTACAGCCTATCGAAGTAATATATAAGATTATCGAACCACAGAGACCAATTGTCAATCTATCAACTCTATTGCTAAGGTGCTTATCTAAGGCGAATAAGGATATTGATGTGAGTGCAGTGCACAAAGTAAATATGCGAGGGAAATAACAGTTTAAAAGACAGGTTGGAATGTAAATCATGTAATCAGATATTGGTCCGGTCATGCGTAGATGAACCTACTTATGGGGCAGTATTTTCTATTGATAGCAAAGAATCAGTTTAACGGGAACTTGTAGCTTTTGACTACTAAGAACCGAGTTTACTCTTTAAATTAAATTCCTTTATTGTCACATATAAAGGGTGCCTTCCGCGTTAAAGAGGTAAACCTATTTTTAAGAAATTGATAGTTTTGACTTAATAGAAAAGTGATCTTACTCGGAAAGATTAACTTAAAGAGACTTTTGGCTTTTGGCCAAGAGTCAGATTTTAAACCTACAAACGCGTCCGAAAATAGTTTCAAAATCGTTTTCTAAAAAGGGTCAATGATTCCTATTTAACCAATCAACGGCTGTCGCTCTTTTTGTTTGGTTAAATAATAATCAAGTCGTATCATCAGTTTGGACGGCTTTCGATCTTACCCAATTAAACATTTAAACACAATCGACTTAAGTTAGAAGCAAAACATCCCCAGAGTATTTTCACTAGCATGATAATTGGAACACAACCACGATGACAATCATTACATCCTAACCTTTATAGTTTAGCCAGACATAATAAGTGCGAGTCTATAAAACGTGTAGACTATGGTAAGAGCATTTAAAGTCTATAAAACGTGTAGACTATGGTAAGAGCATTTAAAGTCTATAAAACGTGTAGACTATGGTAAGAGCATTTAAAGTCTATAAAACGTGTAGACTATGGTAAGAGCATTTAAAGTCTATAAAACGTGTAGACTATGATAAGAGCAATTAAATAAAGAAATGCAATAAATTAGAACCTTGCTCCGGTCGGAGACTTGAATCTGATACAAATCTACGGAAAAGTAAGGCCGGTATGATGAACTTCAACCAAAGTGCTCCAAGACTCGATTACAACTCAATCTACACCGCAATAACTCCCCGATGTGAAGAGATTATTACTTTACAGAAACTGATAGTATATGGCTTAAGATTGTACTAAGCTTGGATGAAAATAAAGAATGAGAATCGAAAGCTATTTATAGAGGAACTTTGAAGTGCGCAAGGACCAGTATGCCCCTTAACTTCCTTTGAGCGGGAACCATTTTGTGAAGGCCGCGGGCGCGGTGAGGGTGGCCGCGGGCGCGGCGCCTGGAACCGCCACATCATGGGAACGTGGCAGTTGATCTCTGGGTGAAAGTGGGCCACGTCATCGCGTTTCCTGTAGCCAGCGCGGTGCTGAACGCCATAAGTGCAAAATATCTTGAAAAACCCTAATTTCTTGGCGTTTTGGCTCGTTTCTTCACAGAAGGCTCTGAAATGACAAGGATCCTGAAAACAAAGGAAAAAGGAACATAATACGAGAAAATGACAATAAAAACTAAGGAAAACATGTGATATTTGAGTCAGAAACATAGTGCGATTTAGTGCGATCAGCATACTCTTCCTCTGACTCTTCTTCCATTAAACAAACTTCAACCATATCAATCTCATGATAATCATCTCTCTGACCTGTGATCTTGATAGTTCCATTGTCTAACAGCAATTGAACACCCTCCCTTACAATAGAACATCCTCGGGAGTCTCGACAGCAGACTATACAAGATCCATATTGGTGTTCCACCTGACGAACAGTACGACAGAAGGTAGCATGCAACTGCACGAGATCCTCATTCAAATACTCCACATCAAAAATTCTGAATTCACCAGGACATCCAGAAACCATATTCACTTCCTCTTCATATTCTGCCCTAGGCCTGATTATATGGATTAAACCCTCATCCATCATCTCATGTAAATCAGCCTTTATCTTCTCGCAACCCTGTACGTTTGTACTGCAAACAGCACAACCGGTGTGGTCATGTGTATAATAACTAAATTCACAGAGGTCGGCGTGCATCTTCACCAAATCTCCTCTAACCAAATTAATGTCAAAAATCCAAAAGTCACCTGGACAATCGGCCACCATATTCACAACATTCACTCCCCCGTGCTTGGGTAGATAATTGTCTTTCACATTAGGTCCCATGTCTTTGAAAGATAGCATTCCAGACTTAAGAAACCTTTGCACTTCAGTCTTCAAAGGATAACAATTCTCAACAATATGCCCTGGTGCTCCCTGATGAAAGGCACAAGTCTGATCTGCTTTGTAATACCAAGGCAATGGTGATGGTACGGCGGGAGGTGGTCATGTCTGGACCAACTTCTTCTGAATCAATGCCGGTAGTAGTTCTGCATAGCTCATGGGAATAGGTTCATAGTTCTCCCTTCTCTTATTATTCCCTTGGTTCCCCTGCTGGGACTGTCTTTGATAAGCAACGGTAGTCGGAGTTACACTCATTACGGCAGTAACTGAGGCGACTTGCTGGTGACGCTGATAATTCCTTCTAGGAGCATTTACTCTCCTCTCTTGTATGACAACATTTGTGTCCCCTTCTTTCTTCTTGGTAAACCCATAAGCTGGCTTTTTCATACCTCCATATCCTTCACCCTTCGTCAAACGGCCTTCTCTTACTGCCTCTTCTAGGCGGACACCCATTCCTACCATCTCTATAAAATCACTTGGCGCACTTGCTACCATCCTTTCGTAGTAGAAAGCGCCCAGTGTCTTCAGAAAAATTTTAGTCATTTCCTTCTCCTCCATGGGAGGAATCACTTGTGCAGCTACTTCGCGCCATCTCTGCGCATACTCTTTGAATGATTCTCTGTCTTTTTGAACCATGGCCCTAAGCTGGTCACGATCGGGCGTCATGTCCACATTGTATTTGTATTGTTTAATGAATGATTCTCCCAAATCATTAAAAGTATGGATGTTAGCGTTGTCTAAACTCATGTACCACTTCAACGTTGCACCGGTCAGACTATCCTGGAAAAAGTGAATCAGCAGACGCTGATCATCGGTGTGCATAGGCATTCTCCTCACGTACATCACCAAGTGAGCACGAGGGCAAGTGTTGCCCTTGTACTTCTCAAACTCCAGGACCTTAAACTTAGCAGGCACTTTAACATTCGGGACCAAACACAACTCATTCACATTCTTCCCAAATAGCTCTTTTCCTCTGTGAGTCTTCATCTCTCTTTGCATTCTATCAAACTGCTCTTGAAAATCATCCATTCTGTCATAAAGACCCAAATCTTCACTCGGTGGAGAGAAAGGACGACACACATCTTCATTAACAAACGGAACCAAATTCACCAAAGGAGGCACAGCAGGAACAGTATGCACTACATGAGGCTCTAGAGTAACAACAGTCTAAACCACTAGAGCATCTTGAGGCATACGATTTTGAACAACAGTCGTAGTAGCGGATACAGGAACGGTCAGAACTTCAGTATTTGCCCTTGTTGGTTGAGGTTGAACACTCGGTGGTTGATTCTGAGCAGCCACCAGAGCTTCCATCAGAGTAGTCAAATTGGCCATGCCGACCTTCAAAGCAGAAACTTCTTCGCGCAGCTCGCGATTCTCCTGTTCTAAGTTGTCCATCTTCTTTTTGAAATTAGCCCGAGTGTTGTAGTGATGAGTCAGCTTGCTGAATGAAGTAAAGAAGCTGGGTAAGATTCCTGGGTATGCATAACAAATGCAAGAAGTGTGTGCAATATGATGCATGATATGCAATGCACATGATTACTTTTACTTCATTATTTAATATTTCAAGGGATTTAAGATTTATATACATATTGCAAATATCAAAGTAATAAAGCTTTTGAAATACTAAAAAAAATTATTATAATAACTTCAAAATGGATTACAAGTTTCAATGATCCCGAATACAAGATGAAAATAAAATCTAAAATCCTGAGAAAAGGAACTGATGGAGATTAATCTGTACGCTGGCGCTTCCCTGTAAGCTGGCAATCTGAGCCCGCAACCTCTGGTTTTCTTCCACATGTCTGATGGAAACCTCTTTCCAATCATCTGGATCAGGAAGTGAGTAACCAGCACCTGTTTGAGGCTTAGGTGAAAATAAATCCCCTTGCCTCTCCATAGACTCCACCGCTCGAATCTCAAGGATCTCGATCAAATCGTCTTTCTCCTTCAGGTCTGCTCTATAGGAACTCTCTAAAGTCTGGAACTTATTCTTCCAAGCATCTCTTTCCTGTTGCATCCTAACCAAAGTAAGCTGCTGCTTTTCTAGATCATCTAATAAGGGAGGAGTGGTCTTCATAAATAGGTCAGGCATGGGTGTCTCCCGAGTATAAGACATCTTTAACTGAATGGCTCTCGATCAGACCCACTGAAGATATGGCTCCAAAGAAACAGCATCCCTAGGTCCCAAATCCTTCCTACTCTTCTTATGAATGTGACGCCAGGCCTTTGCAATCTGCTCCCTAGCTTCCCTATGGTATTCTCCTTCCTTCAGAAATAAACTACTCAAATGAATATTGTTTGGTTTATCCCTCATCGGATAACCAAGTTGTCACCGTGCAAGAATATGGTTATAGTTAATTCCTCCCATTGTACCAAGAAGAGGTACATTGGGGAAACTACCACAACTGTCAATAATATCTATATCCTGATAAGCTCGATGATACCAATCAATATCCGAGTGAGTAAGTGCCATGATCTTAGGAGCCCAGCGGGGTTCCTTCTTGACATCCCAAAAAAGCATCAGACTGAGGCATATGAGAGATGAACCACTGGTACAACAAAGGTGTGCAGTAGATAATCATTCCTCCATGATAAGAACTCCGAAGATGAACATAGTAATAAGAATCACCCAACAGTTCAGGAACCGGGTTTCCAATCATGAAGATCCTGATAGCGTTAATGTCGACAAACTTGTCCACATAGGGAATAAGAATAATCCATAAGCAAGTAGAGCAAATATGGCTTCAAAAGCAACCGTACTCTTCATTCTGGCAAAGTAACGAGCTTTCTCCAATAAGAACTAAGCCGGTAATCCTCTAATCCCTCCTTTAGTAGTCATATGGGCTTCCACCTCAGACTTCCCCAGATGAATCAAATCAGCAATCTCATGTGGTTTTGGATCACCCTCTAAACCAGTAAAAGGAACACAATCGGTAACGGGTAAATCCAATAGATAAGAATACTCCTCCAGTGTAGGCATCAACTGATAATTGGGAAAAGTAAAGTAGCGATATACCGGATCATAGAACTGGACCAAGGTCGAGAGAATACCCTCCTTCATCTTCAGCTTCATGAGAGGAATAATGGATCCATACTTCTTTCAAAAGTATGCAGAGCACTCGATCTCTGGAATTAGACTGACCAACTCATCTATCTTAGGATCCTTAAAACTGTATTTCTCGGTCTTTCTCTTTCCAGAATCCATGGTTAACAGTACCTGAGATATTCACAAATAGTCAACCTTTAAATCCATTGAAATATTGTTTCTTCAAAAGATGCTTATGAGTGCATAGATGCAAGATGCAGCAATCACACACAACATCACACATATAGGGTTCATAGGTTCAATGTCACGAGCATGAGGTTGAAGGTACTACCCATAAGGTGTTGGTCTAAGAGTTATCACCTTCCGAACAAGGTTCTAGAGGTCCCCAGAGTCTACATCCTTCCTTCGAATATTACCAACTTCCCGATTAACTCAGTAATTAGTAATATTCTCAAGAAAGACTCGTCCGAGCGTAGTATTACATGACAACTATTTCTGGATTACTCCGTCATAGCTTCCGGACTACACCTAAAAGGCCAAGATGGGTTTTGTATTCTACGGTCCTCAGTTTCAGCAGGCTCCCAGGTCGAAAGCAGTATGTCTTCCCGATTACTCGGTAAACGACACTATAGTCAAAGGGGCCTCCACTGAGTGGGGGATCTCATGCCTCCTTTTTTTGGATTACTCCCTCAAAGTTAACATGACTATATCGCCCGTCCTATCTTAAAGTTTTCCCAAGTCCAAATATAGGACTTATGAGTAATCACCAAGCGCCCTGAAAACCAGGAAAATCCAAACAAACATATATACAAAATATAACACATAAACAACAATAGCACATGCAACAGATAATCATCCCCCCATGATAAGAATTCCGAAGATGGATAGTGTAGCGGTAGAAATGTACAAGACTAAGTCATTGGATTGACTAGACTTTATACAAATCAAAATAAAAATCGCCACCATGCTTTATTGTTTCCAAAGGAATGGGAAAAGAGAGAATAACCCAAAACAAAGGGGAAAGATTCAAGGTAAGGGGGTTGGTTATGCGATGGGAAGGTATTAACACCCTAAACATCTACGGTACTCCGCAAGAACGTCTTTGAAAAAAATATGTATATTTTGGCTATAAAAATGTGTTGTGTATAAGATGGATAGTAGAGGTGAGAAAAGAAGTATATTTTTATGATTTTTGCACCCGCCGCGGTTGCGAACCTTTAGTGCCTACGTACCTCCTTTCGTGCAATAGGGGATCAGGGTACACGTAGTTCCTCTTTTAAAAATTTGAAACACAAGTGTGTTGGTTATTTTTATGAGATAAAACATCATCGTCATTATTCGTGTGGAAAACATACTTACTACCCACAATCATGAGAAAGGAGAATTTGCATCATCTCAAAGTGGAGGATATGGCTTGGATCTTAAAATCAACAATGCCTCACTCAACACCCAAGTGGAAAATATCTTTCTTCACTACATATTGTAAAAGTATAGTTGTTTGCATCACTACAAGGATTGACAAGAGTTTAATCTTTTAAGAAAAGTTTTAAAATAAAAGCCAAAGTGGCAAAATGGTTTGAAATGAGATTGATTGGCTTTTAGTCTTCTCAAAAAAATGTCAAGGTATTATTAAATTGATTGGAGTTTATTTATGAAAATATTTTGAAAATGCATGGACCTAAGTCCAGGTTTATTATGAAAGTGGTTTAAGTTTCAAAATAAGAAGAGTTTTCAAAAGGAGAGAAAAGATTTTTGAACTTAAAGAAGATGGGAGTAGAAGAAGAGACTATCCTAAATCATAAGGTAAAAGCTAAGGATAAGAACCATCTAACCAACAAGAATCCAAAACTTAACATTATGAGCCAAGATAGAATTCCCATTCTTTGGATTGAAACCAAGCAAGCAAAGATACTAGACCTCTTCGAATGTATTAAGTCTTCACAAAAATTGGGCAGAGTAACGGCTGTATACGGGTGAATTCCGGATTACAAACAGAGAACGTAATCACAAAAAACCTGCACACAAAAACAAACAAGCAACCCAATGTCTTGAGGTAAACCTCAAGAGCTCCGGACAAAATAATCAGATAAGATCACAAGGTCTCTAAGATAGGACAAGGTTTCTAATCATAAGTCTAAGAAAAAGTCCCATGCTCCATAATGCCAAGGATAGTAACCAAATAGTTCAAGTACCATTAAGAGTTTTTTAAGGTTTATGTTGATTATTAAGTATGTTAAGAAAAGAAAATAAAAGCTCAAGTGAGCAAAGTAAAACTGACAAGAAAATAAATGCTCAAATGAGCAAAGATGAAAATGGCATGAAATGAAAATGCTAAAAAATAAATAGTACATAAAGCATAAAAGAATAAAAGAATAAGATAAACAAGTCAATAATTAGTGGTTAGTTGGATGACCATCTTGAAACTTGCATTTGGAACTCATTAGAGGATTGGTAGAACCAAAGCCTCCACACAATAAGTTGCATTTGCTTTTTGTCAAGTATATCATCGATTTTGGAATTCTCATAAGTAACATTTAATGATCAACGATGTTTAAGTGATCCGTGTTGACCAAAGGTGTTGTAGATCCATTAGAGAATTGGTAGAACCAAATCCTCCACATAATCAATCTCAAGGTTATTGGATTAAAGAGATCAAATTAACATACTTGGGCTTGCAATCATAAGTTTGGGCCACGAATGATTATTTATTCGAATTGGGACAAAATTTAGCGCTATGTTAAGCAATCGTAAGTGGATTTATATAAAAGTCGCACCTATTTTGAGGTCGGTCAATAGAAATCTATGCACCATTTGTTTTGAGACATGATATAGAGATCCTGCTCCAACAACATTTAGTGCAATGAGAAGGGATGAGATGAAGAGGTTTAGGACAAAAGATGAATAAACCACTTTTGAATTAAAAATTTAATAAAACTATTATTAAAATCATTCATCCATTTTTTGTGGAGTTAAACTCAACACCATGATCCAACAAAGAAAAATCAAGACAAACATATATACAACATATAACACCCAAAAAAATAGTAATAACACACATACAGATATAAACAAAGGTAGGCTTAACCCACTTAGGGATGGACCAGTAAGAGGTCAATCTTTCCCCAGTGAAGTCGCCATTTTTCTGTAGCGTTAGAAATGTTCAAGACTAATTCATTGGATTGACTAGACTTTATACAAATCAAAATAATAGTTGCCACCGCGCTTTGTTGTTTACAAAGTAATAGGAAAAGAGCGAATAACCCAAAAAAAGAGGGGGAAGGATTCAAGGTAATGGGATTGGTTCTGTAAAGGGAAGGTATTAGCACCCTAAACATCTACGGTACTCTGCAGGAGCCTCTTTGTAAAATCTGTATATTTTGGATATAAAAAATGTTGTATAAAAAATGGATGGTGGAGGTGAGAAAATAAATATATTTATTTTATAATTTTTGCACCCGTCGCGGTTGTTAGTGCCTACGTACCACCTTTTCGTGCAAAAAGGGATCAGGGTACACGTAGTTCCTCTTTCAAAAATTTAAAACCCAAATGTGTTGGTTAATTTTATAAGATAAAACATCATCGTCATTGTCCGTATGGAAAACACACCTACTACCCACAATCATGAGAAAGGAGAATTTGCAGCATCTCAAAGTGGAGGATATGGCTTGGATTTAAAAATCAACAATGCCTCACTCAACACCCAAGTGGAAAATATCTCTATTCACTACATATTGTAGAAGTATAGTCGTTTCCATCACTACAAGGATTGACAAGAGTTTAATCTTTTAAAAAACGTTTTAAAGGTAAAATGACAAAGTGGCAAAATGGTTTGAAATGAGATTGATTGACTTTTAGTCTTCTCACAAAAAAATTTCAAGGTATTATTAAGTTGATTGGAGTTTATTTAAGAAAATGTTTTGAAAATGCATGAACATAAGTCCAAGTTTATTATGAAAATGGTTCCAGTTTAAAACAAGAAGAGTTTTCAAAAGGAGGAAGAATATTTTTGAAATTAAAGAAGATGGGAGGAGAAGAAGGGACTATCCTAAAGCATAAGGTAAAAGCTAGAGATAAGAACCATCTAACCAACAAGAAGCCAAAACATGACATTATGAGCCAAGACAGAATTCCCATTCTTGGATTGAAACCAATCAAGAAAGAAATACTATACCTCTTGAGAGAACCAAACTTCAAGTGTATTAAGTCTTCATAAAAATTGGGCAGGGTAACGGCTGTATACAGGCGAATTCCAAATTACAAACAAAAGGTGTAATCACAAAAACCTGCACAAAAAAACAAACAAACAACCCAATATCTTGAGGTAAACCTCAAGAACTCCAGACAAAATTATCAGATAAGATCACAAGGTCTCCAAGATAGGCCAAGGTTTCTAATCCTAAGTCCAAGAAAAAGTCTCATGCTCCATGATGCCAAGGATAGTAACCAAATAGTCCAAGTACCATTAAAGATTTTTTAGGGTTTATGTTGATTATTAAGTATCTTAAGAAAGGAAAAGAAAAGCTCAAGTGAGCAAAGTAAAAATGGCAAGAAAGTAAATGCTCAAATGAGAAAAGATGAAAATGGAATTAAATGTAAATGCTAAAAGTAAATGGTACATAAAGCATAAAAAGAATAAAAGCATAAGGTAAGACAAGTCAATAATTAGTGGTTAGTTGGATGACCATCTTAAAGCTTGCATTTGGAACTCATTAGAGGATTGGTAGAACCAAAGCCTCCACACAAGAAGTTACATTTTCTTTTTGTCAAGTATATCATCCATTTGGAATTCTCACAAGTACCATTTTAATGATCAACGATATTTAAGTGATCCGCATTGACCAAAGGTGTTGTAGATCCATTACAGGATTGGTAGAACCAAAGTCTCCACACAATGAATCTCAAGGTTATTGGATCAAAAGAGATCAAATTAACATACTTGGGCTTGCAATCATAAGTTTGGGCCACGAATGATCATTTATTCGAATCGGGACAAAATTTAGCGCTATGTTAAGCAATCGTAAGTGGACTTATATAGAAGTCGCACCTATTTTGAGGCCGGTCAATAGAAATTTATGCACCATTTATTTTGAGACATGATATAGAGATCATGCTCCAACAACATTTAGTGCTATAAGAAAGGGATGAGATGAAGAGGGATGGGGAAAAAATATACAAACCACTTTTGAATTAAATTTTAATCAAACTATTATTAAAGTCATTCATCCATTTTTGTGGAGTTAAACTTAACACCATGGATCCAATGATGTTAATAAAGTTCATGATCCAAAATCTAACCCAAGATCAGCCAGAAAATAATCACAAAACAATATCACATTTAATATACACAAAAAAGGATTTTAAAAATGTTTTAAAAATAATAAAGAATGAGAAAAATATCAACTATGTTCAAATTAATCAAGAAATAAAAAGTAAGACCATAAAAAAATCAGAAAAAGACCCAAATAATTTTACAAATTTTTTGGTAATTTTTTAAAGTCAGAAACTATTTTTAAAATTAAAATAAAGGGTAAAATAAACATAAAATGATAAAAAATAGTAAAGTCAGAAACAAAAATAAAATAAGGTCACCAATATTTGTCACAATATCATTGGATCATTCCATAATTTTTTCAGAATTTTAAAATGTATAAAAATATTTTTAAACATTTAAAACAAATCAAATAAGTGTAAAATTTATAAAAAATACCAACACAAAAAATTAAATTGTGAAAAAATAAAAATCAGAAAGAGAATAATCAAAAATATTTTTCATAATTTTTTCAGATTTTTTGGACTAAAAATAAATTATCTATGATTTTTTGTAATTTAAAACAATTAAAATATAAAAATCAGAAAAAGAAATTAAAAGTAAAATATGTGGACCATTGGATGAGAGTTAAAACGCGTTATTAATCAAATCAAAGGGATCTGGCGCGCTGTGCATATCATGGTCATTAATGAATATTATACAGAATCATTAATTAAATCAGGATTTGAAAAATATAGGTGGCGCGCCTTCATTGGTTGGAAGATGACACGTTGGTCATCTTCAACCTCCAGCCATCACGAATTATAGGTCTCTCAAACTGTAAAATCAGAAGCTCAGACCTATGCAATTCGTTTCATCTCTTTAAGAAGAAGACAACCACCCCCTAGCGCCAAATTTATATAAACTGCAGCTAAAGCAATTTGGAAAGAAAGTTTTGAAAAGGGATTTGAAATTTCATGGTCAAAACGTGTTTCCAGTAAAAGGTAAGTGTTGCGACTAGAACCAAGGCAATGAGAGAAACACAATGATATCAAAGTTTTGAAGAATTGATGAAGGAATCTACCTATTGATGTTGAGTTACAGAGCTCTGAAACTGGACTTCTATGGAGCAGTATAGGGCACGATTCTTGAATGTAATTATGTGGTTAGCTTCAGGGAAGATCAAAGAAGGTGAATTGATGGAAAAATTGGATAGAAAAAGGATCGAGAATGGATTTTGAAGTTACAGAAAATTGAGTTATGGAGCAAGTTTGGCAGGGTGATTCTGGCTATCCAAGCTTGGGAAATTGAATGGGATAGTTCATGTATTTATAGGAGAAGAAAATGGGATCAAAAGAAAGAGTGAATGATGCGTTTTGGAGGGAATTCGTGCAAACCTGATGCACGAGTGAGGTGTGATACAAACTTCATCAAAACTCATCCAATTCTTGCGTTTTGATGTGCTAAACAAATCTGGAACTTCACTAAACATGTTTAGAGTCAAAAACACATGGAAAACTTATGATTAGAGGCCACATTATGGATTTCAAAATTCTGACTTTGTGAGAAATTAAATTTCAAAGTGCCAACTTCTGACCAATGGCATTTTTAACTCAAGGGGTCTTAGGGCATGATTCTTAATGCTTTAGAAAGATGAGGTTACAAGCTTTGCAATGGAAAAAGAATGGAGTTAAATGGATGCTTGAGATGAAAGTTGTATTGAGTCAAAGTTGAAGAAAAAGGGTTGACTTTCCATACTTAGAAATATTTCACATTCTTCTTCAAAAATGACCTATAATGTCTTGCATCCAAACATGGCCTTCCACTTAGAATTTGCTCTTGACCAAAAAATATGGCATAAATTAGATATCTTGAATGACACTTTGAAACTTGAATCATTAAAAACCTCAAAAATTTGAGCAAGTTATGACTTGTTGAAGTAGGAAAAAAATCATGAAATGACCTATAATATTTTGCATCTTTAAGGCAACTTCCATCCATTTTCCCACTTTGCACATAAAATAAGGCATAAAGTTCACATCTTCAAGATCATTATGGAAAAATAATGGACTCAAGGTGATAAAAATTGACCAAGTTAGGACCATTTGAAGTCACTCATGTAAAATTGTGGATTCATCTGAATGACTTGTAATCTTTCTTCTTCACCAAGTTCCTTCAACATGAAAACTCCTTGGAACTTTTGAAGTGATTTGTTGATAACCCTTTGAATAGGAGGATATATTTGGAATCACTCAAAAATACAAAAAGTTGAGCAAGATGTATTCCTTTAAAGTTCAAAACCCTAGCTCCTAGATCAAGAAAATGCTTTGAGGAACTTTGACAAGTTTGAACAAACTTCTTGTACCAATATTTTAGATTTGTTAATAGAAGTTATTGAGGATGATAATGAGGACTCATAGCCACCAAAAACACTTTTATATCTTGAAATTTGATAGAAATATGCTCTTGTGACCAATAGGAACAAGGCCTTGTCCAAACATGACAACTTCTCCAATCAACCCCTTGTACTTTTGAGTCAAATCTAATAACCTTGAAATCTGATGAACCAAAGAAACATTGCCATTCCAATTATTCCAAAACCAATCCAATGATGAGGTTTGAAATTCTCAAGCTATATTGACTAGGGCATGGAAATAAACTCATGAACCCATGGAGTAACTTGTTAAATCTCATTGCCCTTACCTACATGGATAACAAGCAAGACAAGCCAACATTGTATTGTATTAGTTAAGTGAAGAAATCAAAACAATATTCATGATCACAAAAGGAACATAAGTCAAGGTGCTTGGTAATCCCTCAAAAGGAGCAAAACTCAAAGTAGGGAGGGGAACCAAGAATCCTATGTGATCTTGTTGTGAGTGAATCAACATGGTATGATGAAGGGATCTTAGGGGCAAAAATTGGGGTACAACAGTCACCAATATTTGTCACAATATCATTGAATCATTCCATAATTTTTTCAGAATTTAAAAATGCATAAAAGTATTTTAAAACATTTAAATCAATTCAAATAAAGTGAAAATTTATAAAAATACCAAAACACAAAATTAAATTGTTAAAAAATAAAATCAGAAAGAGAATAATAAAAAATATTTTCCATTATTTTTTCAGATTTTTTTAACTTAAAATGAATTTACTATGACTTTTTAAAGCTTAAAACAATTAAATATAAAAAAAATCATAAAATAAAATAAAAGTAAAAAATATGTGGACCATTGGATGAGAGTCGAAACGTGTTATTAATCAAATCCAAGGGATCTGGCGCATTGTGCATATCATGGTCATTAGTGAATAAAGCACTGAATTAATTATTAAATCAGAATTCAAAAATAACAAGTGGCGCGCCATCATTGTTTGGAAGATGACATGTTGGTCATCTTCAACCTCCAGTCAACATGAATTATAGGTCTCTCAAACTGTAAAATCAGAAGCTCGGACTTATGCCATTCGCTTTGTCTCTTCAAGACGAAGACAACCATACCTTCGTGATAAATTTATATAAAATGTAGCTCAAGCAATTTGGAAGGAAAGTTTTGAAAAGGGATTTGAAATTTCATGGTCAAAACGTGTTTCCGATTGAAATCAAGTGTTGTGACTAGAACCAGGGCAATGGGAGCATGACAATGATATCAAAGTTTTGAAGAATTGATGAAGGAATCTACCTATTGAAGTTGAGTTGCAGAGCTTTGAAACTGGATTTCTATGGAGCAATATAGGGCACGATTCCTGAATTTAATTATATGGTTAGCTTCAGGGAAGATCAAGGAAGGTGAATTGATGGAGAAATTGGATTGAAAAAGGCTTGGGAATAGATTTTAAAGTTGCGGAATTCTGAGTTATATAACAAGTTTGGCAGGGTGATTCTGGCTATCTAAGCTTGAGGAAATGAATGGGGAATGACCCTCTATTTATAAGGAATCAAATGGAATGTCCAAGCGTGTGAAATGATTAAGTTTGGAGGTAAATCGTGTGAAGTTGCAAACAAGATAAGTGTGACTTCCAATTTGATCAAAACTCATCCAAAATGCATGTTTTGCTATGCTAATCACTTATGGAACTTTATTAAACATGCTTAGAGGCATAAACGTGAATAAACAAAGTGTTTAGAAGCCAAATCAAGGATTTCAAACTTCTGACTTGGTGAAAATTTCAGTTTCAAAGTGCCAACTTCAGACCAATGGCATTCTCAGCTCAAGGGGTCTTAGGGCATGATTCTAGATGTTTCATAAAGATGAGGTCACAAGATTTGCAATGGAAAAATAATGGAATCAAATGGATGCTTGAGATGAAATTTGTGTTGAGTCAAAGTTGGGGAAAAAAAGTTGACTTTCCATACTTCAAAATATTTCAAATTTTTTCTTCAAAAGTTACCTATAATGCTTTGCATCCAAACATAGCCTTCCACTTGGAATTTGCTCTTGACCAAAAAAGATGGAGTGAATTATATCTCTTTAATGACATTTTGGGACTTTAACCATCCAAAATCTCCAAAAATTGAGATAGTTATGGATTGTTGAAGTTGGCAAAAAATCATGAAATGACCTATAATCTTTTGTATCCTTAGGAAATATTCCATCCATTTTCTCACTTTGCACATAAAATAAGGCATAAAGTTCACATCTTCAAGATAATTATGGAAAAAGAGTGGGCTCAAGGTGATAAAACTTGACCAAGTTATGATCATTTGAAGTCACACATGAGAAATTGGGGGTTCATTTGGAGGACTTGTGATCTTTCTTCATCATCAAGCTTCTTCCACATGAAAACTCCTTGTAACTTTTCAAGTGATTTGTTGATAACCCTTTAAAGAGAAGGATGTTTTTGGAATCACTCAAAAATACCAAAATATGAGCAAGATATGCTTCTTTGAAGTTCAAAACCCTAGCTCCTAGATCAAGAAAATGCCTTGAGGAACCTTGACAATTTTGAACAACCTTCTTGTACCAACATTCTTGCTTTGTAAATAGAAGTTGTTGAGGGTGATAATGAGAACTCATAGGCATCAAGACCACTTCCATATCTTGAGAATTGAGAGGAATATGCACTTGTGACCAATGGGAACAAAGCCTTGTCCAAGCAAGCCAACTTCTCTAATCAACCCCTTGTATTTTTGAAACAAATTTGATAATCTTGAAATGTGGTGAACCAAAATAACCTTGCCATGCCATCTCCTCCAAAACAAATCCAATGGTGAGGTTTGAACTTCTCGAGCTTTAATGACTAGGGCATGGAAATAAACTCATGGACCCATGGAGCAACTTGATGAATCTTATTGCCTTTACCTACTTTATTAGTGAGACAAAACAACATTGCACTTTATTAATTAAAAAGGAAAGTAAAAACAAAACATGCATGATCACAAAAGAAAAACAAGTCAAGGTTCTTGGTGATTCCTCAAAGAGAAAAGTTAAATATAGGGAGGGGAACCAAGAATCCTAATGTGATCTTGTTGTGATGGAATTAACATGGTACGATGAAGGGATCTTAGGAGCAAAAATTGGGGTACAACAGATGCCCTTATTTAAGTTTCTTCTATCCGGAGATACAAAGGTTAAAAATCTTCGTGTCGACCCGATCGAAGATATGTAAATATAAAACAAACCTTATTTTTGGCCATAAGATGCCATGCAATGCCGATGAGCATGAATGCACATGGGCAACTCTAAAGGGACGCAAAGCACCACTGGGGATGTAACAAAAATAAAGAAACAGGAGAGTTAACCCAACCAGGAAAATAAATCACTGGTAGATCAAAAAGACCTGAATCGGAGAGGATGGTAAAGTGGTCAAAGGATACACCAACTTCTACCGAAGGTGGAACTACCAACGTTCACTGAAGGTAGAAAGAGGAAAGAAATGACAACACCGACGTTCACTGAAGGTGAGCTACCAACGCTCACTGAAGGTAGAAGGAAGAGACATATCATAGCATCGTCGTTCACTGATGATGAACTACCAACGTTCACTGAGGGTAGTAAAAATATAACAATCACTAACTTTCACTGAAGGTGATCTACCAACTTTCACTGAAGGTGGAGATAAAATATATCATAGCATCGCTGTTCACTGATGATGAACTACCAACATTCACTGAAGGTAGAAAAAAGATAACAACCATCGATGTTCACTGCCTATGACCGACCAACTTTCACTGAAGGTAGAGAGAAAATATATCATAGCATCGTCGTTCACTGACGATGAACTACCAACATTCACTGAAGGTAGAAAAAAGATAACAATAGTCGACGTTCACTGCCGATAACCTACCAACTTTCAATGAAGGTAGAGAGAAAATATATCATAGCATCGCTATTCATTGACGATGAACTACCAACGTTCACTGAAGGTAGCAAAAAGATAACAATCATCGACGTTCACTGCCGATGACCTACCAACTTTCACTGAAGGTAGAGAGAAAATATATCATAGCATCGTCATTCATTGATGATGAACTACCAACGTTCACTGAAGGTAGCAAAAAGATAACAATCATAGACGTTCACTGCCTATGACCTACCAAGTTTAACTAAAGGTAGAGAGAAAATATATCATAGCATCACCGTTCACTGACAATGAACTACCAATGTTCACTGAAGGTAGTAAAAAGATAACAATCATCAACGTTCACTGCCGATGACCTACCAACTTTCACTGAAGGTAGAGAGAAAATATATCATAGCATCGCCGTTCATTGACGGTGAACTACCAACATTCACTGAAGGTAGCAAAAAGATAACAAGTTTCCCCAAAATTCTGGCGTTTTACCTAAAATGGGTCTCAACTTCTTCTTTAACCGAGGCACTTTTCCTGGAAAAGGTAAGCTGTCTCAAATAAAGAGACTTTCACCTGCCAAGATTTCACAACAAACTGTCTCTGATATTGAAAGACTTGCCATCCACTGGAGTAATTTGACAATGAACTGCAAACTATCCACTCATAGAGAAGATAACAAAAAAGTAACGTCGACTTTTACGGAGAAGCATGAGTTACTCAAATAAAGAGACCTGCTACTTGTTGTTATAGGAAGATTTGTAGAAATGAATTCCTGGGGATAGCAATACGGCTTCCTGGGGAATGAAATATGAATTCCTGGGGAAATGCCAACATATTCTTACTGAGGAGATAAAATTTTTCTCGTGCCAAAAGAAATGCACATTTCCTAAACCAATGCTTGAAGCTCGCAGAAATCCAAGGTGATAATAATGCTGGGAAACAAAGATTCAAACCAGAAATAAACTAGAGTGAAACAGTCAACCAAAATACATCTTTTCATAAATAAACTCAAGATGGAAACCCAATCTATCCAGCCAAAGAGTTGCACCGGAAGGCTAAAGCAAAAATCTTCCACGAGGGGTAACTCAGTGGGAAAATTGAAAGAATATACGCTTTCTGCTTAAGGCCAACACTTTATTGGAGAGAGGACAACATAACTCTGCAAAACAGGGTAATATGTCAACAAAAAAATTAATGAATGTGAATGAGCAATGATTTTCTAAAATTAACTATGCATGATGTATGTATGAATGTATGAGTGTTATCATGTATATGCTGACAAATCAGACATATAACACAGGGAGTAACCAGGAAAAACCAACTCAGGCACAAACAACACTCGGCTAAATCACATCCAAAGTGAACAATCCCAGAAAAAGTAAATGCCAACTGAGGAAACAAAATCTACTGCTTGCTTTATCTTTACTGGGGAGAAACAAAATCTAGAGGTAAACAAATCAAAGTGATAAAATAGTACAAATACAGGGATAGAACATCCTTCTTCAGGCTTTATCAGGGAAACAAATGTTTTCAAAAGTAACACTTCTACTGGGGATTGCAAAACCAATCTTAAATAAAGCATATGGACACCCAATCATCAAAACATTCACTGGGGAATTCAAGCCCACTTCATCGGGAAGGTTAACACCATATCTTCAAGGGGGAAAACCACAATACATTCTTCACTAGAAAAATTGGGGACCTGCGTTCTTCAAGAGTGATTATGGTACCAACTTCTCTGGAAAAAGAACTTCCACTAGACCAAACAAAAACTTCACTGGAGAAAATGCGGGTTGAAACTTCACCTCATGAAAACTCAGGAAAGAGGAGAAATGAATCCAAGCTTGACCGAGGATATCGGAGTCACGAACCCAATACGTAGAATAATCCTAAGTAAACCTTCCCGAGGGGAACAAAAACTTCTTAAAACAACTAGAGTTTGTCCATTCCTGGGATCACCATTTTTGTTGTTGTTATTTTTTCGCATCACAAGTTCTAAAGTAAAAGCAAATTGTAAATTATTTTTGAAAAATCGATTTTGTTATTTAATCTTTCTGCTTTGAAAGTTATTATCAATAATAAATGGAGTCTTTTCAAGCTAAACAAAATAAGAAACACAAAGAATTGGTTAACAACTCAAACTTTATTAATAGAATGGTAATCTGCGAATGGCGAGACTCCATAGATGATTACAAAGTTATGAAAGTGGTAATATATAATGGAAATGATACATTGAGATACAATGACCGCTATCCCCTCTAACAATTTTTGAAATCCTGAGCAGCAGCTTCCGTTGGAGTATGATGAGGATTCGAGAAAATTATTGCTTCCATGATCAGATCTTGCATGATGCAGTTACTTGCCAAGAAAGTCCCTAACTTTTGCCTAGGCTTCCCTTGCGGGTTTTCAACTTAGCGGGAAATTTATTCTGTTTATGTCTCTAATTTCTGCCTAGACCTCCCTTTCGGGTTTTCGGCCTACCGAGACGCTCTTTTTTTCCTAAGCCACCCTTTCAGGTTTTCAACTTAGCGAGCTGTTCTTTTATTTCTTTAGGTGAAGTATTTCTTGACTGCATCAGCATTCATGGGACGTGGGAACTCCTCTTCGTCCATAGTTTCAAGAATTAATGCACCGCCAGAGAAGGCTTTCTTGATAACATATGGACCTTCAAAATTGGGAGTCCACTTACCCCTAGAATCAGTGTTGAAAGACATGATCTTCCTGAGCACGAGGTTTCCTTCTCTGAATTCACGAGGTTTGACATTTTTATCAAAAGCTTTCTTCATTCTTTTCTGATATAACTGTCCATGACACAAAGCTGTCATTCTCTTCTCTTCGATCAAATTCAATTGGTCAAACCTGTTCTGGACCCATTCAGCCTTTGTCAACTTGGTTTCCATTATCACACAAAAAGAGGGAATTTAAACCTCGACTGCGAGTACAACTTCCATTCGATACACTAGGGAGAACGGGGTTGCTCCTGTTAAAGTGCGGACATACGTCTGATATCCATACAAAGCAAAAGGGAGCATTTCATGTCAATCCTTATAAGTAATGACTATCTTCTAGATGATTTTCTTGATATTCTTATTAGCAGCTTCAACAGCCCCATTCATCTTTGGCCTGTATCGAGATGAATTGTGATGGACAATCCTGAACTCTTCACACAGCTCTGTCATCATCTTATTGTTCAAATTCGAGCCATTGTCAGTAATAATTCTGCTTGGCACACCATACCGACATATAAGACTATTCTTGATGAAACGCACCACCACCTGCTTAATAACATTGGCATATGAAGCAGCCCCCACCCACTTGGTGAAGTAATCAATTGCTACCAAGATAAAATGGTGTCAATTCGAAGCTTTGGGTTCTATCATCTCAATCATGTCAATACCCCACATAGAGAAAGGCCATGGGGAAGAGATCACATTGAGAAGTGTCAGAGGCACATGGACCTTATCTGCATAAATCTGACATTTATGACACTTCTTTGCAAATTTATAATAATCAGATTCCATTGTCAGCCAATAGTAACCTGCCCTTAGCATATTTTTAGCCATCGAATGTCCATTGGCATGAGTGCCAAATGAACCTTCATGAACCTCATGCATCAACATGCCTGCTTCGTGTCTATCCACGCACCTAAGCAAGACCATGTCATAATTTCTTTTATACAACACATTTTCACTGAGGAAGAAACTGCCAGACAAATCTTCTTAATGTCTTTCCATCCTTCTTCGATGCATCGATCGGGTATTCCTGAGTCTGAAGAAAATACTTGATGTTATGATACCAAGGTTTTTCATATGCTACCTCCTCTGTTGTAAACATGAGCAGGCCTATCCAGTCGCCAAACCATAATTCGAGGTATATCATTCCAAGTATTTACCTGGTACTTAGAAGCCATAGTTGCCAGAGCATCCGCCATCTGATTTTCATCTCTAGGAATGTGATGGAATTCAACTTTATTGAAGAAGGGTAACAATATTCTAGCATAATCTTTGTGGGGGATCAAGCCTGGGTGACGAGTATCCCATTCTCCTTTAATCTGATTTAATACCAAAGCTGAATCACCATACACATCTAGAATTTTAATTCTGAGATCAATAGCTTCCTCGAGACCTATGATGCAAGCCTCATATTCTGCCATATTATTAGTACAATGAAATGTCAACCTTGCAGTAAAAGGAATGTGTGATCCATGCGAAGTGACAATCACAACACCAATTCCTTTACGATAAGCATTCACAGCTCCATCAAATATCATACTCCAGCAAGATTCAGGGTCAGGACCTTCCTCGGGCGATGGTTCATCACAATATTTTACTTTCAGGAACATCACATCTTCATCAGTGAAATCATACTCCACAGACCGATGATCCTCCACTGGTTGGTGAGCAAGATAATTTTCCAATATGCTTCTTTTAATAGCTTTTTGAGTGTGGTATTCAGTGTCATATTCAGATAACAACATCAGCCAGCGAGTAATTCTCCCAGTGAGATCAACCAAGTAGTGTGATTAAACATATACTGTCGTAAACACTTTGTCGCCCAGGCTAGAGCACAACATGTCTTTTCCAGCATGGAATACCGCAACTCACAATCAGTAAACTTTTTACTGAGATAATAAATGGAAAACTCTTTCTTCCCTGTTTCATCCTGTTGTCCCAGAATACAACCCATGGAATCATCTAACACTGTCAAATATATAATCAACGATATTCCTTCGACAGGAGGGAGCAAGATAGGAGGTTCAAGCATATATTCTTTAATACTTTTTTGATACGTTGGGAGAACTGACTTGAGGTTTTGCGTTTGTTATTGCAAATCTTGCGGTTTAGCAAGAGTCGCCACCGGCTTTTCTTTTATCCAATAAGGAAAGGTGAAAAAGTCAAGGAAAGAACTTTCGAGATGTTTTCTTGAGTTCGGGTGGTAGATTATGAAAAGGGAAGGTATTAGCACCCTTTCCATCCATGGTTTTCCATGGGCTCTTAGTTACTTGTTCGATCACTTGCTTTTGTTTGAAAATTATGCTTTTGTGTGGTTTTGAAAGTATTTTGAAAATGTGCCATCGCTTAGGCAAACTTTGCAATGATTCATGTTCATAAGAATGTATGCAAAGTGTTGAGCTTTTACAAATATTTCAAGGTTTGGAAAATGTTTGGAAAGTGTATGTGATTGTTTTTTGAAAATAGCAAGGATGTTTGTTTTGAAATTGAGCAAGTAACTAAAAGTAATCTACCTACTCAAAAGGTTTTAGATGTGATTTTCCTCCTCCTTTAGATGTTGCTACCTTACCATTGATTTAATAAGAATCCCCATCGTTGGATGTGAAGGGATGAGCGTTGGGTCATTGTATGACCATGATAGCAATGTTGTGAGATGACTTAGCACTTTTTCTGTAGGGACTAAGATCATTTTGAAAGGAAACTTTGATAGCGTCATCGAGGGACTATGATCTTTTTGATTCGTTTGTGCTAAAAAATCCCACACGCATAACATGGCCATTTTTATAAGGCAACAAGTGGAATTACCCTAAGGGTGTAAGTGTGAGAGTGTATTTGATTGCATGCATAATTTGTCTTTGATTAGGGTGATCTATTTATCAATTTTCATATCTTGTCATATACCCTAATTACTAGCATATATTGAAAGCAATAATAGTGCAGAAATGTAAAATCCTACGCTATTACAATATTAAAGGGGATAGGGGTACATATTTATGAATGGGGGGTGCAAGTTAAAATTCTAGGTTATTATTACAACCATATTGAAATAGATAAGAATGTACGGGAAATGTAAAATGTTTATCTGTTTAAAAGAGAAAATAGCTTATTGTTTAAGAAACTATTTTTTTTGTCTTTTTATATTAAAAGAAAATATATCATGCAAATGTAAAATATTTTTGGTGTTTTTTGATTAAAAATATAATATAATATGATGGCAAAATAAAATAAATACGCAAGGAAAACATCATCAGCGCAAGGTACTTAAAATATAAGAGGTCAGAAGTTCTGACTCTGACTTGGCTGCACAAACAGAAACAGGTTAGCAAAAATATGGAAGTTCAGAATTTCTGGATCTTCTGATAACTCAAGTTTTCAGAAGTTTTGACGCAATGGTCAGAACTTTGTCTCTCTTTGTGCCAGCCAGAACATCTGCAGCTTAGTCATTTACAGGAAAGAAGTTGCATGTATAACAGTTATAACAAATTTTATGAAGTATGAGAAGCATGAATCAGAAGCAACAAGTATTTGCTAGTTCTAATTTTGAGTCCTATTTTCTTTATGAAGCTATGAACTAGGATTTCCTCTACTTAGGCAAGAAGATGCATGAATTTCAGAATATGTACATCCTCAGAATCAGAATATCTACATTGTGCTAAATATGCAAGATCTGACAATACTTAATCAGTTAGGATAAGGGTCAGTAGAAAACTTACCTTGCAGCTAGAAAGGATTCTGTAAATTGGAGATTGGTCTTGAATTCTGGTGATGTTCTGAGCAACTTCTTCACGTACTCAGCAGGAGGGAAATTTGCAATTTCTGAAGCAGCTAAGGGGTGATATTATGACTCCTTTGTGGTGAAAGTGAATGGAGAGTGTATGGCAATAGGAATACAGAAGTTAGGGTAGCTTCTAATGTATGAATCAGCAGCTACGTCGATGGCTTTAGTTAAGGAAACTTGAGGAAAACAATGGAGTTTGAATGTAAGGAATTAATGTTAAGATTTTGGTATTTTGTGTTTATAGTTTCCTGGGTTCTTGGAATTTTTGCAGTGGTTCAAAGCCTTATTTCTCAATTCTCTCTTCTCTTTCACAAATTTTTTTGGGAAAGGGGAGCGGGTAGGAGAGCTTTCAGTATGCAAATGGTGTTCTATTTATAGGAAAAGTTTTGCAGTTGGGGCGGTCAAGTGGCACCAACATTATGCTAGATGCTGACTTACCCTTGAAGTAAGCTTAACAAGTGGGGGTTCAATGCATTCAAGTTGAATGGTTAACAGCGCCTCAGCTGGATTTGGCAGTGTGAATTAATGAAAAGTAGAGACAGCGTGTGGGTCTAGCATACTTTTTCACAGAAATTTGTCTTCCCAAGACAATAGGGGTACACGTGGGGAAAATACCTTGAATACAAACTCAGAGGCTGTTGTGAGCATTAAATGAGTTCCCATGTGAAACTCTGGATCCTTGCTTGACTATGGATTGGAAGTTCTGCTTCAGCGTAACATCTCATCTTCTGATCATTTTATCTTATGACTTCAGCATGTTCTGAGGTATCCTTCAAAACTTCCAGTATACTTACAACATGCTTTGTTACCTTCTTTATTTTAACCTTTGCAAACTCTGACTGAACCTTTGTGAACACTAGCCCAGAAGTCCTGACCAAACTTTGTCTTGAGATTATCCAGAATTTGCTGAGTGTGAACACTGACCCAGAAGTTCTGAAATTGCCATGCTTCTTAAACACTTAGAAAAATTTCTGTGTTTTTAGAATTTGATTCTTTCCAAGTAAAATTTTACTTTTGAAATTCTTGATAAAGCAAACTTCGTATTCCAACATATCTTGATTACATATGATTTTTGATTCGATTTTGATCCAAAAGTCAAAATCAGACTTCTTCAGTATGCAAATGACCATTTTGCCCTTGTGAATGGTTTGCTTGGAAAATTTGTTAGTTTAAGGCCTGGAATTGTATGAGAGAAAACTTGAGGATCCAGGGTGATTCCTTGAGAAATGAGAGGGCAAATTTTGGGGTGCAACAGCTGCCCCTGTTCAAACTTCTTGAACCTGAAGAGTTTAGATTGGTAGATCCGCCATTCGTGACTGGAAGGTGAAACGTGATTGAACACTAGAGTGCCCATAAATTTTGCACTCGAAGATGGATGGTGAATGGGCTTATAGATGCCATTTGGAGGAATGTTGGTAAAAGCTGGAAGAAGTATTTAGCATAAATCTCTTGTTGATTCATACTAGACTTGTTGTTTTACTTGTGAGAAAAGGGGTTAGAAAAAATGCATATGCTTGCATGATGTTCACCAGATGTGGTATCATGCTAAATGCATATGGCATGTACGTGCTATGATGTATGAATGCGAAATATGTGTCTTCGTCTAGGAAAATAAATCCTTGACTGCTGCTGAGGAAATCCAGGGAGGTTGAATCCCTGATTTATTGTTGGAAATGAAGAACATGCATGTCTTCAAATTTTGTTGAAAGGGATGCTTTTGCTGGGGAATATTGCTCACATGTCAGCTGTTATCTGGTCAGATCTAGGCTTCACAGTTGCTGAGTGATGAAGTAGTTTGTTGCTATCTGGTCGAATCTAGGCTTCATGGCAACTTACTGGGGGAAGAGATGAATTAATTGTTATCTGGTCGGATCCAGGCTTTGCAGAAAATTCCTTGAAATGGAATAGTCATCTGGTCGGGTCCAGGCTTCATAACAAATTATTGGGGATACGGAAGTTAACTGTTATCTGGTTGGATCCAGGCTTCACAGTAACTGGTTGGCGATGCGGAAGTTAACCGTTATCTGGTCGGATCCAGGCTTCACAGTAACTTACTGGAGGAAAGGATGAATTAACTATTATCTGGTCGGATCCAGGCTTCACAGTAACTCTTTGAAATTGAATAGTCATCTGGTCGGGTCCAGGCTTTTATGGTCTTTTGGAAAGTTATACTATTATCTGGTCGAATCCAGGCTTCATAGTGTCTTTCCGGGAATCAGGGTTAATTGTTATCTGGTCGGGTCCAGGCTTCATAATATACCGTTTGAAAACTATTATCCGGTCGGGTCCAGGCTTCAGATTTTTGAGGTTGATGAGGTCAATTGCTATCTGGTCGGGTACAGGCTTCACAATAGACTGCTTGAAAACTATTATCTGGTCGGGTCCAGGCTTTACAGATTTCCCTGAGGAGGTCGATTGTTATCTGGTCGGGTCCAGGTTTTTATGGTCTTTTGGAAAGTTGTACTATTATCTGGTCGAATCCAGGCTTCATAGTGTCTTTCCGTGAATCAGGGTTAATTGTTATCTGGTCGGGTCCAGGCTTCACAATATACCGTTTGAAAACTGTTATCCGGTCGGGTCCAGGCTTTAAATTTCTGAGGTTGATGAGGTTAATTGCTATCTGGTCGGGTCCAGACTTCACAATAGACTGCTTGAAAACTATTATCTGGTCGGGTCCAGGCTTTACAGATTTCTCTGAGGAGGTCGATTATTATCTGGTTGGGTCCAGGCTTCACAATAGACTGGTTGAAAACTATTATATGGTCGGGTCCATGCTTTGCAGATTTCTGATGAAGTTTAATTGTTATCTGGTCGGGTCCAGGCTTCACAATAAACTAATTGGGGATTTAGTTGTTATTTGGTTGGTTTCCAGGTTTCACAATGAATCTCTGAGGATGATTGCTATTTGGCCGGATCCATGCTTCACAATGGCTTTCTTGAAAAGACAGAAATGAGGAATGATATCTGGTCGGATCCAGGTTTCTCAGTCCTTTGTTGGGGATAGAGAGACAAATTTACTGGGGAGAAGTAGTTAAAACCTTGGTCAGATTGAATTCAGGCTCTTCTATATATTTGAAGAGTTAGGCTATTATCTGGTCGATTCCAGGTTTCATAGCTTTTGAGAAATGAGATCAACTGTTATCTGGTCGGGTCCAGGCTTCAGTAACTCAAGAAGTCAAATTGTTATCTGGTTGGGTCCAGGCTTCAGTATAACTTGAAAATTATGCTAATATCTGGTTGGATCCAGGCTTTCATAGTATTTATTGGTAATAATAAAGGCTTTGTTGAAGACTTTACTGGGGATTAGGGGTTGTGGCCCTCTGATTTGCAGTTTTTGAAAGGGAAATTCTAACTAGAGAGTATAGACTTAGTCAGGCAAGGCAGACTTAGCTTGGGGAGGATACACCCAACTGGGGATGACGGGCTCAGTCGGGGATGATGGGCTCATCTGGATAGGATAGATTCTATTTGAAGAAAATAGCCTTGGTTGGAGAAGATGTACTCAGCTGGTTGATTCGGACTCAACTGGGGAACTTGGGTTCTGTTGGGGGATTTGTACTCCACTGGGGAATAGAATCTTGGTTGGAAGATATACTCCACTGGGGAAGATAGACTCAGCTTGGAGAATAAAATCTTGGTTGGAAGATATGCTCCACTGGGGATAAAAAACCTCGTTTGGGGGATATAGTCCACTGGGAATGATGGGCTCAGCTGGGCAATTTTGGACTCACTCGGGAGTGCTTACTCAGCTGGGGAATTTGGGGTGTCTTGTACGTTGAGAAATTTGCACTTGGCCGGGGGAAATAACTCTTTTGGGAAAATAAACCCTGCTGAGGAGATGAATTTCCTTTAGACATAAACCCCTAGGCTTCAATTTTGTAAAAATTGACTTAACTGGAGAAAATTGCCAAGAGATTGAGACTCTGGCCGGGGATTTATCCTATGTGAAGAAATGTTTGTAGGCAACTCCGCTGGGGAAGGGTTGCATTGGGGTTGTCCCTATAGGGATAATGACAATGAGATAACTCTGTGCCGAATAAAATCTGCTGAGGAGGTGAATTCACTTTTAGGAAGAGATCTCCTAGGCTTTAGCTGGGGAGAAAGCTGTCAAGAGGTTGAGATTCTGACCGGGGATCATCCCGTGTAAGGAGATTTTATGGTCGACTTCGTTGGGGAAAGGTTTGTTGTCATAGTCTTGGTGGGGATAATGATGATGAGATAACTCTATGGGTCTATTTCACATACATTAAAGAGATGCTTACTATTGTTGTGCACTGATACCTTGTTGAGGCTGCTGCTTGGCAGGGCATATGTGCCAAATGGTTTTAATTATGTTCATATGCATATGTTCATTCAATTTTAGTCATTGGACAAATTTGCATTCAAAACAGAGATAGAAAATTTTGCATTTCAAAGTGTATTTGTATTGATATTTTGCCCATGAATAGACGTTTTTGTACATAGAGACGGAAATCCTAGTAAGAGGAAATCGCCAAAAGGAAAACGAAATTGAGAATGAAAACAAATAGCCATGTGAAATGATCTCATTGCCTTCCAGCTCTATTATTGCCCCAATGTCTTTGAACGTCCCTTGTCGTTGATTGAAGTCGTTTGGATTGATTCTGGACCATTTAAAATGGGACCTTGGTGATAGCATTGACCGTGTTGATTTCACGGGGCATAGTCGTACGCTTTCAATCCTTAATTTTTGCCTGAACCACCCTTCCGGGTTTTCGGTCCACCAGGATACCCTTTTTTACCCAAGTCGTCCTTTCGGGTTTTCAACTTGTCGGGTGTATAATCTTTTGCATATATCCCTAATTTTTGCTCAAACCTTTTGGTTTGTCGGGATGCCCTTATTTTGCTTAGGTGTGTCAACCTAGCGGGTCTCTTATGCATAGTATTTTTTGACTATGTCTGCATTTATAGGATGCGGGAAATGTTCGCCATCCATGGTGGTCAGTGTCATGGCACCGCCAGAGAAAACTCTCTTGACAATAAACGGCCCTTCGTAGGTGGGAGTCCATTTTCCTCTGGGATCACCTTGTGGTAAAATAATGTGTTTTATCACCAAGTCACCAACTTAATATACTCGAGGCTTGACTTTTTTGTTGAAAGCCTTGATCATCCTTTTTTTATATGTCTGACCACGGAAAATAGCAGCTAGTCGTTTTTCATCGATCAAGTTTAGCTGATCCAACCTCGTTTAAATCCATTCATCTTCGCCTAGGCCTGCCTCAATCATAATCCTCAGCGAGGGAATTTGAACTTCCACTAACAAACCAGCTTCCATGCCATAGACTAGAGAGAAAGGAGTTGACCTAGTTGATGTTCTAGCTGATGTACGGTAACCATGTAGAGAAAATGGTAGCATCTCATGCCAATCCTTATAGGTCACTACCATTTTCTGCACAATCTTCTTGACATTTTTGTTTGCTGCTTCGACTGCGCCATTCATTTTTTGTCTATACGGGGAAGAATTATGATGCTTGATCTTAAATTGGGCGCACAATTCCCTGATCATGGCATTATTGAGGTTAGTCCCATTGTCGGTGATGATCCTTTCGGGGATACCATAATGGAAGATGAGGTTGTGTTTGATGAATCTTGCTACCATGTTCTTGGTGACTGAGGAAAATGAGGCGGCTTCGACCCATTTGGTGAAATAGTCGATAGCAATAAGAATGAAGCGGTGTTCGTTGGAAGTTGTGGGCTTGATTTCTCTGATCATGTCAATACCCCACATTGTAAATGGCCACGGAGTGGTGATGATATTCAGAGGTATTGGATATACATGGACCTTGTCAGCATAGATTTGGCATTTGTGACAAGTTCTTGAATGTTGATGGCAATCGGTTTCCATTGTTGACCAATAGTAGCCTGCCCTTAAGATTTTCTTAGCCATCATAGGTCCACTTGAGTGAGTATCGAAAAGGCCATTGTGCATGTCTTCCATGATTTCCTCTGCCTCCTTCTTATCCACACATCGGAGTAGAGTTGAATCATGGTTGCGCTTGTACAATATCCCGTTACTTAGGAAGAATTTGGCTGCAAATCTTCGTAAGAACTTTCTGTCATTGATAGATGCTCCCTCTGGATACTCTTGTGCTTTATGGTATCTCATTACCTCATGGTACCATGGCTTTTCTGCATCGCTGTCAAGCTCATAGCAATGTGTAGGTTCATTAAATCTTTCAATTGTAATCATAGGGGCTTCGTTATCCCATCTGACTTTGAACATTGAGGACATCGTTGCCAAAGCGTCAGCCAACTGGTTTTCTTCCCTAGGGAAGTGTTCAAAAGTGATTTCTTCAAAGTGAGGGATCAGGGATAGCACAAGTTCCTTTTAAGGGATAAGATTAGGGTGTTTAGTGTCCCAATCTCCTTTTACTTGGCTGATCACCAAGGCGGAATCTCCTAACACATCCAAATGCTTGATCCTTAAGTCAATGGCAGCTGTCAGGCCTAGGATGCATGCTTCATACTCAGCCATATTATTTATGCAGTCGAAGCATAGTCTGGCAGTGAAAGGAGTGTGGAAACCTTCAGGAGAGATGATCACAGCACCAATTCTGTTACCTAAGGCGTTGGAAGCCCCATCGAATACCATAGTCCATCGGGATCCTTGTCCAGGTCCGTCATACAGTCCATGTTTCGCACAATTGGTTACCAACATAATATTCTCGTCAGGGAAGTCGAAGTTCATTGACTGATAATCATCCACAGCTTGATGGGCCAAATGATCTGCTAGTACACTCCCTTTGATGGCTTTTTTATTTGTGTATTGAATGTCGTACTCAGTCAAGATCATTTTCCACATGGCTATTCGTCCGGAAAGGGAAGGTTTTTCAAAGACGTACTTGATCGGATCCATCTTGGAAATCAACAAAGTGGTATGAGTCAACATGTACTGCCTTAGCCAACGAGCATCCCATGCTAAAGCACAGCAAGTTTTCTCGAGCAGTGAATATCTGGTTTCACAGTCGGTAAACTTTCTGCTTAGGTAGTAAATTGCATGCTCTTTTTGGCCAGACTCGTCATGTTGGCCCAAAACACACCCCATAGAATTCTATAATATTGTCAAGTACATGATCAACGGTCTTCCTTCAACCGGAGGCATGAAAATAGGAGGTTTTTGTAGGTATTCCTTGATTTTGTCAAAAGCAATCTGGCATTCATCGTTCCATTTGACTACCTGATCTTTCTTCAAGAGTTTGAAGAGTGGCTCTCAAGTAGCAGTTAAGTGTGATATGAAACGGGCAACGTAATTGAGATGACCCAGGAATCCTCTGATTTCTTTTTCAGAACAAGGGACTGGCATTTCTTGGATGGCCTTTACCTTGGAGGGATCAACTTTAATGCCTTTATTGCTTACAACAAAACTTAGAAGCTTCCCAGAGCGTACCCTGAACGTGCACTTGTTAGGGTTTAACCTTAGCTTGTACCTCTTTAGTCTTTCGAATAGTTTGTGCAGGTGACCGAGATGTTCTTCTTCGGTTTGTGATCTAGAAATCATATCATCCATATATACTTCTATCTCATGATGAATCATGTCATGAAATAAGGCAACCATAGTCCTTTGGTATGTTGCCCCTGCATTTTTTAATCTGAACGGCATGACTTTGTAGCAGAATGTGCCCCATTGTGTAACGAAATTGATTTTTTCCATATCCTCGGGAGCCATCTTTATTTGATTATAGCCTGAGAAGCCATCCATGAATGAGAAGACTTTATGCTGAGCGGTATTGTCGACTAAGAGGTCAATGTGTGGTAGAGGGAAATTATCCTTGGGGCTTTCCCTATTCAGATCCCTATAGTCTACGCACATGCGAACTTTCCCGTCTTTCTTTGGTACTGGAACTATATTGGCCACCCATTGAGGGTAGGATGTTATAGCTAGGAATCCTGCATCAAACTATTTCATTACTTCGGCTTTGATCTTTTCAGACATGTCAGACCTCATGCGACAAACTTTTTGTTTGACAGGAGGGCAGTCTTTTTTAGTTGGCAGACGATGAACCACGATGTCGGTATCTAACCCAGGCATATCTTCATAAGACCAAGCAAATACCTCCACATAATCGCGCAACATCTGAACCAAATGGCTCTTGACACTACTTTCTAAATTAGCACCAATTCTTATTTCTTTCTTATCGGACTCAGTACCCAAGTTGACAACCTCAATCGACTCTTCGTGTGGTTGAATAGCTTTTTCTTCTTGTAACAGAAGTCTGGCTAGTTCTCCTGGTATGTCACAATCTTCCTCGCTTTCGTCTTCGGCTTGGTTGATAGGACATTCAAAGTCATAGTCGGCAATAATAGAGTCGTTGGTAATAAGATCCAGAGTGGATGTAGACCTGCAAGAGTGTGTGTGTGTGTGTGTGTGTGTGTGTGTGTGTGTGTGTGTGTGTGTGTGTGTGTGCGCATGTAAGATACATGGCTATCTTTTTGGAAATGTATTTGAGAGAAAAGAAAGGCAATGAGCACAAATATTTGAATACAAAAGAGTCCAATGTACTGAATGATCATATGATTAGATGAACAAAATATAAAGCCTTTGACAAAAGGACCAAAGTGCCCCAGGACAGGAACATGGCTTAAAAGTCATTATCAAAATATTACAGACAACAAGTTCTTGAATTGATTAAAAGCAAAAACAAGTAGATTACTCCTCAATCAAGGAGATGGGCAAAAGTCCTTCGCATGCCAATTGTTGGGCTTCCCTTTGGTTGTTGGGTAGATCCAGTCTTCAAAAGCACACTCATCATCAGAATCCTCTACAGCATTCACTTCATGACTCTTGAGGTGGAGAAGCAGTTTTCCATTACGAGAACCTCTAATTTCTTCCTGAGCTTTGGAGGTGAAACCTATCCCAAACTTATCTGTCTTGAGTGGGATATCGAGGAGTTGACCCCACCTCTCATGGTTTCCTTCTTCTACCACAGCACGGGCATCCTTAAGAGAAACCATCTTGGGGATGACTTTATCGTCTCTTAGAGTGTCGGAAGAGATTTTGGTAGTGGCCACAACTTCAAAATTCTGGCAATGAGTCTCTATGAATTCGCCATCCATTTCTACGTACTTGAAAGAATTGAGATGGCTTACCATAAATTCTTCTTCACCGCAAACAGTGACAACCTTCCCTTGAACTGGGTATTTTAACTTCTGGTGGAGAGTAGAAGTGACCGCTCTTGCCCCATGGATCCATGGGCGCCCAAGCAAGCAAGAATACGTAGGCCGTATATCCATTATATAGAATGTGGAGTTGAAAATCTGCGAACCAACCTTGATTGGGAGATCCATCTCTCCATGAACCATCCTTTTTGACCCATCAAATGCCCTCACAATAATATCACTTGGCTTTAAAACCAAACCTTCACAGTCTAACCGATCTAAAGCGCCTTTAGGTAACACATTCAAAGATGAGCCTGTGTCAACCAAAACATGTGCCAGAGTGTTCCCCTTACATTCAACAGAAACATGCAAGGATTTATTGTGATTCTTTCCCATGGGAGTTAAATCTGCGTCAGAGAATCCCAGACCATTGTCGGCTGTCAGACTTGCTACGCAGTTCTCAAATTGGTCAGTTGTGGTTTCCTGAGGCACATGAGCCTTTTTCAAGAACTTAATCAGAGCTTGTGCATGGGCGTCGGAACATAGCAATAAGGACAACATTGATATTTTAGAAGGGGTTTTCCCTAACTTCTCTACTATCTTAAAGTCGCTTTTCTTGATGATTTTCATAATCTCCTCCATCTCTTGAGTGGATGGTTCTTCCATAACAGTATTTTTAGCGGGTTCCTCTTCCCTGGAAGGCTCACTTTCTTTCTCTTTTCCTTTAGTACTGGCACCAGCATTGTCGTTGGTTATGCGGATTGGAACCGTGGTAGTGGTTGGTGGTGAGATATCAGGGGAAAAGACTCTTCTTGTTCTTGTGACTTTACTAGAACCAGTAATATTAGTAACACCAGCTTCATTATTATCAATCCAAGAATCTTGTTTTACCCCATGGTAATAAACCTCGGCACCATAATTCCATGGTACTGCTTTATCAGAGGTGTATGGAACAGGTCCGGCAGTAGTGATTATGAGAGGAGCAATGATTGGTTCATTCGAAATCCTGATAGGACCTTTGGATGAGATCCTAAGAGGTTTGTTTGAAATTGTTATGATGGCCAAGTCTTCAGCTTTGTTGATTGAATTTATGACGGGATTCTTTTCGAATAGAATTTCGCGGCTATCCATTAGGCGTTGTATACCTTTCTTCAGTTCTTCACACCCACCAGATTGTCCCATACAGCCCACACAGTCTTTTTCACTGCCAGGAAAAGTCCCAGCTTTCAATAGATTGCTCTTGATTACATTCAATAGAGTAGTTAACTCTTTAACAGAGGCAATTAAAGTTGTATCTTCGACGGCATTAATACCTTTGTCGTGCTTCGGCATTGGAGCGGTAATTACATTTGGCGTTGGAGGAGGATCAAATTCAATAGTCTTGTTGTCAATTAAATCCTGGATTTTGTTCTTTAAGGCCCAGCACTGATCAGTCTCATGCCCGGGGCTGTTTGAATGGTAAGCGCATTTTGCATTTGGATTATATCTCGGTGACAAGGTGTCATAGTTGGCGGGAGGATCACGCAATGTCACTAAATTAGCTTTGAGAAAATGTTGAAGGGCTTGAGATAATGACATGCCTAACCTTGTAAATTGTCTTCTTGGAGCTTCAACCCGTTAATGATTGGCAGATGGTCTTTGAGTAGCAGTCGGATTGGAGATTCGGACAGCATTGACAGACGGATGATTATTCATTTTGGTATGGGCCTTTCCCCTATACACAACATTAACTTCTTTCTTCGCGGAAAAAGGTTTCTTCACAGGATTAGGAATGGAAGTAGATGCCACAAATATCTTTCCACTTTTAATGCCACTTTCAACTCTTTCATCGGTTAGGATTAATTCGGTGAAACCAGAAGAAGAGAAGCCAACCAACAGATTAAAGAAAGGACCAGATAATGTGCTCATGAACATTTCGATGTGTTCCCTATCAGTCAAGGGAGGTTGGATCCTTCTAGAAAGGTCTCTCCACTTCTGTGCATATTCCTTAAATCCCTCATTCTTCCCCATGGTCATACCTTGCAATTGAACCCTTGTCGGTGCCAAGTCGGTGTTGTACTGATATTGATGGTAGAAGGCAGTAGCTAGACCCTCCCAAGTATTGATGCGAGAGCCATCCAACTGATAAAACCATTCAAGTTGTGTTCCAGCCAGACTCTCTTGGAAAAAGTGAATCCAGAGTTTTTTATCAGCGGTGTGCGGTAGTATCTTGCGCACATAGGACTTCAAATGGAGCTTTGGACAAGAAACCCCATCGTATTTTGCAAAGGTTGGTATTTTGAACTTGTGGGGAATGACCACCCCAGATATTAAGCCCAAATCATCAAAATTTAAATCGGGAATAGCTTGGATTTCAACTGCTTTCAACCTGTCTTCTAACTGCTTGTATTTGATGTCTGCGGGTGGATATTGTTCATTGAAATAATCATCATCAGATTCTTGGTCATTGATACAGTCGGCCTCAGTACTCTTGACCTCACCAATCTGGTTCTCGTCCTCTTCGGATGAATCTTCCTCTATTGGGATTTGACGGATTGTCTCCTTGAACCTTTTACCCATGTTGAGTATAGCTTTCTTCTTTGGTTTTTTCTTAGTGGCCAACAAGGCCATCATATCCTGCTGCCCCTTGGCCAGGGCGAGTAAGGCTTCCTGAAATTGAGAATTCTGGTCCTGGAGTTCCGTCACAGTTTTCTCTAAATCCATCTTGCTGAAATAAACAACGGAGAGGTAAGGAAACCTGTTATGCGGACACCTGTTATGTCATGATGCATGAATATGCAATATGCAAATGATTTCAAGGATTTAATGAATTTAAATTTGTATAGACAAAAAGTGAACAAACGTTATCTTGCATTCAAAGAGTTCTAATTCGAATAAAAACACGCCTCTTGGGCTTACAACAACAGAAATATAAAGTAAACTCCTAAGACAGAAAAGTTGTGCGCATCTTCTTTGGCGCAATGTAGGTTTTTAAACTCCTTTCTTCATGAAGTTCCCTTGTAAGCTCCAATACCTTCTTCTCGCTCTTATAGAACTTAGCTTCAAAGGTGTCTCGCTCTCCTCGTAACTGAATCCAAGCTTTTTGCAAATCTTCAAGGGAAGTAGGCATATCAGGATAGAGGATAGTATGTGGAATGTCTCCCTCGACTATTGGTTCCATGATAACAGGTAAGACGGCTTCATAAGGAATCTTGATACTTTGAGCGCGAGCCCTCACCCATTTAAGATAGGGTTCCAAAGGAATGGAATTCTTATGCCCTAATGTCTTTCTATCAACTTTGTTAACCATACCCCAAGCTCGTATAAATCTTTGACGGTAACCCTGGGTATCGCTTTCGTAGTCGAATGCAATTCCTTGGATGAGTACCTCATGAGGGCCATCTCTTCTAGCGTATCCAAATTGTCGCAAAGCTAAACAAGGGTTGTAAGTAATGCCTCCCATAATGCCAAGCAGAGGGACATTAGGAAATTCTCCACAGCGGTCAATGATGGTAATGTCTTCCAAAGAGAGATAATACCAACGGATATCAGCATGTGAAAGTGACATCAATCTTCTAGACCATCTCATACCTTATTCATTCTTCACCATGGATCTAGGTAGGTGCAAAATAAACCACCTAGCCAACAGAGGAGTGCAACACATCAAAGTCCCCATTTTCTTCAAAGTGCGAGAGTGAAGAGAATGCAAGATGTCTCCAAGCAATGTAGGCACTGGATTACGAGACATGAAAACTTTGATCGCATTCACATCTATAAATTGGTCAGGATTGGGAAATAGTACCAATCCAAAGATGAGAAGAGCCAAAATTTCCTCAAAGGCCTATAGATCCAAAGTATTCCAGCTCTCTTGGGCCTTTTCCAACAAAAACTTTGCTAGGAACCCTTTGACACCACTCCTTGTTACCCAATTTGCTTCTATGTCAGATAGTTGCAAATGTAAAACTCGAGCAATTTCCTTGGGTTTAGGGTCTCTTTCAATACCGTTGAAGGGTCACTGATTAAGAATGGGGATCCCCATGAGTTGAGAAAATTCTTCCAAAGTGGGCACAAGTTGGTAATCAGGAAAAGTGAAACAATGATGCAAAGGGTCGAAGAATTGGACAAGCACCTTTACCATATCTTCTTCAATATTTGAGGTAACCAGACTAAGGAGTCGACCATGTCTTTTAGTGAACGGAGAATCTTCAGGGACCCTTGATACTAAATCTGTGAGTTGTGGAGGTATCCTCACAAGACTGACTTGGATAGTGCTCCTATGAGCGGAGGCCATGTCCTACAAAATAGAACAAAGATAAATCCAAAACTCCTTGAAATGGTTAGTGATGTTTATGGTATGATGTTTATGATGCTTATGATGTTATGTACAAGTGTATATACAAAGAAAACAAGTCCTCAATTTAGGCTTGCGTGGGGTTTCAGGTAAGTACCCTCTTGAAGTTTAGTTGGCTCAACCTGTCCTAGTCAATAGTAACTGGGTTCTAAGGGATCTCAATATCACGGATTTTCCCCCAAGTTTCGTTCAATAAGCGATTGACTCGCAACCAAACAAAACTCAAGAGTCAAACCTCAATGAGTGTAGCATCGAGTATCAACCAACTTCGGACTGCACCAAAGTCGGTTATCTCGCTACTTTCTAATGGCCAAGTTGGTCAAGTAAGGTTCTAAAGTCAGTTGATGCTTTACGACACCATGTGGCGTCCCCGTACTCTCCTTGGCTAACTCAAGGGTTACCGGTACCAACCAAAGTTCCCCATCAACATAGCTACTGCTTCAACCGTGTCGGTATACCCCACACAGTTCCCTCACAGTTTATTGCTACTTACCTAAAAGGTATCCCCAAATCCGGTTGTAGGATTTAAAACAAACCCAAACAAGGAACCAAAATATAAAGCAAGAAAATCAAACAATATAAGCAAGTAAATGTGATCTAACCCTAAGTTAACCCCACTTTTAGATTTTTTATCCCCAGCAGAGTCACCAGTTCTGTGATACGGTGGGAGAACTAACTTGAGGTTTTACATTTGTGTTCGCAAATGTTGCGGTTTAGCAAGAGTCGCCACCTACTTTTCTTTTATCTAATAAGGAAAGGTGAAAAAGCACAGGAAAGACCTTTCGAGATGTTTTCTTGAGTTCGGGGGGTAGATTATGAAAAGGGAAGGTATTAGCACCCTTTCCATCCATGGTTTTCCATGGGCTCTTAGTTACTTGTTAGATCACTTGCTTTTGTTTGAAAATTGTGCTTTTGTGTGGTTTTGAAAGTATTTTGAAAATGTGTCATCGCTTAGGCAAACTTTGCAATGATTCTCGTTCGTAAGAATGTATGTAAAGTGTTGAGCTTTTAAAAATATTTCAAGGTTTGGAAAATGTTTAGAAAGTGTATGTGATTGTTTTTTGAAAATAGCAAGGATGCTTGTTTTGAAATTGAGCAAGTAACTAAAAGTAATCTACCTACTCAAAAGGTTTTAGATGTGCTTTTCCTCCTCCTTTAGATGTTGCTACCTTAACATTGATTTTATAAGAAGCCCCATCGTTGGATGTAAAGGGACGAGCGTTGGGTCATCGTATGACCATGATAGCAATGTTGTGAGATGACTTAGCACTTTTCTGTAGGGACTAAGATCATTTTGAAAGGCAACTTTGATAGCATCATCAAGGGACTATGATCTTTTCGATTCGTTTGTGCTAAGACATTCCACATGCATAACATGGCCATTTTTGTAAGGCAACGAGTGGAATTACCCTAAGGGTATAAGTGTGAGAGTGTATTTGATTGCATGCATAATTTGTATTTGATTAGGGTGATCTATTTATCAATTTTCATATCTTGTCATATACCCTAATTACTAGCATATATTGAAAGCAATAATAGTGCAGAAATGTAAAATCCTATGCTATTACAATATTAAAGGGGATGGGGGTACATATTTATGAATGGGGGGTGCAAGTTAAAATTCTAGGTATTATTACAACCATATTGAAATAGATAAGAATGTATGGGAAATGTAAAATGTTTGTCTGTTTAAAAGAGAAAATAACTTTTTGTTTAAGAAACTATTTTTTGTCTTTTTATATTAAAAGAAAATATATCATGCAAATGTAAAATATTTTTGGTTTTTTTTATTAAAAATAAAATATAATATGATGGCAAAATAAAATAAATACGCAAGGAAAACATCATCAGCGCAAGGTACTGAAAATATAAGAGGTCAGAAGTTATGACTCTGACTTGGTTGCATAAACAGAAACAGGTTAGCAAAAATATGGAAGTTCAGAAGTTCTGGATCTTCTGAGAACTCAGAAGTTTTCAGAAGTTCTGACGCAATGGTCAGAACTTTTTCTCTCTTTGTGCCAGTCAGAACATATGCAGCTTAGTCATTTACAGGACAGAAGTTGCATGTATAACAGTTATGACAAATTTCATGAAATATCAGAAGCATGAATCAAAAGCAACAAGTATTTGCTAGTTCTAATTCTGAGTCCTATTTTCTTTATGAAGCTCTGAACTGGGATTTCCTCTACTTAGGCAAGCAGATGCATGAATTTCAGAATATGTACACCCTCAGAATCAGAATATCTACATTGTGCTAAATATGCAAGATCTGACAATACTTAATCAGTTAGGATGAGGGTCAGCAGAAAACTTACCTTGCAGCTGGAAAGGATTCTGTGAACTGGATATTGGTCTTGAATTCTAGTGATGTTCTGAGCAACTTCTTCACGTACTCAGCAGGAGGGAAATTTGCAATTTCTGAAGCAGCTAAGGGGTGATATTATGACTCCTTTGTGGTGAAAGTGAATGAAGAGTGTATGGAAATAGGAACACAGAAGTTAGGGTAGCTTCTAATGTATGAATCAGCAGCTATGTGGATGGCTTTAGTCAAGGAGACTTGAGGAAAACAATGGAGTTTGAATGTAAGGAATTAATGTTAAGATTTTGGTATTTTGTGTTTATAGTTTCCTGGGTTCTTGGAATTTTTGCAGTGGTTCAAAGCCTTCTTTCTCAATTCTCTCTTCTCTTTCACAATTTTTTCTGGGCAAGGGGAGCGGGTAGGAGAGCTTTTAGTGTGCAAATGGTGTTCTATTTATAGGAAAAGTTTTGCAGTTGGGGCGGTCAAGTGGCACCAACATTATGCTAGATGCTGACTTACCCTTAAAGTAAGCTTAACAAGTGGGGGTTCAATGCATTCAAATTGGATGGTTAACAGTGCCTCAGCTGGATTTGGCAGCGTGAATTAATGAAAAGTAGAGACAGCGTGTGGGTCTAGCATACTTTTGCACAGAAATTTGTCTTCCCAAGACAGTAGGGGTACACGTGGGGAAAATCCCTTGAATACAAACTCAGAGGCAGTTGTGAGCATTAAATGAGTTCCCATGTGAAACTCTGGATCCTTGCTTGACTCTGGATTGGAAGTTCTGCTTCAACGTAGCATCTCATCTTCTGATCCTTTTATCTTCTGACTTCAGCATGTTCTCAGGGATCCTTCAGAACTTCCAGTATACTTACAGCACGCTTTGTTACCTTCTTTGTTTTAACCTTTGCAAACTTTGACTGAACCTTTGTGAACACTAGCCCAGAAGTTCTGACCAAACTTTGTCTAGAGATTATATAGAATTTGCTGAGTGTGAACACTGACCCAGAAGTTCTGAAATTGTCATGCTTCTTAAACACTTAGAAAAATTTCTCTGTTTTTAGAATTTGATTCTTTCCAAGTAAAATTTGACTTTTGTAACTCTTGATGAAGTAAACTTCGTATTCCAACATATCTTGATGACATATAATTTTTTATTTGATTTTGATCCAAAAGTCAAAATCAGACTTCTTCAGTGTGTAAATGACCATTTTGCCCTTGTGAATGGTTTGCTTGGAAAAATTGTTAATTCAAGGCCTGGAATTGGATGAGAGAAAACTTGAGGATCCAGGGTGATTCCTTGAGAAATGAGAGGGAAAATTGTGGGGTGCAACAACTTTCAAATGCCCTTCGGCAGTCATCTGTCCACACACATCCTTGATCTTTCTTTAACAACTTAAAGATCGGTTCATATGTTGCAGTCATGTGGGAACTGAATCTGGAAATATAATTCAAACGCCCGAGGAACCCTCTAACTTGTTTTTAGTTCTTGGAGCTGGAATCTCTTGAATTGCTTTGACTTTATCGGGGTCAGCTTTAATTCCTTTATGGCTAACAATGAAACCCAACAATTTCCCAGATCAGACACTGAAGGTACACTTATTTGGATTCAAGCGGAAACGATACTTTCTCAAACGCTAAAACAATTTCAATAAATATTTTACATGTCCTTCTTCATTATGGAATTTAGCAATCATATCATCAACATATATTTTGATTTCCTTGTGCATCAGATCATGAAATAGGGTTGTCATAGCCCTCTGGTATGTTGCACCAGGGTTCTTCAACCCAAAGGGCATCACTCTGTAACAGAATGTTCCCCGGGGTGTAATAAATGTTTTTTTTCCATGTCCTCAAGAGCCATCCTTATTTGATTATACCCGGAAAATCAGTCCATGAACGAGAATACCTTGAATTTTGTTGTGTTATCCACTAACATATCAATGTGTGGCAATGGAAAATCATCTTTTGGACTAGCTTTATTTAGATCTCTGTAATCTACGCACATGCGGACTTTTCCGTCTTTTTTCGGTACTGGGACAATATTGGAAATCCATTGAGGATACACTTACGTCACAAGAAAACCGGCATCAATCTGCTTTAGAACCTCCTCTTTGATCTTCCTTGCCATATCTGGGTGAGTTCTTCTCAACTTCTGTTTGATTGGTGGACACTCTGGCTTCAACTGTAAACAGTTCTCTACAATATATGTATCTAGACCAGGCATGTCTTGGTAAGACCAAGCAAAAATATCCACATATTCTTTCAACAGCTCAATCAACCTGCTCTTCACATCAGGATGCAACAATGCTCCAATCTTGACTTCTTTTGGATCTTCTTCTGAACCCAAATTGATTACTTCCAATGGCTCTTTATATGGTTGAATGGCATTTTCCTCGTGCTCAAGCAACCGTGAGACCTCTTCTGGAATCTCATCATAGTCTTCTTCTTCGGCCCCATACACAGGACATTCAAAGTTGGGAGAGGGTGCAGGGTCATTGTATTCAACGGGTTTTTTAATTAATCTGCACATATGATTTATGATTGCATTTAGAAACTGACACATGTAACAAGTGATCATGCAGATTAAATTTCAGTTATTATTTATTTTGAAGGGTTTTTTCCTGATTACCATTTTCCAAGAAAAAATAAGAAAACAAAGACACAATTTGGGAAACAAAGACAACTTTTATTATTGATTTTAAAAGTCACAGCAAATAGATAAGCCCTATAACATTAATACTTCCACCTTGGGCAAACTGAAAGCTTTTCAATAAGATTTAACAAATTAAATTACTTTGAAACATGTATGCAAGAGGGAACATCAATGGTGATCCAGTTCTGAACCCTAACTTCGTGCGTCACATAATTCAGCATTTCCTGCTCTGCTTCATCTTCCACAATGGCATTAATTCTGGAAACAGTTGGATTAAGATAACCCCCACTACGGAAGATGTCTTGGTACTTGCTCGCAGCAGACTTTGGCTTCATGCTCTTACCTTTATCATTCTTCAAAGAGAACCCCAAGCCGACTCTGTTCTTGTTCACATGTGGATCCATAATCTGTCCCCATAGCTCGCTATGACCCTTACGCACAACCTGTTGCGCATCCTTAAGTGAAACCATGGAATTCTCATTTCCTCTTATGTTGTCAATGGATAAAGCTTAGAACTGGGTTCCAACAGCAGCTTCATCCGCCTCTACAATGCTAAACGAGGACAAATGAGATATCAATAATACATGTTCCCCATTTATGATTACCACTTTCCCTTCACGTACAAACTTCAGTTTCTGGTGTAAAGTTGAAGTGACATCCCCTGCCTCATGTATCCACGGCCTTCCTAGCAAACAGCTATAAGCGGGTACAATATCCATGTCCTGGAAAGTAATCTGAAACAAATATGGTCCTATATGAATATGCAAGTCCACCTCACCAATAACATATTTCCTTGATCCATCAAACGTTTTCACAATGATGTCACTCAGGCGCATGGGCGTTCCCTGATATTTCAACTTCAAAAGAGTGCTCCTTAGTATAACGTTTAAAGAGGATCCATTATCAATCAGCACATTGGATAATGAATCATTCTTGCAGTTCATAGAGATGTGGAGGGTCAGGTTGTGATTCCTTCCTTCATCTGGTAATTCATCATCGCAGAAACTCAAGTTATTACATGATGTAATTTTCCCTACTATGCTGCTAAACTGGTCTACAGGCATATCACTCTCCATAAAAGCTTGGTCCAATACCCTCATCAAGGACTCTCTATGAGCAGATGAGTTCATCAATAAAGCCAAAAGAGATATTTTTGAAGGAGTCTGTAGTAGCTGATCTACAATTCTGTAGTCGCTCGTCTTGATTATCTTCAAAATATAATCCACTTCTTTCTCTGACGTAGCTCCAATAGTCTCACCCGTAGCCTTCTTGGGTTCCATGTTCTCAGCAATTTTCTTTCCAACACTAAAATCTCCTCGAACAACTGGTGCAAATACACGACCATTGCGGGTCACTCTGTTATTCTCAGCAATATTCCCAACATCAGGCATTGGCTGGATGGGAACTTCCACACCATCCTCTAATATTGTAGCGTTATACTTGTAGGATACAGCCTTATCCGTCTTGTAGGGAACAGGACCCGGCAAACTAATCACCAATGGTGTAACAGCTGGCTTGCTATAATACTTGACTTCAAAATGGGAAGGTGCACCAAAAAAAGGTACAATGACGTTTACCCCTTCTTCAACATAATCAGTCATCTCTGGAAAACAAATCCTCATCTGAGGAGAAATACTCATCTACAGAGGCATACTCTTCATCCGACTTTTCTTCAGCCAAACAAACCTCAATCATATCAATTTCATGGTAATCATCTCTTTGACCTGTAACCTCGATGGTTCCATTATCTAACAATAACTGAACACCCTTCTTCACGATTGAACATCCTCGGGAATCTCGACAAAAACTCGGCAAGATCCATACTGGTGTTCTTCCTGACCAGCCAAGTGGAAGAAAGTAGCATGCAATTGCATAAGGACCTCATTTATATATTCTACATCAAAAAAATTGAATTCTCCGGGACATCCAAAAACCATATTCACTTCCTCTTCATACTCTGCCCTAGGCCTAATTATGTGGATGAGGCCCTCATCCATCATTTCCTGCAAATCAGCCTTTATCTTATCACAACCCTGTATGTTTATATTGCAAATAGCACAACCGAAATGGTCATGCGTATAGTAGCTAAATTCACAAAGGTCTGCATGCATTTTCACCGAATCTCCTCTAACCAGATTAATATCAAAAATCTGGAAATCGCCTGGACAACCGGCCACCATATTCACAGCATTTACTCCCCCATGCTTGGGTAGAGGATTGTCTTTCACATTAGATCCCACATTCTTGAAAGATAGAATACCATCCTTCACCAATTTCTGCACCTCAGTCTTTAAAGGATAACAATTCTCAACATTATGCCCTGATGCTCCCTGATGAAAAGCACATGTTTGGTCTGCTTTGTAGTACCAAGGCAATGGTGATGGTATAACGGGAGGTGGTCGGGTCTGAACTTACTTCTTTTAAATCAATGCCGGTAGTAACTCTGTATAGCTCATAGGATTAGGGTCATAACTCTCCCTTCTCTAATTATACCCTTGATTCCCCTGCTAGGACGGTCTCTGATAAGAAACGGTAGTTGGAGCTGCACCCACAACTGGAGTAACTGAGGTGACTTGCTGATGACGCTGATAATTCCTTCTAGGAGTATTAATCCTCCTCTCTTGCATAACAGCATTTGCATCCCCTTCCTTCTTCTTGGTAAATCCATAAGATGGCTTCTTCACACCTCCAGAGCTTTCACTTCTCGTTAAATGGACCTCTCTTACAGCCTCTTCTAAGCGGATACCCATTCCTACCATTTCAGTAAAGTCACTTGGCGCACTTGCTACCATCCTCTCATAGTAGAAAGCACCCAGAGTCTTCAAGAAAATCTTAGTCATCTCCTTCTCTTCCATGGGAGGAATCACTTAGGCGGCTACCTCACACCATCTCTGTGCATATTCTTTGAATGATTCCCTGTCTTTTTGAACCATGGCCCTGAGCTGACCACGCTAGGCGCCATGTCTACATTGTACTTGTATTGTCTGATAAATTCTTCTCCCAAGTCATTGAAAGTATGGATGTTAACATTGTCCAAACTCATATACCACTTCAGCGTAGCACCAGTCAAACTATCCTGAAAAAAGTGAATCAGCAGATGCTGATCATCAGTATGGGTAGACATTCTCCTTACATACATCACCAGATGAGCACGATGGCAAGTGTTGCCCTTGTACTTCTCAAACTCTGGGACCTTAAACTTAGCAGGTATCTTAACATTCAGGACCAACCATAACTCATTCACATTCTGCCCAAATAGCTCTTTTCCCCTGAGGGCCTTCATCTCTCTTTGCATCTTGTCAAATTGCTCTTGAAAATCATCCATTCTATCATAAAGACCCAAGTCTTCACTCGGTGGCAGGAAAGGACGACACACATCATCATTAACAAATGGAATCATATTCACCGAAGGAGGTGCAGCAGGAGCAGTATGCACCACAAGAGGTGCCGGAGTAACAATAGTCTGAACAATTGGAGTATCTTGAGGACCAAGATTGAAACCTTCAGGCGCAAAATTCTCAGGCATTCCCCATGTATAACCTTGAGTCATGTGATTCTGAATAACAACTGGAGTAGCAGATACAGGAACAGTCGGAGAATCAGTAATTGCCTTTGTTGGTTGAGGTTGAACACTCGGTGGCTGATTCTAAGCAGCCACCAGAGATTCCATCAGAGCAGTCAGATTAGCCATGTCGGCCTTCAAAGCAGAAACTTCCTCGCACAGCTCGTGATTCTCCTGTTCTAAGTTATCCATCTTCTCTCTGAAATTAGCCTGAGTGTTGTAGTGATGAGTCAGCTTGCTGAATCAGAGTAAAGAAGCTTGGCAAGACACCTGGATATGCATACCAAATGCAAGAAATATGTGCAATATGATGCATGATATGCAATGCACATGATTTTATTTTATTATTTAATATTTCAATGGATTTGAAATTTAGGGACATATTGCACATATCAAAGTAATAAGGCATTTGAAATACTGAAAAATTTTATTATAACAACTCCAAAATGGATTACAAATTTCAATGATCCCAAGTAAAAGATGAAACTAAAATCTAAAACCCTGAAAAGTAAAACTGATTGAGATCACTCTATACGCTGGCGCTTCCCCGTGAGCCTGGAAATCTGAGCCTTCAACCTCTGATTTTCTTCCGCATACCTGGTGGAAACCTCCTTCCAATCACCTGAATCGGGAAGCGAGAAACTAGTATCTGATTGAGGCTTTGGAGAAAATAAATCCCCTTTCCTCTCCATGGTCTCTACAGCCCGACTCTCAAGAATCTCAATCAAATCGTCTTTCTCCTTCAAATCTTCTCTATAAGAAATATCTAAAGTTTGGCACTTGTTCTTCCAAGCATCCTTTTCCTGTTGCATTCGGACTAAAGAAAGTTGTATCTCTTCTAGATCATCCAATGAGGGAGGAGTGGTCTTCACAAACAAATCAGTCATAGGTGTTTCCCGGGAATACGGCATCTTCAACTGAATAGCTCTCGTTCGGACCCACTGAAGATATGGCTCCAAAGAAACAGCACCCCTAGGTCCCAAATCCTTTATACCCTTCTTATGAATGTGTCTCCAGGCCTTCGCAATCTGCTCCCTAGCTTCCCTATGGTCTTCTCCCTCCTTTAGAAAGAAACTACTCAAATGAATATTGTTTGGTTTATCCCTCATCGGATAACCAAGCTGTCGTCGTGCAAGAACAGGGTTATAGTTAATTCCTCCCTTTGTACCAAGAAGAGGTGCATTGGGGAAACTACTACAACTATGAATAATCTCTATATCTTGGTAATCTCGATGATACCAATCAATATCCGAGTGAGTAAGTTCCATGATCTTAGGAGCCCAACGGGGTTCTTTCCTGACATCCCAAAAAGCATCATCTTAAGGCATATGAGAGATAAACCATCGATACAACAGGGGCGTGAAACATATAATCATACCCTCGTGATAAGAATCCAGCGGATGAATAGAGTAATAAGCATCACCCAACAATGTAGGAACTGGGTTTCCAATCATGAAGATCCTGATAGCATTAATGTCAACAAACTTGTCCATATCATGAAATAAGAACAACCCGTAAGCAAGTAGAGCAAAGATGGCCTCAAAAGCGACTGTACTCTTCATCCTGGAAAAGTAACAAGCTTTCTCTAATAAGAACTAAGCTGGTAATCCTCTAATCCCTCCTTTGGTAGTCATATGGGCTTCCACCTCATACTTCCCCAGATGAATCAAAGCAGCAATCTCATGTGGTTTTGGCTCACCCTCCAAACCAGTAAAAGGAACAAGATCGGTAACAGGTAAATCCAATAGATAAGAATACTCCTCCAGTGTAGGCATCAACTGATAATCGGTAAAAGTAAATAAATGATACATCGGATCATAGAACTGGACCAAGGTCGAGAGAATACCCTCCTTCAACTTCAACTTCATGAGAGGAATGATGGATCCGTACTTCTTCCGAAAATCTGCAGAACACTCAATCTCGGGAATTAGACTGATCAACTCATCTATCTTGGGATCCTTGAAATTTTACTTCTCGGGCTTTCTTTTTCCATAATCCATGATTACCTGAGATATTCGCAAATGGTCAACTTTTAAATCCCTTGAAATAAGATCTCTTTAAAAGATGCTTATGAGTGCATGGATGTATGATGCAACAATTACACACAAGATCACACATATAGGGTTCATAGGTTCAACGTCATGAGCATGAGGTTGAAGGTACTACCCATAAGGTATTGGTCTAAATGTTATCACTTGCCGAACAAGGTTCTAGAGGTTCCCAGAGTCTACATCCTTCCTTCGGATATTACCAACTTCCTGATTAACTCGGTAATTAGTAATATTCTCAAGAAAAACTCGTCCGAGCATAGTATCGCGTGACAACTATTTCCGGATTACTCCGTTATAGCTTCCGCACTAAACCTAAAAGGCCAAGATGGGTTAGGTATTCTACGGTCCTTAGCTTCAGCAGGCTCCAAGGTCGAGAGCAGTACATCTTCTCGATTACTCGGTAAACGACACTATAGTCAAAGGGGCCTCCACTGAGTGGGGGATCTCATGCCTCCTTTTTTGGGATTACTTCCTCAAAGTTAACATGACTATACCGCCCGTCCTATCTTAAAGTTTGCCCAAGTCCGGGTATAGGACTTATAAGTAATCACCAAGCACCCTGAAAACCAGGAAAATCCATATAAACATATATACAACAGTAAACAACAATAGCACATATACAGATATAAACAAAGATAGGCTCAACCCACTTAGGGATGGACCAGCAAAAGGTCAATCTTTCCCCAGTGAAGTCTCCATTTTTCTGTAGCGGTAGAAATGTTTAAGACTAAGCCATTGGATTGACTTGACTTATACAGATCAAAATAAAAATTGCCGTTGCGGTTTATTGTTTCCAAAGAAATGGGAAAAGAGTGAATAACCCAAAAGAGGGGGGAAAGATTTAAGGTAAGGGGGTTGGTTATGCAAAGGGAAGGTATTAGCACCCTAAACATCTATGGTACTCTGCAGGAACCTCTTTGTAAAAATCTGTATATTTTGGCTATAAAAATGTTGTATGTAAAAATAGATGGTGGAGGTGGGAAAAGAAATATGTTTCTTATGATTTTTGCACCCGCCGCGGTTGCGAACCTTTAGTGCCTACATACCACCTTTCGTGCAATAGGGGATCAGGGTACACGTAGTTCCTCTTTTAAAAAATTTAAAACACAAGTGTGTTGGTTAATTTTATGAGATAAGACGTCACTGTCATTGTCCGTGTGGAAAACATACCTACTACCCACAGTCATGAGAAAAGAGAATTTGCATCATCTAAAAGTGAAGGATATGACTTGGATTTTAAAATCAACAATGCCTCACTCGACACCCAAGTGGAAAATATCTCTTTTCACTGCACATTGTTGAAGTATAGTTGATTGCATCACTACAAGGATCGACAAGAGTCTAATATTTTGAGAAAAGTTTTAAGATAAAAGCCAAAGTGGCAAAAATGATTTGAAATGAGATTGATTTACTTTTAGTCTTCTCACAAAAAGGTCAAGGTACTATTAGATTGATTAGGGTTTATTTATGAAAATGTTTTGAAAATGCATAACCTAAGTCCAAGTTTATTATGAAAGTAGTTCAAATCAAAAAAACAAGAAGATTTTTCAAAAGGAGGAAGAAAAATTCTAAAATTAAAGAAAATGGGAGGAGAAGAAGAGACTATCCTAAAGCATAAGGTAAAAGCTAGGGATAAGAACCATTTAACCAACAAGAAGCCAATACTTGACGTTATGAGCCAAGATAGAATTCTCATTCTTTGGATTGAAGCCAAGCAAGCAAAGATATCATACCTCTTGTAAGAACCAAACTTCAAGTGTATTAAGTCTTCACAAAAATTGGGCAGAGTAACGGCTATATACGGGTGAATTCTAGATTACAAAAAAAGAGTGTAATCATAATAACCTGCACACAAAACAAACAAACAACCCAATGTCTTGAGGTAAACCTCAAGAGCTCCAGACAAAATATCAATTAAGGTCACAAGGTCTCCAACATAGGCAAAGGTTTCTAATCCTAAGTCCAAGAAGTCCAATGCTCCATAATGCCAAGGATAGTAACCAAATAGTCCAAGCTTCATTAAGGATTTTATGGTCCATATTGATTATTAAGTATCTTAAGAAAAGAAAAGAAAATAAAAGCTCAAGTGAGCAAAATAAAAATGACAAGAAAGTAAATGCTCAAATGAGCAAAGATGAAAATGGCATGAAGTGTAAATGCTAAAAGTAAATAGTGCATAAAAATAAAAGAGCACATAATAAAAATACAATATAAAGTCAATTATTAATGATTAGTGGTTTGTTAAATGATCATCTTGAAACTTGAATTTGGCACTTATTAGAGGATTGGTAGAACCAAAGCCTCCACACAATAAGTTACATTTGCTTTTTGTCAAGTATATCATCCATTTGGAATCCTCATAAGTACCATTTAATGATCAACAATGTTTAAGTGATCCGCGTTGACCAAAGGTGTTGTAGATCCAATAGAGCATTGGTAGAACCAAAGCCTCCACACAATGGATCTCAAGGTTATTGGATCAAAGAGATCAAGTTAACATACTTGGGCTTGCAAACATAAGTTTGGACCACAAACGATCATTTATTTGAATCGGGACAAAATTTAGCGCTATGTTAAGCAATAGTAAGTGGACTTCTATAGAAGTCGCGCCTATTTTGAGGCCGGTCTATAGCAATCTATGCACCATTTGTTTTGAGACATGATATAGAGATCATGCTCCAATAACACTTAGTGCAATAAGAAGGGGATGAGATGAAGTGGGGTGGGAGAGAAAATATAAACCACTTTTGAATTAAATTTAATCAAACTATTATTAAAATCATTCATCCATTTTTTTGGAGTTAAACTCAACACCATGGATCCAATGATGTTAATAAAGCTCATGATCAAAATTTAACCTAAGATCAACCAGAAAATAATCACAAAATAATATTGCAATTAATATATACATTAGAAAAGGTTTAAAAAATGTTTAAAAATAGAAATAAAAAGGAAAAAATATCAACTATATTCCAATTAATCAAGAAAGAAAAGGTAAGACCATAGAAAAATCAGAAAAGGGCTTAAATGATTTTATAAATTTTTTGGTAATTTTTAAAGTCATAAACTATTTTTAAAATTAAAAGAAAGCGGTAAAATAAACCAAAAATGATTTAAAAAAATAGCAAAGTCAGAAACAAAAATAAAATAAGGTCACCAATATTTGTCACAATATCATTGGATCATTCCATAATTTCTTTAGAATTTAAAAATGCATAAAAGTATTTTTAAACATTTAAATCAATTCAAATAAAGTGAAAATTTATAAAAAATACCAAAACACAAAATTAAATTGTGAAAAAATAAAAATCAAAAATAGAATAATCAAAAATATTTTCCATAATTCTTTCAGATTTTTTTGACTTAAAATGAATTTTTTTTGATTTTTTGAAGTTTAAAACAATTAAATATAAAAAATCAGAAAATAAAATAAAAGTAAAAAATATGTGGATCATGGGATGAGAGTCAAAATTCATTAGTAAAGAAATCCAAAGGGATTTGGCACGCTATGGATATCATGGTCATTAGTGAATAAAGCACTGAATCAATTATTAAATCAGAATTCAAAAATAACAAGTGGCGCGCCAACATTGGTTGGAAGATGACACGTTGGTCATCTTCAACCTCCAGCCAACATGAATTGCAGGTCTCTCAAACTGTAAAATCAGAAGCTCAGACCTATGCCATTCGCTCCGTCTCTTCAAGACGAAGACAACCACACTTTCGCGACAAATTTATATAAACCGTAGCTCAAGCAATTTGGAAGGAAAGTTTTGAAAAGGGATTTGAAATTTCATGGTCAAAACATGTTTCCAGTTGAAAGCAAGTGTTGCAACTAGAACCAGGGCAATGGGACCATCACAATGATATAAAAGTTTTGAAGAATTGATGAAGGAATCTACCTATTGAAGTTGAGTTGCAGAGCTCTGAAACTGGACTTTTATGGAGCAATATAGGGCACGATTCTTGAATGTAATTATATGGTTAGCTTCAGGGTAGATCAAGGAAGGTGAATTGATGGAGAAATTGGATTGAAAAAGGCTTGGGAATAAATTTTGAAGTTGTTGAATTCTGAGTTATGAAACAAGTTTGGCAGGGTGTTTCTGGCTATCCAAGCTTGAGGAAATGAATGGGGAATGGCCCTCTATTTATAGGGAATCAAGTGGAATGTCCAAGCGTGTGAAATGATGAAGTTTGGAGGGAAATCGTGTGAAGTTGCAAACAACAAAAGTGTGACTTCCAATTTGATCAAACCTCATCCAAAACGTGCGTTTTGTTATGCTAATCACTTCTAGAACTTCATTAAACATGTTTAGAGGCATAAACATGCAGAAACAAAGTGTTTAGAAGCCAAATCAAGGATTTCAAACTTCTGACTTGGTGAAAAATTCAGTTTCAAAGTGCCAACTTCTGACCAATGGCATTCTCAGCTCAAGGGGTCTTAGGGCATGATTCTTGATTCAGAAAGATGAGGTCACAAGCTTTGCAATGGAAAAATAATGGAATCAAATGGATGCTTGAGCTGAAAGTTGTGTTGAGTCAAAGTTGGAGAGAAATGTTGACTTTCCATACTTAGAAATATTCCCAATTTTTTCTTCAAAAGTGACCTATAATGTTTTGCATCCAAACATAGCCTTCCACTTGGAATTTTCTCTTGACCAAAAAATATGGCGTGAAGTAGATCTCTTGAATGACATTTTGGGACTTGAACCATCCAAAATATCCAAAAATTGAGAGAGAGATATGAATTGTTGAAGTTGGCAAAAATCATGAAATGACCTATAATCTTTTGTATCCTTAGGGCATCTTCCATCCATTTTATCACTTTGCACATAAAATAAGGCATAAATTTCACATCTTCAAGATCATTATGGAAAAAGAGTGGGCTCAAGGTGATAAAAATTGACCAATTTATGATCATTTGAAGTCACACATGAGAAATTGGGGGTTCATTTGGAGGACTTGTGATCTTTCTTCATCATCAAGCTTCTTCCACATGAAAACTTCTTGGAACTTTTGAAGTGATTTGTTGATAACCCTTTGAAGAGATTGATGTTTTTGGAATCACTCAAAAATACCAAAAGATGATCAAGATATGCTTCTTTGAAGTTCAAAACTCTAGCTCTTAGATCAAGAAAATGCCTTGAGGTACCTTGACAATTTTGAACAACCTTCTTGTACCAACATTCTTGATTTATAAATAGAAGTTGTTTAGGATGATAATGAGAACACATTTCCATCAAAACCAATTTCATATCTTGAGAATTTAGAGGAATATTCACTTGTGACCAATGGGAACAAAGCCTTGTCCAAGCAAGCCAACTTCTCTAATCAACCCCTTGTATTTTTGAACCAAATTTGATAATCTTGAAATATGGTGAACCAAAATAACCTTGCCATTCCATCTCCTCCAAAACAATTCCAATGGTGAGGTTTGAACTTCTCAAGCTTTAATGACTAGGGCATGTAAATAAACTCATGGACCCATGGAGCAACTCGTTGAATCTTATTGCCTTTACCTACATTATTAGTGAGACAAAACAACATTGCACTTTATTAATTAAAAGGAAAGTCAAAACAAAACATGCATGATCACAAAATAAAAACAAGTTAAGGTGCTTGGTGATTCCTCAAAGATCAGAGTTAAATATAGGGAGGGGAACAAAGAATCCCAATGTGATCTTGTTGTGATGGAATCAACATGGTATGATGAAGGGATCTTAGGGGCAAAAACTGGGGTACAACACTCACATTTAGGAATTGATCTTTAATGTTGGACATTTTCCAAAATAATTAATATTTTACATAGAAAAGTGATGATGAATGCACGCCCATAACATGTTTGATAAAATGCCTTGCCTAGCGCGCGTGACTTGCCTTGAGTTGGGCAAAATGACACTTTTCAGCTCAAAATTCTATTCACCATATCTTTCTCTACACTTAACCATTTGAGATTATTCTTAAATAAAAAATAACTAGAAAACTTCAATCTTCAACTTTCATGTTGCCAACTTTTTGATTTGAGTCCAAATGGTCATTCAAAAATGGACATGAAGAAGTCAGATTTTTGCATTTTTAACCAAAATTTCACTAAGTGTCCCAAAACTTCCAAGCTTAATAACTTTTTTTCCTTTCATTTTTTGGACTTGTGGCCACTCCTTCAATGTTGGAGAATTTTTCATCCTACTTCTAAGAATATAAAGTTTTCACATTTTCAACAAAAATTGAGAAAGTTGTGGCCAATCAAAATTCAGCCCTATGGATACTTAGAAAAATTCCAAAACTTCAAATAACTTCCTTGACAAGTTATCTCCAATTCACACTTACTCTTGATATTTTTGCCACTATTGACCATGAAATGTGAGAATAGGGATATTGCATTGATAGTTGACCAAAATTTCACTTGGTCAACAGTTGATTTCAGCTATCTCCTAACAAAATGACCATTTTACCCCCTTTCATCAATTGAACCCTTTCAAGCCAAAGTTGATGATCAAACCTTCAATTATAGATGCTCATGATCAGGTAGAGAAGTATGAGATCAAGTATTTCCCAAAAATCCAAAGATCTCCTGATTAAAATACAAACCCTAGTTTTGATCCTCTGTGCTAGGAGATGGTGAGATGAAGGCAATTATGCCATTACCTAAAATATGTTATTCCAAGAGACAAAATATACACATCTTGAGGTTAGTTAAAAAAATAAATGTAAAATGATACACAATTCAAGGTACTTAAAGGTTTTTGGTGATTTCCATAGGTAAACCTAAAGACAGGATGCAGTAGAAGAAAACCCCCAAACCCTAGCTTGTGATCTGGTTGTATTATGATGGTATGAGATGATAGAGGTATCTTAGGGGGGAAAATTAGGGTACAACAGCTGCCCTTATTTAAGTGTCTTTTATCCGTAGATGCGAAGGTTAAAAATCTTTGTGTCAACGTGGTCGAAGATACTTAAATATTAAAAAAAACATATTTGTTGGCCCTAAGATGCCATGCAATGCTAATGATTATGAATGCATATGAACAAGTTCAAAAGAACGCAAGACACCACTGGGGATGTAGCAAAAGAAACAAGGATCAAAAGAGAAACCCAAATAGGAAAATAAATCACTGGTGAACAAAATACTTGACTCTATTGAGATAAATCCCAAAGAGGAGATAAAGAATCGACTCAAAGATCGAGGAGAGACAGTAAAGGATAAAAGTGATCGGCAGATAACTGTGAACTACCAACTCAATAGTCAAAGGTAGAGGATCAAAAAGATACTGAATAACAGATGACGGTAAACTACCAGCTCAATAGTTGAAGGTAGAAGATAAAAAAGATATTGACTCACAGATAACGGTAAAAGATCAAAGGATACACCAACTTTCACTGAAGGCGAAATTACCAACGTTCACTGAAGGTAGAAAGAGAAAAGAATAACATCGACGTTCACTTAAGGTGAAACTACCAACATTCACTAAAGGTAGAAAGAGAAAATAATAACACCGACATTCACTGAAGGTGAAACTACCAACGTTTACTGAAGGTAGAGAGAAAAGATTAATACCAACATTCACTAAAGGTAAACTACCAACGTTCACTGAAGGTAGAGAGAAAAGAAAAATCACCAACGTTCACTGAAGGTGAACTACCAATGTTCACTGAAGGTAGAAAGAGAAAATAATAACACCGACATTTACTAAAGGTGAAACTACCAATGTCCACTGAAGGTAGAAAAAGAAAAGAATAACACTGATGTTCACTAAAGGTGAAACTACCAACGTTCACTAAAGTTAGAAAGAGAAAAGAATAACACCAACGTTCACTGAATGTGAAACTACCAACGTTCACTGAAGGTAGAAAGAGAAAATAATAACACCAATGTTCATTGGCCGTGAACTATCAACGTTCACTGAAGTTAGAGAGAAGATGACACCAACGTCCACTAAAGGTGACCTACCAACGTTCACTGAAGGTAGGAAGAGAAGAATATAACACCAACATTCATTGATGGTAAAACTACTGACGTTCACTGAAGGTAGAGAGAGATGTATAACACCAGCGTTCACTGAAGGTGAACTACCAATATTCACTGAAGGTAGAAAAAACGTAACACCAACGTTCACTGAAGGCGGACTACCAACATTCACTGAAGGTTGAGAGAAAACAATATAACACCAACGTTCACTGATGGTGAACTACCAACATTCACTTAAGGTAGAAAAAAGAACGTATTGAAAATAAAAAGTTTCCAAAAATCACGGTGTTTCACCTAGAACGGGTTTCTACTTCTTCTTTAACCAAGGCATTCTGCCTGGAAAATGTAACATATAAGCTGTCTCAAATAAAGAGACTACCACTTGTAAAGATTTCACAATTAAATGTCTCTGCCATATTGAAAGACTTGCCATCCATTGGAGAAATTTGACAATGAACTGTAAACTATCCACTCATAGAGATGATAGCAAAAAAAGTAACGCTGACTTTTATGGGGAAGTACAAGTTACTCAAACAAAAAGACCTGCTACTTGCTGTTATGAGAAGGATTGTAAAAATGACTTCTTGGGTAAATGCCAATATACTCCTTTTGAGGAGGTAAAAGTCTTATCGTGCCAAAATAAATGCACATTCTCAAACCATAACTCGAATCTTGCAGAAATCCAAAGTAATAATATTGCTGAGGATCATAGATTTAAACCAAAAATAAACTTGAGTGAAACAGGAAACCGTAATACATCCTTTGAGAAATAAACTCAAGAGGGAAATCTAATCCACCCAAACAAAGAGTTGTAGAGAAGGCTAAAGCAAAATCTTCCATGAGGGATGATTTAGTGGGAATTTGAAAGAATATACACTTTCTGCTTAAGGTCGACACTCTATTGGAGAGAAGACAACACAACTCTGCAAAACAAGGTAATATGCTAACAAAAAATTAATGAATGTAAACGAGCAATGATTTTCTAAATTCAAATATGCATGATGTATGTATGAATGTATGAGTGTTATCATGTATATGCTGACAAAATAAACATAAAACACTGGGGATAACCAGACAAAACCAACTCAGGTAACGTCAATACTCGGCTAAATGACATCCAAGACAAAGATTCCATAAGAGAGTAAGCACCAACTGAGGAAACAAAATTATATTTCGCGGCTTAACTTCACTGGGAAGGAACATAATCCGGAAATAATCACATCATAGCAATAAATCAGTACAGATACAGGGATATAACATCCTCCTCCAGGCTTCACCAGGGAATATCACACAGACTCCAACAGGGAAAACAAATGTTTTACAGTTTGTACTTCTACTGGGGATTGCAATATTGATTTCAATAAGGTAAATGAAAACCATATCGTCAAAACATCAATTGAGGATCTCGTGTTGACTTCATTGGGGAAATATCATACAGACTTGACTAGGGGAGATAGTGCCTCATCACTGAGATACCAATTGGAGACCTCGTGTTAACTTTATTGGGGAGGACAACACCACATCATCGAGGGGAAATCAAGATACATTCTTTAGTATTGAGATTGAGTATTACATCAACCTCTCTGGGGAGAAAGTATGAAACCTCATGGGGATAACAACTTGGGGAGTTATGAAGTCAAACATTTCAGCAAGAAATCAAACTTATAGGGATTTTAAATCAAACCCGGCACTTGGCGGGTGAAAACCTAAAAAATTGATAACCATCTCATCACTTCTTCAATAAGACATTTCCCTTTCCTGATTGTCGAGCAAACAAACAATATGCTAATGTTATCAAAAGAAGATGTTCCGCAAATGAGTCCAATCTCAGCATGTACGGGGAGACAAGACTTTTACCAAATAAGTGAATCCTTCACTGGGGAATCTTGGATAGAGTCTTCATATCATGCAAACCTGAGGTTCAAATGAAACAAGACTTGGTTGGGAAAATAGGATCATGAACCCAACACCGAGCCATACATCAATTGGTATCATCTTCAATTATCTGAGCAACACAAAAAGATCATACTTATTCCAACAAAAGTGCCCAGGGATAGCCTTCCTGGGGAATCAAGAAGTTAACATTATAGAAATAGGTCAAAATTACGGGGATTTTAAATCAGACTCAACACTTGGTGAGAGAAAACCCAAAAATTTGACGATTGTCTCAAACCTTCTTAGAAAATATACTGCTCTGGTCTAGTTTCCTTGGAAATAAATACCAACAATAATGCCAACACTGCAAAAAGAGCAACATTTTGCAAATAGTTCCATCTCGGCACACAACGGGAGAAGGAGCTTTCATCATATGAGTGAAGACTTCACTAGGGAATCTGGTATAGATGCTTCATACCATGTAAACCCAAAATAAAAAAATGAACCAATACTTGACTGGGGTCAAGGGGATCACAAACCCAATACTGCACCTTATGCCAATTGGTATCATCTTCAATTACTTGAGAAACATACAAAAATCATGTGCATACTAGCAAAAACGACCTGAGAGAAACTTCCTGGGGAAAACAAAACTTCCCAAAATTACTGGAGTTCATCCATTCTTGGAATCACCACTTTTGTTTACCTCTTGAGTCATAAAATATAAAGTAAAAGTAATTTGTAAATTTTTTTCAAAAAAAAAAAATTGTTATTTAATCTTTTTGCTTTGAAAATTACTATCAATAATAAATGGAGTCTTTGTAAGCAGAATAAAATAAGAATTACAAAGAATTGGATAAAAGCTCAAACTTTATTAATAGAATGGTAGTCTGCGAATGGCAAGATTCCACAGATGATTACAAAGTTTGGAAAATGGTAATATATAATGGAAAAGATACATTGAAATACAATAACCACTATTCTCTCGAACAACTTTGAAATCCTGAGCAGCAGCTTATGTTAAAGTATGGTGAGGATCCAAGAAGATTGTTGCTTCAATGATCAAGTCTTGTCTGATGTAGTTACTTGCCAAGAAATTCCCTAACTTTTGCCTAAGTTGCCCTTTCAGGTTTTCAACTTAGCGGGAAAATTATTCTGTTTATGTCTTTAATTTTTTCCTAGACCGCCCTTTCGGATTTTCGGCCTACCGAGACGCTCCTTTTTGTCTAAGCCTCCCTTTCGGGTTTTCGACTTAGTGAGTTGTTCTTTTATTTCTTTAGGCGAAGTATTTCTTGACTGCATCAGCATTCATGGGACGTGGGAACTCCCCGCCATCCATAGTTTCAATAATTAATGCACCGCCAAGGATTTCTTGACAACATATGGGCCTTCAAAATTGGGAGTCCACTTGCCCCTAGAATCAGTGTTAAAATACATGATCTTTCTGAGCACGAGGTCGCCTTTTCTCAATTCACGAGGTTTGACCTTCTTATCAAATGATTTCTTCATTCTCTTATGATATAAATGCCCATGACACAAATCCGTCATCCTCTTCTCTTCGATCAAATTCAGTTGGTCAAACCTATTCTGGACCCATTCAGCCTCTGACAACTTGGTTTCCAATATCACACGTAAAGAGGGAATCTCAACCTCGATTAGGAGCACTGCTTGCATACCATACACAAGGGAGAATGGGGTTGCTCCTATTGAAGTGGGGACAGATGTATGATATCCATGTAAAGCAAAAGGGAGCATTTCATGCCAATCTTTATAAGTAACAACCATCTTCTGGATAATCTTCTTGATATTCTTATTAGCAGCTTCAACAACCCCATTCATCTTTGGCATGTACGGAGATGAATTGTGGTGGAAAATCTTAAATTCTTTACAAAGTTCTGTCATCATCTTGTTATTTAGATTCGAGCCATTGTCGGTGATAATTATGCTTAGCACACCATACCGACATATGAGATTATTCTTAGTGAAGCGCACTACCCCCTGCTTAGTAACATTAGCATATGAAGCAACCTCCACACATTTGGTGAAGTAATCAATTGCTACCAAGATAAAATGGTGTCCACTCTAAGCTTTGGGTTCAGTCATTCCAATCGTGTCAATACCCCATATAGAGAAAGGCCACAGGGAAGAAATAACGTTGAGAAGTGTCAGAGGCACATAAATTTTGTCCGCATAAATCTGGCATTTATGGCACTTCTTTACAAATTTGTATTAGTCAGATTCCATTGTCAACCAATAGTAACCTTCCCTTAACATCTTCTTAGCCATTGAAAGTACATTGGCATGAGTGCCAAAGGAACCTTCATGAATTTTATGCATCAACATGTCTGCTTCATTTCTATCCACGCATCTGAGCAAAACCATGTCATAATTTCTCTTGTACAACACATTTTCACTAAGGAGGAAGGTGCCAGCCAATATTCTCAATGTCTTTCTATCTTTATTCGATGCACCAATCAGATATTCATGTGTCTGGAGAAAATTCTTGATATCATAATACCAAGGTTTCTCATCTGCTACTTCCTCTGTTGTAAACACATGAGCAGGCCTATCCAGTCGCCAAACTATAATCTGAGGTATATCATTCCAAGTATTCACTTGATACATAAAAGCCAGAGTTTCCAAAGCATCTGCCATTTGATTTTCGTCTCTGGGGATGTGATGGAATTCAACTTTATTAAAGAAGGGTAACAATCTTCTAGTATAATCTTTGTAAGGGATCAAGCTAGGGTGAAGAGTATCCCACTCTTCTTTAATCTGATTTATTACCAAAGCTGAATTTCCATACACATCTAGAATTTTAATTCTGAGATCAATAGCTTCTTCGAGACCCATGATGCAAGCCTCATACTCTGCCATATTATTGGTGCAATCAAATGTCAACTTTGCAGTAAAACGTATATGTGATCCATGAGGAGTAACAATCACATCACCAATTCCTTTACCATAAGCATTCATAGCTCCATCAAATATAATGCTCCAACGAGACTCAGGATCAGAACCTTCCTCAGGTAATGGTTCATCACAATCTTTCACTTTCAGAAACACCACATCCTCATCGGGGAAATCATACTTCACATACTGGTAATCATCAACTGGTTGGTGAGCAAGATAATCTTCCAACACACTACTTTTAATAGCTTTTTGAGTATGGTATTCAATGTCATATTCAAATAACAACATCTGCCAACGGGAAATTCTCCCAGTGAGAGCAGGCTTTTCAAAAATGTACTTGATTGGATCCATTTTGGATATCAACCAAGTGGTGTGATTCAACATATAATGTTGCAAACGTTTTGCCGCCCAGGCCAGAGCACAACATGTCTTTCCCAGCATAGAATACCGCAACTCACAATCAGTAAAAAATTTACTGAGATAATAAATGGCATACTCTTTTTTCCCTGTTTTATCTTGTTATCCCATAATACAGCCCATGGAATTATCTAACATTGTCAGATACATAATCAATGATCTTCCTTCAACAGGAAGGAGCAAGATAGGAGGTTCAAGTAGATATTCTTTAATACTTTCAAATGCCCCTTGGCAGTCATCTGTCCAACACAACCTTGATCTTTCTTTAACAAGTTAAAGATCAGTTCATACGTTGCAGTCATGTGGGAAATGAATCTGGACATGTAATTCAAATGCCTGAGGAAACTTATGACTTGCTTTTCAGTTCTCGATGCTGGCATTTATTGAATTTCTTTGACTTTATCAGGGTCGACTTCAATCCCTCTTTGGCTGACAATGAAACCCACTAATTTCCCTGACCGAACACCGAAGGTGTATTTATTTGGATTCAAGCAGAGACGATACTTCCTCAAACGCTAAAATAATTACAATAAACTTCTATATGCCCTTCTTCAGTATGGGATTTAGAAATCATATCATCAACATATACCTCAATTTCCTTGTGCATCAGATCATAGAATAGGGTTGTCATAGCCCTCTGGTACGTTGCACCAGCGTTCTCCAACCCGAAGGGCATCACTCTGTAACAGAATGTTCCCCAGGGTGTGATAAACATTGTTTTTCCATGTCCACAGGAGCCATCCTTATTTGATTATATCTGCAAAATCCATCCATGAACGAGAAAACTTTGAATTTTGATGTGCTATCCACTAACATATCAATGTGTGGCAATGGAAAATCATCTTTTTGACTAGCTTTATTTAGATCTCTATAATTTACGCACATGCGAACTTTTCCGTCTTTCTTTGGTACTGGGACAATATTGGCAATCCACTGAGGGTACACTGATGTCACAAGAAAACTAGCATTAATATGCTTTAGAACTTCTTCTTTGATTTTTACTGCCATATCTGGGTGAGTTCTTCATAACTTCTATTTGATTGGCGGGCACTATGGCTTCAGCGACTAATGGTGCTCTAAAATATATGTATCTAAACCAGACATGTCTTGGTATGACCAAGCAAAGATGTCCACATATTCTTTCAACATTTCAATTAACCTGCTCTTCACATTGGGATGCAGCAATGCTCCAATCTTGACTTCTTTTGTATCTTCTTCTGAACCCAAATTGATTACTTCTAATGGCTCTTTATATGGCTGAATGGATCTCTCATTGCGCTCAAGCAACCGTGAGACCTCTTCCAGAATCTCATCATAGTCTTCTTCTTCGGCCCCATACACAGGACATGCAAAGTTGGGAGAGGGTGCAGGGTCATTGTATTCAACGGGTTTTTTAATTAATCTGCACATATGATTTATGATTGCTTTTAGAAACTGACACATATAACAAGTTATTATGCATATTCAATTTCAGTTATTATTTATTTTCAAAGGATTTTTCTGATTACCATTTTCAAAGAAAAAGCAGAAAATAAAAAACACAATTTGGGAAACAAAGACAACTTTTATTATTGATTTTAAAGATCAAAGAAAATAGATAAGCTCATACAATATCAGTACTTTCACCTTGGGCAGAGTGAAAGATTTTCGAAAATATGAACAATAACAAATTACTTTAAGACATGTATGCAAGATGGAACATCAATGGTGATCCAGTTCTAAACCCTAACTCCGTGCGTCACATAATTTGTCATTTCTAGCTCTGCTTCATCTTCCACAATGGCATTAATCCTCGAAATAGTTGGGTGAAGATAACCCCCGCTACGAAAGATATCTTAATACTTGCCTGCAATAGACTTCAGCTTCATGTTCTTACCTTTATCATTCTTCATAGAGAATCCCAAGCCAGCTCTATTCTTGTTTACAGGTGGATCAACAATCTGTCCCCATACTTCATTATGGCCATTACGCACAACCTGCTGCGCATTCTTAAACGAAGCTATAGAATTCTCGTTTCCTCTTATATTATCAATGGATAAAGCTTGGAACTGAATTCCAACAACAGCTTCATCCGCTTCCACAATACTAAAAGAAGACAAATGGGATATCAACAATGCATGATCTCCATTTATAATTACCACTTTTCCTTCACGTACAAACTTCAACTTCTGGTGTAAAGTCGAAGTGACAGCCCCTGCCTCATGTATCCACGGCCATCCCAGCAAACAGCTGTAAGCGGGTATAATATGCATGACCTGGAAAGTAATATGAAACAAATGTGGGCCTATATGAATAGGCAAGCCCACTTCACAGATGACATATTTCCTTGATCCATCAAACGCTTTCACAATAATGCCACTCGGGCGCATGGGCGTTCCTTGATATTTCAACTTCATGAGCGTGCTCCTCAATATGACATTCAATGCGGATCCATTATCAATTAGCACATTGGATAATGAATCATTCTTGCAGTTCATAAAGATATGGAGAGCCAAATTGTGATTCCTTCCTTCATCGGGAAATCCATCGTCGCAGAAACTCAGGTTATTATATGATATAATGTTCCCTACCACACTGTTGAATTGGTCTACTGGCATATCACTTTCTACGAAAGCTTGGTCCAATACCCTCATCAAAGATTCTCTATGAGTAGAGGAGTTCATAAGCAAGGCCTAAATATATATTTTTGACATAGTCTGCAACAACTGATCTACGATCCTGTAGTCGCTCATCTTTATAATCTTAAAAATATCATCCACCTCTTTTTCTAGCGTAGCTCCACTAGATTCTCTTACTGCCTTCTTGGGTTCAACACTTTCTACAACTTTCTTTCTAGCATTATCATTTCCACGAACAATTGGTGCAAATACACGACCACTGCGGGACACTCTACTAATCTCAGCAATATTTCCAACATTAGACATTGGCTGGATGGGAACTTCCACACCATCCTCTAAAATTGTAGCATTATACTTGTAGGGTACAACCTTGTCTGACTTGTAAGGGACAGGACCCAGAAAGCTAATCACCAATGGAGTAATAGTTGGCTTTCCATGATATTCAACCTCAAAAGGGGTAGGTGTACCAAAACAAGGCACAATAACATTTACTCCCTCTTTAACACATTCAGTCATTACAGAGTCATCTCTGGAAAAGATATCTTCATCTGAAGAGAAGAACTCATCTGCAGAGGCATAATCATCCTCTGACGCAGTCTCATCCGAACAAACTTCAACCATATTAACATAATCATCCCTATTTCCTGAAACCTTGATGGTACCATTGTCCAACAATAATTTAATACCTTTTCTTACAACCTAACATCCTCGGGAGTCCCGGCAGCGAATTCCACAAGATCCATATTAATGTTCTACCTGACCATCCATGTGGCAGAAAATAGCATACATTTGTACGAGATCATCATTCATGTGTTCCACATCAAATATTTTGAACTCTCTAAGACATCCAGAAACCATATTTACTTCCTCCTCATAATCTTCCCTAGGTCTAATTATGTGGATGAGGCCCTCATCCATCATCTCTTGTAAATCATCCTTTATCTTGTCACAACCCTGTATATATGTTGTAAATACCACAACCAGCATGGTCATGCGTATAGTAACTAAACTCGCAGAGGTATGCATGCGTTTTTACCAAATCTCCTCTAACCAATTTAATATCGAAAATATGGAAGTCGACTGGACAACCAACCACCATGTTCACAGCATTTGCTCCTCCATGCTTGGGCAAAGGATTATCTTTCACATTAGGGCCAACATCTTTAAAGGATAAGATACCAGTCCTCACCAATTTTTGTACTTCGGTTTTCAAAGGAGAGCAGTTCTCAACATTGTGCCCCGGTGCTCCTTGATGAAAAGCACATGTTTGGTCTGCCTTATAATACCAAGGCAACAGTGATGGTATAACGGGAGGTGGTTTGGTCTGAACCAACTTCTTTTGAATTAACTTCAGGAGTAATTCTGCATAACTCATAGGGATATGGTCATAATTCTCCCTCCTCTGATTATACCCTTAATTCCCCTGATGGGGTGGTCTCCGATAAGTAACTGTTGTTGGAGCTACACCAACAACTGGAGTTACTGAGGCGACCTGTTGATGACGCTGGTAATTTCTTCTAGGGGGATTAGCCCTTCTCTCTTGCATAACAACATTTGTATCTCCTTCCTTCTTTTTGGAAAACACATAGGGTGGATTCTTCGTACTTCCATAACTTTCGCTTTTTGTTAGACGACCCTCTCTCACAACCTCTTCCAAACGGATACCCATGCCCACCATTTTAGTAAAGTCACTTAGCGCACTTGCTACCATCCTCTCATAGTAGAAAGCACCCAGAGTCTTCAGGAAAATCTTAGTCATCTCCTTTTCTTCCATTGGAGGAATCACTTGGGCGGCTACCTCACGCCATATTTCTGCATATTCTTTGAATGATTCCCTGTCCTTCTAGACCATGGCCCTGAGTTGATCACGGTCAGACGCCATGTCCACATTATACTTGTATCATCTAATGAACGCTTATCCCAAGTCCTTGAAAGTATGGATATTGACACTGTCCAAACTCATGTACCACTTCAACGCAACACTAGTCAAGCTATCCTGAAAAAAATGAATCAATAGACGCTGATCATCAGTGTGGGTAGACATTCTTCTTAAATACATCACAAGATGAGCACGAGGAAAATTATTGACCTTGTACTTCTCGAATTCCAGAATCTTAAACTTCGCAAGTATCTTGACATTCGGGACCAAGCATAAATCATTCACATTCTGACCGAACAATTATTTTCCCTTGAGAGCCTTCATCTCCCTCTGCATCTTGTCAGACTGATCCTGAAAATCATCCATTTGATCATAGAGACCCAAGCCTTCACTTGGTAGAAGAAAAGGACGATAAGCTTCGTCATTAATAAATGGCACAACATTCACCGAAGGAGGTGCAACAGGAGTAACATGCACCACATGAGGTGTAGGAGCAACAGTAGTCTTAACAACTCGAGTAACTTGAGGAACAAGATTAAAATCTTCAGGCATAAAGTTCTCTGGCATTCTCCATGGATAACCTTGAGGCATGCAATTATGAATAACAGTTGGAGTAACAGACACAGGAACACTCGAAGCTTCAGTAGTAACCATTGTCTGTGGAGGTTAAGCAATCGGTGGCTGATTCTAAGAAGCCACCAAAGATTCCATCAGAGCAGTGAGATTGGCCATACCGGCCTTCAGAGCAGAAACTTCCTCGTGCAGCTCACGATTCTCTTGTTCTAAGTTTTCCATCTTTCTTCTGAAATTAGCTCGGGTATTGTAGTGGTGAGACAGCTTGCTGAACGAAGTAAAGAAGCTTGGTAAGACACCTGGATATGCACAAAAATTTCAAGAAATATGTATAATATGATGCATGATGTGCAATGCACATGATTTATTTTTATTATTAATATTTCAAGGGACTTAAAGATTTATAGATAACATTGTAAATATCAAAGTAATAACACATTTGAAATACTGAGAAAAAAAATTATTATAACTTCAAAATGGATTACAAGTTTCAATAATCCCCAAGTACAAGATGAAAGTAAAGTCTAAAACCCTAAGAAGCAAAGTTGGTGGAGATCACTCTATGCACTGACGCTTCCCTGTAAGTCTGGCAATCTGGGCCTTCAACCTCTGGTTTTCTTCCGCATATCTGGTGGCAACCTCCTTCCAATCACCTGAATCGGGGAGCAAGCAAGTAGAATCTGAATGAGGCTTAAGGGAAAATAAATCTCCTTGCCTCTATATCGTCTCTACATCCCGAATCTCAAGAATCTCAAACAAGTCATCTTTCTCCTCCAAGTCTGCTCTGTAGGAAATATCTAAAGTTTGACACTTATTCTTCCAAGCTTCCTTTTCCTACTGCATCCTGACTCAAGAAAGTTGTAGCTCTTCCACGTCATCCAATAAGGGAGGAGTGGTCTTCATAAACAAATCAGGCATAAGTGCTTCCCGAGAATACGACATCTTCAAATGAATAGCTCTCGTTAGATTTATTTCTTCCAGTTAATGACAGACGACCAAAGACCTCCTTTGGTTAGATTTATTTTCTTCCAGTTAATGACAGGCGACCAAAGACCTCCTCTGGTTAGATTTATTTCTTCTAGTTAATGACAGGTGACCAAAAGACCTCCTCTGGTTATATTTATTTCTTCCAGTTAATGACAGGCGACCAAAAGACCTCTTCTGGTTAGATTTATTTCTTCTAGTTAATGATAGGCGACCAAAGACCTCCTCTGGTTAGATTTATTTTCTTCCAGTTAATGAGAGGCGACCAAAGACCTCCTCAGGTTAGATTTATTTCTTCCAGTTAATGACAGGCGACCAAAGACCTCCCCTGGTTAGATTTATTTCTTCAAGTTAATGACAGGCGACCAAAAGACCTCCTCTGGTTAGATTTATTTCTACCAGTTAATGATAGGAGACCAAAGACCTCCTCTCGAAACAGTGCAGGTGCGATCAAGATATGGTTGACATTCTGATACTTACTCTAGATTTCCTTCTAGAAACAGTTCAGATGCGATCCAAATATGGCTGAATTCTGATACTTACTCCAGAGTACTCCTGAAACACTTCAAATACGATCCAGAGACGGATATTATTTTGATACTTATTCCAGATTTTTCTCCTAAATACAGTCCAGATACGATCCAGATTCGGATGTCATTCTGTCACTCATTCAAATAAAATCCACATACAATCCAGATTCGGATGTCATTCTGTCACTCATTCAAATACAGTCCAGATACGATCCAGATTCGGATGTCATTCTATCACTCATTCAAATACAGTCCATATACGATCCATATTCAGATGTCATTCTGTCACTCATTCAAATACAGTCCAAATAAGATCCAGACTCACATGTCATTCTGTCACTCATTCAAATACAGTCCAAATACGATCCAGATACGGATGTCATTCTGACGCTCATTCGGTACATCTCTAAGATACGAGTCAGATACAATTCATTTATGTATATTATTCTAATACTCATCCCAAGACCTCTGTTGTTTCAGTTTAAATCTCTCAATGGTTTATCCTGATTCTTTATGGTATATATTTCCTCTGGTTCAGATAAATCACTCCAAAGATTTATTCTGATTCTTCCCCAGTTAAATTCATAACTTAGACTTAGTCTAATTTCTGTCAATAGTCACCTTTGGATGGCATCTATAAGCCCATCTCCAACAACTATCCATCATCTCTCCAAATGGCATCTTTAAGCCCATTCCCTACATAATCGACCACAACATCATCAAGTGCAAATTTCTGGACACTCTAGTGTTCAATCATCTTCCACCTTCAAGTCATGAATGACAGATTTGTCAATCTAACTCTTCAGGTGTAAGAAGATTGAACATGGGCAGTTGTTGTACCCCAAAATTTGCCCTCTCAATTCTCAAGGGTTTTCTCACAAAGATTCTCAGGATTCAAGCTTGCACAAGTGCATTGGGATTTTTCAGTACAAAAATTAAAAGGAGACTGTCAAAAAGGGAGAAAACAGATAAAAATAACATTTTGAAAATTTTGGAGAAAAATAAGCCTCCTTCGATTCAGCCCCCTTCGATTGAACTTTGCACCTCCTTCGATTGCTCAAAATTGCTGCTAGTGTGCTTCTTTCATCTAGGCATTTGACTCCTTGTTGCAGGCTTCGTTTGTGTCTTCCACTGCCTGCATGTTTGCTTTGAATCCTAAGTTTGCTGGCAACAAGTTCCCCCTACAAGGAAAACCCTTCGATTCACCAAACATGTTGCATGTATGCTTGCTTTGAGTACTAAATTTTGCTGCCACAAGTGCCTCTGCAAGGCAAGCCTTTCGATTGGATAAGTATGTATCCTACATACTTACAATCGAAGGCCATGACCTGCTGGCCACATATGCCCCCTGCAAGGCAAGCTCTTCATTTAGACACAAGTACCTGGATGCAAAGCTTCGATTGGAATGTGGATCCCCTTTGAATCAGCTTGCTTCGAATCCAAGCTGAGCCATTCGAAGCAGGTTTCGTTTGAAGAAAATATGAGGAAATCTCATAGCCTTACCCTACTTGTCAGCTATGTTACTTTCAAATCTTCACGTAATCAGAAGTTACACAAGTTTGTGATACATTGCCTAAGGGTTCGAAGGTTTATTCATTGGATAATACTATTCTTGGATGAATTGGAAAAAGACTATGTACCATTTCTTCATAAAAGGTACTTTAGTCACAAAATCAGTTTTCAACCTGATTTTGGTCTGAGCACAAGCAAGGCCAGAAGCATAAGTCACATCTTCTGCACCCGAACTGCCAACAGGCCCCCCACTTGTACCTTTCTTCGTTTCAAATTTTATTGTTTTGCAAGGCTGGCTATTGAAAACATTTCCATTCTTTTTCTCTATAAATAGAGGAATTTTTGCAAAGCTGAGAGAGGGTTTTTTTACTAGAGGAATGAAACCTCCAAAATCTTCTCAAACACAACAAAACTCTCAAGTCCCTTCAACACTTGTGAAATCAAATCCCAGAATCACATTCATTTCCTTCGATTCTGAAGAATAACCATACTCCAGTCTCTTTCGAATCCAGTGGAAAGAAGCATCACACTTGCTCTCTTTCCTCCTTCGAATTCAGCATCCCAGGCCTTGTTTCAGGCCCCTCCCTTCGAATCCAGTAAACACTCAGGGCCTCCACTCAAGGTCCCACACCGATTCAAGGCTAAAGCAAGGTAAGTCACTCTTACCTTTGAATCCTTCGTATCAAACATAGCATGTATACATATTTTGTCTCCTTTTCGTTTGCACCCTTTAATCTATTTTATGGCTAATCTTTTGTTTATTGTTTCTTGATTTTTGTTAAATATACTTTAATAATTAACTTGACCACTAGACAAATGCTAACATGGCTTTAAGCCATGTTGTTTATTAATATCCCAAACAAAAGAGACAGGGGGAAGGAAACATGAAACGAAGCCTTGGGCTTCCATGCTGACATCCAAGGTAGAAAGGCAGAATCAGAAGGCACATTTTCACTAAGTCCAGCCAGAATCGAAGGCTATGACTTGCTACTGCCAGCCTCAATCGAAGAAGGCAACAAGGCAACAAGGCAGAACTAGAAGGCACGTCCAGCTGCTGACAAGCGCAATCGAAGGCCATGACCAGCTGCTGCCAAGGCCCAATCGAAGGCCATGACTTGCTGATGCCAACTCCCAATCGAAGGTGGCCAACAGAAGCAAAATCGAAGGTTGCTTCCTCCCCAATCGAAGGAGCTCTTTTTTCTTCTTTTTATCTTATTTTTTCCTTTATATTTTTATGCATTTAAATATGGTTGTAATAGCGTAGGACTTATTTTTTGCACTTTTTATTACTTCTGTACAAATGCTAGTAATTAGGTGTGTATGGAAAGATAAAACCAACAAGTAGACAACCCAAAAATCAAATACAAAATGCATGCAATCAAACACACTTTCACACATGCACCCTTAGGGTAATTCACTTGTTGTCTTACAAAAATGGTCATGTTATGCATGTGGGATATCTTAGCAAAAACAATCAAAAACACGAGATCATAGTCCCTCGATGACGCTATCAATGTTGTCTTTCAAAATGATCTTAGTCCCTCAAAGAGAAATGCTAAGATATCTCACAACATTGCTATCATGACTATAGATGACCCACATCCATCTCTTTACATCCAAAGATAAGGATTCTTACTAAATCAATGGTAAGATAGCAATATAAAAGGAAAGGAAGAAATTAACAAAATATTTTTTAGTAGGTAGTTTGTTCCTAGTTGCTTGCTCATTTTCAAATCAAACATCCTTGCTCATTTTCAAAACAAACAACACTTTCAAAAACATGAAACATTTTCAAAAGCTCAACACTTTGTATACGTTCTTACAAACAAGAACTATTACAGAGTTTGCCTAAACGAAGGCGCATTTTCAAAATACTTTCGAAAATCACACAAAGCACATTTTTAAACAAAAGCAAGTGATCTAGAAAGAAACTAAGAGCCCGTAGATAACTACGGATGGAAAGGGTGTTAATACCTTCCCTTTTCATAATCTATCCCCCGAACTCAGAAATAATCTCAAAGGTCTTTCCTGTTCTTTTCAGCCTTTCCTTTTGGATAAAAGAAAAGTCGGTGACGACTCTTGCTAACTGCAACATTTGTGATAAAACGCAAAACATCCAAGTCAGTTCTCCCACCGTATCACAGAACTGGCGACTCTGCTAGGGATCAACTTAAAAGTGGGGTTACCTTAGGGATAGATCACCTATATTTTCTCTCATTGTTTGACTTGCTTGCTTTACATTTTGGTTCTTTGTTTGAGCTTAAATCCTCTACCCAGATTTGGGATACCTTATAGGTAAGTAGCAATACGTTATGGAAATTGTGTGGGGTATACCGACATAGTCTAAGAAATAGCTATGTTAGTGTGACATATTTGTGGGTACCGGTAGCCCTTGAGTAGTCAAGGAGAATACGGGGCCGCTGAGTGTTGTCATGAAGCACTAACTGACTTTTAGAACCTTTACTTGACCAACTTGGCCATTAGGACGTAGTGAGATGTCCAGCTTTAGTGCAGTCCGAAGTTGGTAGATACTCGATACTACACTCATTGAGGTTTGATTTTCGGGATATTTCAGTCGCCGTGAAAGAGGCTTGCACTGAAACAATGCCCGAGAAGACAAATCAGTGATATTGAGATCCTTTAGAACCCGGTTACTATTTATAGGACAGGTTGAGCCAACTAAACTTCAAGAGGGTACTTACCTACAAACCCCATGAAAGCTTAAACCTAAGGACTTGTCTGCTTTTTGTGTATATGATTATTTGTATATAAACTTGCTTACTTTACATATTTGTACATAACATCATAACATCATACCATAACATTTTCAATAACCATTTCAAGGATCTGAAGGGTCTATGATGCAGGGCCACATTGAACCAGACATCTATCAAAGGGCAAGAGAATTTATTTTTTCTCTAAACCAACATCGTCAAAGATCAAGTACAACAAACTTGAGTCAAGGGCTATGACCCACTCAACATGGTGAGCTTAATTCTCGTGGAAGGACATCCACCGATACGAAGCTCTCCAATCAAAGCTGTAAGTGACTACTAACATTTACCCCACGAGATCCTTGAAAACATGCATCCACATATCATGCATCATATCATGACAGGTTTCTCCCATACAGGTCTCTTTATCTTCCTACTGTTTATTTCAGTAAGATGGATATGGAACAAACGGTGAAGGATATCCAACCACAAAATGCCCAGTTCCAACAAATGCTCCGGGCTATGGCTAAGGGGCAAGAGGACCTGAAGACTCTTCTTCTCAAAGACAAGAAGAAGAAGCCTAAGAAGCCAGTAGGCATCCTGAACTTGGGAAGAAAACTTAGAGGACCAGTCAAGAGAGCTCTAGATATCTCAACTCCATCTAACATGGGGGATAGTCATGAAGAAGACAACAGTCTAGAGATTGATGAAGTCGAAGCTGACTACTCTGAGGAACAATATCCTCCCGTTGATGACAAGTACAAATAGTTGGGGGATCACCTCAATGCTATGGATATTTAGCAGATACCTGGCTTGGATTTAGGAGACATGGGTTTGGTTTCTGGAGTGGTCATCGCGCCAAAGTTCAAAATCCCTACCTTTGCCATGTAGGATGAAGTCTCTTGCCCTAAGATGCACCTAAAGTCTTATGTCGGCAAGATTCAACCATACACAACTGATCAGCAGCTTTGGATCCTTTTCTTCCAAGAGAGCTTAGTTAGGACTCAACTTGAATGGTTCTATCAATTGGAGGGTTCTCGCATCCACACATGGGAGGATCTAGCTGCTACTTTCTACAAGCAGTACCGATACAACGCTGATCTTGCACCAACTCGTGTGCAATTGCAGAACATGACCATGGGTTCCAATGAGAGCTTCAAAGGATACGCCCAAAGGTGGAGAGATCTAGCTGGTAGGGTGCAGCCCCCTTTAACTGACAGGGAGCTGATTGACATCTTCATGGGAACCTTGACAGGACCTTTCTTTAATCACCTTATCGGAAGCTCCTCAGTCGGGTTCACAGAGATAATACTGACCGGCGAAAGGGTCGAAGCAGGCATCAAAAGCGAAAAGATCTAAGGAGCTACACCCTCTGATGCTTAGAAAAAGCCATACAATGGGAAGAAAGAGTCCAATGTTGTGTATGGTCAAAAGAGTCGTCATGACCAACATGTGGGGGCAGTCCTAATCTCTGGTTCTTCGTCGCACCGGCAACAGCAAAGGGGAAATCAATGAAGGCCAGACGAGCCCAAAAGACATTTTACCAACATCAAGATGCCGCTGACTCAAGCGCTACAACACTTGTTGAGGATGAATCTGATTACGTTAATAGGACCTCATCCAAACTCCAAAACTTCTTCTCCTGACTACAATCCTAATGAAACGTGTGCTTATCATTTCGGTAGTCTCTGGCATGATACTAACGATTGTTGGGCGTTGAAGTACAAGATTCAGAATTTGATTGACGCCAAGGAGATCGAGTTTGACCCTCCGGAGACTCCAAACGTGATCACTGCTCCTATGCCAAATCATTTAGAGCGTCTTGTTCATTTTGAATTTTCAATTGTAATTTCTTTTGTTATTCAAACAATTATCTATTTATGTCAAACTTTGTTTCATTAATGCATTGCATATGTTTGTATTAAATTCATCCATCTGTTTTCACTATATTTAAACTATGCTTTTTTACTCTCTCTATGACATTCAAATCTTGCTAAAAGTTACAAGCCTTTAGAGGGAGGATGACGAAAACAATGCCATAATCTCATACAATATGCTTTTGAACAGACATTACTGACGATATACAGGTGTTCTTTCAAATCCTAAGTATAGGAGTTATAAGGAAGATAATCCCTAGTCAACCCATTCGAGCCAAAGAAGTAGGAATTTTCTTTTTCACACAAATTGAAACCTTTAATCAAAACCCGGGGCAGGGTAGTCTCTCAGTTAATTCAAACGCGCGTTCAATCACAAACTTTCACTTCATAATACAACGAATGACATCAAAAATATTCCTCCGGAATCAAAAGACGGTGATGGTTCCCTACCGAATAGGCAGTCATTATCTCTCAAAAGAAAAGCCCACTAAGTCAAAACCTACAAAAGAGACTTAAGAAAAAATGGGGGCATCCCGCTGACTGTAATTTCAAAACAGGAAAAATCAGGAAAAATTAAGGATAATAAAAAAAATAGGTCACTAAAAATCCTCGACAACATGAAAAATGTTGCAAAAAAAATGCCTGCCTTCCGATAAACTAAACTTGTCTGAACCATCACCAAAACGTCATTCTAGACTCAATTGGAGTTCAAACCTACAATTAACTGAGTTTAGGACTGAAGAACATCACGAAGAACGGGCGGGTATAAATACACATCGAGCCATATCCTTTGTTTCTTAAACCGTGAACTAAGCCACGTTACAACCCTTCAAAATTCCTAATTGAAGCATGGGTTAGTTCGAAAGCATACTGTTACAAAAGGTATCCTGACTCCTGTAAGGCTTTACTCTAAATCCTGAGTTGAATTTTCTTACAAAATTTCTTGCTAAAAACGAATTTTCAAATTTTCAAGATAAGCATAAACTTTGCATTTATTTGAATATCGTTGTTTGCATATGGCTATTTGTTTGACAACGGAGAAATTCACACAACGAATATCCGATGAACAAAAGCTCTCTCAGTGAACACAATCACTTCAAGTGGGATGACACTTCCAGTGACAAATCTCCTATCAACATGGGGGCATGACATGTCACTATCCAGCACACCTGGGGCAGTCCAGTCAAGATTCTAAGAAATCTCTCAAGAAGTGCAGAATAACCAGGGGAAAGTCTCCATCTAAATCACTTGAGGCATTGAACGCAAATCCCAACAAAGGATTACGTACAATCAATTAGTTCCTGGAAGTGCCACAAACACTTGCTACTAGGGGTAGTGACAAATCTCCCCAAAATCCTTCTCATAGGATGACTCCCAGCCAGAGTTTAATCTCTGAAAACCTTTTCCCTAGTTGAGTCAACCTCAAGAATCCTTGAGTATTTTCCCCAGTGAAGTCGCCACCTCTCCAACAAATTGGAAACGGGGTTTATTTCCCCAACAAACAACAGGATTCCCCAGCTTGAGTTTACCTCTCCAACCACTACAAATTAGAGGACCACAACTTCCCTTCCCCAGTAGACTAGTCTACAATCCCCAACAAATTATTGTGAAGCCTGGACCCGACCAGATAACAGATAACTTCATTAAAATGTTGTGAAGCATGGACCCGACTAGATATCAGTTCAACTTCATCCTTTCAATAATTTGTTGTGATGCCTGGACCCAACCAAATATCAGTTTAACTTCATCTTTTCTAGCAAGTTACTGCAAATCCTGGAAAACGACCAGATAACAGTTAACTTAAATCTTCCCCAAGATAACTCCCAGTAGAGCAACGGATAACCGAGACTCCTGAACTCTTTTCCCCAAGCAGGAATCAACACTCTCCATAGGGTTTTCAATATTCCCCAGCGGAGTTCTCCTCAAACAATAAAATAGGAATCCCCGGTGGAAACATTCTAAGAAAAGTTTGAAGACACACCTACTCTTTAACAGCAGTCCGAGATTTAATGACTCCCCAGCATTTGTCAAGGATTTATTTTCCCAGACAAAAAATACATTCATTAACATTTCACATTTCATACATCCTGGTTACATACATGACAAGTGCATACGTCACAATCTCATTTATTTTGAGAAAATCATTACACCATGCATTTCATACATCATGATATTACATACAACTAACGTTTTACCTTTTCAGGAAAAGGTCAGTCAACAGATGGCTACAATCAACAATTTTCAGTAGTTCTAGATTAATACCTGTAACAAGCCAGGAAAACTATCTATGGACGAGTGATTGTAGATTAATACATGTAACAAGCCAGGAAAACTATCTACATAAAGAGATTAAAGATTAATACTTGTAACAATCCAGGAAAACTATCTTTCTTTCTCAGGTTAGAGATTAATACCTAAAACCAGATAGGACAACTATCTCAACGACCAACAATTTTCAAGTTCCAGATTAATACTTGTAACAAGCCAAAAAAACTATCTTTGGACGAATGATTGTAGATTAATACCTGTAACAAGCCAGGAAAACTATCTATATGAAGAGATTGAATATTAATACCTGTGACAAGCCAAGAAAACTATCTTTCTTTCTCATGACAGAGATTAATACCTGAAACCAACCAGGACAACTATCTCAACGACCAAAAGACCTCCTCTGGTTAGATTTATTTTCTTCCAATTAATGACAGGTGACCAAAGATCTCCTCTGGTTAGATTTATTTCTTCCAGTTAATGACAGGAGACCAAAAGACCTCCTCTGGTTAGATTTATTTCTTCCAGTTAATGACAGGCGACCAAAAGACCTCCTCTGGTTAGATTTATTTCTTCCAGTTAATGACAGGTGACCAAAGGCCTCGTCTGGTTAGATTTATTTTCTTCCAGTTAATACAGGTGACCAAAGACCTCCTCTGGTTAGATTTATTTCTTCTAGTTAATGACAGGCGACCAAAATACCTCCTCTAGTTAGATTTATTTCTTTCAGTTAATGACAGGCGACCAAAAGACCTCCTCTGGTTAGATTTATTTCTTCCAGTTAATGACAGGCGACCAAAGACCTCCTCTGGTTAGATTTATTTTCTTCCAGTTAATGACAGGCGACCAAAGACCTCCTCTGGTTAGATTTATTTCTTCCAGTTAATGACAGGTGACCAAGACCTCCTCTAGTTAGATTTATTTCTTCTATTTAATAACAGACGACCAAAAGACCTCCTTTTGTTAGATTTATTTCTTCCAGTTAATGACAGACGACTAAAGACCTCCTCTAGAAAGAGTGCAGATGCGATCCAGATATGGTTGACATTCTGATACTTACTCCATATTTCCTTCTAGAAATGGTTCAGATGCGATCCAGATATGGCTGACATTCTGATACTTACTCCAGAGTACTCCTGAAACAGTTCAGATACGATCCAGAGACGAATATTATTCTGATACTTATTCTAGGTTTTTCTCCTAAATACAGTCCACATATGGATGTCATTCTATCACTCATTCAAATACAGTCCAGATACGATCCATATTCGGATGTCATTCTGTTATTCATTCAAATACAGTCCAGATAGGATCTAAATTCGGATGTCATTCTGTCACTCATTCAAATACAGTCCATATACGATCCAGATTCGGATGTCATTTTGTCACTCATTCAAATACAGTCTAGATACGATCCAGATTCAGATGTCATTCTTTCACTTATTCAAATACAGTCCAGATAGATCCAGATTCGGATGTCATTCTGTCACTTATTCAAATACAGTCCAGATACGATTAAGATACAGATGTCATTCTAACGCTCATTCAGTACATCTCTTAGATATGAGTCAGATACAATTCATTTATGGATATTATTCTGATACTCATCCCAAGACCTCTGCTGGTTCATTTTAAATCTCTCAATGGTTTATCCTAATTCTTTCTGGTAGACATTTCCTCTTGTTCAGATAAATCACTCCAAAGATTTATTCTGATTCTTCCCCAATTGAAGTCATAATTTAGACTTAGTCTAATTTCTGTCAACAGTCACCTTTGGATGGCATCTATAAGCCCATCTCCAACAACTACCCATCATATCTCCAAATGGCATTGTGATACGGTGGGAGAACTGACTTGGGGTTTTGCGTTTTTATCGCAAATATCGCGGTTAGCAAGAGTCGCCATCGGCTTTTCTTTTATCCAAAAGGAAAGGTAAAAAAGCACAGGAAAGACCTTTGAGATGTTTTCTTGAGTTCGGGGGGTAGATTATGAAAAAGGGAAGGTGCTAGCACCCTTTTCATCCATGGTTTTCCATGGGCTCTTAGTTACTTGCTTAGATCACTTGCTTTGTTTGGTTTGAAATGGTGCTTGATGTGGTTTTGAAAGTATTTTGTAAAAGAGGCCATTCGTTTAGGAAATCTTTGTAATGATTCTCATTCGTAAGAATGTATACAAAGATGTTTGTCTTTTGAAAAATGTTTTCAATGTTTTGTAAGATGTTTTGAAATGTGTGTGTTTGTTTTGAAAAATAGCAAGGATTGTTGTTTGAAATGGAGCAAGTAACTTAGAAGCTATCTACCTACTCAAATGTCTTTCTTGTGCATTTTCTATTCCTTTGACATTGTTGACTTACCATTGATTTGGTAAACAACCCTATCTTTGGATGTAAACGGGACGGGCGTGGGTCATCGTATAACCATGATAGCAATGTTGCCAACTATCTTAGCATTTTTGAGGGACCAAAATCATTTTTTAGGCAACCTTTGAATAGCGTCATCGAGGGGCTATGATCTTATATTTGTTTTGTTTTGCCAAGATACTTCGCATGCGTAACATGGCCATTTTATTTTAGGCAACCAAGTGGGAGAAACCCTAAGGGTGCTTGTGTGCAAAGTGTATCATTTTCATGCTTTTGATTTTGTCTTGTATTTAGGGTTTTCTATTTGATTTGTTTTGTTCTTGTCATGCAAACCCTAATTACTAATCATGGTATATAAAGCGATAAATTGCGTAATATAAATGTACTAAGCTATTACAACAATTTTTATGGGAGGGGGAGATACAAGTTTGAATGGGGATTTGCACAAATATAAAAGCTAAATATATTATTACAACCAAATCGAATTTGTGTGAATTAAATAAATATAATACAAATATTTAAAATGCAATGCAATATGTATGTAAAAGAAAAGATTTTTTATGTCTTGTTTTTTTAAGAAAAATATTTAATTTAAACCTAAAAATAAGGAAAAAAAATAATTAATTCTTTTTGAAAGGGATTAAACCCTAGTTTTCATTTAAAAGAAAATAATGTTCTATATTATTATTTTTTACATTTTTTGTATAAAAAATAATAAATAATATTATATATGAATATTAAAAATTAAATATATGTAAAAATTGGTATTTGTAAGTATAAAATGTATAATAAAAATATTAAGTATTTTTAATTATATTTATAAGTTATTTAAGAAAATAAATTCTATTCTATCAAAATAAATTAATTTTTTATGTGAGAAATAATAATAAAATAAAATAAACGTGTGAAAATAAATAAATCATTTTTTAGGATTTTTTATCATTCAGAAAAATAAACAAAAGTATTAAATATAAAAATATGAAAAAATATAAAAATATAAAATAGTTACTGAGGGGGGTATTATAGCAAGTCAGGGAGGTGTGTTTAGCAAAAACAAAAAGGCCACCCAGAAAAAAGCCCGGAACTTCATCCTTGTCCTTCGTTCATCATCTTCACGCCATTTTCAGTGCAACCTGTATCTTCCTCATGCTTGCATAAAAATGAAAACTCATAACATGAAAAATGTGGCATTTGAGCTCACGATTCCAACCATATAAATTATGTAACCTAACTATCAAAGATCAAAGAGAATTTTGGAATCCCTAAATCGTGACCTAAAAATTTCAGAGATTTCAAGCTTCAAATTCTCTTAGCACAAGTAATATAAATGCAAAGTAATGATATGTACAGCTTCGTTATGATGAGAACTACATTTTTTCTTCATAAATCGTGGCTTGATGTTGCCTGCATAAAGAGATAGAGTTTAAGAAAATACCTCATTCATCTGGAATCGTATATGGCAATGTAGGGACTTTAATGGAGGCCTGATGATTGCTTAAGCTTCCTTGAGCTTCCATGAATCTATCCCAACCCTTATCTTGCTCCGAGGATGGCTGGAACTCCCTGACCAAGTCCAACTGTAAGCTTCCAAGTTGAAAATGGAAGATGGTGAAACAGAGGTTACAGAACCAGGGTGATGGCTTGGATTGACTAGGTATCAAGTGTATAATATGTTTGAATCAGTTAAGCACAAAACGCACGAGCCAAATGAGAGTTGGCTGAGCTTTTGCAGAAACTATATGCTTAGGCAGATTTTTGGTGTTTTTTCAGTTTGAGAGAGCTCTAAGTCCAATCCAGGCGTGTGATGCCTTGTACAATGTTTGCATATTAGTATAGAAGTGATACAAAGTCAGCTCTCCACTAGTTGTGCAAGCCTTAGCCCTTTTGCAACTTTTCTTGTACTTGAAGTAGAGTTGACAAGACCAATCCCACATGCTTGTACCAGCTTGCTTTAGGGCTGATATGAGTTTGTACAAATTTCTTAAGAGATGTGTAGTTTTCTTGTATCAAGGGGACATGTCCAATGCTCCAAGTTGACAAAATTGCAAAAGTGCATCTTTATGAAAATGGCAATGAAGCCTTTTTGCCCAAAATGGAATTACAACTTGTGTAAAGTTTCAAAAGCAAGGATAAAGGCTTTGTCAACTGAGTATGAATTTAATTAAGGAGTGTATAGCAATTTTAGGACCTGTAAAGCATGATATATCCAGCATAGGTTTGGTTTGCTACTTGATTCTATGTGAAAATGGCTTGAACAAAAAGTGAGAAAATGTCAACTTCCTCTCTTCGATTCTCCCTACTCAAAAATGATCTTGGAGAGTTCTTGGACATTTTGGAAATCTTGAAATGTGCTCTATAATCCATCTTTGAAATGAATTTTGAGATACCTCTTGGAACTAGTTTAAAAATTGCCATGAAGTTGGGTCAAAAACCTGCCTAAATTAGGGCAAAATTTCACTAAGTTAAGAAGTTCATGGCCATGTATTCACAAATTCATAACTTGAGATCCAAGCATCTTTAGGGAAAAGTTTGTGAAGAAAATTTGTATATTTCATGGAGGACAACAACTTTCATGTTGGGGACTTTTCTTGAATCAAAATTCATCATGGTGAAAAAGTGGTGAAAAGTTGAGAAAAAATAAGAAAATTTTTATACTTAGAAAAATTCTAAGTTATGAAAATTTTCAAATTAAAACCCTAATTTTCAAATTTGGTTTTATAGGTGAAAAAGTTTCATATTTTGACATATCTTGATGAATTATGACTCTTGGTACTAGATTTTGACCAAAAAGTCAAAGTTTGACTTTTCAGTATACAGTTGACTTTTGATCAGTTGACTACAAATTTCATCTGTCAATCCAATGAACTTGAGATCTTTTGAACCATGTAATTAGGTCAAGATGATGCCATTTAATCCTTGAAATCATGATTGAACTCAATTGGTCATTGGCTAGGTTAAAAATCAGAAATTTCCCTTTCTCAGTCAAAACCCTAATTTTGACCATTTTGCCCTTTTGATGATTTGATCAAATTTCTTGAGGAGTTGTGATCCAAACTTGATCAAATGATACATATGAGTCTAAAATGTTGATGTGGATCAAAAATTATGAAGTTTGACTATAAATTGGCCATGGTTGACTTTTTCCCCAATACAATTGATTTTTAGGTCAATTGTCCAATTGACTGATCAAAAATATGGTTCAAGGCTTGAAACTTAACATGAGCAATCTTAGGGGTCCAAAATGATGTATGAAAGTCACATGAATCATTGGTGGTCCAAAAATCCTTGTGCAAACCCAAACCCTAATTTTAGGTTATCAGTGCAAGATGAGGTGTCTTGAGCTTACCAAACCCTAATCTTGTCTTGAGTCCAAGAAGTCTTGTGAGAAAGTCTTGATAAATGAGAGGGAAAATTTTGGGGTACAACAGCTGCCCCTGTTCAATCTTCTTGAACCTGAAGTGTTAGATTGGCAATTTTTGTCGTTCGTGACTCGAAGGTAAAAGATGATTGGACACTAGAGTGCCCATAAATTTGCACTCGACAAAGTGTAGTTGAGGGAATGAGCTTAAAGATGCCACTTGGAGAGGTGATAGAATCTTGTTGGAGATGGGCTTGTAGATGCCATCCAAGAATGCTTGTTGAATTGTAAGTTGTAAGTCAAAAGAATGAGTATCAGAATGGTGTGTGTATCTGGAACCCATCTGAGTTGTATCTGAGGACTGAACCTGTACGAGCAACAGAATAGCATCCGTGTCTGGAGCGTATTTGAACTGTATCGGAAAGCTGTCTTTGAATGAGTATCAGGATGGCGTCCGTATCTGGTGCGTATCTGAACTTGAATCTGAATGAGTAACAGAATGACTTCCGTGTCCGGGGCGTATCTGAACTGTATCTGATAGTTGAATCTGAATGAGTAACAGAATGACTTCCGTGTCTGGAGTGTATCTGAACCGTATCATGAACTTGGAATCTGAATAAGTATCAGGATGGCATCCGTATCTGGAGCGTATCTGAACTTGAAATCTGAATAAGTATCAGGATGGCATCCGTATCTGGAGCGTATCTGAACTTGAATCTGAATGAGTAACAGAATGGCTTCCGTGTCTGGAATATATCTGTATTGTATCTAGAATCTTTGAACATTGTTAATGGTAGTTGTTAATCTTATCCTGAAAAGGGTAAAATGTTAGCTGAAACACAAAGTTATGTTGCATGAAATGTATGATGCAGTATATGTACTTTATCAATGTTTATGATATATGGATGTAATGTATGCGCATGTAAGCTAATTTGATGTATTGCTGAGGAAGATAAATCCTTGTCTGCTGCTGAGGATATGTGGATTCTTCATGTCTTGAAGTTGGAGTATTTGACAAAAATTTCGTTGTGAGAGTAATGCCATATACTTCTTGAGGAATCTGCTTGGGGAATCCAGAGAATTTTGATGACTTCTATTGGGGAATTAACCTAGGAATCCTCGTTCTGTTGGGGAGTAATGAAAACTCTGTGGGGAAGAAAACTTATTCCTGTTTGGAAAAAGTTCAGGAGTTTGGGTCGTTTGTCGCTCTACCGGGGAGTTATCAGGTTGGGAAGAAACAGAAATTAACTGTTATTTGGTTGATTTTTCAGACTTCAAGACAACTTGTTGGGAAATTTGAAGAAACTGGATGGTTTCCACTGGGGACTAATAGTTTGAAGTTTCAGCTCCGCTGGGGATCTTAATGACGTACTGTAGGGATTGCTCATGGAATAGCCTAAAGACGTTTTCCTATTCTTTCAACCTGTCAGTAGTTGTTCTTTTTCATTTTGTTTATTTGTAAACAGTAATTATGTTCAAATGCATATGTTCATTAATAAATCATTGGACGTTTTTGCAAATAAAACACAAGTGTAAAAAGAAAAGGACAAATGGTTTTCTGTACTTTAAAGAGACATCTTTGTATTCACTTTGAATAAGTATTTTGTACAAAGGAGACAGACATCCTATTAAGAGGATGGTGTCGTAAAAATAAGAAAAATGTATACAAAGAAAGATAGATATGTGTAATAATCCCATGGGGTTCCCATTCTGCTATAGCCTTCGTATCTCTGAATATCTTGTTTATCTGTTGCTTCATTCGAAGATGATTGAATCGATCAGAACTCTGAGTTTGTCAGTGAAGAGGTTGAAGTTGTCCTTAAAGTGATCCGACGAGACATAGTCATACGCTTTAATTCCCTAACTTTTGCTTGGACTGCCCTTTCGGGTTTTTGATCCACCAGGAAACCCTTTTTTGCCCAAGTCGCCCTTTCGGGTTTTCAACTTGTCGGGTGTATAGATTTTTTTTATTTTATCCCTAACTTTTGCCCAAACCTTTTGGTTCGCTGGGATGCCATTGTTTTGCCTAGGTGTGTCAACCTAGCGGGTCTCTTATGCGTAGTATCTTTTGACTATGTCTGTGTTCGCAGGGTGTGGCAGGTCGTCGCCGTCCATGGTGGTTAAGATCATTGCCCCACCAGAAAAGATGTTCTTGATTACAAATGGTCCTTCATAGGTAAGAGTCAATTTTCCCCTGGGATCACTTTGTGGCAAGATGATGCGCTTGATCACTAGATCTCCAACTTGATATACTTGGCGTCTGACTTTCTTGTTGAAAGCCTTGATCATCCGTTTTTTATACATCTGACCATGAAAAACAGCAGTAAGTCTTTTTTCATTAATTAAGTTCAGTTGATCAAGCCGGGTCTGGATCCAATCGTCTTCACTCAAACCTGCATCCTTCATGATTCTTAAATAGGAGATCTGAACCTCAATAGGTAGAACAGCCTCCAACCATAAATCAAAGAATAGGGTGTTGCCCCAGTCGATGTGCGAGCCGTGGTGCGGTACCCATGGAGAGCAAGTGGTAGCATCTCATGCCAGTCTTTGTAGGTGACTGTCATTTTCTGTATGATCTTTTTGATGTTTTTATTTGCAGCTTCGACGGCACCATTTATCTTTGGCCGGTAGGGGGATGAATTATGATGTTGAATCCTGAACTGCTCGCACATGGAGGTGATCATAGTATTGTTAAGGTTTGTACCATTATCAGTGATGATCCTTTCTGGGATACCATACCGGCAAATAAGATTCTGCTTGATGAAGCGGGCAACAACATTCTTAGTAACGGATGCGAAGGAAGCTGCTTCGACCCACTTTGTAAAATAGTCAATGGCCACTAGAATGAAGCGGTGTCCATTGGAGGTTGTAGGCTTGATCTCCCCAATCATATTGATTCCCCACATAGCGAAGGGCCAAGGAGTTGTTAAGACATTTAGAGGAACCGGAGGCACGTGCACCTTGTCTGCATAGATTTGACACTTATGACAGGTCCGAGAGTGTTGATAGCAGTCTGCTTCCATGGTAGACCAATAATAGCCTGCCCGTAGGATTTTCTTCGCCATTGTATGCCCACTAGAGTCAATGCCAAAGGTGCCTTCATGTAATTCGGCCATGATCTTTTCAGCTTCAACCTTATCCATACAACGGAGCAGAATAGAATCATGAGTACGTTTGTACAGGATGCCATTACTTAAGAAGAACTTAGCGGAGAATCTCCTTAGGAACTTTTTATCATTGATTGAAGCTCCTTCTGGATATTCTTGAGCCTCGAGATACCTTTTGACTTCATGAAACCAAGGCTGGTCCACTACTTCTTCAGTATTAATCTCACGATAGTGTACTGGTTCGTCCATTCGTTCAATGGTGATCTGGGGAGCCTCGTTATCCCAATTAAGTTTTAACATAGATGACATTGTGGCTAGAGCATCTGCTAGCTGATTTTCTTCTCGCGGGAAATGCTCGAAGGTAATCTGCTCAAAATGTGGTAACAATGTCAAAACATGTTCTTTGTAAGGGATAAGGTTTGGGTGCTTAGTGTCCCATTCTCCTTTGATCTGACTGATGACCAAAGCTGAATCTCCAAACACATCTAAGGATTTGATTCCCAAGTCTATGGCAGCCTTGAGACCAAAGATGCATGCTTCGTATTCCGCCATGTTGTTCGTACAGTTAAAGCAAAGTCTAGCAGTAAAAGGAGTATGGAATCCTTCCGGAGATATGAGTACAGCACCGATACCATTACCAAGTGCATTGGATGCCCCATCAAAGAACAGGGTCCATCGGGATCCTTGTCCAAGTCTGTCATATGGTCTGATTTCTTCATAATTGACTAATGTCATGATGTCTTCATCCGGGAATTCAAACTTCATGGACTGATAATCCTATATAGCTTGATGAGCAAGATGGTTAGCTAGCACACTGCCCTTTATAGCTTTTTGGGTTGTGTACTGTATGTCATATTCTGTTAGGATCATCTGCCATCTAGCTATCCTCCCAGATAGCGCAGGCTTCTCAAAGATGTACTTTATCGGATCCATCTTAGATATCAGCAAAGTGGTATGAGTCAACATATACTGTCTTAGCCGGCGAGCAGCCCATACAAGAGCGCATCAAGTTTTCTCGAGCAGTGAATATCTGGTTTCACAGTCAGTAAACTTTTTGCTCAGGTAGTAAATAGTGTGCTCTTTTCGGCCAGACTCGTCATGCTGCCCCAATACACACCCCATCGAGTTCTCTAAAATGGTCAGACACATGATTAGTGGTCTTCCCTCGACTGGCGGCATCAAGACAGGAGGCTCTTGTAAATACTCTTTGATTTTTTCAAAAGCAATCTGACATTCATCATTCCATCTGACTACTTGATCTTTCTTCAACAGCTTGAATATTGGTTCACAAGTAGATGTTAGGTGAGAAATGAATCTGGAAATATAGTTCAGGCATCCCAAGAATCCTCTGACTTCCTTCTCAGTGCGAGGAGCAGGCATTTCTTGTATCGCTTTGACCTTGGCAGGATCAACCTTGATGCCTTTATTGCTGACAATGAAACCTAAGAGTTTACCGGACCGGACCCCGAATGTGCACTTGTTTGGGTTCAACCTTAGTTTGTACTCCTTCAATCTCACAAACAGCTTTTGCAAGTGATCAAGGTGTTCTTCTTCAGTTTGTGATCGGGCTATCATGTCATCTACGTAGACCTCTATCTCATGATGTATCATATCATGAAACAAAGCTACCATGGCGCGTTGATAGGTTGCCCCGACATTCTTCAGTTCGAATGGCATCACTTTATAGCAGAACATGCCCCACTGTGTGACAAATGTAGTTTTCTCCATGTCCTCAGGTGCCATTTTGATCTGGTTATAACCTGAGAATCCATCCATGAAAGAAAATACTTTGTGCTTGGTTGTATTATCAACCAGGATGTCGATGTGTGGAAGTGGAAAATCATCTTTAGGGCTGGCCCTGTTTAAATATCTATAGTCCACGCACATTCTTACTTTGCCATCCTTTTTAGGCACGGGAACAATGTTAGCAACCCATTGTGGATAGAAAGTAACAGCCAGAAATCCAGCATTGAACTGTTTCATGACTTCCGCTTTGATCTTCTCTGACATGTCAGGTCTCATGCCGCAGACTTTTTGCTTCACTGGTGGACAGTCTTCTCTTGTGGGTAGACGGTGTACCAAAATGTCTATATCGAGTCCTGGCATGTCTTTGTATGACCAGGCAAAGATCTCAACATAATCATGCAACAGCTGAATTAGGTGCTCCGTGACACTCGGCTCTAGATTGGCACCCACTTTGATTTCCTTTTTATCTTCCTCGGTACCCAAATTGATTGTATCCAGCAGCTCCTCATGAGGCCGAATAACTCTTTCCTCTTGTTGTAGTAGTCTGGCCAATTCCCCTGGCACCTCACAATCTTCCTCACCTTCGTATTCTGCTTGGTAGATCAGATCTTCAGAGTCACTGAAGGCTATAGCAGTATCGTTACCCATGGGATCCGGAATGGAAGGGTACTCGCATTTGTGAGTGTGGGTGTGTGTAAGGGTATAGCCATCTTAAAACAATAAAATGTAAAAGAAAGACAATGAGCACAAAAGGTTTATATATGAAAAAGCGTCCATGATTCATTGAATGTCATATGAAGATGAAATAAAAACCCTTACAAGTGGACCAATGTGCCCCGGGTAAGACACAAGGTTGAAAATGTAAGAATTGTTTGTGAATATTACAAGTCCAATAGAAATGTAAAAGATAAATTACTGAGAGATGAAAGTTATTGGGACAAAGTCTTTGGCTTCCCAGTTGCGAAGTCCTCCGCTGACAGTAGGAAATATCCAATCTTCTAAGCTGCCATCTTCTTCACTGTCTTCCACTGCATTGACCCCTTGGTTTCTAATCTTCACAGGTGTCCCTCTAGCACGGGCGCGGCGCACGGCCTTCTGAGCAGTTGAAGTAAACCCCAAGCCAAACTTGTCTGATTTGTACGGAATGTCTGGAAGCTGCCCCCAGATGGTGCATCCACCCTCTTCCACTACTGCCTTTGTGTCCTTTAGAGATGACATCCAAAGTGGAGGTCTTGTGATCTTAGGAATCGAGGATACCGCCTTTGTTACTGCCACTTCCTGAGAGACTTCTTCAAAATGTTGGAAAGGGGTTTCAATGAACTTGCCATCCAATTCCACATATCGGAAAGAATTCAGATGACTAATCATGTACTCCTCCTCCCCGTGGACAGTTATGATCTTTCCTTGGACGGGGTACTTCAGCATCTGATGCAATGTGGATGTGACAACACCGGCATTGTGGATCCAAGGCCGTCCTAATAGACAAGAGTAAGAGGGACGGATGTCCATCACATAGAAGGTTGAATTGAAAGTCTGAGTTCCCACCTTTATCGGGATGTCCACCTCCCCATGGACCATCCTCTTCGAGCCGTCAAATGCTCTCACAACTATGTTACTGGGTTTTAATGTCAGCCCCTTGCAATCTAATCTATCAAGGGCTTTCTATGGTAAGACGTTTAAAGATGATCCCGTGTCCACCAAGACATGGGCTAGGGTTGTTCCTCTACACTCCACTGAGACATGTAATGCCTCGTTGTGTTTTCTCCCTTTGGGTGTCAAGTCAGCATCATAGAAACCCAAGCCGTTATCAGCTGTCAAACTGGCCACACATTCTTGGAATTGGTCAGCAGACGTCTCTTGCGGCACATGAGTTGTCTTCAGAAATTTTACCAGAGCTTTCGCATGTGCCTCAGAGCACAGCAGCAATGCTAGCATGGAGATCTTGGAAGGGGTTTTCCCCAACTGTTCAACCACATCATAATCACTCTTCTTTATTATCCTCAGGATTTCTTCCATTTCCTTCTTGGATGATTCGGGGATAGCTAGCAATTGAGCCTTCGTCTGGACAGGCTCTTCTTGAATGTTTTTTCCTTTATTCTCAGCAGTGGAAGTAGGGATAGGGATTGTATTGTCTTTTTCGGTAGGTACGCTTGCAGGTATAATCATTGGTGTAGAGGTAATCTTTGGAACGGCCACGGGTCCAAAGACTGCCTTTGGAGGGGCAATCTCTGGAGAGAAGATTCTACCACTACGGGTAATCTTGCTAGTTCCGGTAATATTCCTAATGTCGGAATTGTCCTCTTCGGAGCTCTCTTCTTCGGGAGTTAGTTCATCCTGTTTGATACCATGGTAGTAGATTTCTCCACCATAATTCCACAGTACTATTTTATCTGACTGGTACGGGACCGGCCCGGGCATTGTAATCTTAAGTGGAGTAGTCTTTAGAGCACATGTAATCCTAACGGGCCTTTTGGGGACCCTGGAAGGATTGGTGTAGATGGTTATGATAGAAACTTCTCTAACTGGAACGGGTGAAATAGGAGCATTCTCAAACAGAATTTCTCGGTTATCAATCAGTCGTTGGATACCTTTTTTCAACAGAGGGGAGTCAAATGATGAGGATAGGCAATTATGGCAGTCTTTGTCACAACGTGGGGATATACCAGCTTTCAACAAATTCAACTTAATGATCGGGAGTGGAGTCAACAGTTCATCCACAGTGGCAACAAAGAGATCTTCCTCGACAGCATTGGAATTGTGACCATGCCTAGGCATCGGAGCGAAGATGACATTCGGTTTCTCAGGCGCTTCAAACTCAACTTCCTTCGCGTCTATTAGGTCTTGAATTTTGTTCTTCAGAGCCCAACAGTTGTTGGTGTCGTGCCCTGGACTTTCAGAATGGTATGCACATCTAGAATTCGGGTGGTAATGAGGAGACGCAGTATTGGGATTCTTTGGGGCCTCTTTTAAAGTTTCCAGATTCAATTTCACAAGATGTGGTAGAACCTGAGCTGGAGTCATGTTAATCTTGGTGAATTTCCGGACTGGCCTTTCCATCCTTTGCTGGTTATTTCTTGGCTGGTCAGATGCGGGCTTCGGGATCATAACAGCCCCCACCGTTGGTCGGCGTTCAGTTCTTCCTTGATTTTTGTGTGAATAAACAGCATATACTTCCTTATTTTCAGTGAAGGGTTTTTTCACAGCTGTAGAGGCAGACGCGTCCTTCTGAATCTTCCCACTTCTTATACCAGCTTCCACCCTCTCGCCGGTTAAAATCAATTCAGTAAACCCTGCAGAGGAACTCCCAATCAGATGATTGAAGAAAGGGCCTGATAGAGTTCCCAAGAACATGTCCACCAACTCCCTTTCAGACAGAGGGGGTTTCACCCTTCTGGCTAAATCTCTCCACTTTTGTGCGTAATATTTAAAGCCCTCATTTGAAACCATAGCCATACTCTGAAGTTGAGTACGGGTAGGCGCCAAATCGGTGTTGTACTGATATTGTTTATAGAAAGCTGCTGCCAGGTCTTCCCAATTATGGACATCGACCCTTTCCAATTGGTAAAACCAATCAAGTTGCGTTCCTGATAAACTATCTTGGAAAAAGTGGACGCACAAGTCTTTATCAGTAGAATGTGGCTGAATCTTCCTGACATATGATCGGAGGTGCATTTTAGGACAAGACACCCCATCATACTTGGCAAATAATGGCACTTTAAACTTTGGCGGGATTACAATTCCTGACACCAGCCCTAACTCTTCAAGATCTAGACCCGGTACCCTCTGTATTTCCATAGCGGTTAGACGCTCTTCCAGGTGTTTGTACTTGTCATCAGCCGGAGGGTATTATTGTTCAGAGTAGTCCTCCTCTTCCTCTTCTTCTTCAGAATCTGATGGTACTGCCATTTCTTTTCCTTTTCTTTCCGCTTCATCAGATGTTGTTGGATAATCTAAGGTCCTTCTAGCTTGTCCCTGAAACCTTCTGCCCATGATTACCACACCAGCTGGCTTCTTCTTATTTTTCTCTTTCTCTTTTTCTAGCAGATTCTTTAGCTCCTCTTTCCCCTTGGCTAAGGTCATGAGTAACTGTTGAAATTGTGTATTTTGAGCTTGAAGGTCTTTAACCGTCTGTTTGAGATCCATCTTTCTGAAATAAACAGTAGAGGGATGAGGAAACTTGTTGCAAAGACCTGTTTATGTTTTATGATGAATGATATGTATTCATGTAATGCTTTCAAGGATTTAAAAATTCAAATTTGTTTCAAACAAAAAGAAGCGCATGTTATATTAATAAGATATAATTTGAGTACATCAATGCCCCTAGGACAAAATAATACAAAATTCTAAGATAAAAAGACATTGTGCATCCTCTTTGGTGCAATGTAGGTATTGAGAGTCTGCTCTTCATGAAGTAGCCGAGTGAGTTCCAAAACCTTCTTCTCGCTTGCGTAGAATTGGGCTTCAAAAGTATCGCGCTCTCCTTTGAGCTTATCCGATCCCTTTGCAGGTCTTCGAGTGATGTAGGCATGTCAGGATGTAGGATAGTGTATGGAACTTCTCCCTCCTTAACAGGCTCAATAATCACTGGGAGAATGGAGGGGTAAGGCATCATGAGACTTTGAGCGCGGGTTCGTACCCACTTGAGGTAAGGCTCAAGAGGGATTTAATTCTTGTATCCCAAAGTCTTTCTATCCACCTTGTTTAGCATCCTCCAAGCTCGGATGAATCTCCGACGAAGACCTTGATCGTCGTTGTCGTAGTCGAAAACCAAGCCTTGAATCAGCATATCATGTGGGCCATCCCTTCGGGCATAACCAAACTGTCTTAGAGACAAGCACGGGTTGTAGGTGATGCCTCCCCTAATTCCAAGTAGAGGGACATTAGGGAATTCCCCATAACGGTCAACAATGATAACATTCTCTTTGGATCGAGAACACCAATGAATATATGAATGTTTAAGTCTCATCAACCTTTGTGTCCACCTCAAACCTTGCTCGTTCTTTAAGACTGATTGGGGAAGATGGGAAATAAACCATCTTGCCAGGAGAGGAGTGCAACACATAAGAACACCTCTTTTCCTCATTGTACGAGTGTGAAAAGAGTGTAAGATATCTCCAAGAAATGTAGGCACCGGATTGCGTGACATGAAGATTTTGACAACACTCACATCTATGAGTTGGTCAGGGTTGGGAAACAAGACCATCCCATAGATAAGAAGAGCCACAATCTCCTCAAAAGCTTGCAAGTCCAAGGAGTTCCAACAGCTTTGGGCCTTCTCAAACAAGAACTTTGCCAAGAAGCCTTTGACACCACTTCTAGTTTCCCAATGGGTTGTGAATCAGATGAGTGCAAGTGCAGGGCTTGAGCAATCTCTTCTGGCTTTGGATCTCTTTCCGTATCTTTGAAGGGTAGTTGATTGAGAATGGGAATCCTCAAGAGTTGAGAGAATTCTTCCAAAGTAGGCACAAGCTGGTAGTCAGGAAATGTGAAACAGTGATGCAAAAGGTCAAAGAACTGGAAGAGAACCTTCATCATGTCTTCCTCTGTGTTGGAGGTGACCAAGTTGAGTAGACGACCATGTCTCTCGGTGAATGGAGAGTTCTCAGGAATCCTTGAAGCTAGCTCATTGAGTTGTGGAGGAATTATTACAAGGTTGACTTGGATAGTTTTCCTATGAAGTGAACCCATATCCTACAAAACAAGAACAAAGATGAATTTCCAAAATCCTTGAAATGGTTAGTGGATGTATATGATGCTCATGATGTCCATGATGTTATGCATAAGTATATATGTACAAGCAAATCAAACAAGTTCCTAGTTTAGGCTTGCATGGGGTTTCATAGGTAAGTACCCTCTTGAAGTTTAGTTGGCTCAACCTGTCCTAGTAATAGTAACCGGGTTCTAAGGAGCTTAATATCACTGGATTGTTTCCTTGTTCATTGTTTCAGTTCAAACCTCTTTACTGGCGACCGAAATATCCCAAGAAACCAACCCTCAATGAGTGTAGTATCGAGTATCTACCAACTTTGGACTGCACCAAAGCCGATCATCTCACTACATCCTAAAGGCCAAGTTGGTCAAGTAAAGGGTTCTAGAAGTTCATTAGTGCTTCATGACATCACTCAGCAGCCTCGTATTCTCTTTGATTGGCTCAAAGGCTACCGGTACCCACAAATATGTCACACTAACATAGCTATTGCTTAGACCATGTCGGTATACCCCACATAGTTTCCACAATGTATTGCTATTTACCTATAATGTATCCCAAATCCAAGTAGAGGATTTCAAACCCAAACAAAGAACCATAATGTAAAGCATACAATTCAAACAATGTAAGCAAATAAATCTGATCTAGCCCTAAGGTAACCCCACTTTTATAATAATCTCCAGCAGAGTCTCCAGTTCTGTGATATGGTGGGAGAACTGACTTGAGGTTTTGCGTTTTTATCGCAAATGTCGTGGTTAGCAAGAGTCGCCACCGGCTTTTCTATTATCCAAAAGGAAATGTAAAAAAGCACAGGAAAGACCTTTGAGATATTTTCTTGAGTTCAGGGGGTAGATTATGAAAAAGGGAAGGTGCTAGCACCCTTTTCATCCATGGTTTTCCGTGGGCTCTTTGTTACTTGCTTAGATCACTTGCTTTGTTTGGTTTGAAATGGTGCTTGATGTGGTTTTGAAAGTATTTTGTAAAAGAGGCCATTCTTTAGGAAATCTTTGTAATGATTCTCGTTCGTAAGAATGTATACAAAGATGTTTGTCTTTTGAAAAATGTTTTCAATGTTTTGTAAGATGTTTTGAAATGTGTGTGTTTGTTTTGAAAAATAGTAAGGATTGTTGTTTGAAATGGAGCAACTAACTTAGAAGCTATCTACCTACTCAAATGTATTTCTTGTGCATTTTCTATTCCTTTGACATTGTTGACTTACCATTGATTTGGTAAGCAACCTTATCTTTGGATGTAAACGGGACGGGCGTGGGTCATCGTATAACCATGATAGCAATGTTGCCAAGTATCTTAGCATTTTTGAGGGACCAAGATCATTTTTTAGGCAACCTTTGAATAGCGGCATCGAGGGGCTATGATCTTATATTTGTTTTGTTTTGCCAAGATACTTCGCATGCGTAACATGGCCATTTTATTTTAGGCAACCAAGTGGGAGAAACCCTAAGGGTGCTTGTGTGCAAAGTGTATCATTTTCATGCTTTTGATTTTGTCTTGTATTTAGGGTTTTCTATTTGATTTGTTTTGTTCTTGTCATGTAAACCCTAATTACTAATCATGGTATATAAAGCGATAAATTGCGTAATGTAAATGTACTAAGCTATTACAACAATTTTTATGGGAGGGGGAGATACAAGTTTGAATGGGGATTTGCACAAATATAAAGCTAAATATATTATTACAACCAAATTGAATTTGCGCGAATTAAATAAATATAATACAAATATTTAAAATGCAATGCAATATGTATGTAAAAGAAAAGATTTTTTATGTCTTGTTTTTTTAAGAAAAATATTTAATTTAAACCTAAAAATAAGGAAAATAATAATTAATTCTTTTTGAAAGGGATTAAACCCTAGTTTTCATTTAAAAGAAAATAATGTTTTATATTATTATTTTGTACATTTTTTGTATAAAAAATAATAAATAATATTATATATGAATATTAAAAATTAAATATGTGTAAAAATTGGTATTTGTAAGTATAAAATGTATAATAAAAATATTAAGTATTTTTAATTATATTTATAAGTTATTTAAGAAAATAAATTCTATTCTATCAAAATAAATTAATTTTTTATGTGAGAAATAATAATAAAATAAAATAAAAGTGTGAAAATAAATAAATCATTTTTTAGGATTTTTTATCATTCAGAAAAATAAACAAAAGTATTAAATATAAAAATATGAAAAAATATAAAAATATAAAATAGTTAGCGAGGGGGGTGCAATAGCAAGTCAGGGAGGTGTGTTTAGCAAAAACAAAAAGGCCACACAGCAAAAAGCCCAGAACTTCATCCTTGTCCTTCGTTCATCATCTTCACGCCATTTTCAGTGCAACCTGTATCTTCCTCATGCTTGCATAAAAATGAAAACTCATAACATGAAAAATCTGGCATTTGAGCTCACGATTCCAACCATATAAATTATGTAACCTAACTATCAAAGATCAAAGAGAATTTTGGAATCCCTAAATCGTGACCTAAAAATTTCATAGATTTCAAGCTTCAAATTCTCTTAGCACAAGTAATATAAATGCAAAGTAATGATATGTACAGCTTCGTTATGATGAGAACTACATTTTTTTCTTCACAAATCGTGGCTTGATGTTGTCTGCATAAAGAGATAGAGTTTAAGAAAATACCTCATTCAGCTGGAATCGTGTATGGCAATGTAGGGACTTTAATGGAGGCCTGATGATTGCTTGAGCTTCCTTGAGCTTCCCTGAATCTATCCCAACCCTTATCTTGCTCCGAGGATGGCTGGAACTCCCTCACCAAGTCCAACTGCAAGCTTCCAAGTTGAAAATGGCATATGGTGAAACATAGGTTACAGAACCAGGGTGATGGCTTGGATTGACTAGGTATCAAGTGTATAAGATGTTTGAATCAGTTAAACACAAAACGCACGAGCCAAATGAGAGTTGGCTGAGCTTTTGCAGAAACTGTATGCTTAGGCAGATTTTTGGTGTTTTTTCAGTTTGAGAGAGCTCTAAGTCCAAGCCAAGCGTGTGATGCCTTGTACAATGTTTTCATATTAGTATAGAAGTGATACAAAGTCAGCTTTCCACTAGATGTGCAAGCCTTAGCCCTTTTGCAACTTTTCTTGTACTTGAAGTAGAGTTGACAAGACCAATCCCACATGCTTGTACTAGCTTGCTTTAGGGCTGATATGAGTTTCTACAAATTTCTTGAGAGCTGTGTAGTTTGCTTGTATCAAGGGGACATGTCCAATGCTCCAAGTTGACAAAATTGCAAAAGTGCGTCTTTATGAAAATGGCAATGAAGCCTTTTTGCCCAAAATGGAATTACAACTTGTGTAAAGTTTCAAAAGCAAGGATAAAGGCTTTTTTTGAACTGAGTATGCATTTAATTAAGGAGTGTATAGCAAGTTTAGGACCTGTAAAGCATGAGATAGCCAGCATAGGTTTGGTTTGCAACTTGATTCTATGTGAAAATGGCTTGAACAAAAAGTGAGAAAATGCCAACTTCCTCTCTTCGATTCTCCCTACTCAAAAATGATCTTGGAGAGTTCTTAGACATTTTGGAAATCTTGCAATGTTCTATATAATCCATATTTGAAATGCATTTTGAGATACCTCTTGGAACTAGTTGAAAAATTGCCATGAAGTTGGGTCCAAAACCTGCCTAAATTAGGGCAAAATTTCACTAAGTTAAGAAGTTCATGGCCATGTATTCACAAATTCATAACTTGAGATACAAGCATATTTAGGGAAATGTTTGTGAAGAAAAGTTGTATATTTCATGGAGGAAAACAACTTTCATGTTGGGGACTTTTCTTGAATCAAAATGCATCATGGTGAAAAAGTGGTGAAAAGTTGAGAAAAAATAAGAAAATTTTTATACTTAGAAAAATTCTAAGTTATGAAAATTTTCAAATTAAAACCCTAATTTTCAAATTTGGTTTTCTTGGTAAACAAGTTTCATATTTTGACATATCTTGATGAATTATGACTCTTGGTACTTGATTTTGACCAAAAAGTCAAAGTTTGACTTTTTAGTATACAGTTGACTTTTGATCAGTTGACTGCAAATTTCATTTGTCAATCCAATGAACTTGAGATCCTTTGAACCATGTAATTAGGTCAAGATGATGCCATTAAATCCTTGAAATCATTCTTGAACTCAATTGGTCATTGGCTAGGTTAAAAATCAGAAATTACCCTTTCTCAGTCAAAACCCTAATTTTGACCATTTTGCCCTTTTGATGATTTGATCAAATTTCTTGAGGAGTTGTGATCCAAACTTGATCAAATGATACATATGAGTCTAAAATGTTGATGTGGATCAAAAATTATAATGTTTGACTGTAAATTGGCCATGGTTGACTTTTTCCCCAATACAACTGATTTTTAGGTCAATTGTCCAATTGACTGATCAAAAATGTGGTTCAAGGCTTGAAACTTAACATGAGCAATCTTAGGGGTCCAAAATGATGTATGAAAGTCACATGAAGCATTGGTGGTCCAAAAATCCTTGTGCAAATCCAAACCCTAATTTTTGGTTATCAGTGCAAGATGAGGTGTCTTGAGCTGACCAAACCCTAATCTTGTCTTGAGTCCAAGAAGTCTTGTGAGAAAGTCTTGATAAATGAGAAGGAAAATTTTGGGGTACAACAGGCATATTTAAGCCCATTCCCTACACAATCAACCACAACATCATCAAGTGCAAATTTATGGGCACTCTAGTGTTCAATCATCTTCCACCTTCAAGTCACGAATGGCAGATTTGCCAATCTAACTCTTCAGGTGTAAGAAGATTGAACAGGGGTAGATGTTGTACCCCAAAATTTCCCCTCTCAATTCTCAAGGGTTTTCTCACATAGATTCTCAGGATTCAAGCTTGCACAAGTGCATTGGGATTTTTCAGTATCAAAATTAAAATGAGACTGTCAAAAAGGGAGAAAACAAATAAAAATAAAATTTTGACAAATTTGGAGAAAAATAGGCCTCCTTCGATTCAGCCCCCTTTGATTGGACTTTGCACCTCCTTCGATTGCTCAAAAATTGTTTCTAGCGTGCCTCTTTCATTTGGGCATTTGAATCCTTGTTGCAGGCTTCATTTGTGTGTTCCACTGCCTGCATGTTTGCTTTGAATCCCAAGTTTGCTGGCCACAAGTTCCCCATGCAAGACAAACCCTTCGATTCACCAAACATGTTACCTGCATGCTTGCTTTGAGTACCAAATTTTGCTGCCACAAGTTCCCCCTGCAAGGCAAGCCTTTCGATTGGACAATTATGTTGCCTGGATACTTACAATCGAAAGTTGTGACCTGCTAGCCCCATGTGCCCCCTGCAAGGCAAACCCTTCGTTTAGACACAAGTACTTGCATGCAAAGCTTCGATTGGAATGTGGATCCCATTCGAATCAGCTAGCTTCAAATCCAAGCTGAGCCATTTAAAGCAGGTTTCATTTGAAGCAAATCTGAGGAAATCTCATAGCCTTACCCTACTTGTCAAGCTATGTTACTTTCAAATCTTCACATAATCAGAGGTTACACAAGTTTGTGATACATTGCCTAAGGGTTCGAAGGTTTATTCACTGGATAATACCATTCTTGGATGAATTGGAAAAAGACTATGTACCCTTTCTTCATAAAAGGTACTTTAGTCACAAAATCAGCTTTCAACCTGATTTTGGTCTGAGCACAAGCAAGGACAGAAGCATAAGTCACATATTCTGCACCCAACTTCCAATAGGCCCCCCACTTGTACCTTTCTTCGTTTCATATTTTATTGTTTTGCAAGACTGGCTATTGAAAACATGACCATTCTTTTTCTCTATAAATAGAGGAATTTTTGCAAAGCTAAGAGAGGATTTTTTTACCAAAGGAACGAAACCTCCAAAATATTCTCAAGCACAACAAAACTCTTAAGTCCCTTCAACACTTGTGAAATCAAAAACCCAGAATCACATTCATTTCCTTCGATTCTGAAGAATAACCACACTCCAGTCTCTTTCGAATCCAGTGGAAAGAAGCATCACACTTGCTTTCTTTCCTCCTTTGAATCCAGCATCCTAGGCCTTATTTCAGGTCCCTCCCTTTGAATCCAGGAAACACTCAGGGCCTCCACTCAAGGTCCCACACCCATTCAAGGCTGAAGCAAGGTAAGTCACTCTTACCTTTGAATCTTTGGTTTCAAACATAGCATGTATACATATTGTGTCTCCTTTTCGTTTGCACCCTTTAATCTGTTTTATGGCTAATCTTTTGTTTATTATTTCTTGAGTTTTGTTATATATACTTTAATAATTAACTTGACCAATAGAAAAATGCTAACATGGCTATAAGCCATGTTGTTTATTAATATCCCAAACGAAAGAGACAGGAGGAAGGAAACATGAAATGAATCATTGGGCTTCCATGCTGACTTCCAAGGCAGAAAGGAAGAATTAGAAGGCACATTTGCACTAAGTCCAGCCAGAATCGAAGGCCATGACTTTCTGCTGCCAGCCTCAATCAAAGAAGGAAACAAGGCAACAAGGCAGAACCAGAAGGCACGTCCAGCTGCAGACAAGCCCAATCGAAGGCCATGACCAGCTGCTGCCAAGGACCAATCGAAGGCCATGACTTGATGATGCCAACTCCCAATCGAAGGAGGCCAATTGAAGCATAATCGAATGCTGCTTCCCCCCAATCGAAGGAGCTTTTTTTTCTTCTTTTTATCTTATTTTTGCCTTTATATTTTTATGAATTTAAATATGCTTGTAATAGTGTAGGATTTATTTTTTGCACTTTTTATTACTTTTGTACAAATGCTAGTAAAGTAGAAAACCAAAAAATAAAAGACAAAATGCATGCAATCAAACACACTTTCACACATGCACCCTTAGGGTAATTCCACTTGTTGCCTTACAAAAATGGTCATGTTATGCATGTGGGATATCTTAGCAAAAATAATCAAAAACACAAGATCATAGTCCCTCGATGACGCTATCAATGTTGTCTTTCAAAATGATCTTAGTCTCTCAAAGAGAAATGCTAAGATATCTCACAACATTGCTATCATGACTATACGATGACCCACGCCCGTCCCTTTACATCCAAAGATAAGGCTTCTTACCAAATCAATGGTAAGATAGAAATATAAAAGGAAAGGAAGAAATGAACAAAAGACTTTTGAGTAGGTATATTGTTCCTAGTTGCTTGCTCATTCTCAAATTAAACATCCTTGCTCATTTTCTAAACAAACAACACTTTCAAAAACACTTTCAAAAACATGAAGCATTTTCAAAAGCTCAACACTTTGTATACGTTGTTACGAATAAGAACTATTACAAAGTTTTCCTAAACGAAGGCGGCTTTTCAAAATACTTTCGAAAACCACAAAAAGCACATTTTTCAAACAAAAGCAAGTGATCTAGCAAGCAACTAAGAGCCCGTAGATAACTACGGATGGAAAGGGTGTTAATACCTTCCCTTTTCATAATCTACCCTCCGAACTCAGAAATAATCTCAAAGGTCTTTCCTGTTCTTTTCATCCTTTCCTTTTGGATAAAAGAAAAGTCGGTGGTGACTCTTGCTAACCGTGACATTTGCGATAAAACGCAAAACACCCAAGTTATTCTCCCACTATATCACAGTAGGCATCAACTGATATTCAGGGAAAGTAAAGAAATGATACATCGAATCATAGAACTGGACCAAGGTCGAGAGAATACCCTCCTTCATCCTAAGCTTCATGATAGAAATTATGGACCCACACTTCCTCCGAAAATCTCCAGAACACGCAATCTCAGGAATCGGGCTCATCAACTCATCTATCTTGGGATCTTTGAAACTGTATTTTCTGATCTTTCTTTTTCCAGAATCCAGAGTCAAAAAGTACCTGAGATGTTCACAAATGGTCAACTTTTAAGTCCCTTGAAATAAAAATATGCTTATGAGTGCATGGATGCATGATGCAACAATCACACACAAGATCACAAATATAGGGTTCATAGGTTCAACGTCACGAGCATGAGGTCAAAGGTACTACCCATAAGGTGTGGTCTAAGAGTTATCACCTGCCGAACAAGGTTCTAGAGGTTTCCAGAGTCTACATCCTTCCTTCGGATATTACCAACTTCCCAATTAACTCGGTAATTAGTAATATTCTCAAGAAAAACTCGTCTGAGTGTATTATTGTGTGACAACTATTTCCGAATTACTCTGTCATAGCTTCCGCACTACACCTAAAAGTCTAAGATGGTTTAGGTATTCTACGCTCCTCAGTTTCAGCAGGCTCTCAGGTCGAAAGCAGTATGTCTTCCCGATTACTCAGTAAATGACACTACAGTCAAAGGGGCCTCCACTGAGTGGTGGATCTCATGTCTCCTTTTTTGGGATTACTCCCCCCAAGTTAACATGACTATATCGCCCGTCCTATCTTAAATTTTTCCCAAGTCCGGGTATAGGACTTATAAGAAATCACCAAGCACCCTGAAAACTAGGAAAATCTAGACAAGCATATATACAACATATACATAATACAAAAATAACACATATACAAATATAAATAAAGATAGGCTCAACCCACTTAGAGATGGACCAGCAAGAGGTCAATCTTTCCCCAGTGAAGTCACCATTTTTTTCTGTAGCGGTAGGAATATTTAAGAGTAAGCCATTGGATTGACTAGACTTGTACAGATCAAAATGAAAATCGCCATCGGGCATTATTGTTTCCAAAAAGAGTAAATAATCCAAAAAGAGGGGGAAATATTCAAGGTAAGAGGGTTGGTTATGCAAAGGGAAGGTATTAGCACCCTAAACATCCACGGTACTCCGAAAGAACCTCTTTGTAAAATCTGTATATTTGGCTATAAAATGTTGTATAAAAATAGATGGTGGAGGTGATAAAAGAAATATTTTTAATGATTTTTGCACCCTCCGCAGTTGCGAACCTTTAGTGCCTATGTACCACCTTCCGTGCAATAGGCGATCAGGGTACTCGTAGTTCACCTTTTAAAATTTTAAAACACAAGTGTGTTGGTTGATTTTATGAGATAATATATCATCGTCATTGTCCGTATGGAAAACATACTTACTACCCACAATCATGAGAAAGGAGTATTTGCATCATCTCAAAGTGGAGGATATGGCTTGGATTTTAAAATCAACAATGCCTCACTCAACACCCAAGTGGAAAATATCTCACTTCACTACATATTATATAAGTCTAGCAGTTTGCATCACTACAAGGATTGACAAGAGTCTAATCTTTTGAGAAAAGTTTTTTTTAAACAAAAGCCAAAGTGGCAAAACGGTTTGAATGAGATTGATTGACTTTTAGTCTTCTCACAAAAATGTCAAGGTATGATTAAGTTGATTGAAGTTTATTTATGAAAATGTTTTGAAAGTGCATGGATCTGAGTCCAAGTTTATTATGAAAGTGGTTCAAGTTTAGAAACAAGAAGAGTTTTCAAAAGGAGATGAAGGGACTATCCTAAAGCATAAGATAAAATCTAGGGAAAAAGAACCATATAACCAACAAGAATCCAATACTTGACATTATGAGTCAATATAGAATTCCCATTCTTTGGATTGAAACCAAGCAAGAAAAGATACTAGACCTCTTGAGAGAACCAAAATTCAAGTGTATTAAGTCTTCACAAAAATTGGGCAGAGTAACGGCTGTATACAGATGAATTCCAGATTACAGAAAAAGTATGTAATCATAATAACATGCACATAAAACAAACAAACAACCCAATGTCTTGAGGTAAACTTTAAGAACTCCAGACAAAATATCAATTAAGGTCACAAGATCTCCAACATATGATCAAGGTCTCTAATCCTAAGTATAAGAAGTCCAATACTCCATAATGCTAAGGATAGTAACCAAATAGTCCAAGTATCATTAATGTTTTTTATGGTTCATGTTGATTATTAAGTATCTTCAAAAGGAGGAGAAAATCTCAAGTGAGCAAAATAAAAATGGCATAAAAGTAAATGCTCAAGTGAGAAAAGATGAAAATAGCATGAAATGTAAATGCTAAAGTAAATGGTACATAAAGTAAAGACCATAAAATAAAAGCATAAGATAAAGTCAATTGTTAGAAGTTAATGGTTAGTTGGATGACCATCTTGGAACTTACATTTGGAACTCATTAGAGGATTGGTAGAACCAAAACCTCCCAACAACAAGTTGCATTTTCTTTTTGTCAAGTATATCATCCATTTAAGAATCCACAAGGCAACATTTAATGATCAATGATGTTTAAGTGATCTGCGTTGACCAAAATTGATGAAGATCCATTGGAATATTGGTAGAACCAAAGCCTCCTAACAATGAATTTCAATGTTATCAGATCAAAGGTTTCAAATTAACATACTTGGGCTTGCAAACATAGGTTTGGGCCACGAATGATCATTTTCTCAAATCGGGATAAAATTTAGCGTTATGTTAAGCAATCGTATGTGGACTTATGTAGAAGTCGCACCTATTTTGAGGCCGGTCAATAGAAATCTATGTACTTCATGTTTGGATAAATGATATAGAGATCATCATCCCATAACATCTAATATAATCAGAAAGGGGGATAAGATGAAGAGGGAAGGGATTAGAGTTTCAAATATCATCAACATCATTCGTCCATTTTAGTGGATTTGGTTTATCAATCTATCAACACCCAAGACTCAATGAGGTTAAAGAATTTGTCTCAAGATATGGGTCAAGTCAGTACCACATTCTATTTCAATAATTAAACAAGAATCATGTACAAAAGTTTTCAATTACAAGCATTAATCAAAGGTAAAACCCTAAATGCACACCTAAGTCAAAGATTAGTTTTAAAATATGAAATTTACTTGAAAAATTATGAAATTAAAACCCTAACCTCCTAAAGTCCTACAAAAGTCAGAAATAAAATTTTGAGTCCCTAGATTGAGGTGGAAATTTGCTTTAGAAATGCAAACTTTGAAACTAGCAAGTATAAGCCTTAAACTAGATTGTTTTGGGAAATAATTTGTAAAAAATATGAAAAATCACATTGTAAAATTACATTAAAATGTTTTCTATAGCCTCAACATGTTCAAGAACTCTAAAAAACTTCATATCTGATTTTATAGGCATGGGAAGTTAGAACTTTTAATCAATTAATGTGCATGATCAAACAAAAACCCTAAAAAAGGAAATTAAGTTAAAAATTAATCAATTAGATCCAAAGGTCAAATAAATTTGATTAAAATAACCTAAATGTCAATGAAACTATAAGTATCAGCAAGCATATTTTTCTTGAATTTTTTCTCAAAAGGAAAAGTTACATGGAAATTACTTACACAATTCAACAAAAATAATACAAATAAAAGATGATATGTCCAAATGATTTTAATGAGTAATCCCAAAGTTTTATAAAAATAAGACAAAAAATATTTTCAAGTAATAAACTCAGAGAGGAGTCCAAAAATATTTTTTATGTATTTTTTAGATTTAATATAAATAGGAATATAAAATTCAAGATTTAAAAGAATATAAAACCCTAATTATTTTCATGAATTTATTTAATCAAGAGAAATGATTAAAAAAATGAAATAAAAAACAAAATATGAAAGTATATTGAAAAAGGAGTTTAAAATATTTTTATCATGATTTTTGAAGTGAAGAAAATATTTAAAGAAAATTGGAGAAAAAAAAGAAAATTAATATGCAAATGCTATTTACACCTGTTGTTAAAAAATGCGCTGTAAAAGAAAATGCAATCATGTTCAATCACAGACTGCCATGCAGTCATCCCTACCAAGTTGCCATAATCTCTATTTTTTCTAGTTTTGAAATAGCATTTTCAGGTCACGATAACTTGCACATTTCTTGATGAAAATAAAAAATTCCAACACCAAAGTTCAAGAGGGAAATTAGTAGAACATGAAAGGATCAAAAATTTCATAAAATGATGCCTGGGTGATGGAGAAAAACTCGCGCAAAAATGGATGCATGAACACGGTTTTGTTTTGAGCAATTCATCAAACATATTTCAAACTTGACTTTCTCCTTCAATTCTCCACCAAATTAAACAATCCAAAAAATGAAAATTCATCACAAAAATGCCAGGAATATAGATATGCTACTAGATTTTGCAAAAAAGCTCATGGATTAAAACATAATGCAAGCTGCAGTCAAGAGTGAGAAAAATGGAAAATCTACTTTGAAATGAATTTGATGATGCTTGAGCTCCAATAAAGAGCTAGCTCTCCATAAATGCTTGCTTTGAAGATGCAATGATGATTTAATAGAGAGAGATGCGAAGAAAGCTTGGAGAAAAGATAAAGATGGAGGATGCTTGCTTGACAATGGAGGAGAGAAATAGAGAAGAAGAAATTATGCTTGCAATAAAGAGAGGGATACGTGAGGAAGAGAGACATGTGTTTGCTTGCTTCTGATTTTCAATCTTCCAACCCCTTCAATTGTTGAATGACATGCTTTTTATAGAGTGTAAAATGATGGAGTGAGAGAAATGAGAAGTGAGAGAAATGATAAGTGAGGGGAATGAGATGTTGCACGTTTCATGTTGTTTTGGGAGTGCAAAACGTGCGTTTTGGTTAAGTGAAACAGGGCTAGGGGAGTGAGCTGGCAATTGGACTTGGTTGCACAAAATAAAAACCACGCATTCCCATGCAAATTTTCTATTCCATGAACACCTCTTTACCTCCTTATATCTTCCTCTATGATGCATGAAACATGACAAGGTTTGAATCAAAAATGGAGAGGACATTTTATACTCCAACTTTCATGTTCAAATTTTTTCAAAATAAAGCTTGAATTATTGAGATATTTGGCTATGAACACATGCTTACAAACGGTTTAATAAAATGCCAGGCCTGACTGGGCATGTTGCGTGCGTATGAGGCCTTGCTGGGCAAAAAATTCAACTTGCATGGTGCCTTCTTCTCACAACTATATCTCAAGATGTAGGGAGAATTTGGAGAAACTTTCTAAAGCAAAGTTGTTCCTCACATTTAGGGCTTGATCTTTGATGTTGGACATTTTCCAAAATAATGAATATTTCACATAGAAAAGTGATGATGAATGTGCGCCCACAACATGTTTGATAAAATGCCTCGCCTAGCGCACATAACTTGCCTTGTACTGGGCAAAATGACATTTTTCATCTCAAAATCCTAATCACCATATCTTTATCTACACTTAACCATTTGAGATTATTCTTGAATGAAAAATGAAGAGAAAAATTCAATCTTCAACTTTCATGTTGCCAACTTTTTGTTTTAGTCCAAATAGTCATTCAAAAATGGACATGAAGAAGTCATATTTTTGCATTTTTAACCAAAATTTCACTAAGTGTCCCAAAACTTCCAAGCTTCATAACTTTTTTTCCTTTCATTTTTTGGACTTATGGCCAATAGTTCAAAGTTGGAGAATTTTTCATTCTCTTTCTATTAATATAAAGTTTGCACATTTTCAATAAAAATTGAGAAAGTTGTGGCCAATCAAAATTCAGTCCTATGGATACTTAGAAAAATTCCAAAACTTCAAATAACTTCCTTGACTAGTTATCTCCAATCCACACTTCCTCTTGATATTTTTGCCATTATTGACCATGAAATTTGAGAATAGGGATATTGAATTGATATTTGACCAAAAGTTCACTTGGTCAACAGTTGATTTCAGCTATCTCCTGACAAAATGACTAGTTTACCCCCTTTCATCAATTGAACCCTTTCAAGCCAAAGTTGATGATCAAACATCCATTTATAGATGCTCATGATCATTTAGAGAATTATGAGATCAAGTATTTCCTAAAAATACAAATATCTCCTGATTAAAATCCAAACCCTAGTTTTGATCCTCTATGCTAGGAGATGGTGAGATGAAGGCAATTGTGCCATTACCTACAATATGATATTCCAAGAGACAAAATATACACATCTTGAGTCTAGTTAAAAACATACATGTACAAAGATACACAATTCAAGGTACTTCAAGGTGCTTGGTGATTCCCATAGGCAAACCTAAAGACAGGATGTAGTAGAAGAAAACCCATAAACCCTAGCTTGTGATCTGGTTGCATTGTGATGGTATGACATGATAGAGGAATATTAGGGAGGAAAATTGTGGTACAACACATATTTATCTCAGCTTCCGCATAACTGGCTTCATTAGCTCCCTTCCCAAATTCTTTCTTTAACTTCAACCCTTTCACTTATTTTCCTAAACAACAAAGCAGTCAACGAATGACAGTGGCCACAAAGAAGACTTCACGGATCGACACGGTGGTTCTAGTAGCGGCGTCGCTCGATTCGGGGCAGAATAGATCGTAGTGGTTGTTCGATGGTTTCGGAATCTGGGGCTGGGCGCGTTGATGGTGTCGGCGGATTAAGGAGGTCTCGACGGAAAGGGTGGTGCGCGAAGGTGGTTCTGCAGCTTTTCTATAATTGTTTTCATCTTCTTTTGTAATCACCCTCTTCTCTCGCCTCTTCCATTTGTAATTTCGTTCTCGCCCTCGGTAACTGCATCCTATTCGTCTCCTATGTCTTTCCTTTTCCTCCTCCTTTCGTCATTTTCTTTATCCATTATATAATAGTTTTAGGAATGTATTTTTTGGGAAACAACATTAAGTTGTTCTTGGTAATTCTGATTTAGGAAATTTGTATCAAGTAATTGATTCGATTTGTAATCGCTTTTAAAATTGTTTTTGTTTTCAAATTGATTTTGTCTCTGCTCTTGAATGTACGTATAAAGCAACGCGTTAATTCCATTTTAGATTCGTACAATGTTTGTTCTGATTTTACAGTTCTGTCTACTTCTGCAACCTGCATACACACCTTTGTATGGTACATGTTTTGAATATTTGAGCCACATGTTTTTGCAACTTGGGCCTAGGTTACTGGTTTGTGCGTTTTTTAAGAAAGTCCAACAAACAAAATTTAGTTTAATGACATAAAAAGAATTAGTACAATTAAAAGATAAGACCAATGTGATGATAGTAAAATAGTTCTTAAAATAGAACAAGAATGGAATGGGCCTTCATTTTTGAATCACTAGGCCTAATTTGGCTTCTGTTTATAGCAACATAATAAATTCGGATGGGCCTAAGTGAGAGATTTATTTGATAGCCTATTTTTTATCCAATTTTTGTAATGACATTATAAAAGGTGCTCACAAGGGTTTTAAACATTACAGAAAACAATTCAAACCAAGAAATAGGCCAGACAAAAATCAGAAAAAGGCCTTTTTGTTAATTATCTTTTCTTTACAAAATAAAATAAAGTTCCAAAAGGTTCTAATAAAATGAATTTTGATAATGATGATAATAATGTTATGTTTTTAGAGTCAGAATAAATATCAACAAACATTGATTGGGTCGGGCCACAATGTTTAACCTTATTGGGTTTTAATAAATAGAACAAAATTATCTAAACACCTTCTTTAAAAGAAAAGAACTTTAATGGGCCTTAATGCAATGATTTTCCCAAAGAACAAAGTTTCTCTTTTGACATGGATTTTTATTAAAAAAACTAATGGGCCATCAGATGTTGATGGTCCATTTTAGAACCAACACCCCTTCTTTTATGTTTTACACCTCCATAGAAACAAGAATTAAATAATGCGACCAATTTAAAAGGAAACTAAATATAATTCTAAGGGTAGGGTAACTTTGGAGTATGACACCCGGTTCGACATCCCCCAAGCAATTGTCACTGACAAAAATTTCCACGAATTTGTTGCCAAGTTAGACACCATCCAACACTTCGCATTCATAGAGCACCCACAAACAAACGGGTAAGTCGAGTCTGCAAATAGGGTGTCCTATGAAGCCTCAGGCGAAGGTTGGACGAAACCAAAAAGAGATGGGTCGATGAGATGCACAATGTACTCTTGGCCTATCGAACAACAACACACTCGTCCACTTGGGAAACTCTCTTCCGACTAGCATACAGGTCTGAGTTTGTCATCCCTATCTAAATCAGAGATCCTCCAAGATGGATTGAATCCCCTCTCGATGAAGAAATAAACAATGAAGATTTAAGAGAGGAGCTCGACCTCATCGAAGAAATCTGAGCAGGAGAGGCTCTATGTGAAGCCTCCCTCAAACAAAAAATTGCCATACGATATGACACCAAAGTCATACGGCATGAATTCAAAGTCGGAAGCTTAGTCCTAAAGAGAAATCACAAAGATTCTTACGATGGCAAGCTTGCCGCAAACTGGGAAGGACCCTATCGTGTCCATGCTAAAATGGGGGACGAAACCTACTACTTAGAGAACCTACACGGGGAAAAACTTGCTTGAACCTGGAACACCGAAAAACTGAAGAAATATTACAGTTAAGGCACAAATACAGTCGGCGTGCTTTATCGAAACGACAAACACAGTCAGCCCAACCATATGTGCATGCCCAGGTACAAGCATGACACCTCAAATCAAACAAATATGCAAGTTTCCACTCTTTTAATGAGCAGATTCTTAGCCTGATGGAGAACACTCAAACAAGCTCCACATCGTCGTACCACCATGGCAGAACCCCCAACTCACGATGGGAAGTTCACGCCGCCTAGCTCGTCACCCAAATACTTCGCAACACATTCATCATTCACATAACACCACATCAAATCAAGATAGTGCAATGTAATACAACTGACAACAACATAATACATGTGGTACCAATAGTGCATAAGCCCATAACATAATGCCATGTAGGACAGCAACATGGCATAAGCCCTCAATATAACGCCATTATAGGCCAACAACATGACATAAGCCCTCACCAATGTATGCATGCAACAACATGAATATACAACTACAGGGCATAAGCCCACAACATCTTTCCAGTAAAGGCCACCAACAAAGCATAATCCCTCACCATACATGCAATGATAGCAAGAGAAAATAGTAACAACATACTTGCATACATCCAACAATGTAACACCATAGTATTGCACTTTATCAAACATTACAACAACATTTCAACAAAGCGGTGTCATATTATCACAATCCACTATGCATATTATCAATCCATCATGAACATTCAATAACAACAACATTACACATCATAATATCATAGTCTCACAACATAGTATCATAACGTCACAAAAACTAAGCATATTAGCAATTCCTCATGTATATTCGACAACAACAACACTACAACAACATAACATCATTACACCACAATCACTAAACATGTTATATATTTATCATGTATATTCGATAACAACAACATTTACAACAACATAATATTATAGCAATTCCTTCATACATCATTCATACAACAACCACATGTTAGGTCACATCACTCAACATCAACACCATACACAATTCCCACTAAGTTCTACATTTCAACATAATTCCCATTATTACAAACCTTCATATATATGTCTAAGTCATACTAGTCATTATATACCAAGAGAAATTACACTGCACACAAAAACGGGAAAGAAATTGTAAAAACAGAATTTTCTGCACATCAGCTTGCCCATACACATATGACCCTGCCCCATACGCGTATGGCCTCTTTCTCGCCCCACTGCATGCGTATCAAACGCATAAGGCTAAAACAGCCACATCCTATACGGATATCATACACGTACTACCAGAGGGAAATTTCCCCCAAATCCTCTCCAGAAACTTCCCATACGCGTAATGGCTAGCCCATACGCGTATGACTTTCCTCTCATACGCGTATCATACATGTTCCAACAGAAAGTTGTGTTGGCTTAGGGACAGGGCACGTACCATATGCGTACGGCCCCCTGGGAATGTCCCACATACACGTATGGCCTCCCCCATACGCGTATGACCAGACCAAACCACAAAAGTCCTGTTTTTTGCACCAGTGCAAATTTTGCTCGTTTTACCCACTTCTAAACTACCAATTTGACCTAAAACAATGTTTTTACACATAAAAACTCATAGACCTAATTCAATTTCATTCAACCATTATTCTATAACAAATTTCTGCATCAAAACCTCACTCTTCATCATCTCACTCTAGATCTACAATTTCAATTTAGGAATTTCATGGAACAACACCACAACATCAAAGATTATCAACAACAATCATATCATGGACATCAAGTTATTCACAATTCTACATATAATCACATAGGTATATCATCAATCAACAAAAGGAATCATAATACATAAAATCTACACAAAACCCTAAGAGGGAAAGGAAACCTCACTACCCTTTCGTGTTATAATCACCATTAAAGAACACATTCTCCCTCTTACCTTTGTTTGGAGCTTTGATCCTTCAAAAATGGTGGGATTATCCTTGTCTCCCTTTTGCCCTAGCTTTTCTTCTCTACTCTTCTTTTCACGTGAAAATAATTCTTCCAATTTGTTATACCATTCTCCCAATTATTCCTTATTATTTACCAATAATAATAATAATAATAATAATAATAATAATATTAATAATAATAATATCATTAGCGGCAAATACACCATTTAATCAACAATAATATTTTTATTAATATTAATGAGATATTTCATCCTTCACCAGAGTTATCATTATTATAATATTATTTGAAATCTTACTCCAATTGTCGAATCATACTAAGTTCTCACACTCCCTTAGTCAAGCCAACATAGTTCTATAAATCCAATCATCAAATGACTAAATATTTAAATGAGGTGTTGCAATAAATGTCTCAAGCGGACGAGCATACAAACATGCAAGCATTTGACAACATTAAGCAATAGATCTTGCACAGGCAAAAGCAAAAAGATGAACATTGCAGATAAAATAAAACGACCACCAAGGTCGAAAACATTAAAACAACCACATGGGCCGCAATTGTCAAGAACATTACATAAAGAGAGCCTGAATCCCCCATCCAAAAATACGAGCCAGTGGCCATGTGGACTATGATTGTTTAAAAATTGCATCAACGGGCAAAGCCCCTGAAACAAATTACAACAAAGTAACACACAGGCCAAACTAGACAAAGAAATAACAAGCTCGAATTAATCGACGGGCTAAGGCTTCTATTTTGGCCGAGGAGGGGCTTCTGTGTCAGGCTCTTGAAGTCCAACTTAGGTTGGAAATCTTTGTCAGAGTCCCCCTCGGCTAGTCTCTTTTTCCTGTATAAGCTCGCCTTCGATTGGGGTTCTATCCGGATCTAATCAGAATCCTTGTCTAGAGTCTCCCTCGACTGGTCTCTTTTTCATTTGTAAGTTCTCCTTCGATCGATGTTATGTTCAGATTCAATGTCTTTTTTTGTATTCTCAGTTAAGTTCACCTTTGGTCGGCGTTATTTCCTTAGGAGTATACCTTTGGCTAGTACTCCTTGTTAGAGTCCCCTTCGATCGATCTCTTTCTTATGTCTTAACTCGGCCTGACATATATTCAAAATCTTTATTAAGAGTCTACCTCTAGCTAGTCTTATTTTCATTGTAAGTTTTCCTTTGATCGACGTTCTTTCCTTAGGAGTCTACCTTCGGCCTTATTAGAGTCTCATTCGGTCGGTCTCTTTCTTTTATATGTCTTCCCTCGACCTGATATATATTCAATATCTTTGTTAAGAGTCTACCTCCAGCTAGTATTTTCATTGAAAGTTCACTTTTGGTCGGTGTTCTTTTCTTAGGAGTCTACCTTTGGCTAGTATTCCTTGTTAGAGTCCCCTTCGGTCGGTCTCTTTCCTTTATATGTATCTCCTCATCCTGGAATATATTTTCAATATATTTGTTACAAGTCTACCTCCTGCTAGTCTTCTTTTCATTGAAAGTTCACTTTTGGACGGCGTCTTTTCTTAGGAGTCTATCTTCGGCTAGTATTCCTTGTTAGAGTCCCATTATGTTGGTCTCTTTCCTTTATATGTCTTCCCTCGGCCTAACATATATTTCTAATATCTTTGTTAAGAATCTACCTCCGGCTAGTCTTCTTTTCATTGAAAGTTCACTTTTGATCGGCGTTCTTTTCTAAGGAATTTACCTTCGGCTAGTATTCCTTGTTAGGGTCCCCTTTGTTTGGTCTCTTTCATGTATATGTCTTCCTCCAGCCTTACATATGCTTCCAATGTTTATTCCTTCCCTCGGCCTGGCATTTTTTCTCCAAAATGTCTATTGTTAAGAGTCTCTTCCGGCTAGTCTCTTTCCCTTATGCGTCTTCCCTCGGCCTGACATATATCTCAAATATCTACTAATATCTTTCTTGTTTATGTCTTCCTTAGGCCTGACATAAATTCCCAAATGTATTTTGTTAAGAGTCTCCTTCGGCAAGTCTCTTTCATGTGTATGTCTTCCCTCGGCCTGACATATATTTCCAATGTTTATTGGCATCTTTGTTAAGAGTCTACCTCTGGCTAGTATTTCATTTCAGGGTAAGTTCTCCTTCGATCGGTGTTCATTTCTAAAATTCCACCATCAGGTGACCACCTTTCCAAAACTAAAATAGGAAATACAAAAAACCCAAAAAACATATATATTTGACGTTATTTTGTTTCCCAGAGTGAAGAATTTGCAGTTCTATTGGTATTTGTTCATACATAGATCTATTTCCTGGGCTAGAAGAGATAAAAGGCAAAACATGGTTGAAAGACCGAGAAAAGCAAGTAGACAATCATCCGGTTACCATCCTGGGTCGAGGCCTAAAACGGGTTGTGTGATCGGAGGGTCATGTAATCTGCTGCGGAAGAAGATGAAGAGGTAGAAAACAGGCTCATACCCTAGATCCAGAGGTTACCCTGAGCCCGATCTTAATGGAGTCGTTGCACAATAACCAGACCATTGAGGGCGTAACCGCTCATCATTATACGATGGCGCATGTTATGATAATAACCATCATTGACGATGGAGGATGTCACTTGCCTTTAAGGCAACTCAGTTACGTAACATGGAAAGCCACAACAGTTACATGCAGTAATCAATGAGGTTCATGCACCTCTATAAATAGGGCTCCCGACTGAGGGGTAAGTAATATGACACATCTTGGAGCACCCACATACTTGTGTAAGCCTCTGAATCCCTCAATATCATAAACAACACCCTCTCATTTGTTTAAGGCTCTCCCTGTCCTCCTCCAAGCGGCAGGGAAGTCTCATATTTGGTGTTTAGCAAGAACAGTATTCAATCCTCTTCCACCTTGAAAGTTTGAAAGGCTAGCGCCAATCTCACCCTCATGTTTAAGAAGATTGAATAGGGGCAGTTGTTGCACCCTAAAATTTGCCCTCCTATTTTTCTTTTATCTGGCTTAGACTTCTCATTTCATTAGTAATACATACATTCATTCATAAAGCATCTTGGGTTCAAAAGACCGGCAATATTAGGTTTTCACAGTGGTTTGAGACTTCTGCATCAAATAAAGGTTGATTTCTTCTGTTTCTTCTTCAAGCAGCGAGGATTGGAATTTGGGTTTTGATCCATGGTTGTCCTGAAATTCTTTCTCTTCAAGATACAAGGCTATTAGGGTTTAATTCCCTATGTGTAATCAAATTTAGGGTTGTCAACAATGGCGCTCCAATTGAGCTTTCTTCTTCATAGGATCATGTAGTTAGGGTTTTGTTATTCATTGGTTTCACATTCATTGTGTGTAATTGTTTCATCAATTGAGACTCAGTGGATTAGGGTTGAGCTTCATCAAAGTATTTTCTCAAAGATGCATTGCTTTTCTTTACCAAGAATCTATTTGGTTGAGATACAAAGTGTGAGCTACGGTACAAAGGTGATTTAGTGGATTCATTCTGATCAAGGCAATCTTTATTATTTCAACTGCGAGATAACTTTGATCTTGAGAATTTGAATCTAGAGGTTCAAGGATAGGTTACAAGTTCTAATTTCAAGGCATGTTTAAGTTTAACTCAAGGTTAATGTTGGAAACCCACTCATATGGTATACAAAATACAAATTTGAAAAAATGGATTCATATTCTAAGTTTAGAAAATTTGTTCACTTGGAAGTAATAAAATTACAAGACAAGATTCAAGGCTTAGTTCAAGTTTCACTCAAGTTCACTTGATGCATCTTTATTCATCACTCAATTCTATTCAAAATTTCCAACAAAATTCTTCATTCAATTTCAATTCAAGTTACATTCATTCCAATGCCATTCCATTACAAAATATACCAATAAACCATCCAAGTAACAAAGAGCAAAACAATATCATTCTTCATCATCATTACCCATCCATCATTCAAGTTTCTACTCACACAAGTTTCATTCAAGATTCATGGTTTATTCTATATTGCAAAATCAAGGAAAATACTTGGAATGTCAAAATTACAATTGGAAAGGAAAAGTGTGCGTTGAATTTAAGTTTATTGTTGGAACTCAAAGAATTACAAAGTTTGATCCTTAATCCTAATGCTATTCTTGATCAATTTTCCAGATGTATCTTCACCCATCTTGTTTCTTCATGTGCCTTCATGTTTATGCCAAGGAATACCTTCAAGCGGACTTGCCATCTATTTCCAAAGTTTGCCCTGTTCATTCAATTAAACCCATATATAAAATAAAATATTCAAATCTGCTGCACTATAAACCAAGTAAGTCAGTCCACAAATACCAAACCAAGACCAGCTCTGTATTTTGTTCAGGAAATCCGAAAATCATGGATAGAAAATTCAGAGAATGTATAATGACAGAAAAACAAGGGAAATCATGGAAAAGATCACGAAATCGCGACGAAGAAGAACGCCTATTCGAAGAGAAAAGCATCACCGCGTTTGGAAGGAATCTCAAACGTCCTATTCTCCCTTTCCTTTTCACCCTAATTTCACGATTTGCACCATTTCAATTTCTTTTTGTTTTATTCTCTTTTCTTTTCTGATAAGTAAGTTTAATACTGATATACTGATTTTATTGAAATTTTGGTGGTTGTACATTAGTGGACCTGGACCGAGTTTGCATTTCCTGGGCCAATAGTACCATTTTTGTTTTACAAAGCTGGGAAGCATTGAACAAAAGAGGGTGGGCCTAGCACCTCATTCCATTGCTGGATTCTGCCTCTAGATCAGTCATACACCTCCCTTTGTTTTTACTATACTTTCACTTATCCATTTTTATTAGTTTTAGCTTCAATTTGTTTCCATGATTTTAATGATACAAAAATGATGCAAAAATAGTAAAATTTGCTAGTCAATTTTATAATTTCTCTTTTAGAATTTAATTGAGAATTTGTCATTATTTTTTTCACCCTTCGTAATTAACTTTTGTTGCTATTTTCTTGGTATTGATTTAGTGATAGAATGTTGATGCAACTTTTGAGATATTAGGCGCTTAAGGACTAATTTGGTTGATCGCTGGTGAAGTTTCTGACATATTTCTTGAACTATTTTGTGCGCGTTGAAAAAGAAACAAACATTTCTCTGTTAAGTACCACTGGAATCTCTTTTATCACACATCATGCTAGGTTTTCATTGCTTGCTAGATGCATATAGCGCAACTTCACTTGAAGTCCTACCTTGAAGTAGGAAATTTCTGTTTATTTAAAGACCTACCTTGAAGTGGGTGATTTCTGTTTATTTAAAGACGTACCTTGAAGTGGGAGATTTCTGTTTATTTAAAGACCTACCTTGAAGTAGGCGATTTCTATTTATTTAAAGACCTACCTTGAAGTAGGAAATTTCCGTTTATTTAAAGTCCTACTGCGAAGTATGAAATTTCTCTTTGCGCTGGTGCAACATTTTGGGATTTTCCTCACCTAAGCTTGATAAGAATAGGTTTTATGTTTCATTAAACGTTCATGCGATTTTAAAAGAATTGAGATTGGTACTTTATCAAGGAAGCTTCGTGTGGAGTTTTCTTATCGCTTGCGTGACTTTGAAGAGGCAACGAACCTTCTCCGTTAGGTATCACTTGAGATCTCTTTACTTTTTTATTCTTGCAACGTTTTCAATTAATCTGTCCATGAGAAGTAGGATAGAGATGCATGACTGGAAGTCCTACCATTGTAGGAAATGTTTGATCTGAGTCCCTCTCTCAAGGGAAATATATTTGTGTAGTTAAGAATCGATATGTGATGATAAGTGTTGATATACTTGTGTGAAGTTTACCATGCTTAATCGCTTATCGTTGCTACTTTACCTTGAGCTTCTCATGATATTTCTTTCATTGATGATTATGATACTTGAATGATTGATATTTGATCCGCTGTCGCACACAAATCAAAAACGAATATTTTGTAAAATGCAGTATAGCGACAATGGCTCGAGTCGTATCGCAAGAATTCTTGATTTTGTTATTAACTAATAGAAATCGAATTGGGGGAGGGGGTTTGGTTTTAAGGACGATTTATAAAAAAAACATAAAATAAGCGCTTAAAATAAGTGATTATGAAATAAGTCGATCTACTGTTTTGGGTTCCTACTATCATCGATTAATACAATTTAACTTCCCTAAGCGGATTCCTATTCAAATTCGATCATAATTTCATCCAACAAGCGAGAATGAAAAAAAATAAGAATTATGTTCCCTTTTCACCGAATTAAGCAAACGGTTAATCAACAAATGGAATAACGAATTAAGCATACGATATAACGCAATTATGATTGGGAAACATAATTCAATCGAACCAACAAGATTACTCTAAGATAATTCGAATTAAGCGAACGAATATAAAAAGCAAAATTGATATGAATAGAAATTGAATTGTAAATTATATTAACCTCAAGTTTTGGAAACCAAGTTACAGCAGATCAACTCTAACAGATTAGTTCTCCATTCCCATTCGTACAAAAATTGTTTTCTCCCTTTGTCTACAGTAAAAACGTGATAAAAATCCCCCGTTATGCGGCTTCCCCCTGGTTAAAGAGGAACAGTCCATTCGGTTTACAAACCAACTGGGTTGAAAACATAACCCAGGCCCAAAACTACTAACCCAAAATTTAAAAGTCTAAAGCTGTAACTTCAACGACTTTTTCAATCTTTCTTCACTTCGAATCAGCTTCTGGCCAAAACTAGAAAGTTGTAGGTCATTTTCTTAGATTTCCAACGCATGGTCAAACGCCTCGATCCTATTTTTGTAGAATTAGTTATGAATTTTTCCGCAAAAGCTGCAGTTGAATCGTGGAAGGATGTGCATCAAAATGCACTGATCAATATTACATGTATTTTTGTTTGACTTGTACACTTCTTCATCTATTTCATTTCACTTCACCTCCATATGCCATGATAAGTTAGGCACTTGAACACAAAATACTTAATAGTTAGTGTGCTTATATGTGTGACTTCTCTTGTGACTCTTAAGTCCTTACCTATTGTGCATGACCCTCAAGGGATCCTTTGACATGTACTGATGCTTAATTTTATGCAATGTGGCTTCCCTTTGTATATTTACTTCTTGTCTTAGACTTAGATCAATTCTTGCCACTTGTTTGACTTTTTTCCCTCTTCACCATGCATGCTTGTTTTAATTAGGTGATGTTTGTTAACATGTGATTCCTTGGTGATAGTTTATGATGTCTCAAAGCATGCTTACACTTAGGTATCCACCCTTTCCTCTTATTTTCTTGATGCTTTTAACATGGTTTGAATTTATGTCTTCTATTTGCTTAATTGTACTTCTACTTGTCTAGTTAGGTGATTTCATCCCCCAGACGAGGAGATGAACGACGTCGCCCTTCGGGAGGAACTGGATCTAGTAGAAGAAATCAGAACAGGAGTGGCCCTATGAGAGGCCTCACTCAAACAAAAGATAGCCATATGATACGATTCCAAGGTCATACGACAGTAGTTCAAGGTCGACAACCTTGTCTTAAAGAGAAATTGCAAAGAATCTCGTGAGGGAAAGCTCGCAGCGAACTGGGAAGGTCCTTATCGCATCTACATGAAAACAGGGAGCATAGCGTATTATTTGGAAAACTTACAAGGGAACAACTCGTTCGGTCATGGAACACTGAAAAGATAAAACAATATTACAGTTAAAACACTGAGCAGTCAGTGAGTTTTGTTGACAAGACAAACTCACCTAGGCCCGACCACGCGTGCATGCCTAGGCACAAGCATAACACCTAAACTATTCAGAAGGGGCGAAGCTCCGCTCTTATAACGAGCGCACCATCAGTCCAACATGGATAACTCGATCGAGCTCCATAGTCCTCATGCCACGAACTCCTGGCTTGTGACAAGAAGTTCACACTGCCGAACCCAGGTCCCTCAAAACGAGACCTGAGTTCTGGCTCATGCCCGGTATTCACCCTGGTCGTTTGATCAGTTTCCCCACATTGGCAAACATACAAACTAAACGAAAAATCCCCGCTATAAACTCTTAGCAAAATAAAAGATATCCCAAACGGACAAAATTATTAGTAAACATGCAAACACAAGTTAAATCTTCTGAACAAACGACCATCATGGTCAGAAAACTAATAGAAACGACCACCTGGGCCATTATTGTGTGAATATTACAACAAAGGAGGGTTTTAACGCCCCATCCAAAAGAATGAATTTGTGGCCAGAGAGACCATGCTTATTCGGAAATTACATAAAACGGGAAAGAGCATGGAAAAACATAATTACAACAATATAGCACGCAGGCCGAAACAGAACAAAACTGACAATCATCCTTCAGCCTCTTCTTCGATGACAGGCGATAGCTGGCCAAGACCCTCGACAGGCTGAGCAACAAACTCTTTGAGGTAATCGGGGATCAAAATCTTACCAGCAGCCACATAATAGTTTACCCCCATACCTGAAGTGTTGAGTTCGACCCTGGGGTTTAGTAGGTGCATCTACTTCACTGTATTCTCAAAACTCCCTTCGGAGGCAGCTTGGGCATCATCCACCGCCGGTTGATAACGAGCAACAAGATCAGCCCGAGTCTTTAAACCTTTTGTATCCTCTAGCTCATCTTAGGCTGGTGTAACCTTGGAAGTAAGGGCCACTACCTTCTTCTCGAGATCTTTCTTCTCAAGCAACAGGATTTTGTGTTCCTTGAAGAGTCTCCCTGATTCTTTCACGAATAGCCTCTAGGCCTTTTCCTCGTCGATCTGCCCCTTCTCGCTCACGGCCAACTTGGCCCGAAGATTATTCAACTCAGCCTCCTAGGAGGAACTCCCCTCGGTATAGGCAATAATCATCTCTAGAATCCGCCTTAAACCACTGGAATCCTACACCATCATCGCCCTCTTCTCTGGGCGACCCAAACCCTCGAGATAAAGGGACTCAGCCCGAGGGAGGCGAAGAGCTGCACCCTCGAAGAAAGTTTTCTCCAACTAGCAACGGGGTAGGTCGTACGTCCCTTTCCTCTTTTCCGCGGTCAGGTCGACACTTCCCTTAGCATGCGGTCTCTTCGTTTTTGAAGATACGGGGTCAGGGGAGAGAGCAACCGTTATTGGACCCAAAGACTAATTGCCCGGCCCTGAAGTAGGAGCGACCCCGAGCCAGTTTAGACGTCCTTCTGAGTCTTCTTTGCTCTAGCAGCAAGAGTCCTGGCTAGGCGCTCTAGAGCGGGATTCATGCTATTTGCAAAAAAAACAAAAAAAGAATCATAGTTAGTAAACGAGGATTTAAAAAAGCGACGAGCGCATGTAATTATTCAAAACATAAGTACCCAAATACTCAAGGAGCTCTTTGACGATTATGAGGACTGGCTCGTATGCAGCCTCCATGTTCTTATTAATCACAGGCTTGCCTCCACGACCCACTCGTTAGGCACGAGGCATCCGGGCCACAAAGGCAGTCAGGACAGAGAAGCTCTCTTGGCCCTCGACGTCAAGCCCCCTCCCTCCAAATGTAGGAACCCAACTTGTTATCGAAGTTCTTCCTCGTCCACTAGAATAGGAACTTGTAGACCAGTTTGACGATAGGGTCTCACAGCTCGTTCAAGCGGGGGACACCGTCCTCGTCACACGTCGGTATGGTATTGAAAACATTCAACATCGCCTTGCTCGAGGAAGGCTGCACCAGTATATATTTATCCTTGAAGTGACGGACAGACTCCAAATAGGCTTTGAACAGCTCCTCATTGCCTTGCTTCAAAGCGATCCATCCCCACTTGCTGTCGATCTTTCTCCTCTGAAGGTGAAAGCAGTAAAAGAACAAGGGAATGGTAGTCCCTATCTTCAGGTAATCAGAAACGATCTCGAACACTCGCATGAACGTAGTGCCGTTCAGGTGAAGTTGGGAAGGAGCCAATCACAAATGCCTGAATACGGCCACCTCAAAATTAGAGAAGGGGAGTCGAAGACCCATTTCCCGGAACATGATGTCGTACATGGGAGTCCGACTTCTGTCATATTTTGAGCAGATCCTGCTCTCTTTCCCGGGAATACATAGCAACCATTCTCCCCGGTTTCCTTCCTCTTGGGTGTACACCTCAGTAAAAACATCATCCCGATGCTCGAAGAAAAAGAGGGCCAGTCCTAAGAATCATTCGCGAGCCAAGCCCGCATATCCTCTTCATCCCTGGGGGAAACAAGCAACCTTGATCTGCGGAGATCGTCTCCACATCACCTCCCCCCACTTGTTGTTTCGAATGATCTAGTTCGTCCCCGGAAATCTCCAGAATGCTCTATGAGCTACTCGCCTCATCTGAAGAACTCCGTGAAGATCCAGAAGACTCGCTCGAGAGGTCAACCCGGGCGTTGTCGTCCATAGTACCTGAAAAGTAGATGATGAAGATGAGTTCAACATCATTGCCAGAACCACCCTTCCACCGCTAATCAAGTGAAAGAGAGATGGGAAACGAGGATCATGTCCTCGACCCGAACCCTCACTAAGGCGCATAAACAGGAAGAAGTTCGAGGAAGAGCCATAGGCCCTAAAGGACCGTCTACGACACATCATGAAATGTACGGAGAGGATCCACGACGATTCCGGAGATTCTAAACTACAGAACCACCGTCTACAACCAACACTCCCAAAGAACGCCCTAACAGACAAAATCCTAAACCCTAGTTGCATGCATTACTAAGAAGAAAATCATGAAAATCTGAACTACTGAAGACAAACGACAATATAAAACTGAAATGTAACCAGTTAAAGGAGAAGGAAGGCTGGAAATAACAGCAGCGAGCAGCGAATCTCAAGAAATGACGATGGTCAACAAGCGAGCGATTACGAGCAATTGGGATAGAGAACGAAAAAACACATAACTCCCTACTCCTCTTGTATTTATAGCTGAGACCATCCGCGCGTACGAGACACACGCCTGGGAAACACTAGAGTCGTCATTATTACACCCTAGCTCTTAGGCCATCATTACACCGCTTCGTCAGCACACTACCCGAAACATACTACCTCTTCAAGTTCAAGGCTCCTAACGGCCAACTTCTCATTCTCCCCGCGAGAAAGGCACAACGGGCGACATTCATTCTCCTTGTAAGACGCGACCCGTTCTACGAACAGTTGTTAAAAGTCATCACTCCTATGCCCAATAGCAACGACTTGGGGGCTACTGTTCTGGACTGACCCGACAGCTAAACGTGGGCCCAGTCTTTCCCCTTCTTTCCGTACGGTCCATCCGCCCATGGCTCGAACCTCCCTGTTCTCCGTCGGGGGATATCGACCATTTGCCCTCCCAAATCGATACTGGCCTAAGATGATCGACGAGCACCTCTCAGTCTGCCCGATTTCAAGTCGCGCAGACAATCAGGAACCGACCAAATCGCTGCCCATAACCTACCTCCTCCTCGGATCTAACGGCTATTGTCCGATATGACCAAGTCCTGACAATTACCTATTTTTACGGACCCACATATCCAGGCCTAAAAACAGAAACCAATGGTCATGCGTCAGGGGCATTATATAAAGCCTCACACATGTGAATGTCAGGTATCAAATATTCATTATTCACCACTAATACCTTAACACTTTGCTTGTATCTCTTTGCTCCCACTCTTACTTGATCGTCAGAGTGTCTTGCAGGTACAACTCCCTTTTTCCTCCTCGACATCACAGTCCGACCGAATATCATCATTCGGTCACCTTGCAGGTTCTGATCAACCGGTAAGATCACTTTTTTCTTTGGTTACACTCTCTCTCACTCATGGCATGCAAATCAAAAGGTAGCAGTACCAAATGAATTTCGATTGCGACAATAATACATTCAAAACAAATGAAACTAGATCAGATCAAATTGAAAAGGAACAAAATCAAAAGAAAGAAAAACAAAATGAGAAATATGAGAGAGAAGAGGTCAGATGATATCGATTTGAAGACGGACGAAAGAGAACAGGGTGACAATGACAAAAGTTGATAGTAGCATGTTGTCGACTGCAAAGAAGACCGACAATGAGCATGACGAAGATGAAAGCATAAGATTCTACGGCAGCAATGTAATGACATCAACAATCAGTGGTATATGGTATGGGATGATGACCTTTAGCAGTAGAGGTAGAAGCAAGACAATAGGGGTTCTTAGTTCAATCATTTTTCAGTGTTTACAAATTAGTTTTTTTATTAATTTACAACATTTCTACACAACATCATCGCACTCTCAATTCATCTAACAAACAAAAATACTTGAACGATAGTCTAACTTTTCTGCAATAACGTCAGACGATCATCTCTATATAAAAATGCTTTTTAGCCTACAGCCTCATAGATCGTTCTTAATTTTGACAATGTTTTTTTAGTGCTCCTTTGATTCAAACTTTTTTATATCAACAGTAGGTGCATGAGAATTGTACTAGGTATAGCAACATGGAAATGAAAGAGACATACATTATATCAGAAATGAAGTAACCATGTTTTTTTTAGTGCTCCTTTATTTGAAACTTTTTTATATCAATAGTACCCACACAAAAATTAGATGCATGAGAACTGTACTAGGTATAGCAACATGAAAATGAAAGAGACATACATTATATCATAAATGAAGTAACCAACCACAGAAATCGTTTAACTTGTCACAAACAGAAAAAGGAATTTGGGTACGTGTTGATACTTTAATTTGGATCCAGGTAGTGATGGAGAAATGAGTAGCCAATTGCCATTTCATAGGTTCTCCCAACAGACATCACAGCTGTTTTTACTATTTTTGTTTTGTTATTCATTTTCTTGCGTAAAGTTATGCCCACAGAATCTTTCCAAAAATCTTTCACAGTTAGACACACAAACCAGCCCGGGGTCCCCTTACAAATTAAAACCTCCCTCCATTTTCTCTTCTCCTTTAAATAAACACCTAACAATTCACAATCCAAAGTTTCTAAAAAAAGTTGTTAATTAATTCTCTCCACCTTCTCTTGTCTTTCAAATTCATATCATAGCTTCAAAGTAAACTAATCACATGGGAAGTTCGGTGCGTGTTAAAGAAGCTGTGGTGGTAACCCCTTCAGAGCCCACACCAAGCTGTGTGATGTTACTTTCATCTATAGACTCACAACTTTTTCTCCGCTTCACCATTGAATATCTTTTAATTTACAGGCCCGGCCCGGGCCTCGACAAGGTTACAACCACTGCTCGTTTAAAAGCTGCATTAGCTAAAGCTCTGGTTCCTTATTACCCATTGGCTGGGAGAGTACGGCCCAGCCCAAATAGCACGGGCCTGGAGGTTGTTTGTCGAGCTCAAGGTGCGATTTTCATTGAAGCCGTTAGTGATCGTTACACTGTCAACGAATTCGAGAAAGTTCCAAAAACGGTTTTGCAGTGGAGAAAACTCTTGTCCGTTAGCGTCCCTGACGTTCTCAACGGATCGCCACCGCTGATTCTTCAGCTGACATGGCTATCCGACGGCGGTGCAGCTTTGGGAATCGGAATCAATCACTGTATCTGCGATGGTATTGGCGGAGCTGAATTTCTCAACTATGTCGGAGAGTTGGCTTCGGGAAGACAAGGATGTCCAAAACCAAAAGCCGTTTGGGATCGTCACGTGTTCAATGTAAAACCTATGATTCGTGGTGATTCGCTGAGTCACCCCGAGTTCAACAGAGTGCCGGATCTATGCGGGTTCATGAACCGTGTCACGAATAATCTCAAGCCAACTTGTGTTATATTCGACAAGAGACGATTAACCGAACTCAAAGGTGTAGCTCGACGCACGTGTCAAATCGCTGACTCGTTTTTTACCTCGTTTGAGGTGCTTGCAGCGCACGTGTGGAGGAGCTGGGCGAGAGCAGTGGTGTTCCCGCCGAATCAGATACTGAAGCTGTTGTTCAGCGTGAACGTACGGAACCGGGTCAAACCGGGTTTACCTGATGGATACTACGGAAATGCGATCGTAATGGCGTGCGCGCAGGCGAGTGCGAGGGAACTAGGAGAAAGAGGAATCGGGTACGGGTCGGGTTTGGTGAAGAAAGCAAAGGAGAGAGTGGATAATGAATATGTGAAGAGGGTGGCTGAGTTGGTGTCCGAGTCAAGAGCGAGTCCTGACTTGGTGGGTGTGTTGATACTGACGCAGTGGTCGAGGATGGGTTTGGACAGAGTTGAGCTTGGAATGGAGAAGCCGGTGTTTGTGGGACCCATTTGCAACGAAAGGTACTGTTTATTTGTGCCGGTGAAGTGTGAAAGAGACAGTGTCAAGGTCACGGTGGCTGTTCCCGCCGCCGCATTTGATAATTACCATCGCTTCCTCCGGGAATAGTTAACCTTTATTTTTTTCCGTTCAACTTTGACTTGTATAATAAATTAATAAATTTTAATTATTTATTATTATTATTATTATTATTATTATTATTATTATTATTATTATTATTATTATTATTATTATTATTATTATTATTATTATTATTATTATTATTGGCTTTTTTGCATTTTTTTTCTAAGAAAAAATCAAATTTCGGTTTCCATAATTAAATTTTTTATTGGATTGTTTTATTTATGAAATATAAAAAGATAAATCAAATATTTGTCTATTTAATATTTAATATTTGGTAGATTATATATTATCATTTTCAATCTAAAATTTCTGAAATTTTTAGAGATTTCTGGGTTTATATGATTTATACACACTTATCATTGCATTGATCATATCTATTAATGGCTATGTTATTTAAAAAAATTAATTTATTTTTAAATAAACTTAAATTTGAAATAAATTTTGCTTTCTTGTATCCAACCAAAATTTAAAATATTAAAGAGCTTATTTGAAAAAAAATAAAATATGTATTTTCCAACCATTAAGACTATTTAATTAATAACATATAAACAATTTTTGCTATTTTGACATTGCATTTGTACACTACACCGTACTAAAATAATAACTTAAATATTTATGATATATTGACATGTAGTTTTTACACTAAATTGTATATAATTTTTTCAAATAATGGTTTTATGTAATTCTCCAAATTAATAAAGGCAATTTGGTAAATAGAGAGTGGGTGTTTTTAAATAATGGTTTTATGTAATTCTCCAAATCAATAAAGGCAATTTGATAAATAGAGAGTGAGTGTTACCTTAACCTAAAAAAAGTTTCTATAATCAGATTTAATCTTTGTTTCTCTCATATCTTTCAATGTAGTTTTCTTTTCTCACTCTCACCAAGTTCGTTCCTCACGACAGCGAAACTCTAAAAGCGAATATCTCAACACGAACATGGCGGTGCTCGTCACATTTCAAAAAATTGTCTTGCCAAGATTGTATTAAATTGAAAGAGGATGATTTGTGGTACATTATACAATATAAATCTAACCATTCTAATGGGACTAGCCCTACAAAAGCAAGATTGTTCAAGGCCAACCAAAAATTAAACTTACACGTGAAGAGAACAATCCAAATCAATAATGATGTGCGAGTAAGGAGAAACAAAAATTTTCAATCGCTTGTTAAAGATGCAGGGAGCATGAAAATATTCCATTTTATGAAAAAAGACATGAGAAATTATATTAATAAAATTGAAAAAGAATGGGATGGTAAGGCTTTGATAAGTTATGTTTGAATTCATATGTAGTATTTGAGGAATTTGTTGTGTTTTAAATTTGAGTCATTCATATGTATTAGTTGTGAAAAACTTATGTAGTTGTTGAGGACAATTTACGTGTATTTATTAAGCTATTAATTTATTATGTATTTTGTTGGAATATGTTTTAAAATTTGTGTTGATGAAGTTTAAAAAAAAACATGCTTAGAGATTGTCAAAAAATCATAAAGTCTAAAAGTAATTTGGTTTGAGTAATTTATGGATATCGAATTCGGTCGGTTCAGTTCATTGATCAATTCATTAATGGTAGAATATTTTATATTAATTTGAAAATCAAATAAATTAATATATAATATATATATATATATATATATATATATATATATATATATATATATATATATATATATATATATATATATATATATATATATATATATATATATATATATATATATATATATATATATATATATATATATATATATATATATATATATAGTCTAAGATATTATATGATATTTATAATATTTGAGAGATATTATAAAATTATAATAATATCTTTTATTCTAACAATTAAGAATATATATTTTCAGATTGTGTATGGATTCGTTGGATTTTGGCTATTATAAATATGTATCTCTTTTGTTATTATAGTGTGAGAATCTTAGAGTTTACACCAATAAGGGGGAACAATGGTTTAAAGGCATAACATATGATTTTGACTATTCTCAAGAAAAACCTTAGAAAGACGAGGATTTTGGAAACCTTTGGAGTTATCTAATGTTATTGAGAATTGAGAAACACTTGTTTACACCTTTAGTTTGAGTTATTCATATATTGAAGGTTGAAGAGGTTGGGAAACACTTAGGTAGAAAATAGGGTAATTCTTGGACACCTTCAGGGTTGTTCTTGGGAACTTGAAGGAAAATGTTATTTTCTTGTAACTAATCTGTAATCTCTTGTAACAACTTTCTGAGTATAGTGAATTTGAGAGCTATTATCTCCCCCAGAGTAGATCGTTTGATCAAAGTGGGTAAACAAACCTTCGTCTTTTTCTCGCCTTATTCTATTATATAATTTGTGTAAGGATTATTATTATTGTAGATTATTTATTTTGATTGCTACTATTCTTTGCCTCACAAACTGATATTGAATATTTTTCGTAATTAACAACAAGATTCACAACAAGTTGTACGGTGAGCGTGGAGCAAAGGGGTATTATTTACAAGTGAACACCATGGGAAGATGGGAGATCGGGAATTTTTTTGGAAACAACGACTTCGGGTTATGAAAAATTAAGATGCAAGCAATTTTAATTTAAGAGAAGTGTATTGATATTTTGAAGAGTGAAGCATTGATGCTTGCAGGTCTTACACTGATATAGAAGACCGAGATGATGGATAAGTCCAGAAGTGCCATTATCTTATGCCTCAGGGATAAAGTTCTAAGAGAGGTCTCCAAGGAGGAAACTACGGTTGCTATGTGGGTAAAACTTGAATATTGTCTATGACTAAGTCTTTAGATCACAGTATGCGTCTGAAACAACAATTATATTCATTCTGAATGGTGGAGCATAAATCCATAATTAAGTAGCTTACAGAATTTCACAAGATTATTGATGATCTTGAGAATATTAAAGTGAAGATTGATGATGAGGACAAGGCTTTACTCCTGTTGAGTTAATTACGCAGATCCTTTGAGCACTTTAAGGATGCCCCTATTTATGGTAAGGAATATACTATTACTTTGGATGAAGTCCAAACGGCAGTGAAATCCAAAGATTTTTCAAAGTCGAAAGACTTAATGATTGAAGATAGTGGTGAAGTCTTAAATGTGGCAAGAGGAGGAGGTGAGCGTAAAGAGATGTCCAAATCAAAGAAGTCTGACAAGTTAAAGGTAAAATGTTTTAATTGTCAGAAAATCTGTCACTTTAAAAGGGATTGTCCTGAGAGAAAGGTCAATGAAGATTTTGTCCAAGCTGCAGTTGCCTTGGGTGAGGAAAGTTATGAGGATGCCGATGTACTAGTAATATCGAGTTTGAAAACTAAAAATAATTGGGTCATTGACTCAAGTTGCTCTTATCACATGTGTCCAAGAATAGAATACTTTGAAACTTTGAATATGATGCAAGGAGGAGTAGTTCACCTTGGTGATAATAAGGCTTGCAAGGTTCATGGTATTGGTATGATCATATTTAAAATGTTTGATGATCGTGAAAATCTTATTCACAATGTGAGGTATATTGTAGAACTCAAGCGAAATTTGTTATCTATAAGTATGTTTGATGATCTAGGCTATTGTACTAGAGTTGAACATGGAGTGTTGAAGATTTTGCGTGATGAATTGATTATTGTTAAAGGGTATAAAATATGTGGTCTATATATTTTAGAAGGTTTCAATGTTGTTTATTCATCATTAACTAGTGGAGACTTTCATGACAAGGAAGAACTATGGGATTTGGGTTTAAGACGTTATGAATGCCTTAAGAAAGTTTTAGAGGAGTATAATGAATTTTGCAGGAATCAAAGGATAAAAATGCATATTACCATTGAGTTGTTATTGAGTTTTTGGGGAAGAGTTGAGGTTAAAACAACTTACTTAGTTGGTGGATAATTTCTTCAGAGGGAGAATAGTGAAAATCAAGGGAGAAACCTGGGAAAAACTGTCACGGAGAAAATTCAGTTTAAGGTGGAGTTTCCTACTATGGATACTAGTAGTAGTGAGGGAACAACTACAAATATATCTGATTATCATTTGACTCGTGATAAAGTAAGGAGGATTATTGTAGCATCTCAAAGGGATAATTATGCTAGCCTTGGATATTATGTTTTCAATGTGGTTGAAGGACTGCAAAATAAAAGAAGAAAAACCTTCAGGGAGGCATTTGAAAACAGGAGGAGTCAAGGGTGGTTGAAAAATCATACTTGTAGGCTTGTAAACTACCTAGAAAGAAAAGGGTAATTGGAAACAAGTGGATGCAAGTGGCGAGATCAAGATTCAACGGTTTCATGAATTTGATCAAGGTTATTGATTAAAGTTTCAACTTGGTAGAGAGCAGCAATGTTGTTTATGGTTAAATTGGTATCAACACGGTTTAAAGTCAAGATGGAGATTGTTGGAATATTCCTTAAAACTTGTGTTGATGAAGAGAAAGAAAACATGTTTAGAGATTACCAAAAAATCAAAAAGCCAAAAAGTAATCTGGTTCGAGCGATTAATGGATATCAGGATTAGTCGATTCGATTCATTGATTCATTCATTAATGTTTAAATATTTTATATTAATTTGAAGATCATATAAATTAGTATAATAATATATTATAAGATATTTATAATATTTTAAAAGATAATATAAGATATATACTTATAATATTCTAAAAGGTATTATAAGATATATATTTATAATAGTCTAAGAGATATTATAAAATATTTATAATATTTGAGAGTTATTATAAGATTATAATAATATCTTTTATTCTAACAATTAAGGAGATATATTTTGGGATTTGATATGGATTTGTTGGATTTTGGCTATTATAAATATGTATCTCTTATGTTATTATATTGTAACAATCTTAGAGTTTACACCAACAATGTATAACAAGGCTTAAAGGTATAGCATAGGGTTTTGGCTATTCTCAAGAAAAACCTTAGACAGACAAGGGTTTTGTAAACTTTTAGAGTTATCTAATATTATTGGGAATTGGGAAACACTTGTTTACACCCTGGGTTTGAGTTATTTATATATTGAAGATTGAAGAGGTTGAGAAACACTTGGGGGTAGAAAATAGGGTAATTCTTGGGCACCTTCAGGGTTGTTCTTGGAAACCTGAAGGCGAAGGCTATTTTCTTGTAACTCATCTGTAATCTCTTGTAACAATTTTATGAGTATAGTGAATTGGAGAGTTGCTCTCTCCCTCAGAGTAGATCATTTGATCAAACTGGGTAAGCAAACCTTCATTTTTTTTCTCGCATTATTCTATTATATTATTTGTGTACAAATTATTATTGCTGTAGACTATTTATTTTGGTTGCTACTATTCTTTGCCTCACAAATTGATATTGAATTTTGACGTAATTAACAACAAGATTCACAACATATTTGATTTTTTGTGCGTCATATTTTAGATTTTGTATGTTATTATTCAAGTTGGAAGTAATATGTCATTCACGGATCTTTTGACAACATGTGAAACACCATTGACTGACTCATCCCAAGTTTGTACAAATTTATGATGATTTTGGGAATTTTTTGTTATTGACAAGTGGCATGTGTATTTTGTGGACGAGTGATGTAACGTCCGTAATTTAATTAATTATTTAATTAAATTATTTTTGGAATAATTGTGAAGGTGTGTTATAATTGAATTGGATCTATTATTTTATTAAGTGGAGAAATAATAATATATTAGAGGTATTATATTATTATTTTGTGAAATAATATTAGAAGTGTAATATTATCAAGGTGGGCTTAATTTGAGATAGTAGATGTAATAAGGGGGGTGTAAGTTTGGAGCCCACTAAGGAATAATAGAATATTAGGTTATTTTATTATTTGTTATTAGAATAGAAGAAAGAAGAAGTAAGAAGAAAATAAGGATTTGAGGAGAACGTGAAGCTGTTGGAAATAGAAGGAGACGGCAAGAACAAAGATTCAACCCGGAGATTGTAGAGCGACCTTCAATCCAAGGTAAGGGTGGGGTTCTGGCTTTATAATTGGGTTCATGATGTTTGATATATGGGGTTAGAGGTGATTGTTGTTTGTTCTTGAATTGGATGTATTATGAATGATGTATGGCGAATATTGATGAATTCTTGATGAATAATGATGTTATTATGTTGTTTAATCGATGGGGTAATAAAGTATAATGTTAAGTGATGAATTGTCATGGTTATAATGAGGTTTGTAGGACTGTAACATAATTCCCGTAGCGAAATTACAGAAGAAAACACAGAAAATTATGCAGGAAGTAACAGGATGCATCGATTCATGGAAGCATGCGTCGATACATAGGCACTGTTAGACTCGGGATGAGTCGATCCATGGAGGGCTTGCGTCGATGCATGATGAGTACAAGACTCAGGATGAGTCGATCGGAGAGGAGCATGCATCGATACATGTTGTGATTAGGACCAGGATGAGTCGATCCATGAGGAGGATGTGTCGACTCATGCTGTGCAGGAGAAGCATTACGCGTCGACCCCAAGGGTTTTGCATCGACCCATACTGACTAATAGTGACATAATCGGTTTTAAGTTGATGTAACATGAGTTGTAGGATGCTGTTTGAGATGCCGTTTGAAGCGTTGTTTTACTAACGCGATGAACTTTATTCTAGATGATTTAGATGATAATTAAGAAGGGTAATCCTAGTAACCAATTTAAGATTTAGAATTAACTCCCGTGAATGATCGTGGTGATGGTTTTTGGACAAAATGATGAACATGATATGTTTAGAGGTTGCTGTTAGGATCATGACAGTAGGATTAGTGACAGTAACGATATAAATTAGAAGAATAACAATATGGATTACCGTAGTATTAACATACAATTGAGTATTAGTGAGATGTTATTGATGAAGTTGTGTTCGATGATTTTGTGATAGTAAATGATGTTTAATAAATTATTTTGATGTTATGAGATGTTGTTAATTGAGATGTTGTTGTTTTGAGATGATTGAGATGTTGTTGTTTTGAGATGATTGAGATGATGTTATTTCGAGATGTTAATTGAGATGTTTTGAGATGATTTAAAATGTTGTTAATTTGGGTGTTGTTATTACATTCATGACGAGTCGCATACATTGCATTTTCGAGATGGAGCTTATGCTCATTGAGATGGCCTACATTGAAATTTTTTGAGATGAAGGCTATGCCTTGTTGATGTCTCTATTAATTGGCAGATTTTTGAGATGGGAGTTCTGCTCCAATGGTACCACATGAATTTGCATAGTTTTGAGTCGCATCATATGATTGAATAATGAAGTGTATTTGATGTTGATGAATGAGTATATATGCTGTAATTATTGTTGATTATGAGATGAGAAGTGGTGATATTATTGATCTGATTTAATATATTGATTATCATGCGCTTTATTATATTGTTAGATATCTCACCCCTTCTGTTTGAATGTTGCCCTTATGTTGGTAACGTGCAGGTAATCGAGAGTGAAGACTGTATACCTTCGATAGTTCGAGTCGGTGTCATTGCTCTGATATGTAACACTCAGGGGGATGAACGCTTGCTGATTTTAGATTGTTGTTTTTCAGTTGTTGAACTTAAAATTGATTGTTATTGAATATGAGATGTTTCGAAGTTGATGTTTTGTCGTTTTAAAGATGTTATTGAGAATTCCGTTGCGTAGTTGTTGAATTATTTAATGAAAGATGTCATGTTGATGGTTCATCCGATGTTTTGAAAAAGTGTTATATATCCATGATGAATGCAATGAATTTGTTAGAAGAATTTTTGATGTCCCGATTCATTTGTATGATTGAAATTTTATAACTCTGATTTATTTTTCATAATTGCTTGGGATAGAATTGGGGTGTTACAAAGTTGGTATCAGAGCAAAAGGTTGGTTCGACCTTGTCGTCGAGTCTTAGTTGTCTAACAATCGAGTATTGTTATTTTGAGTTTTAACACTTGTTTGTGTTGTAGTGATAAGTTGAGATGGCTGGAAGGAATGATGTTACTCTTGCTGCTGATCTAGAAGCAATGGCTCATGCGATGGAAAATCAGCCGAATGCTGACGAGAATGCTGGATCTCGTAGCTTGGCAACTTTTCAGAGAGAGAATCCACCTACGTTCAAGGGAAAGTATGATCCTGATGGAGCATTAGAATGGTTGAAAGAGATTGAGAGGATCTTTCGTGTGATGGACTGCACTCCAGCGTAGAAGGTTCATTATAGAACTCGTATGATAGCAGTCGAGGCTGATGACTGGTGGCTAGAGACTTGTTGGAAGTTGGAAGTTGCAGGTGAGAATGTCACTTGGGCTGTGTTCTGTAGGGAGTTTTTGAGAAAGTATTTTCCTGAAGATGTCTGTGGTAAGAAGGAAATTGAGTTCCTTGAGCTGAAGCAAGGAAATCTGTCTGTTGTTGAGTATGCTGCCAAGTTTGCTGAGTTGGCTAAGTTTTATCCGCATTACGCTGAGGAAAATGCTGAGTTTTCGAAGTGTATTAAGTTTGAGAATGGGTTACGCCCGAAGATTAAGAAGGCAGTTGGATACCAGAAGATCTGTGTCTTTGCTGATTTGGTTGATAGTTGTAGGATTTATAAGGAAGAAGAAGACGGTTTATTGTCTGCTAGACAGTTGAGAAAGTTGATGCAAGAGGAAGTACAAATGTTTTCGTTTATGGTGTCGCTATCTGTAGAGACTCAAGCTATAATTGGGGAATTGCAGGTGGTGTGTGAATTTCCTGAAGTTTTCCCTGATGAGATTCCTGATGTACCGCCAGAGAGAGAAGTTGAATTTACTATTGATCTTGTACCTGGTACCAGACCTGTGTCTATGGTACCATACATGATGTCTGCGTCCGAGTTGTCAGAGTTGAAGAAGCAATTGGAAGAGTTATTTGAGAAGAGGTTTGTAATACCAAGTGTATCGCCGTGGGGTGCTCTAGTGTTGTTAGTGAAGAAGAAAGATGGAAGTATGAGGCTCTGTGTTGATTATAAATAGTTGAACAAGGTGATGATTAAGAACAAGTATCTGCTTCCAAGAATAGATGACTTGATGGACCAATTGGTGGATGCTCGTGTGTTTAGTAAGATTGATTTGAGGTCGGGTTACCATCAGGTTAAAGTGAAGGATGAAGATATTCAGAAGACGGCTTTCAGAACGCGTTATGGACATTATGAGTATTCAGTGATGCCTTTCGGTGTTACTAATGCGTCAGGAGTATTCATGGAATATATGAATCGTATCTTTCATACTTATTCGGATTGATTTGTAGTTGTGTTCATCGATGATATTTTGATTTACTCTAAGTCAGAATAAGAGCATGCTGAACATTTAAGAGTAGTATTGCAGATTCTGAAAGAGAAGAAGTTGTATGCAAAGTTGTCCAAGTGTGAATTATGGCTGAAAGAGGTTAGTTTTCTTGGTCATGTGATTTCAGGTAGTGGCATTGCTGTAGATCCATCGAAGGTTGATGCTGTGTTGCAATGGGAAACTCCAAAGTCAGCTACTGAGATTAGAAGCTTCTTGGGATTAGCTGGTTATTATAGGAGGTTTATTGAAGGATTTTCTAAGTTGTCACTTCCGTTGACTAAGTTGAGTTGTAAAGGTAGAGCTTTTGTTTGGGATGTTCAATGCGAATAAAGTTTTACAGAATTGAAGAAGAGGTTGACGTCGGCTCCGATTTTGACGTTGCCTAATCCAGGAGAGCCTTTTGTGGTGTATTGTGATGCTTCTAAGATGGGTGTAGGAGGTGTGCTTATGCAGAATGGTAAGGTAGTTGCTTATGCGTCGAGGCAGTTGAGGACTCATGAGAAGAACTATCCTACACATGATTTAGAGCTTACTGCAGTTGTTTTTGTGTTGAAGATTTGGAGGCATTATCTTTATGGTTCTAGATTTGAAGTGTTTAGTGACCATAAGAGTTTGAAGTATTTGTTTGATCAGAAGGAGCTGAATATGAGGCAATGAAGATGGTTGGAATTATTAAAGGATTATGATTTCAGTTTGAATTACCATCCAGGAAAGGCGAATGTGGTAGCTGATGCGTTGAGTCGAAGGACTTTACATATGTCAGCAATGATGATTAAAGAGTTTGATTTGATTGAGCAGTTCAGAGATATGAGCTTAGTTTGCGAGGTTAATCCGCAGAGTGTTATGTTGGGTATTGTGATCGGTGGATCTGGAACTGACTGTTTAACGCTGGTTTGTGAAATGTCGCGGAAGCAAGAGTCGCCACCGTCTTTTATTTTCTCCAAATGGAAAGGACAAAAGCACAAAAAAATTCCTTATAGAGATTGCTCTCGGTTCGGGAGGTAGATTTATAGAAAGGGAAGGTGTTAGCACCCTTTCTATCCATGGTTATCCATGGGCTCTTAGATACTTGCTCATTTGTGTTTTCAAAATGTTTGTTTGCTTTTCAACTGTGGGTTTTTAAAAAGTTCTTTGAAAATTTCAGTTCGACTCTTGTATCAGTCCTCAAGAGTGTTTGAAAAATTGCTTTTTTGAAAGCTTTTTGAAAGGTGTCGGTGTGAAAAGAAGTTTTTGATTTTGTTTTGAATTAGAGCAAGTATCTACGAGTTCTCTACCTACCCTAAGGAATTCGTCTGTGTAAGTGTCCTTAAAGTAGTGCCATCCCACCATTGAGAGGTAGGTAGCACCACCGTTGGAGGTGTTCGGGTCAATTCGAGGGTTCGGGACAGTGTGGTCACCAGAGCAATAGAAAGACACCTTAGAAGCTACCCCCATGCCATGTTCATGGACATGAGGACTTACTAAGACGTCCTCTACTCGACGACCACGTTTCGAGGGGCAAGGCAACAGTGAGACGTACCCTAGGGGTGGTGTGTGATTTGTGTGTCATTTTCAATTTGTCTTGTTCATACATTGGTGATCTGCGCTTTGTTTTTATTTTTGGCATTCATTCTTTCATGCAAGTTATTAACAGTTAAAAGATGCGGAATTAACAGTCCTACGCTATTACAAAGGCGCGGGTCTACATCGCCAAATTAGTCCAAGACCCGATTTGAAATAAAATAAAATGCGGAAAGAATAAATATCCTGATTAATCTATTACAAGGCTTTGGAGTAATTACATGAAGTTTACAAAAAGAAACAAAATAAGCGCGCGAAACGGAATTATAATCGAAAGCGAGGGCGTTGGACCCTTTTAAAGAAATTGAATTGAAATTAATAAATTAATTAAGTTAAATGATTTGAGTTTTTGTATTTATGGAATTTAGTAAGAAAATTAAATGAAATTAAAACCCTAATTCTAAACTATTTTTAATTTATTAAAAAATGTTTAAATTTAACCTAGTTTTAACCTAATTATTTAATGGAAAATTTATTTACAAAAAAAATAATTAATTATTAAATATGGTGAAAGATAAGAAAAAGAGGAATAAAAGTATAAAACCCTAATTCTAGATTTTTTAGTTTATTACAAAAATATTAAAATTAAAACCTAGAATTAGAACTAAATTAATTATTACACTTATTTACAAAATAAAAACATTAGTGAATTAAATAATAAAATATATTTTTATTTTTGGTCTTTTCTGATTTTTTGGTAATTTTATGTTATGAAAAACTAATTTTGATGATTTAACTAAAATAAATAAAACAAATAATAGAAAGAAAAAAAATAAAAAGAATGAAAATAGAATGCAAACCAATGGGGGTGTTGACCCCAATTTTGGAGGTAAGTTGCCAGCAATTTGGCCCATTTATTGGAGGCCTGGTTGACTTTTCTAGGATGCGTGTGCACATGCGTTGACTGGAGTGTTCCCTGGACCTCCCATCCTGACCTTCAGATTCATCTTCCAGGACATTTGGCAAGCTTTGATAGTGGGTGCATGGTGGATTTCTGGGCGTACACTGCATGGAATCAGGTTAAAACAAAATATATTGAGAAAGGGAGGGGACCTGGGAATCGAACCCAGGTCCCAGTACCTATTGTCCACGTCGTTTACCAACTGTACCAAGCGCGTTCTTTGTTTATTATATGGGATGCAAATATTATAATGGAACATAAGAATTATCCTGGAATTTCAATAAAACGCGCGCCAGGATTTGAACTGGCCAACCACCGGGTGATAACACACCTTCTTCTTCGCTCGTTTGCTTTGGCCTGGAAAAAAAAACAGATGGATAGCGGGGGTTTTAAACCCCCACTAAATGAAGAACATGAAAATAGCGATTAGGCCATACTCAAATATAAAAAAGGCGCGACCTATGGAATTGAATCGTCCAGAGCTTCCGGTTTCAGTGGTATAGGTCTTGTGTCTCAATTTTTCCAGAGGAACAAAGCCCTCTTTTAAAACCTCTGCATCCCTAAAGGGCTTCCATGGCAAGTTTGCATATAGGCGACGAAAATTCAATTAAATAGTATCAATAGATTCAGAAGGTCCATGTTAGTATAAAACAACAATCAAAATGTATGAAAAATGTCCAGAAATTCAAATATGATTATGCATAAAGTTTGAGGAATTTTGACTTCTGTATACCAATTCTTGATGCGTAGGGACTGGAAAGAGATTCAGTTAGGTTCAGGGAGACCTCAGCAAGCTTTTTGGGTGGATTATAGGCTTTGAATCACGCCCTATGAGTGTTTTCAGTTTTGGAATTTTTGACAAAAATTGCAAAGTTGGTATTTGGTTTCAGGCGCAGCTTCAAGGTTCTTGCATTAGGTTTTGCATTCTGTATATGTATGGGACGAATTAGGGTAAGAATTTGAGCCAAGAAATCAATGTTTTGATGAATCAAATATTTGATTTTTAATGAAATCTTTTCAAATCTTTTTCATGTGCTTTTGATACCAATCATGGCCAAATCCTTCCAAATTGAGTGTGCACGAAATCTTGAGGTTTTATGGAGAGAATATGCTGCAAAAAGGGATTAAAAAACATGGTTTTCTATTTTTGTGATATTTTATTTCATTAAATGAATTAATAGTGATAAAAATTCAAATAAATAATAAAAAATGATGAAATAAATCCCCTTTGGGTCAAATGGTCGTGCATAACCTTTGGATGATGATTCTTGGAAGAAAATGTGGCCCATTAGCAATTTTGAGGCATTTGAAGCAAAGTTGACTTTTCAAAATTCCCAAAAATGTCCCAACTTCCACAAGGCATATCTTGCTCAATTTTTAAGCTTTGATCATGTTCTTGGACATTTTGGAAAGGTCTTGAAGTCCTCTAACCAATTCCTTTGGTCCCATGTCATTTTGATTTACCAATCTCAAGTTACGGTCTTTGACTTAAAGTCCCTTTTTGTTGACTTTTGAAAATGACCTATAATGTTGAAATTGATAACTTTTTGTGAGAGCATTTCTTGGACTTGAAGTGTGAAGAGGAGTTGTAAGAAATGTGATTCTATTCAAAATGAGCTTTGGATGGAATTTTTCTGATAAACCATGTGGAAGTTATGCCCTGGTCAAGTTACAGTTGACTTTTTCAACTGTCCAAATATGGAAACTTTTGCATCTTGAGACCTTTTGAGCCATACTTTGAAAATCATGATCAAGCATTGATCAAATGATTTTTGTGGCTTCAAAATAAGATGTTGACAAAAAATTTGAACTTTTGACTGTCAAATGACCATTTTGCCCCTGCAGTTGACTGTTGAGCAATTAGGGTTTTTGACTGTGCAACTTTGTGCTGTAAGTCTTGAAACTTGGCATGTGGATGCTTGACCATGTTTGTAGGAATGTGGGACTTGATTGGACCCTTGAAAACTTCAATTTCTTTGCCAGACCCAAAACCCTAGTTTTTGACTGTTAGGAGGCCCTTGAACTGTGCAACCCTTGGGAGATTTTGAAGCATGCTCTTTGCAAATCTTGAAGAATATGGGAGGGCAAATTTTGGGGTACAACAGTTGCCCCTGTTCAATCTTCTTAGACCTGAGGATGTAGATTGGCTGACGTGCCTTTCGTAGTCCGAAGGTGGAAGATGATTGAACACTAGAGTACCCAGAAATTTGCGCTCACATAGTAGTGTGATAGTGGGAATGGGCTTATAGATGCCATTTGGAGATTGATGGATAGGATGATGGGCTTATAGATGCCATGCTGAGAGGTGATGGATAGGTGGATGGGCTTATAGATGCCATCTGGATGTTGATCGCGTAAGAGATTCCTTAGCGAGAGCTTGTATACCTGAAAAAGAAAATGATTACCTGGCCTGTTACAGGAGCTGGTCTTCAAACTATTATGTAGATGCGCCCTGACTGGTTACAGGAATTGAATCTGGAGCTTCAAAAAGGTGATGAATGAACCAAGGATGGTTACTACCTCAACGGGATGGCGAGAGAACCTTGGACGACTACTACCTCAGCAGGAACGCTGAGAGAATCTTGGGCGATTACTACCTCAACAGGGACGCTGAGAGAATCTTGGAGCGATTACTACCTCAACAGGAACGCTGAGAGAATCTTGGGCGATTACTACCTCAACAGGAACGCTGAGAGAACCTTGGACGTCTTCTACTGAGTCTTCATCAGGAAAATCTTTAGGGATCGATTTAACTGGACTAGAGGAGGCCTTTTATTGGATAAGAATCAGGAAAATCTTAGGGTCGATTTAACTGAACCGGGCGAGGTCTTGGAATATCTTCAACTGGATAAGAATCAGGGAGATCTTAGGGTCGATCTGACTGAACCAGAGAAGGCCTTTGACTGGATAAGAATCAGGAAAATCTTAGGGTCGATTTAACTGAACCGGACAAGGTCTTGAAATCTTCAACTGGATAAGAATCAGGGAGATCTTAGGGTTGATCTGACTGAACCAGAGAAGGCCTTTGACTGGATAAGAATCAGGAAAATCTTAGGGTCGATTTAACTGAACCGGGCAAGGTCTTGAAATCTTCAACTGGATAAGAATCAGGGAGATCTTAGGGTCGATCTGACTGAACCAGAGAAGGCCTTTGACTGGATAAGAATCAGGAAAATCTTAGGATCGATTTAACTGAATCAGACAAGGTCTTAAAATATAGCTGAGAACTTAACTGGATCTTTTCTGAAAGGTAAAGGTCAGTCATATGCAATGCATGATATGGATCAAGCAATGACGTTCTCAACATAAATGAGATTTGTAAGATATGATGCGTATATGCATGCTATAATGTATGGAAATGTGATGTTTATGAACGTATGTTTTCGTCTTAGGAAAATAAATCCTTGACGGGTGCCGGGAAGTCACATCCTGGGCTGATGTTGGAGAACAATGCTTTGTTGTTTCCGCTGGGATGATAGTTGCAAGAATACCGGTAGGAGAAGATAACTCCGTTGGGGGAATAAACTTGGCGAATGGATTACTCTGCGGGGAGAAAAGTACTCTAACGATCTTGCTGGGAAGCAATACTCTGTGGGGAGAGAGGTACTTTGCTGGAATATTGATGGTAACTCCGCTGGGGATACCGTTATTGTGTTGGAAGTGTTAATAGACTTCGCTGGGGACAAGAAGACTTCGCCGAGGACGATCTTTCCGTGGCTTTTGGCTGAGGATAACCCAGTTATATCCCGGTAGGGAAATAACCTTTGAATAAAGCCGGGAGACGCGTTCGTGCTCTACGGGGATAAGCTTCCAGAATCTACTGGGGATAAGCTTATTGCTTGGGGAGATGGATCCCAACTTTCCTGGGGAAACTGGATTGGACTCTCCTGGGGAAATTTCTGAGATGTATTGGGGAAGTGACTCCACTGAATGCCTGGTATACCGCCGGGGAACAATCTTTAGGTCAAGATTGCCGGGGATGCTTATTAAGAATGCATGTATATTGCTGGGGAATGTTGAGATCTGCTGGAGGATACCCAACTTCCCTAAGGTTGACTGTAACTTTGCTTGGGGAGAGTGTATTGACTTGCTGACGCACTCTCTGGGGAATTAAGATATACCGGTTATGTTCTTCAGCCGAACTTACCTTGGTACCTTGGTGGATAGAGCAATTAGATCGCTTAGACAACTCATTATTGCCCCTGTTTCTAATGTTACCTGTAATTAATCCTTTGTTTCGTATGCAAATATTCATGAGTTAGCAAATTATTGTCAATGCATATATCACAAATTGAACCTTGGAAGTTCTTCGCAAAACAAAACAGAAAAAGGAAAAAACACTTGGCAATTTTAGCTGAAAAGTATATTTGTATTGATTTTTGAATTGCCTGTAAATAGGCGTTTATGTACAAGAGGCTGACGTCCTAGTAAGAGAACGCCGCCGAACAAAAGAGTTTATACAAATTTGTACAAAAGAAAATAAAACAGCTGTGTGAAATGAATGATCCCACTGGGTTCCAACTCTGCTATCGTCTTTATATCTTCGAGCGTCTCATCACTTGATGACCTAGTTGAAGATGAAGCTGATCGATCGATGCCGTCTGAACTTGATGTAGATACCAGATTCTGGATGCAAAGTGATCCAATGAGACATAGTATTACGCTTTATCCCTAATTTTTGCCTGGACTGCCCTTTCGGGTTTTCAGTCCACCGGGATACCCATTTTTGCTCAAGCCGCCTTTTCAGGTTTTCGACTTGCCGGGTGTACAGATTTTTTTCATTTCATCCCTTCATTTTGCCCGAACCCTTTTGGTTCGCCGGGAAACCCTAATTTTTTCCTAGGTATGTCAACCTAGCGGGTCTTTTTTATGCGTAGTATCTTTTTACTATGTCTGCATTGGCGGGGTGAGGAAGGTCGTCACCATCCATGTTGGTTAGAATCATGGCTCCTCCTGAGAACACATGTTTAACCACAAATGGCCCTTCGTACGTAGGGGTCCATTTTCCCCTTGGATCACTCTGAGGAAGGATGATGCGCTTGATTACCAGATTCCCAAATTGATATTCTTGTGGTCTGACCTTTTTGTTAAATGCCCTGATCATCCGTTTCTGATACGTCTGACCATGACAAATAACAGCAAGTCTCTTTTCATCAATTAAGTTTAGCTGATCAAGTCGTGTCTGGATCCAATCATCTTCGTTCAGATCTGCATCCTTCATTATCCGGAGAGAGGGTATCTGCACTTCGATCGGTAAGACTGCCTCCATACCGTAGACCAAGGAAAAGGGAGTTGCCCCGGTTGACGTCCTGGCTGAGGTACGGTACCCATGTAGAGCGAATGGTAACATCTCGTGCCAATCTTTATAAGTCACTGTCATCTTCTGCACAATTTTCTTAATGTTCTTATTCGCTGCTTCTACAGCCCCATTCATCTTCGGTCTGTAAGGAGAAGAGTTGTGGTGCTGTATCTTGAACTGCTCGCAGAGCTCAGTGATCATCTTGTTATTAAGATTGGTACCATTGTCTGTAATGATTCTTTCAGGGACGCCGTATCGACAGATCAGATTATGCCGAATGAACCGTGATACAACGTTCTTGGTTACTGTGGCATAGGAAGCTGCTTCAACCCACTTTGTGAAGTAATCAATCGCTACCAGGATGAAGCGATGCCCGTTGGATGCTGTAGGTTTAATCTCGCCGATCATATCTATGCCCCACATTGCAAACGGCCAAGGCGCAGTCAGAACATTTAGAGGAACTGGAGGAACATGCACCTTGTCTGCATATATCTGGCATTTATGGCACGTCCGAGAGTGCTGGTAACAGTCGGCTTCCATTGTGGACCAGAAATACCCCACCTGAAGGATTTTCTTTGCCATAGTGTGTCCACTGGAATGTGTTCCGAATGTCCCTTCATGTAGCTCTTCCATGATCCTTTCTGCTTCAGTCTTATCCACACAACGCAGTAAGGTCGAATCATGGTTTCGCTTATACAGGATGCCGTTACTAAGGAAGAACTTCGCTGCGAACCTTCTCAGAAACTTCTTGTCGTTGACAGATGCACCTTCAGGGTATTCCTGAGCTTCCAAGTATCTCTTCACCTCATGGTACCAAGGCTTCTCAGTTACCAATTCAGTCTCGAGATCACAACAGTATGCCGGTTCGTCCAGTTTCCAGATAGTGACCTGGGGAGCCTCATTGTCCCATTTGACCTTGAACATAGAAGACATCGTAGCTAACGCGTCCGCCAACTGATTCTCCTCTCTCGGAAAGTGTTCAAAGGTTATCTCTGTGAAGTGAGGGATCAATGTCAATACACATTCCTTGTAAGGAATATGGTTCGGGTGTTTCGTATCCCACTCTCCTTTGATCTGATTGATCACGAGAGCGGAATCTCCGAAGACACTCAGATTCTTGATCCTTAAGTCGATCGCAGCTTGGAGACCCATAATGCACGCCTCATACTCCGCCATTTTGTTGGTGCAGTTGAAACATAGTCGGGCAGTGAGTGGAGTATGAGTGCCTTGAGGGGATATGATCACAGCGCCGGTACCGTTACCCAAAGCATTGGAGGCTCTGTCAAAGTGCATAGACCATCGGGATCCTTCCTCGGGTCCTTCATCCGGTCCAGGTACTTCACAATCAGTCACTATCATGATACTCTCGTCAGGAAATTCAAAGTTCATTGACTGATAGTCGTCTACTGCCTGATGTGCCAAGTGATCTGCCAATACACTTCCTTTGATAGCTTTCTGAGTTGTGTATTGGATGTCGTATTCTGTCAAGATCATTTGCCATCTTGCTATTCTCCCAGACAGAGCAGGCTTTTCAAATATGTACTTTATAGGATCCATCTTTGAGATCAACAAGGTAGTGTGAGTCAGCATATACTGTCTCAGCCGGCGAGCAGCCCATACCAAAGCGCATCAAGTTTTCTCGAGCAGTGAGTATCGGGTCTCACAGTCGGTAAACTTTTTGCTAAGGTAATAAATGGCGTGCTCTTTTCGGCCAGACTCGTCATGCTGCCCCAGCACACACCCCATTGAGTTGTCAAGCACTGTCAGGTATAATATCAGAGGTCTCCCTTCAACCGGTGGCATAAGAATGGGTGGTTCTTGGAGATACTCTTTGATTCTGTCAAAAGCGGCCTGACATTCATCATTCCAATGTACTACCTGATCTTTCTTCAGCAGCTTGAAGATTGGTTCACAAGTAGCGGTTAGGTGCGAGATGAATCGAGCAATGTAATTCAGGCGTCCTAGAAAGCCTCTGACCTCTTTCTCTGTCTTAAGAACTGGCATCTCTTGAATGGCTTTAGCCTTGGCAGGGTCCACTTGAATACCCTTATCACTTACAACGAAGCCTAGCAACTTTCCAGATCTAACCCCGAAGGTGCACTTGTTCGGGTTCAACCTCAGCTTGTACAATTTCAACCGGTCAAACAATTTCTGCAGATGATCTAGGTGTTCTTCCTCAGTCTGGGACCTTGCGATCATGTCGTCAACATACACTTCTATCTCATGATGGATCATGTCATGAAATAAAGCAACCATGGCACGTTGGTAGGTTGCCCCAGCATTTTTCAGTCCAAAAGGCATGACCTTGTAGCAGAAGGTGCCCCACTGAGTAACAAATGTAGTCTTTTCCATGTCTTCAGGAGCCATCTTAATCTGATTATAACCTGAAAAACCGTCCATGAAAGAAAACACTTTGTGCTGAGCAGTATTATCAACCAGAACATCAATGTGAGGCAGAGGAAAGTCATCTTTGGGGCTGGCCCTGTTCAGATCCCTGTAATCGACACACATTCTGACCTTTCCATCTTTCTTAGGTACCGGCACCACATTAGCGACCCACTGAGGGTAAGAAGTCACTGCAAGAAACCCGACATCAAATTGTTTCATAACCTCGGCCTTGATCTTCTCAGACATCTCTGGACGCATACGACGGACCTTTTGCTTGACTGGAGGGCAGTCTTCCTTGGTAGGCAAATGATGGACCACAATGTCGGTATCCAACCCGGGCATGTCTTCGTAGGACCAGGCAAAGATCTCCACATACTCATGTAACATCTGAGTCAACCGTTGCTTCACGCTGAGCTCTAGGTTGGCACCAATCTTTACCTCCTTTCTGTCCGTATCAGTACCCAGATTTATTGTTTCCACTGGCTCTTCGTGTGGTTGAATTGCCCTCTCTTCCTGGAGTAACAGTCTTGCAAGCTCGCCAGGCACTTCGCAATCATCTTCACCTTCGTCTTTGGCTAAGTTGATCGGATTTTCGAAGTCATAACTGGCAGTAGCAGAGTCGTTACTAGTGAGATCCAGAGTGGATTGAAACCTGTATGAGTGAGTGTGTGTAAATACAACTGTTTTGCAATATATAAAGATAGGAAAGAAAGAAAAGGAGCATAAGATTTGAAATGCGAGAAAACGTCCAAGGTCTTTATTCATGATATATGAAATGACAATTAATATACCCTCACAAATGAAGCCACGGTGCCCCGGGTAAGACACCGGGCCATAGAGTTTTAATTCATTGTTTATTACAAATAACAAAAACAAAGGAGTTTATTACTGCGTAACAAGAGTAACAGGTAGGTTGTCTTTTGCAATCCAATTGCTAGGTCCACTGTCAGTTGCCGGGTAAATCCAGCTGTCGAACTCAGCTTCATCCACTTCATCATCCTCCCTGATAGCATTCACTCCATGGTTAGGCATGGGAGCGGTCACCACATTGGGCTTCTCAGGTGCCTCAAACTGTACCTCCTTGGCGTCAATAAGATCCTGCACTTTATTCCTTAAGGCCCAACAGTCATCAGTGGAATGCCCCGGGCTATCGGAGTGATAAGCACAACGGGCATTTGGATTGTACTTGGGAGAGGCAGTATTCACAACCTTTGGGGCCTCTCTGACAGTCACCAAGTTGGTGGATAGTAACTGCAGCAAGATTTGCGATAGGGTCATACTCAGCCGGGTAAACTCTCTTCTGGGTCTTTCAGCCCTTTGTGGATTGGTTTGCCGAGAAGCGGCAGCAGGCTTGGCAATCATCACCGCGTTGACAGATTGGCGGCGCTCAGGTTTATCATGTCTTTTAGGCCCATATACAACACTGGCCTCCTTCTTAAAGGGCTTCTTCTCTGAATTTGACGATGCACCCTTCTGAATTTTACCGGACTTCATTCCAGCCTCTATTCTCTCTCCAGTCAGAATAAGATCAGTGAACCCTGCAGACGAGTTACCAATAAGATGATTGAAAAACGGCCCAGATAGGGTCCCCAAGAACATATCCACCAGCTCACGGTCTGTTAACGGAGGCTGCACCCTGCCAGCCAGATCCCTCCACTTCTGTGCATACTCTTTAAAACCTTCGCTTGACCCTAGCGACATACCCTGGAGTTGGGTACGTGTAGGGGCAAGGTCGGCATTATATTGATACTTCTTGTAAAAAGCAGTAGCCAACTCCTCCCAATTACGAACCTTGGTCCCATCCAGCTGATAGAACCATTCGAGATGAGTCCCTGAAAGACTCTCCTGGAAGAAGTGGATCCACAAGTTCTTGTCCACTGTGTACGGTTGAATCTTCCGCACATAAGATCTGAGGTGTAGCTTGGGACAAGACGCCCCGTCATACTTGGTGAAAGATGGTGCCTTAAACTTGTGAGGAATAATCACACCAGTAGATAAGCCCAAGTCTCCGAAATCCAGCCCAGGCACTTGTTGGATCTCCATTGCATTCAGTCTGTCTTCCAACTGCTTATATCGGTCTTCAGCAGGAGGATACTGTTCCTCATTAAAGTCAGTCTCGTTGTCAGAGACTACCGGACTAGGACCTTTTCCCCCTTGGGGACTGCTCTTGCCTATAGAAGAACCAGCTTCCTCATTCTGCAGAGTATTGCCAAACCTTCGGCCCGAGTTGAAAAGAACAGTTCTCTTCTTCTTCTTCTTCTTCTTCTTCTTCTTCTCCTTCTTTAGGAGTAAAGCCTTCAGCTCTTCTTGGCCTTGAGCCAAACCCATGATCATCTCCTGAAATTGCGTGTTCTGCGCCTGAAGGGCCTTGATAGACATCTCGGTTGATGATGAGTCAGGGTTCATGATGCTGAAATAAACAGCGAAGAACAGTAAGCAACCTGAAAAGAAGAAAACCTGCTATGCACGTGATGAATGATATGTGTTTATGCAATGCATTCAAGGGTTCGAAAGTTCAAATTTGTTGTAGGCAAAAAGGAACACACATTATTATTAAGGAAATAATTGTTCAATACATCAAAGCCTCATGGGCACATATTACAAAGCAAATCAATCCCAAAAGACACTACGCATCCTCTTTGGAGCTATGTAGGTATTGAGATTCCTCTCCTCGTGCAATAGGCGGGTGAGCTCCAAGACCTTCTTTTCACTAGCATGTAGACTGGTCTCAAGAGAATTCCGTTCTTCCTTAAGCTGGATCCAACTCTTCTGCATCTCTTCCCAGGACGTGGGCATGTCAGGATGTTGAATGGTGTAGGATACCTCTCCTTCCAAGACTGGCTCTTTGATCACAGGGAGCACATGAGGATAAGGCATTATTAACTTCTGGGAGCGGGCTCGTACCCACTTGAGATAAGGTTCCAATGGGATGGAATCTTGTGCCCCAGTGTCTTACTGTCTATCTTACTGGGCATCCTCCAAGCTCTGATAAATCTCTGGCGAAGTCCTTGTACATCGTTGTCGAAGTCAAAAACTATGTCAGGAATTAACATGTCATGAGGGCCATCCCTCCGAGCATAACAAAATTGTCTCCAAGCCAGGCATGGGTTGTAAGTAATACCTCCTCTGATTCCAAGTAAAGGAACATTAGGGTACTCCCCGCAACGATCAATGATAGTGACATCCTCTCTGGACCGAGGGCACCAATGTATATCTGCATGTGTAAGAGTCATCAACCGTTGTGACCATCTCAAACCCCGCTCGTTCTTCAAAACTGATTGTGGAAGGTGCGAAATAAACCACCTTCCCAGGAGAGGAGTGCAACACATAAGGACACCTCTTTTTCTCATGGTTCGAGTGTAACATGAGTGAAGGATGTCCCCCAGCAACGTATGTATAGGATTCCTGGACATAAAGATCTGGACAACACTGATATCTATAAGCTGGTCTGGGTTAGGGAACAACACCAAACCATAGACAAGGAGGGCCACAACTTCTTCAAAAGATTGTAAGTCAAGGGAGTTCCAACATTCCTGGGCCTTCTCAAACAGAAGCCTGGCTAAGAACCCTTTGATGCCACTTCTAACCTCCCAATGTCCCTTGAGGTCAGATGATTGCAGGTGTAAGGCTTTAGCAATCTCTTCAAGCTTGGGTTCCTTTTCTGTACCGTTGTAGGGTAGTTGATCAAGGATAGGGATCTTCAGAAGCCGGGAGAACTCCTCCAATGTAGGTACCAGCTGATAATCCAGGAAAGTGAAACAGTGATGCAGAGGGTCAAAGAACTGGAACAGGACCTTTATCATATCTTCCTCAATGTTGGTATTGACCAAGCTGATGAGTCTTCCATGTCTCTCACTGAATGAAGAGCTCTCGGGAATCCTGGATATAAGCTCCTTAAGCTGAGGAGGGATCCTTACAAGGCTGATTTGAATTGTCTTTCTGCGAACAGTTTCCATGTCCTACAAAACAAGAACAAAGATGAAGATTCGAACCCCTGAAATGGTTAGCCAATGCATATGATGCTGTATGATGTCATGATGCTATGGTTAAGCACACCACAAATATTTACAAAGGCAAACATGTAAGGCACACAAGTCACACAAGACAAGCCCTTAGAGTTTAGGCCAGCATGGGGTCTGGGTATTACCCTCTTGAAGTTGGTGGGCTCAACCTGTCCTATTAGAAGTAACCGGGTTCTAAGGGTCCCAATATCACTGGATTGCTTTCATTGTTCATCGTTTCGATTTAGCCACTGAACTGGCGACCGAAATATTCCAGGAAAGCAACCCTCAATTGAGTGTAGTATCGAGTATCAACCAACCTCGGACTGCACCAAAGTCAGTTATCTCACTACCCTAAAGAGGCCAAGATAGTTCAATTAAGGTTCCTAAGGTCAGTTGATGCTTCACGACACCACGCGGAGGCTCCGTACTCTCCTTGACTGAACTCAAGGGTTACCGGTACACACCAAAGTGCCACATCAACGTAGCAGACTATTTCAACCATGTCGGTATACCCCGCACAGTTCCCTCATAGCCTTGTTGCCACTTTCTAAGAAGGTATCCCCCAGATCCGGGTTAGGATCTATAGAACTCCCAAGACAGTCCCATAATTTAAAGCAAACAAGTCAAAGCAATTGAAAACACAGTGATCTTAGTCCTAAGGTACACCTCACTTTATAAGTGTCCCCAGCAGAGTCGCCAGTTCTGTGATCGGTGGATCTGGAACTGACTGTTTAACGCTGGTTCGCGAAATGTCGCGGAAGCAAGAGTCGCCACCGTCTTTTATTTTCTCCAAATGGAAAGGACAAAAGCACAGAAAAATTCCTTATAGAGATTGCTCTCAGTTCGGGAGATAGATTTATAGAAAGGGAAGGTGTTAGCATCCTTTCTATCCATGGTTATCCACGGGCTCTTAGATACTTGCTCATTTGTGTTTTCAAAATGTTTGTTTGCTTTTCAACTGTGGGTTTTTAAAAAGTTTCTTTGAAAATTTCAGTTCGACTCTTGTATCAGTCCTCAAGAGTGTTTGAAAAATTGCTTTTTTGAAAGCTTTTTGAAAGGTGTCGGTGTGAAAAGAAGTTTTTGATTTTGTTTTGAATTAGAGCAAGTATCTACGAGTTCTCTACCTACCCTAAGGAATTCGTCTGTGTAAGTGTCCTTAAAGTAGTGCCATCCCACCATTGAGAGGTAGGTAGCACCACCGTTGGAGGTGTTCGGGTCAATTCGAGGGTTCGGGACAGTGTGGTCACCAGAGCAATATGAAGACACCTTAGAAGCTACCCCCATGCCATGTTCATAGACATGAGGACTTACTAAGACGTCCTCTACTCGACGACCACGTTTCGAGGGGCAAGGCAACAGTGAGACGTACCCTAGGGGTGGTGTGTGATTTGTGTGTCATTTTCAATTTGTCTTGTTCATACATTGGTGATCTGCGCTTTGTTTTTATTTTTGGCATTCATTCTTTCATGCAAGTTATTAACAGTTAAAAGATGCGGAATTAACAGTCCTACGCTATTACAAAGGCGCGGGTCTACATCGCCAAATTAGTCCAAGACCCGATTTGAAATAAAATAAAATGCGGAAAGAATAAATATCCTGATTAATCTATTACAAGGCTTTGGAGTAATTACATGAAGTTTACAAAAAGAAACAAAATAAGCGCGCGAAACGGAATTATAATCGAAAGCGAGGGCGTTGGACCCTTTTAAAGAAATTGAATTGAAATTAATAAATTAATTAAGTTAAATGATTTGAGTTTTTGTATTTATGGAATTTAGTAAAAAAATTAAATGAAATTAAAACCCTAATTCTAAACTATTTTTAATTTATTAAAAAATGTTTAAATTTAACCTAGTTTTAACCTAATTATTTAATGGAAAATTTATTTACAAAAAAAATAATTAATTATTAAATATGGTGAAAGAAAAGAAAAAGAGGAATAAAAGTATAAAACCCTAATTCTACATTTTTTAGTTTATTACAAAAATATTAAAATTAAAACCTAGAATTAGAACTAAATTAATTATTACACTTATTTACAAAATAAAAACATTAGTGAATTAAATAATAAAATATATTTTTATTTTTGGTCTTTTCTGATTTTTTGGTATTTTTATGTTATGAAAAACTAATTTTGATGATTTAACTAAAATAAATAAAACAAATAATAGAAAGAAAAAAAATAAAAAGAATGAAAATAGAATGCAAACCAATGGGGGTGTTGACCCCAATTTTGGAGGTAAGTTGCCAGCAATTTGGCCCATTTATTGGAGTCCTGGTTGACTTTTTTGGGATGCGTGTGCACATGCGTTGACTGGAGTGTTCCCTGGACCTCCCATCCTGACCTTCAGATTCATCTTCCAGGACATTTGGCAAGCTTTGATAGTGGGGGCATGGTGGATTTCTGGGCGTACACTGCATGGAATCAGGTTAAAACAAAATATATTGAGAAAGGGAGGGGACATGGGAATCGAACCCAGGTCCCAGTACCTATTGTCCACGTCGTTTACCAACTGTACCAAGCGCGTTCTTTGTTTATTATATGGGATGCAAATATTATAATGGAACATAAGAATTATCCTGGAATTTCAATAAAACGCGCGCCAGGATTTGAACTGGCCAACCACCGGGTGACAACACACCTTCTTCTTCGCTCGTTTGCTTTGGCCTGAAAAAAAAAACAGATGGATAGAGGGGGTTTTAAACCCCCACTAAATGAAGAACATGAAAATAGCGATTAGGCCATACTCAAATATAAAAAAGGCGCGACCTATGGAATTGAATCGTCCAGAGCTTCCGGTTTCAGTGGTATATGTCTTGTGTCTCAATTTTTCCAGAGGAACAAAGCCCTCTTTTAAAACCTCTGCAACCCTAAAGGGCTTCCATGGCAAATTTGCATATAGGCGACGAAAATTTAATTAAATAGTATCAATAGATTCAGAAGGTCCATGTTAGTATAAAACAACAATCAAAATGTATGAAAAATGTCCAGAAATTCAAATACGATTATGCATAAAGTTTGAGGAATTTTGACTTATGTATACCAATTCTTGATGCGTAGGGACTGGAAAGAGATTCAGTTAGGTTCAGGGAGACCTCAGCAAGCTTTTTGGGTGGATTATAGGCTTTGAATCACGCCCTATGAGTGTTTTCAGTTTTGGAATTTTTGACAAAAATTGCAAAGTTGGTATTTGGTTTCAGGCGCAGCTTCAAGGTTCTTGCATTAGGTTTTGCATTCTGTATATGTATGGGACGAATTAGGGTAAGAATTTGAGCCAAGAAATCAATGTTTTGATGAATCAAATATTTGATTTTTAATGAAATCTTTTCAAATCTTTTTCATGTGCTTTTGATACCAATCATGGCCAAATCCTTCCAAATTGAGTGTGCACGAAATCTTGAGGTTTTATGGAGAGAATATGCTGCAAAAAGGGATTAAAAAACATGGTTTTCTATTTTTGTCATATTTTATTTCATTAAATGAATTAATAGTGATAAAAATTCAAATAAATAATAAAAAATGATGAAATAAATCCCCTTTGGGTCAAATGGTCGTGCATAACCTTTGGATGATGATTCTTGGAAGAAAATGTGGCCCATTAGCAATTTTGAGGCATTTGAAGCAAAGTTGACTTTTCAAAATTCCCAAAAATTTCCCAACTTCCATAAGGCATATCTTGCTCAATTTTTAATCTTTGATCATTTTCTTGGACATTTTGGAAAGGTATTGAAGTCCTATAACCAATTCCTTTGGTCCCATGTCATTTTGATTTACCAGTCTCAAGTTATGGTCTTTGACTTAAAGTCCCTTTTTGTTGACTTTTGAAAATGACCTATAATGTTGAAATTGATAACTTTTTGTGAGAGCATTTCTTGGACTTGAAGTGTGAAGAGGAGTCGTAGGAAATGTGATTCTCTTCAAAATGAGATTTGGATGGAATTTTTCTGATAAACCATGTGGAAGTTATGCCCTGGTCAAGTTACAGTTGACTTTTTCAACTGTCCAAATATGGAAACTTTTGCATCTTGAGACCTTTTGAGCCATACTTTGAAAATCATGATCAAGCATTGATCAAATGATGTTTGTGGCTTCAAAATAAGATGTTGACCAAAAATTTGAACTTTTGACTGTCAAATGACCATTTTGCCCCTGCAGTTGACTGTTGAGCAATTAGGGTTTTTGACTGTGCAACTTTGTGCTGTAAGTCTTGAAACTTGGCATGTGGATGCTTGGCCATGTTTGTAGGCATGTGGGACTTGATTGGACCCTTGAAAACTTCAATTTCTTTGCCAGACCCAAAACCCTAGTTTTTGACTGTTAGGAGGCCCTTGAACTGTGCAACCCTTGGGAGATTTTGAAGCATGCTCTTTGCAAATCTTGAAGAATATGGGAGGGAAAATTTTGGGGTACAACATGTATGTTGAAGATTAATAATGAATTTCTAGACAGTATCAGAGAAGCTCAGAAGTTGGATGTGAAACTGGTAAATTTGATGGTTGGGATTAATCAATCTAAGAATAATGATTTTAAGCTTGATGAGCAAGGTGTGTTGAGATTTCATAATCGGATTTGTATTCCTGATGATGCTGAGATGAAGAAAGTGATACTTGAAGAGAGTCATAGAAGTAAGTTGAGTATTCATCCAGGAGCAACAAAGATGTATCAAGATTTGAAAGGTTTGTTTTGGTGGCCTGGGATGAAGAGTGATGTGGCGCAGTTTGTGTATGCATGTTTGACTTGTCAGAAGTCGAAAGTTGAACATCAAAAGCCTGCAGGATTGATGCAACCGTTGGAAGTTCCAGAATGGAAATGGGATAGCATTTCAATGGACTTTGTGATGGGGTTGCCTAGTAATTTAAGAGGACATGATTCGATTTGGGTGATTGTTGATAGGCTTACGAAGTCAGCTCATTTTATTCCTATTAACATCAGTTTTCCAGTGTCGAAGTTGGCTGAGATTTATATTAGTGTGATTGTGAAGCTGCATGGTGTTCCTTTATGCATTGTGTCAGATAGAGATCTAAGATTTACTTCTGATTTTTGGAAAAGTTTGCAAGAAGCGTTGGGTTCTAAGTTGAGGTTGAGTTCAGCGTATCATCCTCAGACAGATGGTCAGACTGAACGGACGATTCAAATGTTGGAAGACTTGTTAAGGGCATGTGTTCTTGAGCAGGGAGGTTCGTGGGATACTTATCTTCCGTTGATAGAGTTCACATATAATAATAGTTACCATTCTAGTATTGGGATGACACCTTTTGAAGCATTGTATGGTTGAAGATGTAGAACTCTGTTATGTTGGCATGAATTTGGTGAGAGTGTAGTACTTGGACCTGAACTTGTTCGTGAGACTACTGAGAAGGTGAAGTTGATTCGAGAGAAGATGAAAGCTTCACAAAGTAGACAGAAGAGTTATCATGACAAGCGAAGGAAATATTTAGAATTCCAAGCTGGTGATCATGTGTTTTTGAGAGTTACACCTGTGACTGGTGTTGGGCGAGCATTGAAGTCTAAGAAGCTCACTTCTCATTTTATTGGACTGTATCAGATTTTGGAGAGAGTGGGGAATGTTTCTTATGGAGTGGCTTTACCGCATAATCTTTAGAATTTGCATGATGTGTTTCATGTGTCGCAACTTCGGAAGTATATTTCAGATCCATCTCATGTGATTCATATGGACGATGTGCAAGTACAGGATAATCTTACGGTGGAGACGATGCCTGTACGGATCGCAGATCGTGAAATGAAGACTCTGAGGGGCAAAGAGATTGCCTTGGTTAAAGTGGTTTGGCTAGGAGCTGTTGGTGAAAGCATGATTTGGGAATTGGAGAGCAAGATGCGAGACTCCTATCCTGAATTGTTTGATTGAGGTAAATTTTCGAGAACGAAAATATTCTAAGTGGGGGAGAGTTGTAACGCCCGTAATTTAATTAATTATTTAATTAAATTATTTTTGGAATAATTGTGAAGGTGTGTTATAATTGAATTGGATCTATTATTTTATTAAGTGGAGAAATAATAATATATTAGAGGTATTATATTATTATTTGGTGAAATAATATTAGAAGTGTAATATTATCAAGGTGGGCTTAATTTGAGATAGTAGATGTAATAAGGGGGGGGGGGGTGTAAGTTTGGAGCCCACTAAGGAATAATAGAATATTAGGTTATTTTATTATTTGTTGTTAGAATAGAAGAAAGAAGAAGTAAGAAGAAAATAAGGATTAGAGGAGAACGTGAAGCTGCTGGAAATAGAAGGAGACAGCAAGAACAAAGATTCAACCCGGAGATTGTAGAGCGACCTTCAATCTAAGGTAAGGGTGGGATTCTGGCTTTATAATTGGGTTCATGATGTTTGATATATGGGGTTAGAGGTGATTGTTGTTTGTTCTTGAATTGGATGTATTATGAATGATGTATGGCGAATATTGATGAATTCTTGATGAATAATGATGTTATTATGTTGTTTAATCGATGGGGTAATAGAGTATAATGTTAAGTGATGAATTATCATAGTTATAATGAGGTTTGTAGGACTGTAACATAATTCCCGTAGCGAAATTACAGAAGAAAATGCAGAAAATTATGCAGGAAGTAACAAGATGCATCGATTCATGGAAGCATGCGTCGATACATAGGCACTGTTAGACTCGGGATGAGTCGATCCATGGAGGGCTTGCGTCGATGCATGATGAGTACAAGACTCAGGATGAGTCGATTGGAGAGGAGCATGCATCGATACATGTTGTGATTAGGACCAGGATGAGTCGATCTATGAGGAGGATGTGTCGACTCATGCTGTGCAGGAGAAGCATTACGCGTCGACCCCAAGGGTTTTGCGTCGACCCATACTGACTAATAGTGACATAATCAGTTTTAAGTTGCTGTAACATGAGTTGTAGGATGCTGTTTGAGATGCCGTTTGAAGCGTTGTTTTACTAACGCGATAAACTTTATTCTAGATGATTTAGATGATGATTAAGAAGGATAATCCTAGTAACCAATTTAAGATTTAGAATTAATTCCCGTGAATGATCGTGGTGATGGTTTTTGGACAGAATGATGAACATGAGATGTTTAGAGGTTGCTGTTAGGATCATGACAGTAGGATTAGTGACAGTAACGATATAAATTAGTAGAATAGCAGTATGGATTACCGTAGTATTAACATACAATTGAGTATTAGTGAGATGTTATTGATGAAGTTGTGTTCGATGATTTTGTGATAGTAAATGATGTTTAATAAATTATTTTGATGTTATGAGATGTTGTTAATTGAGATGTTGTTGTTTTGAGATGATTGAGATGTTGTTGTTTTGAGATGATTGAGATGATGTTATTTCGAGATGTTAATTGAGATTTTTTGAGATGATTTTAAATGTTGTTAATTTGGGTGTTGTTATTACATTCATGACGAGTCGCATACATTGCATTTTTGAGATGGAGCTTATGCTCATTGAGATGGCCTGGATTGGCAAATTTTGAGATGAAGGCTATGCCTTGTTGATGCCTCTATTAATTGGCATATTTTTGAGATGGAAGTTCTGCTCCAATGGTACCACATGCATTTGCATAGTTTTGAGTCACATCATATGATTGAATAATGAAGTGTATTTAATGTTGATGAATGAGTATATATGCTGTAATTATTGTTGATTATAAGATGAGAAGTGGTGACATTATTGATCTGATTTAATATATTGATTATCATACGCTTTATTATATTGTTAGATATCTCACCCCTTCAGTTTGAATGTTGCCCTTATGTTGGTAACGTGCAGGTAATCGAGAGTGAAGGATGTATACCTTCGATAGTTCGAGTCGGTGTCATTGCTCTGATATGTAACACTCGGGGGATGAATGCTTGCTGATTTTAGATTGTTGTTTTTCAGTTGTTGAACTTAAAATTGATTATTATTGAATATGAGATGTTTCAAAGTTGATGTTTTGTCGTTTTAAAGATGTTATTGAGAATTCCGCTACGTAGTTGTTGAATTATTTAATGAAAGATGTCATGTTGATGGTTCATACGATGTTTTGAAAAGTGTTATATATCCATGATAAATGCAATGAATTTGTTAGAAGAATTTGTAACGTCCCGATTCATTTGTATGATTGAAATTTTATAACTCTGATTTATTTTGCATAATTGCTTGGGGTAGAATTGGGGTGTTACAAGTAACACCTATCTATACTACTTTGACAAATTTGACATGATGGTAGGGTGTTTAAATATTTTTTTAATCTTGTTCAAACATTGCATACACTAATGATAGTTATTTTGGTGGTACAAGTTACTCGAATGGGATGTTGAAGTATTGTAAATTTACTTTTGTCATGTAAATGTTGCAGTACTTGTAATTTTATAAAAGTTGTAATAAACTTTGTTGGTGTATATAATGTATAAAATAGTTGGTTGATACAGTGAAAATAGTTTATTAATACATTCTAAAGTTTGGTTAATGCGGTTCAAAGGAATCAATAGTAATTAGATGTAAATACAACTTGGTTAATACAACACAAAATGTTAGTTAATAGAATTAGAAGTTTGGTTACTTCGTACCCAGACATAAAAAAAGTACAGGAAGTTAGTAAATGGGAGTTTAACTTTGGTTAATACACTCACAAACATCAATTCAGAGAAAAATTATTAAATCAATATTCGTTAATGCAGTGCAGGAAGTTAATTAATGAAAGTGTATCTTTGGTGAGAGTGAGAACTTGGTGAGAGGGAGAGAAGAGATATGCATTAAGGGATGAGAGAGAAACGAATATAGAAACTCTCTTTTAGGTTAACCTAAAACTCACTCCCTATTTACCAAATTTCCCTTATTTATTTGAGAAATTACATAAAAACCAATATTTGAGAAATTTATATGCGGTGTAAAGACTAGGAGTCAATATATCATTTATATTAAATAAATGATGGAAATTAATATCCTTAATCCATTTGTAGATATTAAACAACAAATAATTTTTTAAAATTTTCTATGATTATAAACTGTTCTGGACTGGCCCGTAAGCTTGAGTGGGCCTAGTCTAAGGCATCTCATGGGTGCCACCCACCGGTCGTGATCAAGACTGTCGGGCAGTATCACCCTCTTTCCCGTCTGATCTGGATCCAATCCAAGATGATCGTCGAGCATATTCTCAGTTTTCCCGACTCTAGCGTCGTGTAGACCACCAGGGACCGACCAGAGAGAAGCCCACAATCATCCTCCTCTCTGGAACCAACGACCTGTTACAGGCACATCTGCGTGATTTGACCAAGTCTTGGCAGTTACCTGATTTTATGGACCCGCATATCTAGGCGGGAAATCAGGAACCAATGGCCACGCGCCAGAGGAAGTATATAAACCCTCACACCTGTGAGGGCCAAGTATCACATACTTATCACTCACTAACTGATATTTTGCTAGTACCTTCTTGCTCCCGCTCTTACTTGATCATTGGAGTACCTTGTAGGTACAACCCCCTCTCTCCTATGCCCGAATGAAGATCATCCTCCAGCCACTCTCCAGATTTTGATCAACCGCAAGATCATAAACCGGTTGAGTGATATAAAGGATAAATAAATAGGATGGGGGAAGAATTTCTTGCTTCTATTGATACACATAGGCATGGTAATATACACATTTTACATATGATTCTATATCAGGCTAAAAACATAAAATCATCTAAAAATAGAAAGTCGTCTAAATGGAATTAAAACCAATTGAAAGAAAATATACAATCCTTAAAAGCAGTAAATAAAATATCAACATAATCTGAACCAATTACTTATTTCTTAATTTCCATTGTCCTAATACCCCTCAAGTTGGAATGTGAAGTTGTAGAACGCCCAACTTGGACAGAATAAAGTCAAACTGTCATTTTCCCAGAGCCTTTGTCAAGATATCAACAAGTTGTTTGGAAGTGTGGACATATATAGGTTTGATACTACCCTTGGTAGTTTCATCTTGCACAAAATGACAATCAACCTCGATGTATTTTGTATGCTCATGAAGGATCAGATTATTAGTAATGTGAAGAGCATCTTGATATTACAATAAAGATGCATGGAACCATACTTCTTAACTCCAAGGAAACTCAACAATTGTATCAACCACTTGAGCTCACAAGTAGCAGTAGCCATAAAGTGATACTCTGCTTTAGCTAGAGAGAGAGAGAGAGAGAGAGAGAGAGAGAGAGAGAGAGAGAGAGAGAGACATTGTAGTTTGTTTCTTAGTCTTCCAAGAAATTGTAATTTGATACTCTGCTTTATCTCTTATTTCAAAGCATCTTGCCATTTCTCATCTTGAACAGCCTTTATGAACGAATTTGGCTTAAGTCATGCAACAATAGCTGCCAAGAACACATAGTGTTGTATGGAAAATTTGTCACAACTAACAAGTGTGCAATGGGATAACAAGCACCTGGGGGTTTTGAATGGAGCAGTGAACTAGTTGAGGGGCTTACATAAGCAGTGTGAGTGACATGATCATTCAAATGTGTGGAAGGCTTCTTGGCTCTGTGTCCTTGACCAATAAGTTCATTATTTTGAATGTTCTGTTGAAGATCAAGACTTACAACTTGATCTACATCTTCTTCAAGACCTTCAACTTCAATATCATTTCCTAAAGACACATATGTATCACCCAAGTCGTTAGTACTCACAAAATTTCTTACTTCATTGCCTTCCTTATTGTCATCACTTGAATCAAGAGGCCAACCTCATTCATTTATACGAGTTTCACTCATCTCGCCACTGTTAGAAAAGGGAAATACATCTTCCATATTTTTCACATTATAAGATATAAAATACTATTCATCTTCATCTTTTCTATCGTTTGTTGTTGCTCTCGTGTCGTCAATAATTTGTGTCATTTTTGCCTCGCATGATTTCCTCTTCCTTTTCCTAAGCTGGTCATTGGTTGATGCACTGCCTTTCCACGTCCAAGTTCATGACCTTCAGCTCCTGGTCTATCACTCCACCAATCTGGGTAATCAACCAGTAAAAAACATGAGTTGACATCATGCCCAAGACGTTTAAAGCGTGAGCATGACTTTTTTGGTGTTGTTTAGGGTTTTTTCTCCCATCCTGAGGTCCAATCAGCCTTGACGACAAAGCTGACTAGGTCTCCATGTTCTTATTTGCCTCGCGTCATCATGTTGACTCTCTCATCTTGCACCACCATCCTGTATGCTCTTTTCAAATTCAGAAGCGGATCCAGACTCAAAATGTTAGATTACATGGTTCTAAATTGAACATAATCAAGGTCCATCACAAATTGGTGAACTTTCTCCTCTTCTCTTTTCTTGTTCAGCGCCATAAATATGTCACACTTTTACCCGTTGCATGTGCATATGGGTATCTGTTCGAAATCGTTCAATTCATCCCATAACTTCTTAAGTCGTCCAAAGTAAGTCATAATTGTATCTTCATTCTGCTTACAATTCGCCAACTTAAACTTTAATTGTTGAATGAGAGAACCATTCAATATAGAAAACATATGTTTGATGTCATCCCACAGCGCTTTTGCATTTTTCCTATACGTGATTGTTGATCACAACTTCACTTCAATAGTATTGAAGATTCACGAAACAATCATAGAATTCACGGTCCACCAATCTTCAATTTCAGGGGCACCGTCATCAATTTTCTTGATCAATCCATCGATAAATTGAAACTTTTTTCTTGTCTTCAACGAGCCTCAGACTACACGAACCCACTTGTCATAATTTTCGCCCTTCAATTATACCTAGATTATAATATTTCTAAGGTTATCACTAAAATACAAATCATATAAGGAGATATCTATTTCTTTGAGTGAGACCCGCTTTCATTCTTAATATTTTTATCATTTACTCTGATGCCTTCATCCTTTTCATCTGCCATATTGGTTATCAAAAGATTCTTAAAACCTTACTCTTGATAGCATAAAGAAATAGGATGAGGCAAAATTGCTTACTTCTATTGATGCACAAAGGCATAATTATGTACATATTTTAGATCTAACTCTATATCAGACTAATTACATCAAATCATCAAAAAAAACAAAAATTGTTATATGAAATTGAAATCAATTAAAAGTAAATATTCAATCCTTAAAAACAGTAAATAAAATATCCACATAATCTGAGCTAATTATTTATTTTCTAATTTCCAATGTGCTAATTCCCAATGTCCTAATAAGAGATTAAGGATTTATCGGGACTGATAACACTAAAAAGTTTCGTCATCAAATCTAATCAAGCAATTTTTTCACAAAAGTCTAACTAATCAATCAAACAAACTTTTTCCTACTAATTGTTAATTTTTTCAATTCATGGGCCAAAGTCACTGTGGGATTGCGAGAGAAATGGGTGATCTATCCCACGTTGAAACAAATATTATGCCATTCCCACTCAATTCCCTTTTATTTTTCCCAAACTGGTCCCAAAATTTCTTTTCATCGTACGATTCCCTCATATAGTTACAAGATCCTTTCTTGAAGCACCTAGGATTACGAATCTTGCTAACTTTATATAAATTTCAACTCACCTTGGACACTTGTGTAAGAAAATGTAAATGGAAGATTGAAAAGTGGATTGATGATGTCTATCTATGTACCATAAGTTTTATATGTAACAGTAGTAGTACGATATTATTGTTATAACTTTAAGATGTAGCGTCTATATTGATATTTTGAATGACCATAGACAATTGAGAAATTAATGTCAATAATTTAAAATATTTTCCTTTGATGACAAGATGTCATATTATTGTTTTGTTAGTATTTTTAGAATCTTTTTATTACTATTTTGTGTAATTGCATCGTTTGAAGCGTAGGAAAAAAAATGGTCTACTTATGTTAAAATCGTGGTGCAATAAGATAACATCGTGGCGGGATTTTGAAGAAATTGTGATGCAATTGGTAATATTATGATGCGATTTTGCGTTCAATCACATGAGGTCGGGTGTATTAATGAAGGAATCATGACATGATTGGTTGCAATCGTGTTCATTAAAATCTCTTTTGATTACGAATTCACCAAAAATATTAGGGGATGTACTTAAAAGAGAGGAATATGAGCCAAAACATTAGTCATAACTAATTTGTTAATTCATTGTTATACTAGAGAGATAATTGTTTTTTTTCAAATAATCAAAATGGATTAAAGAGAAAAATTCAAGAGGATAATCCATTCATAATTTCACCCAAAGAAACAATTGCAACTTTTATTGATTCTTCCTTGGTAGGACTATCGATTTGTGTACTTTATGTATACATCTGGTGCCTATCACAATGTTTGGTAAAACTAGTATTTGTCATACACTTTCATTGCAATAGTGGACCAACCTTGTTTCATGATGACAAGGGTTGCCACCGGTAGCAATAACCATAACCACAACAATGATCGAGTCATCATACTAGAGATGTTGATTGCTATAGAAGAACTTTGTCGCTAGAATGAGAAATTGCAATATAACATACCAAATTTTCAGCAGCAACATATGCAACCTACAACCAATGATCAAGAGGATCAAGTGAATCCTTATCCCTTATCGGCAGAGACCTGGGACGCAAAGTTCCTTGACAATTTCAAGTCACACTCTTTGGTGATGTTCGACGACAAAAGTGATCATCTAGAACACATTATTGCTATTAACACACACATGCTCATCAATAGGGCTAATGATTCCTTTAAAATTAAAATGATGGCGGGAACATTGAAACAAGCATCCCTCCGTTGGTACATGAGCCTCCCCACTTACCAGGGTTTGAGGAGGAAGATGATAAAGAAGTTTTTGGTCCAAAAACACATAAAGGTTTCCACCATGAGCCTCTTTAATGTTCTATAAGGTTATTATGAGTAATTATGAGAATACTTGACCTGCTTTAATGAAGAAACCATTAAGGTCACCTATTGATGACTTTCTTAGCAAGTTGTCATACCCAAAATTTTGACCTAAGATCCCACATTCATTTGCATTTTTCATAAAGCATCAAGGTCACGAGATACAGTTGGTTTTTAATCCGCCCACCTTCGAACATTGCTTATGCAAATATTTTCAAGTGTTGTGAACATCTTATCTTATGCATCACTAACTTCTAATTAAGCACAAAGGTGTATGTTTTTGTTTCTTTGATTTTCATGTGCAGAGACAGGTCTGAATCAAGAGCGTCAGGTGTCGCGCCTCAATTAAGGTTTTGGGTCCCTCAAGTGTTCAAGTATGGTGAATCACCAATACTCAAAGGCTACATCATCAAAGCTTATCCTATAATCAAAAACACAATCAAGATTCCATCATCACTGGTTCAGATGTGCATCAATATGTCTTGGAATGCAAGGAAAGACCAAGTTTGCAAGTCGATTCAAAGCACTTTGACCAAAAGTCAACGTTTGCACATTCAAGTTCAAATGATTGTGACTTTCATTATTCAATGTTTTTGAGTGGTTCTTTTTGCGTATGACTCTCCTTGACGTCATCTCCAACTTCTCTTTACAAGTCAAGAGCTGATTACGTGCAGAGGATCATAAAAAATTCTAATACTTTAGAGGTCCTTTTGTGAATTTGACCTAATTCGAAGAAGATCTTGTCAAACTTTCGAGGATCATAACTTCTTTGATCCTTAAAATTTAAGGCGATTCTTTTTACACGTTGTAATAAAGGATGTCATCTATAAGTTCTCTTCAAGGATCAAGGTCGAATTATGCTTAAAAGGCTGTGAAAGTTGGTGAAAACGTTATGGGTCATTTTGTGACTTAGAATGTTCTTAACTTCTAGGTTTTAATTTATTCCATAAATGTTTTCTAAAGCCCTCGATTCTCATGATGAGATCATTCTTTGAGCAAGATATTGAATTAGAGGATTTTTTTTATTTAATTGTTGCATTTCAAGTCACTTGTGTTTGAGCATTGGCAATTATTGGATTAAAGCAGATTTTCGACCAAATATCTTAAGTTGCTTTGAGTTTCCATTAGAAACAATTTGAATATTAACTCAAGGAATGTCCATTTTCAAGTTTAAGCTCCATTCATGTGGATAATTTTGAACCATATATTATTCAATTCGCCATTATTTCAAATTCAAGAATCAATTCAAGTTACTAATACCATGAGTTCAACCACTTTCAAAGCAATGTAAGGATTGGAATAATTTCATTGAGGTCCCAACAAGCTCATAGGATCATCACTTTGCACTGAAAATCCATAGAAGAGGCATTAGACTTTCTCCAATTTGGTAAGAAAACTTGAACTGTGATATCCTCATACATGCATCATTTGCGTTTGATTTCTAAATAAAAAATGTAGATATCAATGCCTTGAAGCTAACCATGTAATTAGTTTTCATTGATTTTGTCTGTGGGATGAGAATCGTGTCTCTTAACAGTTAGGGTTTCGTTTTGGTACTGATATAAATTGTAGTTAATATTTGAGTTTTAATTTAAATGGTTGATATGGTTGAATTCCTGATGAAATTTCAATCAACTTTCATGTTTACATTTTTGTAAATGGTTGAGAAATGAGGGAGTTCAAAAATTCATAAGTTATATTGTCTCAAGGTGGAAGACGAAGATGGTGATGGCGCCATGGTTTCAAATTTAAAAATGAGTTTATTTTAAGTTTAATGCAAGTGATATTATGAACGGATGAAACAGCCACCCCAGTGGCAAGAGCGCCCGTACAAAAGTCTTGGCAAGCATAAGGGCGAGGGTTTGAACCAGTGTGAACCCCTCTTTTGCCATTTTCTCATATTTTTCTGTTTTGTGATTTTCTGGCTTTAGTTTCAAATATTTTCAACTGAGCGTACTCTTTGAACAAGGCATAGTGCACGACCCAGTGGTGGATCTTTTAACAAACTTCCCAAATTATTTTCACTTATCAAAATAATTCTTTTTGGGATTATTTTTTGTACACTATTTATTTATCTAGCCTATTTTATGAATATAAGAAAAAATTCCCAAAATATTATTTATTTAACCCTTTTTCACTTAATTCAAAATTAGTCCTTTTTTGTAGTTCTAAAAGACGTTTCCTTGGTTTCTTTGTTGATCTTTCAATTAAAAATCTTTTATAATAACCATCCAATGTCCCTAACAAATTTTGTTAAAAACCACATCCCTTGTGTGTTCTTGTGCGATAAAAAACTTGATTTAGGTTTAAAACTAGACTTTTAACTTGTTCAAAAAACCCTAATTCATGATCCATAACTTCTTTTGTCACAACTTTTACTTTGATAAACATGTTAATCTCCCCCTTTGGGTTTAAATACTTTTGATGTGTATGTCTGCTATCATGTTAGTCATTTAATATTTTTTTAATACTTGTGCCCCAAAAATCCAAGGAAAATGATAGTATTGTTGACTTTTAAGTCATAAGCATGTGCATTCCCCTTTGTATAAAACTCTTGTGAATGTTCACCCTATGTATTCTCATATACTCTAAAAAACCTTTTAACTCTAAAAAGTCATTTTCAAACTTTCACCACTTTCATATAAAAACCTTGACTTTGTGTCATTGCATTTTCAAACTTTCTTTTAATCAAATACTTCAATATACTTAAAAATATCAAAACAATTTCAAAAGACTAAAAGTGACTCAACCTCACCCAAATCCTTTTGCCACTTGGCTTTCCAATTTAAAAACTTTTCCCAAAGAGATTAGATATAAATTTTCTCCATAGTTGAGATATGATTCTTCTATCCCCATAGTAATTGTTGAAGTAAATGTGATTCTTTCCACATGAAGACGTTAGTTGGCAACTTATTGATCTTTATATCCAACTTAGCAGCCCTTTTTTATACCCCAAAATTTACCCTCTTCATTTCACCTTTATTTGGCTTATATTTCATCATCATATACATGCTTACATATCATTGGTTCTATGGTTATGGGATCAAGGCATTTTTTTAAGCTTCGTTAGGCTGCAGAAGACGTTTATTTCGTCAGTCAACACGCTCAAAGCATTCTCCAGCATGCCAAGTCCTCATCGTGACAATTTTTCATGTGTTCCAGCATGCCTTGAATTGCAGAGAAAATCAAGCGTTTCAGTCAATTCGGAACAGTTTGAGCAGAAAAGCATATTTTGCAGTGTAACGTCAAAAATCCATAACTTCCGCCCAGAGAAGTATTTTGGAGTGTTTCTTCAGGCGTAATAAACATCTTAACATTTTCTATAGATCATATGTTCGGTTCAAGAGCCAATTCTTTGAGGAGGATCTCCAAATATGCAAATACTCTGAAGTTTGGATTTGTTGGTTCACTGTTTCTCGGGTGTTCAAAAATTCATAACTTGTGACCGAAAAATCATCTTTGAGTTGATCTTTGGGCATTAAATCCGTCTTGACGTCCTTTACATTTTGTATGTTCGGGTCAGAAGCCAATCCTTCAAAGAATATGTCCAAAATTGCAGATTACTTGAAAATTCCACAGTGAAACAGATGTCCAGTCGATTGTTTTCTCGATATTCACAAAATCATAACTTTCTCATTTCTCAACATTTTGAGACGATTATCAAAGCATGATGTCACAAATTATGTTAGCTACAAATTTGCTTTAGGTCCTGAGTTTGGATTGTGCTCCGAAGGCTTCTGTTTATGGCTCGCTTCTCAAAATGGTACAATGGAAAAGCTGCACGACCAAACAAAGGGTTTTCTGGCTCAAGTTTCTCGCTATTGCGAAATCCATAACTCTTTCGATTTTTATCATATTGGGATGATTCTTTTGGAACGATGTCACAAATTACATCATCTATGATATTTCTTCAGGACTCGAGTTCAGATTATGCACCGAAAGTTATGAGCTTGTGTGCTTTTCTCGAACTGTACACAAAAATAAGTTGAAATTCTGCATAACCAAAAAGATGGAAATCTGGCTTCAAGTTTCTTGCTATTGCAAAATTCATAACTCTCTGGATTTTTATTGTATCAGGACGATTTTTATCAACGATGATTTTGTTTCAGGTTTCACTATGCACTGGAAGTCATGAACTTATGGTTTGTTCTCGAGCTATACACTAAAATAAGCCGAAAATTCTGCATTACTAAAAAATTCACTTGCCAAACAAGACTTAGGGGCTTGTCTATATATTTTTGAAATTCAAATTGGAATCACGTTTTGCTCATTCTATACAAAAATCACTCAAAAGCTCTCTATACTCTCTTCTCCCTCAAGAACAAAATTCAAGAATTCAAACTCTCTGAACTCTTTCTCCCTCCTCCGCCCAAGCTCCTCTGCTAGACCACCCTTCCCCGACCAACCGATCAATCGATTGGCACTTTCCCTAGCCGACCAGTCTCCACGCACCTACCCCTATGTCTTCCGCGTCTAAGCTCGATCGGAACTCCCTCCCGCGGCCGCTACTCCCCTCCGATCAGTAGCTCCGCTCAGATTTACTCCTTCTGATTTCTTTGTTAACCGCCTCTTCACACTATTTTCGATAACTTCTTTGATCTTGCTTGCATCAATTGTTGTGTTGAGATTTAATTGTGAATTCTTGAATTATTTGAATCTTGCATAAATTAAATCTTAAATTGTGAAGAATAAGTACTTATTGGAATTAAGTGATTTTGCTTGAATTAATTTTTTAGATTTAATTTATTCTTGAAGCTTGATGATGAATAAATACGGAATCGGTTGATTTAATTGTTGTTGATTGTTAAGACCTACGTGTCAGAATTAATTGTTCAATTGTATTATGATTTATGCATTGTAATTTGATTTTGATTTGAGATTTGTAGATAATTTGTTTAAATTCATATATCGAAATCAAATTTCAAGGTGTTCAATTATTTTTGACGCATAATTAATTTTGGTTTCGATAATTGGAAGTGTTGATACCGGTGCCAGATTATTGATTACAAATTATTTGGGAATTTCTATTGATTTTCAGGTGTCGATGTTTGGATTTTGTGCCTTAAAATGTTTATTTCGAATTAATTTTTTAGAAAACTTTGAAACTTAAATTGTGGCTGCCCAAAGTTCACAAATGTGTTTTAAATTGAGTTTTAATTGTTGTTCGATGCATAAGTGACTTTGTGTTGATAATTGCTTGATACCCGTATCAATGTTGATCGATTTTAACTCAACTTTTTGAGTATTTCATGAAGCGATACATATTGTCCGGAAAATGGTTTTTGCATCTAAGTTGTAATTTAATTCATAATTAATGCATATTCGAGCTTGTTAGCATATTTGGTTCATACCGATACCACTTTTGGTTGATTATATTCCAACTTTTCGCACACTTTCATGTTTTAATGTGTTGCTTCCCAGAAATTCATTTTAATGTTCCAATACATGTTTGCATCTTATTTCTTCACAATTCAATCTTTATTTAAGTTATAATGTGAACACTTGATTCTGTTTATGCCTCCTTGTTATTTCTAACTCGTTTGTTGACTTGTGCAAGGCATTTCAATAGAGCTTTCAATCGTTTAATTAATTCTTGGTTATTCGATTGAAAAGCATTTTATTCCACTTCTTTGTGGATTCAAGTTAGCTTCTGACATGCTTGATTGTGATTCTCATTCTATGAGATATATACATTGCTTGTGTTTTTGTCTGGATGTGTATTTTCACGCAGGTTTATTTTTGTCATGCAGATGTGTCCGATACACGTTACACATGTGACTTATTTTCAAATTGTCGATGCTTTGACGCCTATTCTGAGCACCCGATTTCTGATTATTTTGTTTGTTGATGCTAGGTTGCATGAAGACCGTCAGGTTTCTTTATTTTGATACACTTTACTACTGATTGATATCCGTTTGGTACTTTCTCTTTGAAATTCTGGCAGCAGATACTTAATGTCACAGTGAATGTTATGACACCGTATCTGACTTTCTTCAAGACAGTAAATCTAAAAGCAGTAAAGAACACAGTCAATTGTTTACCCAGTTCAGTGTGTAACAACACCTACTCTGGGGAATACCAAGCCAGGGAGGAAATTCATTATAAGAGATATTAATTCAGGAATAAACCAACCAGTTTATCTCCTTCAGTTAAGACCTACCCAATGCAACTTCAATCTAAGTTCAACTTAAACCCGAGTTCCTACTCACTCCCCCTCAATCACAGCAGTGATACTAAACAATTGACTAATGAAATTATGAAGACACTCTTCAGAACATACACTTGATTGTCCTTCACAGCTTTTAATCAAGTAACACAAACACTCGTGCTTCAAAGCTTTGAGTGATACACAACCCTAACTTGACTTTGCTTCAAAGCTTTAATCAAGTGACACAAACACTCGTGCTTCAAAGCTTTGAGTGATACACAACCCTTACAATCAAATCCTACTCCAAGTCACTTATCACAATGATAATTGCTTGGATTGCAGTAGTTACAACTATACAGTCCCTTATTGATCTTCTGTCAAAAGTGTCTTTCACCAACAATCTTCATGAGGAATATATAGGCAGCTATTCTTCAGTTAGGGCTTCCACGAAAATAGCTAAGGTTAATTAGGGTTAACCTCAAGACTTGGTCATAGGACTTTAACAACCAGATTAGGGTTAAGCAAAGTTAACCTAAGTCCACGTGAGAATCTGATCTGGACTGAATAAACCAGATTCCTGAAAATTCTCAGAAATAATAAATCTGCACAAATGTTAGTTCAGTACAGGATGTCTTAACATTGGTTATGACAACAAGAATCCTGTTTACTGATTTTGGTAGAATGCAATAAATATGATCATTGCATAATGATCAGCTAAACACTTATATTGAGCAGCTCCTGTATGACATTCTTTTTCTGCAGAATGTACCTTGTATCCTAGAATGTTATGACATCAGTCATGACATTCACACAACTGGTTTTACCAAAAAACATGCCAACAACCAAACACTTACAAATTTCCCCTTTGGCAAATTTTTGGCTAAAACCCCTAAACAATCAGAGATTAGACAACAACAGAATTAATAATATCTACCAAGTCTAATTCTACCAAAATTATCACAAAATCTTCTCCCCCTCTTTAGCCATAAATAGGCCAAAGATAATTGTACTTTTAGGTTATACAGTCATCCAAAAAGAATAATAAAAACACAGAGAAAAAAAAATCAAAAGTCATTTGTAGCATCAGGTACCAGCAGCAAACTTTTCAACGTCACTGATCTTCAAGCACTGTCATCTTCAGAGGAGGCACTATCTTCAACATTAAGCTGGTCTTTAGCAGCATCCTCTTCCCTTATTTGTCCTTCAATCTCCTCCTGTTCTATTCTAGCAATCAGGTCCTCAAGAGTCATTTTCCTTGTATCAAGCTCTTTGCAGGTTTCCTTCAGCACAGCTATAACATCAGTTTTCTTGGAATGAGACTTGACAGTTGATGTCTCAGCCGATGTCATGACAATGTCAGGAACATGTGTTCCCTGAAATAGCTTATAGTGCAACCCAAGAGCAAGAGCTCTTTTGCATACAATATCTTTTTCAACTAGAATGTCAGGATACTGAGCAAGGACTATACCACATAAGAGAGAGGGAAAGGCAATAGGGTCTTTAATAGCATAGCTTCCAGCATGTTTTAATGTTTGATCAAAGATATACTTGCCATAGTCAAAGTTTGTCCTGGTTCCAACAACATAAATGAATCTTCCCAAGCCTGTGGAGATGGTTGATTTATGGTTGGTGGGAACCCAGTTAGCTGCACCAATTTTGTGCAGAATGGCAAATTTCATGCTCAGCTTGCTTGCATTCAGCTTCCCTTTTAAGGGCCAGCTCTTGACTTGATTTACAGTGATGGTTTGGCACACTTGGTTGTCAGTAACCTCTAGCTCAGGGCAAGCATCATCTGGTCTTCCTAGGAATTTGTTTATTTCAGAGGGAGAGAAATTTACCTTCCTTCCCCTCACATATACACATTTAAAATCAGCTGACTTTCCATCAGCACACCCATCAGATAAATTCACTATGAATTCTTTGACAAGAACTTCATAGCAGTTGGTAAACTTTACCACAGTATTTATTAGACCAGCAGTTTTGATTAGATCCATGATCTCCTTACATTCCATGGCACTGTTGTTCAGTTCTCTTTCTAAGGCTATCCTTTTCAAACATACATACTTCCACCTATTTGCATTCTCAGGATGGTGAAAGGAAATGTTGTCAGTGGGGACTTCAGGGACTTTAGGCATTTTGCTTGAGGAGAGTTTCCTTTTGAGAGGAACGTCTTTAACATCAAATCCAAATTCTGATTCCTCATCAGATTCAGAGGGTTCAGGCTCTTTCCTTTTCTTTGCTATTGGTTGTCTCACAGGCTTTGAGAGACTACCAACAGGTACTCGAGTTTTCACCTTCCCTTTTGAAAATCCAGCCTTCACAGTTTCTACTCCAGTCTTGTTCTCAGACCTGGTTTTCTTATGAACAACATCAGCAGTCTTCTCTTTGGAGATGCTTTTGGCAGCATCCTACTTTCCTTTTCTGTTCATCATCCTTCTAGCTATGCTAGGGTTGATATTTGCAATTAAGTCATTGTCAGAGTATTCTTCATCAACATCAATAATCGGGGGTTCAACATCCTTCTCAGTAGGGTTCTGGTGATCATCAAGATTTTCAGAAGATTTCCTAATGTTGTCATCCGGTGTCTCAACATTCTGAGTGACATCTGGATTCATTTCAACATTTGTACTAGAAGATTCTTGATTCAAAGGTACAAAAATGCCAGGTACAGAGTGATTCTCATTTAGAATCCTAGTGACAAGTCTAGCTATAACTTGATGAACATAAATTGAGCCTTCCCTATTTGCTATTTGTGAAGGAACAGAAGATGATGGTTGAGAGGGTTTACCAGATGAAGAAGCTTGTGACCTTCTTGCATGTCTGGTTCGCAGCTTCTTAACCTTAGTGGGGTCAGCTTCCAGTTCACGAAGAGGAGTTATCTCCAGAACATCAGAATCCATGCAGTTTGTGATTGCCCTATGTTCTCGATCAGAGGATGCGGAAGAAGCAGTCGCCTTTGAAGAGGATGATGTCATGGATAGTTGAGACATTTTGAGAGTTTTAGAAAACATGTAGCAGTAATAGTGCAGTCTTCGTTTGAGAGATTGAAGATTGTTGCAGAAACGCGAGAGGAGTGAGATATATGAATGTCTATTCAACTTCTTAAAATATTGGAAAGAAATAGAGAAGTAGATGATTAGCCCAATCAGAGTAGACTTAACAAAAAAATCTCTCTCATCCCTTGTTTTAAGCAAAATTAATTGCTACATATCTTCATGTTGGCAAATACCCAGCTTGCCACTCAAATTTTCAAATTGATTTGCATCAAGTGCCTTGGTAAAAATGTCAGCCAGTTGTAGTTCTGTAGCAACATGTTCCAGTTTAATCGTCTTCTCCTCTACAAGATCTCTGATGAAGTGATGTCTAATGTCAATATGCTTGGTCCTGCTATGCTGAATAGGATTCTTGGAAATGTTAATAGTGCTAAGATTGTCACAGTACAATGTCATAACATCTTGTGTGACATTATACTCAATAAGCATATGTTTCATCCAGATCATTTGAGAACAACTACTACCAGCTACTATGTATTCAACTTCAGCAGTAGATAGAGACACACAGTTCTGTTTCTTGCTGAATCAGGAGACAAGATTATTTCCTAAGAAGAAACATCCTCCAGAGGTGCTCTTTCTATCATCAGCACTTCCAGCCCAATCAACATCACAGTAACCATTCAGAGTTGGTTCACATCCATGAGAGTACAACAAGCCATATTTGTGGGTTCCACTCACATACTTCAGAATTCTTTTCACTTGGTTGATATGACTTACTTTGGGTTCATGTATCTTTCACATACTCCAACTGCAAACACAATGTCAGGTCTGCTGGCTGTTAAGTATAACAGACTTCCTATCATGATTATGTATAAGCTTTGGTCCACCTTGACTCCACTTGAATCTTTGGACAACTTTAAGTGAGTAGGTGCAGGAGTCCTTTTGTGATTGGAATTCTCCATCCCAAACTTCTTGACAATGTTCTTTGCATACTTGCTTTGAGACAGAAAAATCGAGTCTTCCATCTGTGTGACTTGCAGTCCAAGAAAGTAGGTCAATTCTCCCATGAGGCTCATTTCAAATTCAGCTTGCATCTGGTCAGCAAAATGTTTAACCATTTTATCTGACATTCCCCCAAACACTATGTCATCAACATAGATTTGAGCTACCATTATCTTTCCTCCTTCATTTTTGACAAAAAGAGTTTTATCCAAGCCTCCTTTCCTGTATCCTTTGTCAGAGAGGAATTTTGTCAACCTGTCATACCATGCTCTAGGAGCTTGTTTCAGGCCATATAAAGCTTTCCTCAATTTGTAGACATGATCAGGGTAGTTTGGATCCACAAATCCTTTAGGCTGTTCCACATAAACTTCCTCATTTAAGTACCCATTTAGGAAGGCACTTTTTACATCCATCTGAAATAACTTGAACTTAAGGAGACAAGCAATTCCCAATAGGAGTATGATTGATTCCAGTCTGGCTACAGGAGCAAAAGTCTCATCAAAATCAACCCCTTCAACTTGAGTGTATCCTTGAGCAACAAGTCTTGCCTTATTCCTGGTGACAACTCCTTCAGCATCTGATTTTTTCTTGTAGATCCATTTTGTGCCAATGATGTTTGTTCCTTCTGGTCTAGGAACTAACTCCCATACTTCATGTTGCTTGAATTGGTTCAATTCATCTTGCATTGCTCCAATCCAGTATTCATCAGTTAAAGCCTCCTTAACATTTCTTGGTTCAATTTTAGATACAAAGCAAGAGTTTGAGATGATTTCTCTAGATCTTGTAATGATTCCACTGTTAGGATCTCCTATGATGAGTTCCTTAGGATGATCTTTCTGAATTCTGATGGAAGGGTCTTTGTTAGCTTCCTTTGATTCAGATTCTGATGAAGTAGTTTTAGGAATATCATCCTTTTGAGTTGAAGTCTCAAAGAATGTCTTAACATCATAAGGGACATTAGTTTCCTCATGGTAATCATCAACTATGACATTTATAGATTCCATCATAACTTTGGTCCTGGAATTGAATACCCTATAAGCTCTGTTGTTGGTAGAGTATCCTAGGAATATTCCTTCATCACTTTTAGGGTCCATCTTTCTCCTTTGTTCACGATCTGTCAGAATATAGCATTTGCTTCCAAATACATGGAAGTACTTCACTGTAGGCTTTCTTCCTTTCCAAAGTTCATAAATGGTGGATGATGTTCCCTTTCTCAAGGTGACCCTGTTATGGACATAACAGTCTGTATTCATAGCTTCAGCCCAAAAATGAATAGGAAGTCTTTTGGCATGTATCATTGCTCTGGAAGATTCCTGTATAGTCCTGTTTTTCCTTTCCACAACTCCATTTTGTTGAGGAGTTATGGGTGAAGAGAATTCATGATTAATTCCTTCTGAGGAGCAGAACTCATCAAACTTACTGTTTTCAAATTCCTTGCCATGATCACTTCTGATTCTGACAATGCATCCTTCTTTTTCTCTTTGAATTCTTTTGCACAGTTCCTTAAATACTTCAAATACATCAGACTTTTCTTTAATGAAGTTAATCCAGGTGAATCTGGAAAAATTATCCACAATAACATAGGCATATCTTTTTCCACCAAGACTTTCTACCTGCATTGGTCCCATCAGATCCATATGTAGAAGTTCTAACACCTTAGAGGTGGTCAGATGTCTTGACTTTGGATGTGACATTCTAGTCTGCTTTCTAACCTGACATTCACCACAGACTCTCCCTTCATCAATTTGCAGCCTTGGAATCCCTCTGACTGCTTCCATGGATATAATCCTTTTCATTCCTCTTAGATGTAAATGACCAAGTTTTTGGTGCCACAGTTTCACTTCTTTTTCTTCTTTGGCAATAGAGCACACAGAAGAATAATTAGTGTTCTCAGACTCCCATAAGTAGCAGTTGTCTTTAGATCCGACTCCTCTCATTACAACTTCTTGTTTTTCATTAGTTACAAGACATTCAGACTTGGTGAAGTTGACCTTGAATCTTAGATCACATAATTTACTGATACTTATAAGATTAGCAGTCAAGCCTTTTACCAGCAATACTTCATTTAGGTTTGGAACTCCAGGGCAGTCCAAGTTTCCAACTCCTTTAATTTCTCCTCTAGCACCATCTCCAAAAGTCACATAGCTAGTAGTGTGAGAGGTTTAACATTATTGAGAAGATTCTTGATTCCAGTCATGTGTTTAGAGCATCCACTGTCAAAGTACCAGTCTTCCTTTGCAGAGACTCTAAGGGAGGTGTGAGCTATCAGGGAAGTAGCATTTTTCTTCCACTGTTGAGTATATGGTGCCTTGTTAGACTTAGGTTTGACAACTGGGGTCTGATTAGGATATCCATATAATCTGAAGCAGAATGGCTTTATGTGACCAAATCTCCCACAATGATGACATCTCCATCTTTGATACTTTTTCTTCATATTTATCTGTTCTCGATGTTGAGTGTTGTGTTGTGACATCTACTTTGACATTTGTTTATCAAGCCTGATCTTCTTCTTGTCTACAATAGATTTCTTTGCTGCCACAAATCCTAGACCAGACTTGTTTCCCACATTTTGTCCAACCTGAAGGATTTCTTCTAATTTGTCAGTTCCATTTGTCAGCATCTTGACAGATTTGGTCATCTGGTCAAGTTTTGAGTTTAGCATTTGAACTTCCCCTTCTAGATGACTTATAGTATCAATGCCTGCCTTCTTCTCAGCCTCCAGCTTTACTATGAGTTTTGTTTGTCTCTCATTTTGCTGACAGACTTCAGCACTTCTGATACATAACTTCTTGTAGGAGTCAACCAGTTCTTCAAATGTCACTACCTCATCACTAGAGTCACTATCAGAGTCACAAATACCAGTTAGCGCAGTAACTAGTTTGGCAGATTCTTCTTCAAAATTACTTTCTGAGTCACAGTCAGACCAAGTAACAGACATTCCTTTCTTTTGTTTCTTAAGAAAGGTTGGACATTCAGCTCGAATGTGCCCAAATCCTTCACATCCATGGCATTTAATTCCTTTGCTTTGATTTCCCTTCTCTTCAGGCTTTGGTCTTCTGCTGGAGTCATAGGATCTACTAATGTCAGAAGGAATGTTCTTAACATTTGACCTTGACTTTGGGTCCATTCTCTTGATGAGTTTGTTGAACTGTCTTCCAAGCATGGCTATAGCTTCTGAAATATTTTCTTCTTCATCCTCCTTGTTTTCATCTTCAGTATTGGATACAAGTGCTATGCTCTTGTTTTTCTTGTCAACATTGTCACTGATCCCCATCTCAAAGGTCTGAAGAGACCCAATGAGTTCATCCACCTTCAAGTTGCAGATATCCTGAGCTTCCTCTATAGCAGTCACATTCATTGCAAATCTTTTAGGAAAGGATCTGAGAATCTTTCTCACCAGCTTTTCTTCTGACATCTTTTCTCCCAATACTCCTGAGGTGTTGGCAATTTCCAAGATGTTCATGTGAAACTCATGAATGGTCTCATCTTCCATCATCCTTAGGTTCTCAAATTTGGTAGTCAGCATCTGAAGCCTTGACATTTTTACTTTGGATGTACCCTCATGGGTAGTTTTGAGAGTGTCCCAAACCTCCTTGGCCAGTTCACATTGATGTACTAGTCTGAATATGTTTCTATCAATTCCATTGAACAAGGCATTTAATGCTTTGGAGTTACCCAGGGCTAACTCATCTTCTTCTTTGCTCCATTCTTCCTCAGGTTTCAGACTGGTTGACCCATCTTTCCCAGTTATGGTGGGATGGTTCCATCCTTTATCAGCAGCTCTCCAAGCCTTTTTGTCCAGTGATTTTAAGAAGGCAATCATACGAGGTTTCCAGTAGTCATAATTTGATCCATCCAGAATGGGTGGTCTGTTTCCAAAACCTCCTTCTTTGTCCATAGCACCAGAAAATAATATCCCTAGATCTCACCCAGTAAGACAGGCAGGGTGCCTGCTCTGATGCCAATTGAAATTATGGCAGCAGATACTTAATGTCACAGTGAATGTTATGACACCGTATCTGACTTTCTTCAAGACAGTAAATCTAAAATCAGAAAAGAACACAGTCAATTGTTTACCCAGTTCAGTGTGTAACAACACCTACTCTGGGGGCTACCAAGCCAGGGAGGAAATTCACTATAAGAGATATTAATTCAGGAATAAACCAACCAATTTATATCCTTCACTTAAGACCTACCCAATGCAACTTCAATCTAAGTTCAACTTAAACCTGAGTTCCTACTCACTCCCCCTCAATCACAGTAATGATACTAAACAATTGACTAATGAAATTATGAAGACACTCTTCAGAACATACACTTGATTGTCCTTCACAGCTTTTAATCAAGTAACACAAACACTCGTGCTTCAAAGCTTTGAGTGATACACAACCCTAACTTGACTTTGCTTCAAAGCTTTAATCAAGTGACACAAACACTCGTGCTTCAAAGCTTTGAGTGATACACAACCCTTACAATCAAATCCTACTCCAAGTCACTTATCACAATGATAATTGCTTGGATTACAGTAGTTACAACTATACAGTCCCTTATTGATCTTCTGTCAAAAGTGTCTTTCACCAACAGTCTTCATGAGGAATATATAGGCAGCTATTCTTCAGTTAGGGCTTCCACGAAAATAGCTAGGGTTAATTAGGGTTAACCTCAAGACTTGGTCATAGGACTTTAACAACCAGATTAGGGTTAAGCAAAGTTAACCTAAGTCCACGTGAGAATCTGATCTGGACTGAATAAACCAGATTCCTGAAAATTCTCAGAAATAATAAATCCGCACAAATGTTAGTTCAGTACAGGATGTCTTAACATTGGTTATGACAACAAGAATCCTGTTTACTGATTTTGGTAGAATGCAATAAATATGATCATTGCATAATGATCAGCTAAACACTCATATTGAGCAGCTCCTGTATGACATTCTTTTTCTGCAGAATGTACCTTGTATCCCAGAATGTTATGACATCAGTCATGACATTCACACAACTGGTTTTACCAAAAAACATGCCAATAACCAAACACTTACACTCTTGTCTATTTTTATTTTGCATTATTTTCCGCTTTCTTTGCCATGGGAAGTAGAAATAGAGATGCATGATTGGGAGTCCCTACTTTAGATGGGCTATTCTGTTTAAAGTCCTCAAGTGAGGCGATGTTTGTGTGTAAAATACCTCGACGAAGGAAAATCTCATTCCCCTTTATTTGTGCAAATACCTTGAAGAATGCATTGATAAAGTCCTCAAAGAAGGAAATAAGGCAAAGTGTGGGTCCGTAATCGACCCCTGCCATTTCAAGTCCCCAGGTCATTCTTAGCTCACGTCATGTGTCTATGCTATGAATCGTGCTACTCTTTGTTATCAAGTCGGTCAAGTGAAAAAGGGTTCATAATCAACCCCCACAATTTGTCTCTAGCTAACGTTGGTCAACATTCATGCTTCGTGTTTGTCCATATTGTCTTGTATCTCCTACCTTGATAACATGATATCATGGTTAGGTACTTAGTTGCTTTAGACATAAACCGTTTTTCTTCTCTTTCCTAGATGACATGATATCTTGGTTAAGAGTCGATTTCCCCCTCTTCTTTACTTCTTACCTTGGTGACATGATACCATGGTTAAAAGTTTATCCCTCTCCCTCATTTATTGCCTTGATGACTTGATATCTTGGTTAAGGCCTGATATTCCTTCATACTTCTTACCTTGGTGACATGATACCATGGTTAAGAGTTTCCCTCATACTACCTTGATGACTTGATATCATGGTTAGGTTTCCTCTTCCCCTATCCTACCTTGATGACTTGATATCATGGTTAGGTGTTATCCCCCTCCCTATCCTACCTTGATGATATGATATCATGGTTAGGTGTGTGCTACTTGAGTAAGTGGATACTTCTCATGTGTTGTGTGCTTGCTCTTATGTCTTGGTTAAGTTCTTAATTTCTTGCATGTTTCTTTCTATTGTGTGTGTTCACATGCTCCCCATATGATCATTAGTTCATTTTTGGTTAAGTTTGAACTAATTAGACCTTAGGATTGATATCCATGTATGCCAATATTATGTATAATTCCTTTGATCCCAACTTTAGGTCCACAAGCATGACAACAAGTAGGACTGAGATTCCCCTTTTGTTAGATTTTTATTTTAGCATCCATTTTAAGACTAAAACTCTTTTTCTTTGTTCAAACGTCAAAACATTCTAACATTACTCAAATCATTTTTCAAGGTAAAAAACACCAACCAATGCAAACTCTTTTTGTCTTCGGAATTTTTATTTTAAATCCTTTTCGATAAGGGTATGTTGCTTCAAGTTTGACAACCTGGAAATGCTAAGTGTGCGAGTGATCGAGCATGAGTCTCTTACGAGTTGTGACACCAAGCACGAGTTGCAATCCTAACCGGAAGGATATGAAAATGGAATTATTCGTAAAAAAAAATATACAACCAACCAAAACTTTTGAGGTGGACTACAAGTTCCTTGATCCCCATTGCACGGTCGGTGGTACGTAGGCACAAAGGTATGTAACCGAGGCAAGCACGACTAATAAAACGTTTTCTTTTTGTACATAATCCTTTTCACTCATGCATTCCCTTTACAACCTAGATTTAGATTTAAACACACCTGTTGTACCGCAAAATTTTCCCTCCCTTTTTCTCAAGACATTTCTCACAAAAATTCTCAAATGCTTAAAGATTCTCAAGAAATGATCAGACAAGCTCACCTCCTAAGCACTGGGTCCACAATTAGGGTTTTGGTTTTCTCAAGGAAAATTGGCCTTCTAATGCCTCAAGTGACTTTTACGGTTCATCATAAGTTTCCAAGAATGCTCATACCAAGTTTCAAGTCTTGCATCACAAATTTACTCAGTCAATTACTCAGATGATTGAAAATCAGTTGTATTGGGTAAAAAGTCAATTGTGGTCAACATACAGTCAAACCTCAAGATTTTTTGCCAACATAAATTTTTTTATGTAATATTCATCATTTGATCAAGGGTTGATCATAATTCCTCAAGGAAATCACTCAAATCATCAAAGGGGCAAAATTGTCAAAATTAGGGTTTTGATTGAGAATGACTGATCATTGACTTTTGACCTTGTACATGACCTAATGGCTTAAAGCATGATCTCAAGGACTAAAAGAAAATATCTTGACCTAATTACATGGCTCAAATCATTTATAAGGTGAAGTGATTGATAGTTGAAAATTTGAATCAACTAATAAAAAGTCAACAGGCACACGAAAAGTCAAACTTTGAATTTTTGGTCAACATTGAATTTCAAAAATCAATAACCATCAAGAGATTCAAAATTGTCAAACTTGATCAACAAGAATCAACAAAGTCAAGAAAAGTAAACAAAAAGTCAAAATTTCCAACACTTAAAAAAATTCAAAGTGTTTTGACCTTGATAAATTCACTACTTCATGACCATTTTTCACTAAGATGCAAGATGATTCAAGGAAAACTTTAAACATGAAAGTTATAGAGCTTGATGAATTATACAACTCTGTCCTTGAGGATTGATGTCCTAAAAATGCTTGGATTAGGAGATATAAGCCCATGAAGTCATGACATTTTATCTAAATACTTAGAGAAATTTTCAACAAGTTTGGTCAGATTTTTGTCCCAACTTCTTGGCCAATTTTCACCAAGTTCCAATTTAATTTAGCTAAAGTGGTAAACATGAAAGTTGTAGACAATGTTTCAAGCTTTCCAAAATGTTTAAGAACACATTTTTATCATTCTTGAGTTAAGATATTCGAAGAGATGAAGTTGAGCATCCATTCTTGAATTACAAGTCATTTCCTTGATGAACACATAATCAAATCCTCATGCCATGATGCATAATCTTGCTTTGCAGGCCTCTTAACTTGAAAATCTCACCATAATTAAATGTTTACACAAACTTTTGAGCTATGGTCCATTTGATTTAAGCATTGTCCAAACCACTTTGCCATTTTTGGAAGAAAGGCACCATTCCCATTCTTGAAAAGCAAGCTTTATACATAATGTCAACTCCTTGAGCTTCTAACTTATTCCCTCTGATCATGCTCCATCTAAAAAGTCATAAGAATTGTGTTTAAACTGCTTAACCACTCTATGAACAATGGTACCATACATTGAAAATTGATTTCTCAAGAAATCGCATGTGATGTTTCAAAAAACCATAACTTGTTATCTTTGGATTCTGATTTCTTGAACCTTCAAAACATTTTCTCTATAAATAGAGGCACTATCTTGAAAGCCAAACATGATTTCACAAACCTCCTAACCCTCTCAAACTCTTTGAAATCATAATTGGCATTCAAAACCTCATTTGTTGCAAATTCTGACTTTAGATTCCAAACACCTAATTCACTCATGCGTTTTCACTCTAAATCATTCACAAGGCTTCTATATCTCATATAGAGGCTATCCAAACACATGTTTCACCATTGTAACATCATCTTTATCATCCTCCATTTTCAAAAATAGAGCTTTGCAACTTGACTTGTCTAGAAGAATCCAGCCACTCTTAATCCAAAGTAAGCATTGCATTAGCTTCCTGGGAGTTCAGTGAATCTATCAAGATCATCACAACACCTCCAGGAGTGCTCTAAATCCATATTTGATTATCACTTCAAAGGTAAGTTTTCTGAACTTTGAAATTCTTATTCAAGCATCATTTGCCTTCGATTTCAAAAGATAAAATGTAGATATCATTTCCCTGAAGCTAACCATGTCCTTAGTTTTCATTTTCATTGACCGTGTGATGAGAATTTTAGAATTGAAAATTTTGAGATTTTAGGATTCATTTTGGTACCAAGTAAAATTATTATTCATCTGTGATCTATAGCTTTTGAAATTTATATGGTTGAATTCGTGGTTAAATTTCCAGCAAATTTCATGTTTACATCTTTCAATTTGGTTGAAAAATGAGCATTTTCAGAAATTCAAAATTTTTGCTCATTGTTACTAGCACGAGGAAGATGATGAAGTCATATTTAGAAATGAGTTCATTTTATATTTAGTGCAAGTTGTTTTATGAATGGATGAAACAACCACCCCAATGGCAAGCGCGTGCGTACAAAGTCTTTGCCTGTCTATAGGGACCTGGGTTCGAGCCCCAACGGTACCCTTTTGCATTTTCTATTTTTATTTTGTTTCTTTTTCTCATGTTTCCAGTGCGTGGGCCTCCTAACCATGTGTCCATCTTATTTTTCTTTTTCATCACTCCCCTTTCTAGCTTACTAACATAGGCCCATTTTCTTTATTTTTTTTATTTCTGATTCAAACAAAAACATATGTTGGTGTTGTACCCCAAAATTTGCCCTCTCATGTTTCCCAAAGTCTCCCCCCTGCATGGTTGGTCACAAACTCTTGCCTAAGGAAAAGGAAAATTTTTGAGTGGTGCCTTAAGTACATTTCGATTGGCATTCTGAAAGACTCTTCGATTGGTGTTCTGAAGGAGCATTTCGATTGGCATTATGTCAAGGCTTTCGATTGGCATTCTGAAAAGCCTTTCGATTGACACTCTGTTAAGCTCTTCGATTGGCATTATGGACAAGCATTTCGATTGGCATTATGTCAAGGCTTTCGATTGGCATTCTGAAAAGCCTTTCGATTGGCACTCTATCAAGCTCTTCGATTGGCATTATGGACAAGTACTTCGATTGGCATTATAACAGTGTCCTTCGATTGGAATTCCAAAAAAGGTCAATTCGAAGAAGCATTCAAAGGGTCCATTCGAAGAAGCTTTCGAAAAGCATTCGAAGGAGACCATCAGCCCAATCGAAAGGGAGCATTCGAAGGAGGCCATCAGCCCATTCGAAAGGGAGCATTCGAAGGCCAGTTACATGTCATTCAAAATTCAAAAAGGGACAGGATCCCATGTGTTTAGCCAACGTTACAAACTCTCATTCATGGCTTTCAAACACATAATTAACGTTACAAATCCTCCTTCATGGCTGTCAAACAGATAATCAAGGTCATTTAAACCTTTGTCTTCCTGTCCCCTCCACCCCCTCTATATAAAGAAATCACAAATGTTGCAAAAGACACACGAAAATATACAGAAAAATAGAGAACTTGGAGAGACGCTGCCCAGAATTTTCCAAGCCAAAGCTGCCACCCAGCGAACACTTTCACCCTCAGAACTACAGATCGAAGCACCTCTGTTTGGTAAAAAAATCTGATCTCAAACTCATTTTTAAATTCGTTTTGGTTGCATATTCATGTTATTACTGCTGTTTGTGAATGATTTAATGTGCTACATATAAGCTACAATGTAGAGATGCGATTGTGCCATTGCTTGGGCACAATCTGAGTTTCTCCTTCGAATCCCAGGATAAAACAAACCCAGACCCAAATTTAGCAGGTGCGAATAAGGGGGAGATTTGAACCAGTGGGGTAAAATCCCCCCTGGACCTTTAACATGTGTTTTATTTCTTGCAGGAAATACATTCTCAGATTCCTGTTCAGAGTTTCGAAGCTCAGTAGCTTAGCTTCGAACTGGACCCAGGACTTCCAGATCGAAGGATGGCATGTCCAGATCGAACACCATCAGAGTGCAGCCCCTCATGCACCTTCGATCCAGCTTCTTCACTGGGTCGAAAGACAACCTGCACCTCTTTCGACCCAGGCCTCCAGAATTATATTTTTTCTTGATTTGCTGCCTGGCCTATTTGTACTTTGTTTACTTTGTTTTTGTTTATTTCTTTTCATAAAAATAAGTAACTTAGAATTTGGATTTAATTTAGTTAATTACTTTAACTTACTTTCTCCAATTTTTAAAATCAGTAGACTTAGGATATATTTAAATTCAATCATTTTCATAAACAAAAAACTCAAAAAATATTTTTTTTTATTAGTTAGCCTTAATTCTTAATTCAAAAAGACCAAAAATACGCTTTATTTAATAAAAAGGGTCAAAACCAAAGGACACTCCAACTCAATTTACTCGCGCGCGCTTATTCTATTATAACTGTCTACTGGTTTGTAATAGCTTAATTAAGACCTTTAACTGCTTTTTATTCCCCCAAATTTTTGGACATGTAAATAATCTCCATCCCCGAAGCCTTGTAATAGCGTAGGATTTACAATTTCTGCACTTTAAATTCCTGTACATATATTAACTGCTTAGATGTATGCTAACTAGGATTGCATGGCAAGATTAACTCTTAATTTAAAATCAACAGTAGCTCACCGTAACATGTACAAAGATAATATAAACTGAAAATTGACACACATGCACATGCCACTCTTAGGGTACACCTCACTTGGTTGCCTCGAGCGTGGTCATTAAGTATAGGATGTTTTAGAGGTCGTCCTTTTGTCTTGAGATCATAAGTTGCCTCGAAATGGTTGCCTCGATATAAATGATCTAAGACATTAGGATTACCACTAAAGCGTCCTAACGTTGCTTTAGTGACCACACATCCCTAAAATCGAATTGACCCGAAAAACTCCAACGACGGTGCTACCTACTCCTCAATAGTGGGATAACACTATCTAAAAGACATTTGCACAATTTAGTTCCTTTTTGAGTAGGTAGAGGTTCTTAAGTACTTGCTCCTTTTAAAACAAAACAAAAACTTTTCGCACTTACACTTTCTAAACAAAACTCTTTTCAAAACCCACAATCACAAAGAAAATCAAACCTTTTGAAAACATAGTGAGCAAGTACCTAAGAGCCCGTGGATAACCACGGATAGAAAGGGTGCTAACACCTTCCCTTTCTATAATCTACCTCCCAAACCCGAGAAAAACCTCGAAAAGGAATTTTTCTGTGCTTTTGTCCTTTCCTTGTTGGATAAAATAAAAGACAGTGATGGCTCTTGCTTACCGCGACACTTTGCAAAAACAAACGCAAACCAGCATTAAAAAACAGTTAGTTCTCATTCCCACCGATCACAGAACTGGCGACTCTGCTGGGGACATATTATAAGTGAGGTGTACCTTAGGATTAGATCACTTGTGTTTTCAATTGTATTGCTTTGTATGCTTTTAATTTTATGGGCTTGTATCGGAGTTCTATAGATCCTAACCCGGATCTGGGGTACCCTTTTTAGGTAAGTAGCAGTAAACTGTGAGAAATCTGTCAGGCGTAGACCGACACGGATGAAGCAGTAGCTACGTTGGTGTGGCACCTTAGTCTGTACCGATATCCCTTGTGTTGAAACGAGGAGAATATGGGTCTTCTAAGGAGTCATTAAGCACCAACTGACCTTAGAACCTTAAATTGACCAACTTGGCCATAGAACAGTAGCAGTATGCTACACTCATTGAGACTAAACTCTCGCGATGGTTCCGGATGCAAGAAAAGGTTGCTAAGCTGGAATTATGACCGATTGAGGGTAGTCAGTGATATTGAGATCCTCTAGAACCCGGTTACTATTTTTTAGGACATGTCTTAACCAACTGAAACTGAAAGAGGGTAGTACCTGAGCTTCATACCAGCCTGAAATCTAAGGTCTCTTTTGTGTTACTTGTGTGTGCCTTAACCATGTTTGCCTTTTGTGAATATTTGTGGTATGCCTTTACCATGACATCCTAACATCATAACATTGCATACATCTTGCATAAGGACTAACCTATTTCAAAGACAAGAGGGTTTCATCTTTGCTCTGTTTTGTAGGATATCATGATGCCCATGCGTAGGAATACTATCCGGATCCACTTTGTTCAAGTACCTACTCTGCTTAAAGAGTTGGTTGTCAGGATTCCAAACACTACTTCCTTCATCAAGAGGCATGGTTCTCTTCTCAGTTTAGTCACCTCAAAGTTGGACGAACAAATGATGAGCGTTTTGGTCCAGTTTTATGATCCGCTATATCATTGCTTCACCTTTCAAGACTTCCAGCTGGTTCCTACCCTGGAAGAGTTCTCTGAGTTGCTTGGTATCTCTGTTTTGGAGAAGACTCCATTTACTGGTTGGGAAAAGACTCTCAAGCCTGAAGAGATTGCTGCATCCCTTCACTTGACCAAAGAGGAGGTAATGGCCAACTGGGAGACTAGAAGTGGAGCTAAGGTTTTTTTTGGCTAAGTTTCTGGTTGACAAAGCTAATTACTTCTGGGATGTCCTAGACTTCAAAGCGTACGAGGACATTCTGGCTCTCTTGATCTATGGTCTGGTATTGTTTCCAAATCCTGACACTTTTGTTAATATTAATGCCATAAAGATCTTCATCTCTCGGAACCCTGTACCCACTCTCTTGGGTGATATCCTTCATCAGCTCTATACTCGTACTGCCCGAAAGCGGGGAACTTTGATGTGATGTGCTCCTTTATTGTTGAGGTGGTTTATTTCACACCTCCCTAAATCCATGCTGAAGAACGAAGAAGGAATGGGCTGGGCTCATAGGGTAATGTCTCTTACTAATAATGACATTATCTGGACTCTCAAAGGCTTGGATGAGGTGACTGTCATTGATCGTTGTGGAGAGTATCCTAATGTTCCATTGATCGGAACCCATGGAGGAATTTCTTATAATCCATGTTTAGCTCTCCGCCAATTTGGAAGAGCCAGAAGAGAAGGGCCTCATGAGATGTTGATGCCTCATATTATCTTTGATTTCCAGGGAGGTAGTGACGAGCTGTGTCGTAGATTCATCAAGGCTTGGGATAGAGTGCACCAATCTGACCCACATGAGTTTGGATCAAAGACTTCTCTGCCAATGGAGCCATACCTCAGATGGGTCTGTATCCGTGCCCAGAAGTTAGGTATGCCATACGAAGTTGTCAGGCCTATTACTCTTGAAGATGCTGATAAAGACGGGGTTGTTCCAACTATTTTCCATCCTCATATACCCACTGATATTGGCACACTGAAGAGGTCTTGGACGCAACTGCGGGAAGAACGAGATTCTTATTGGGAGAGGTTCAATGAACAAGAACAGAAGATCCATAAGCTGACTAAGCAACTGGAGAACGAGCGGATCCTGAATGATTATATCCGCACTGAGAGGAAGAGGCCATGAGAGCATTGATGGACCTTGGATGATTTCTTTTACAGTTTCTATTTACTTTTCAGTATTTCCATTCTTGTAACGCCTAAGGGCAATTTGTTGAACAATTTAAATTCTGAAGTTAAATCTAATAAAGTGTGTTCCATTTCTGGTTTACAAATTTGAATCCCGATTGTCTTTGAAATCATAAATCATACGCATTTTATGCACTTCATAAACAGGTACCCTTTTACAGGTCTCTTATCTTCTTCGCTGTTTATTTCAGCAATAATCATGTCTGCTGAACCTTCCACTGAGCAAGCTATCAAGGCCCTCCAGGCCCAGAATGCCCAATTCCAAGAGTTGGTCATGAACCTAGCTAAGGGTCAGCAGGACTTGAAGACCCTGATTTTGAAAGAGAGGAAGAAGAAGAAGAAGAGGACCATCCTGTTCAACACCGGACGCAGGTTTGGAAATGGGCTGCAGAATGAAATTGATCTGGCCACCCCGTCTGGAGAGAAAGACAGTCCACAAGAAAGGAGGGCTCCTAGCCCTATGGTCTCCGACAATGAGAAGGACTATGATGAAGAACAATATCCTCATGCTGAGGATAAGTACAAACAGCTGGAAGACCGTTTGAACGCTATGGAAGTACAGAAGGTGCCCGGTCTGGACTTCGGGGATCTGGGTCTATCATTTGGGGTGGTGATTCCCCATAAGTTCAAGGCACCTGCCTTTGCCAAGTATGACGGAGCTTCCTGTCCAAAGCTGCACCTCCGGTCATATGTGAGGAAGATCCAACCTTACACTGCTGATAAGAACTTGTGGATCCATTTCTTTCAAGACAGTCTTTCAGGGACTCAGCTTGAGTGGTTCTATCAGTTGGACGGAGCCAGTATCCACAGCTGAGAGGATTTGGCTGCTGCGTTCTATAGGCAGTATCAATATAACTCCGACCTCGCTCCTACGCGTACCCAACTCCAGGGTATGTCAATAGGGACGGGTGAAGGGTTTAAAGAGTATGCTCAAAAATGGAGAGACCTGGCCGGAAGGGTGCAACCACCTTTGGCTGATCGTGAACTGGTTGATATGTTTCTGGGGACCCTGTCTGGTCCATTCTTTAATCATCTGATTGGAAGCTCCTCAGCCGGATTTACAGACCTCATCTTAACTGGTGAGAGAATTGAAGAGGGTATTAAACCTGGGAAGATACAGAAGGGTGCCTCATCGAGCACCGAGAAGAAACCATTCAAGAAAGAGTCCAGTGCTGTCTACAGTTCAAGAAGACAGAGCAGACCTGAACACCGCCAAGCCGTCAATGCGGTTGTTATTTCAAAACCTGCTGGTACTCCTCAGCATCACAACCAACAAAGGGAAGAGAGACCTCGAAGGCAATTCGCTCGTCTCAGCATGACTTTGTCCCAGATATTGCCACAGTTGCTGAGTACCAATCTGGTGACTATAAGAGAAGCTCCAAAGAATCAAAATACTGCATCATCGAAGTATAACCCTAACGCCCGCTGTGCTTATCACTCCGATAGCCCAGGGCATAATACAGATGATTGTTGGAGTCTGAAAAATAAGGTGCAAGACTTAATTGATACAAAGGAGATTGAGTTCGAGGTGCATGAGAGGCCTAATGTTGTGACTGCTCCCATGCCCAAACATGGAGTGAATGCTGTGGAGGAAGACTTGTTTCTAGTTTCTGTGGATGATGTTGTTACCCCTCTGACGACTATCAAGAAAAACCTGTTGCTAGCCGGTTTATTTCCGGGTTGTGGTGAAAGTTGCCATATGTGTTCTGCTTTACCTACTGGTTGCCCATCTCTGAAGTCAGGTATCCAAAATCTGATGGATAGTAAAGAGATTCTTTTTGAGAAGACTGCTGTTCCACCCGTTCATTCTGAAGAAGTTTCAATCATTACCATTTTCGACAATTCTTCCAAGGCTCCCTCGAGGACGCCTGTTAGGATTACATCTGTTCCGAAGACTGCACCTATAATCATCACTGTTCCGGGGCCCATCCCCTATACGTCTGACAAAGCTGTCCCTTGGCACTATGGGGCAGATGTTTATGTTCTTGGAGTTAAGCAAGAGTTCGGTGCTGATACCGGCGTCAGCAACATTACAGGACATGCTAAAGTCACACGCAACAGTAGACTTTTCTCACCTGATATTGCTCCACCAGCCGTCCGAAGACCTGTTGTCATTAAGCCTGCAAGTGTACCTGCTGCCATTCCTGATCAAGTCCCTGTTCCTACCCCTGTCGGTGAGTCATCTAACGCTCGGGGCAAAGGGATCACCACTGATATTCCTGCCCAGACGGAGGCGCCAAAGACAATCAATGTTGAAGCTTCCAAACAGGAGATGGAAGAGATTCTGAAGATTATTAAGAAGAGTGATTTTAATGTAGTTGAGCAACTGGGGCAAACCCCATCCAAGATTTCTATGTTATCACTGCTATTATGTTCAGAGGCCCATGCCAAGGCTCTGATTACCTTCCTAAAGACGGCCCACGTGCCACAAGAGACATCAGCTGATCAATTTACCGATTGTGTGGCCAATTTAACTGCTGATAATGGTTTGGGTTTCTCTGACGCTGATCTGAATGCTAAAGGGAAGAACCATAATGATGCCATGCATGTCTCCATTGAATGCAGGGGCACTACTCTTGCACATGTGTTGGTTGACACTGGTTCCTCGTTGAACGTCTTGCCCAAGAAAGCTCTAGACAGGCTGGACTGCGAAGGTTTGGAGCTAAAGCCGAGTAACATTGTTGTCTGGGCCTTTGATGGGTCTAAGAGGATGGTTCATGGTGAGGTTTATATTCCAATCAAAGTTGGTTCGCAGGTCTTCAATTCTACATTCTACGTGATGGACATTCGGCCATCCTATTCTTGTTTGCTGGGTCGTCCATGGATCCACAAAGCTGGAGCCGTGACCTCAACGCTCCACCAGAAGTTGAAATACCCGGTTAAAGGCAAGATTGTGATAGTTCAAGGGGAGGAGGAATACATGGTCAGCCACCTCAACTCGTTTCGGTACGTAGAGATGGATGGGGAGTTCATTGAGACCCCATTTCAACACTTTGAAGAGGTTCCTCAAACATTGGCATCAACTGAGACTGTGATGGAAGATTCTCCTATAAAGATGGCTTCCTTAAAGGATGCCCGGGCTGTTATTGAGAAGGGTGAGTATGCAAACTGGGGCCGACTTCCTGATTTCACTCAGAAGACTAACAAGTTTGGGTTGGGTTTCACTGCAGAAGCTCAAAGAGCTGTTCGAAGTGCAAGGATTGGAAGACCTCCTGTGTTCATCAGCAACTCGGGAATAAATGCCATCGAAGATGACGTGGAGGAATATGAATTTGACAGCTGGATCTATCCTACGACCAACGGTGGACCAAACAATTGGACAGCAAAGGATTTCATCCCTATTACTTTTGTTACTCAGTAATGAAGCTTTTTGTTTTAAATTTGTAACAGACAATATTGTGAAACCTTTTGGCCCGGTGTCTTACCCGGAACACCGTGGCTTCATTTGTAAGGGCTTTTGTACGCCATTTTCATATATCATTAATAAAAGCATTGGAAGTTTTTGCATTTCAAATTTTGCGCTCCTTGTCTTTCTTTATTATATATTGCAAAACAGCTATTTTACACACACTCACGTATACAGGTCTCAATCCACTCTGGATCTCACTGGTAACGACTCTGCTACTGCCAGTTATAACTTCGAAAATCCGATCAACTTAGCCGAAGACGAAGGTGAAGATGATTGCGAAGTGCCTGGTGAACTTGTAAGACTTCTACTCCAGGAAGAGAGGGCCATTCATCCACATGAAGAGCCAGTGGAAACAGTGAATCTGGGTACTGAGACAGACAAAAAGGAAGTCAAGATCGGTGCAAATCTGGAGCTTAGTGTAAAACAACGGTTGATTCAGATGCTGCATGACTATGTGGAGATATTTTCCTGGTCTTACAAAGATATGCCTGGGTTGGATACCGACATTGTGGTTCATCGCCTGCCTACCAAGGAAGACTGCCCTCCAGTAAAATAGAAGGTTCGCCGTATGCGTCCAGAGATGTCTGAGAAAATCAAGGCCGAAGTTATGAAACAGTTTGACGCCGGTTTTCTAGCAGTAACTTCTTACCCTCAGTGGGTTGCCAATGTGGTTCCGGTACCAAAGAAGGATGGTAAGGTCCGAATGTGTGTTGACTACAGGGATTTGAACAGGGCAAGCCCTAAGGATGACTTCCCTCTACCTCACATTGACGTTCTGGTTGACAATACTGCTCAGCACAAGGTATTCTCCTTTATGGATGGTTTTTCCGGTTATAATCAAATCAAAATGGCTCCTGAAGACATGGAAAAGACCACTTTCGTTACCCAGTGGGGTACCTTTTGTTACAAGGTCATGCCTTTTGGGTTGAAGAATGTTGGGGCAACATATCAGGGTGCCATGGTTGCTTTATTTCATGACATGATCCATCATGAGATTGAAGTATACGTCGACGATATGATTGCGAGATCCCAAACTGAGGAGGAACACCTTGACCATCTACAGAAGCTGTTTGACAGGTTGAAGTTATACAAGCTGAGATTGAACCCAAACAAGTGCACCTTCGGGGTGAGGTCTGGCAAACTGCTAAGCTTCGTCGTGAGCGACAAAGGTATTCAAGTGGACCCTACCAAGGTGAAAGCCATACAAGAGATGCCATCTCCCAAGACAGAGAAAGAGGTCAGAGGCTTTCTAGGACGTCTTAACTACATTGCCCGATTCATCTCGCACCTAACTGCTACTTGTGAGCCAATCTTCAAACTGCTGAAGAAAGATCAAGTGGTATGTTGGAACGATGAATGTCAGGCTGCTTTCGAAAGAATCAAAGAGTACCTCCAGGAGCCACCTATTCTTATGCCACCAGTGGAAGGAAGACCTCTAATCTTATACTTGACAGTACTTGACAACTCAATGGGGTGTGTGCTGGGGCAGCATGACGAGTCTGGCCGAAAAGAGCATGCTATTTATTACCTTAGCAAAAAGTTTACCGACTGTGAGACCCGATACTCACTACTCGAGAAAACTTGCTGCGCTTTGGCATGGGCTGCTCGCCGGCTGAGACAGTATATGTTGACTCACACTACTCTGTTGATTTCAAAGATGGATCCAATCAAGTATATCTTCGAAATGCCTGCCTTGTCTGGAAGAATAGCAAGATGGAAGATGATCTTGACTGAATATGACATCCAGTACACAACTCAAAAAGCAATCAAGGGAAGTGTATTGGCAGACCATTTGGCACATCAGGCAGTGGATGATTACCAGTCTATGAACTTTGAATTTCCAGACGAGAATATCATGATAGTGACTGATTGTGAGACACCTGGACCGGATGAAGGACCTGAGGAGGGATCCCGATGGTCTATGCACTTTGATGGAGCTTCAAACGCTTTGGGTAATGGCATTGGCGCTGTGATCATATCTCCTAAAGGCTCTCATACTCCGTTTACCGCCCGACTGTGTTTCAACTGCACCAACAACATGGCGGAGTATGAAGCATGCATTATGGGTCTTCGAGCTGCAATTGACCTAAGGATTAAGTTTTTGAGTGTCTTTGGAGATTCCGCTCTCGTGATCAGTCAAATCAAAGGAGAGTGGGATACGAAGCACCCAAATCTTATTCCTTACAAGGAGTATGTGTTGACGTTGCTTCCCCATTTCGAGGAGATAACCTTTGAACATTTCCCAAGAGAGGAGAATCAGTTGGCGGACGCATTAGCTACAATGTCTTCTATGTTCAAAGTCAAGTGGGACAACGAGGCTCCCCGGATCATTATTTGGAAATTGGATGAACCTGCACATTGCTGTGATCTTGAGACTGAAGAGGTAACAGAAAAACCGTGGTATCATGAAGTGAAGAGATACCTTGAAACTCAAGAATACCCCGAGGGTGCATCTGCTAATGACAAGAAGTTTCTAAGAAGGTTTGCGGAAAAATTCTTCATCAGCAATGGCATTCTTTACAAACGTAACCATGATTCAACCTTACTGCGTTGCGTGGATAAAATTGAAGCAGAAAGAATCATGGCAGAGCTGCATGAAGGTACTTTCGGAACTCATTCTAGTGGACATACCATGGCAAAGAAAATCCTTCGGGCAGGATATTACTGGTCCACAATGGAAGCCGACTGTTATCAGCATTCTCGGACATGTCACAAGTGCCAGGTCTATGCTGATAAGGTGCACACACCTCCAGTTCCTCTGAATGTTTTGACAACACCTTGGCCTTTTGCAATGTGGGGCATTGATATGATCGGCGAGATCAGACCTACGGCATCCAACATGCATCGTTTCATCCTGGTAGCAATTGATTACTTTACGAAGTGGGTTGAAGCAGCTTCCTTTGCTACCGTAACCAAGAACGTCGTGGCACGGTTCATTCGGCACAACCTGATCTGTCGATACGGTGTACCAGAGAGGATCATTACAGACAATGGTACCAATCTTAACAATAAGATGATCACTGAGCTCTGGGAGCAATTCAAGGTACAACATCATAATTCTTCTCCCTACCGGCCGAAGATGAATGGGGCTGTTGAAGCAGCAAATAAGAACATTAAGAAGATTGTGCAGAAAATGACAGTGACATACAAAGACTGGCACGAGATGTTACCATTTGCTCTTCATGGGTACCGTACCTCAGCACGGACGTCAACAGGGGCAACACCCTATTCCTTGGTTTATGGCATGGAGGCAGTCTTGCCCATTGAAGTTCAGATACCCTCTCTTCGGATCATGAAGGATGCAGGTTTGAGCGAAGACGACTGGATCCAGACCCGATTTGATCAATTGAATCTAATCGATGAAAAGAGACTTACTGCTATTTGTCATGATCAGACGTACCAAAAACGAATGATCAAGGCATTTAACAAGAAAGTCAGACGACAAGAGTATCAAGTTGGGAACCTGGTAATCAAGCGCATTATTCTACCTCAAGGTGATCCCAGGGGCAAATGGACCCCTACTTACGAAGGGCCATTTGTGGTTAGAACATCTTCTCAGGAGGAGTGATGATTTTAACCACCATGGATGGTGACGACCTTCCTCACCCCGTCAATGCAGACATAGTAAAAAGATACTACGCATAATCAAAGACCCGCTAGGTTGACTGGCCTAGGCAAAAATAAGGGCTTCCCGGCGAATCAAAAGGGTTCGGGCAAAAATAAGGGATGAAAATAAAAAAAAATCTGTACACCCGGCAAGTCGAAAACCTGAAAAGGCGGCTTGGGCAAAAATGGGTATCCCGGTGGACTGAAAACCCAAAAGGGCAATCCAGGCAAAATTTAGGGATTAAAGCGTAACATTATGTCTCATTGGATCACCTCGCATCCGGACTTCGGTATCAACTATCAGACTCGGACGACACCAGTCAATCAGATTCATCTTCAACTAAGTAGCAAAGTGATGAGATGCTTGAAGATATAAAGGCAATAGCAGAGCTGGAACCCAGTGGGACTATTCACATAGCTGTTTTGTTTTCTTTTCACAGATTGTATAAATTCTATTTGTTCGGTGGCGTTCTCTTACTAGGACGTCAGCCTCTTGTACAAAACGCCTATTTACAGGCCAAACTTCAAAGTCAATACAAATTCACTTTAAAACAAATTTCAAATTGTTTTTCCTTTATCTGTTTTATTTTGCAAAGAACGTCCAATGTTCATTTTTGATATATGAATTTGACATTAATTGCTGCTCATAAATATTTACATGCGAAACAAAAAACAAATTACGGGTGATATCAGAAGTAGGGGCAATAAGAATTGTCTGAGCGGTCTAGTTGCTCTGTCCACCAGGTACCAAGGTATATATTCAGCTGAAGAATATGGCTAAGATACTTTCACTCCCCGCAGGGCAAGACAATAATGATAGCTCTTTCAGCTTAAACTTGCAACTACAGACGAGTCGGCAATACTCTCCCCAAGCAGAGTTGGTTTACCATCAGCTCTGAAAGGGCCGGGTATCCCCAGGAGGTCTTAATATTCCCCAACGGAGTATAAAGACATTCTCCAGCAAGCGTAAGAGCATCCCCCGACAGTCTTAATATTCCTCAACAGAGTATAAGAATGTTTCCCGGAGAAGTACAAGATACCCCCAGTGGAGCCATTTCCCCAGCGCAGTCTAAAAAGCTTCCCTGCCAGAGTCAAATCATCTTACCCAGTAAATTCTGGAAGCTTGTCCCCCGTAGAATACAAATGTATCTCCCCAGCCAAATTCAGAAGGTTATCCTCACAAGAGTCTAACTGGGTTATCCTCAGTAAGTTGCAACTGAAAGATCATCCCCAGTGAAGTTCTTTCTTTCCCCAAGCAGGACTTCTATCCTCAACAGATTCAATATCACCAGCAACGGTAATCCATCCCCAGCGGAGTTCATCATCAAAATCCCCGACAGAGCTTATCAACGGAATCCCCAACGGAGTTCATCATCAAAATCCCCGACATAGCTTATCAACGGAATCCCCAGCGGAGTTTATCGTTAAAATCTCAGCAAAGTATCTCTTCCCCACAAAATATTTCCCCTCGGAGCAATCTCTTCATCATGTTTATCCCCCAACGGAGTTCTTTTCTCTTAACAGGTTTATCCTTGCAATCATCTTCGTTCGTCATCCCCAGTGGAAACTAAGAACTCAACTCTATTCTCCAGCAGCTCCGGGATTTATTTCCCCCAGCTAAAACATCAAATTTCCATACATCATGATACATGCATATACGCATCATACCATACAATCTCATTTATGTTGAGAACATCATTGCTTGATCCATATCATGCATTACATATGACTGACTTTTACCTTTCAGGAAAGATCCAGTTAAGTTCTCAGCTATGTCCAAGACCTCCTCTAGTTCAGTTAAATCAATTCCTAAAGATTTTTCTGATGCCGATCCAGTTTAAGTTATTCCAAGACCTCCGCTGGTTCAGTTAAATCGATTCCTAAAGATTTTTCTGATGCCGATCCAATTGAAGTTATTCCAAGACCTCCTTTGGTTCAGTTAAATCGATTCCTAAAGATTTTTCTGATGCCGATCCAGTTGAAGTTATTCCAAGACCTCCTCTGGTTCAGTTAAATTGATTCCTAAAGGTTTTTCTGATGCCGATCCAGTTGAAGTTAGTCCAAGACCTCCTCTGGTTCAGTTAAATCGATTCCTAAAGATTTTTCTGATGCCGATCCAGTTGAAGTTTTTCCAAGACCTCCTCTGGTTCAGTTAAATCGATTCCTAAAGATTTTTCTGATGCCGATCTAGTTGAAGTTATTCCAAGACCTCCTCTGGTTCAGTTAAATCGATTCCTAAAGATTTTTCTGATGCCGATCCAGTTGAAGTTATTCCAAGACCTCCTATGGTTCAGTTAAATCGATTCCTAAAGATTTTTCTGATGCCGATCCAGTTGAAGTTATTCCAAGACCTCCTCTGGTTCAGTTAAATCGATTCCTAAAGATTTTTTCTGATGCCGATCCAGTTGAAGTTGTTCTAAGACCTCCTCTGGTTCAGTTAAATCGATTCCTAAAGATTTTTCTGACGCCGATCCAGTTGAAGTTATTCCAAGACCTTGTCTGGTCCAGTTAAATCGATTCCTAAAGATTTTTCTGATGACGATCCATTCAATGGAGACAAAATCAGTTAAATCGATTCCTAAAGATTTTTTCTGAGACGCAACCCGTCAACAAAGACAGAACCACCTACCAACAATCTCCAAATGGCATCTGTAAGCCCATTCCTAACATCACAATGCTAATACTTCACCATGCGAGTGCAAATTTCTGGGCACTCTAGTGTTCAATCATCTTCTACCTTCGGATCACGAAAGGCACGCAAGCCAATCTACATCCTCAGGTTTAAGAAGATTGAACAGGGGCAACTGTTGTACCCCAAAATTTGCCCTCTCATGTTTCCCAAAGTCTTCCCCCTGCATGGTTGGTCACAAACTCTTGCCTAAGGAAAAGGAAAATTTTTGAGTGGTGCCTTAAGTACATTTCGATTGGCATTCTGAAAGAATCTTCGATTGGTGTTCTGAAGGAGCATTTCGATTGGAATTATGTCAAGGCTTTCGATTGGCATTCTGAAAAGCCTTTCGATTGGCACTCTGTCAAGCTCTTCGATTGGCATTATGGACAAGCATTTCGATTGGCATTATGTCAAGGCTTTCGATTGGCATTCTGAAAAGCCTTTCGATTGGCACTCTATCAAGCTCTTCGATTGGCATTATGGACAAGTACTTCTATTGGCATTATAATAGTGTCCTTCGATTGGAATTCCAAAAAAGGTCAATTTGAAGAAGCATTCAAAGGGTCCATTCGAAGAAGCTTTCGAAAAACATTCGAAGGAGACCATCAGCCCATTCGAAAGGGAGCATTCGAAGGAGGCCATCAGCCTATTCGAAAGGGAGCATTCGAAGGAGGCCATCAGCCCATTCGAAAGGGAGCATTCGAAGGCCAGTTACATGTCATTCAAAATTCAAAAAGGGACAGGATCCCATGTGTTTAGCCAACGTTACAAACTCTCATTCATGGCTTTCAAACACATGATTAACGTTACAAATCCTCCTTCATGGCTGTCAAACACATAATCAAGGTCATTTAAACCTTTGTCTTCCTGTCCCCTCCACCCCCTCTATATAAAGAAATCACAAATGTTGCAAAAGACACACGAAAATATACAGAAAAATAGAGAACTTAGAGAGACGCTGCCCAAAATTTTCCAAGCCAAAGCTGCCACCCAACGAACATTTTCACCCTCAGAACTACAGATCGAAGCACCTCTGTTTGGTAAAAAAATCTGATCTCAAACTCATTTTTAAATTCGTTTTGGTTGCATATTCATGTTATTACTGCTGTTTATGAATGATTTAATGTGCTACATATAAGCTACAGCGTAGAGATGAGATTGTGCCATTGTTTGGGCACAATCTGAGTTTCTCCTTCGAATCCCAGGATAAAACAAACCCAGACCCAGATTCAGCAGGTGCGAATAAGGGGGAGATTCGAACCAGGGGGGTAAAATCACCCCTGGACCTTTAACATGTGTTTCGTTTCTTGCAGGAAATACATTCTCAGATTCCTGTTCAGAGTTTCGAAGCTCAGCAGCTTAGCTTCGAACTGGACCCAAGACTTCCAGATCGAAGGATGGCATGTCCAGATCGAACACCATCAGAGTGCAGCCCCTCATGCACCTTCGATCCAGCTTCTTCACTGGGTCGAAAGACAGCCTGCACCTCTTTCGACCCAGGCCTCCAGAATTATATTTTTTCTTGATTTGCTGCCTGGCCCATTTGTACTTTGTTTACTTTGTTTTTGTTTATTTCTTTTCATAAAAATAAGTAACTTAGAATTAGGATTTAATTTAGTTAATTACTTTAACTTATTTTCTCCAATTTTTAAAATCAGTAGACTTAGGATTTATTTAAATTCAATCATTTTCATAAACAAAAAACTCAAAAAATATTTTCTTTTTTTTTATTAGTTAATTATTAGTTAGCCTTAATTATTAATTCAAAAAGACCAAAAATACGCTTTATTTAATAAAAAGGGTCAAAACCCAAGGACACTCCAACTCAATTTACTCGCGCGCGCTTATTCTATTGTAACTGTATACTGGTTTGTAATAGCTTAATTAAGACCTTTTACTGCTTTTTATTCCCCCAAATTTTTGGACATGTAAATAATCCCCATCCCCGAAGCCTTGTAATAGCGTAGGATTTACAATTCCTGCACTTTAAATTCCTGTACATATATTAACTGCTTAGATGTATGCTAACTAGGATTGCATGGCAAGATTAACTCTTAATTTAAAATCAACAGTAGCTCACTGTAACATGTACAAAGATAATATAAACTGAAAATTGACACACATGCACATGCCACTCTTAGGGTACACCTCACTTGGTTGCCTTGAGCGTGGTCATTAAGTATATGATGTTTTAGAGGTCGTCCTTTTGTCCCGAGATCATAAGTTTCCTCGAAATGGTTGCCTCGATATAAATGATCTAAGACATTAGGATTACCACTAAAGCGTCCTAACGTTGCTTTAGTGACCACACGTCCCTAAAATCGAATTGACCCGAAAAACTCCAACGACGGTGCTACCTACTCCTCAATAGTGGGATAGCACTGTCTAAAATACATTTGCACAGTTTAGTTCCTTTTTGAGTAGGTAGAGGTTCTTAAGTACTTGCTCCTTTTAAAACAAAACAAAACTTTTCGCACTTACACTTTCTAAACAAAACTCTTTTCAAAACCAACAATCACAAAGAAAAGCAAACCTTTTGAAAACATAGTGAGCAAGTACCTAAGAGCCCGTGGATAAGCACAGATAGAAAGGGTGCTAACACCTTCCCTTTCTATAATATACCTCCCGAACCCGAGAAAAATCTCGAAAAGGAATTTTTCTGTGATTTTGTCCTTTCCTTGTTGGATAAAATAAAAGATGGTGGAGACTCTTGCTTACCACGACACTTTGCGAAAACAAATGCAAACGCGAACCAACATTAAAAAACAGTCAATTCTCATTCCCACCGATCACAGTTGGGCCTATCAAAAATGGTTTTCTCACCCCCTTTTTACTTCTGACTCATGGCCCGATCTTTTTTTATATTTCTCTTTATATTTTCTTTTTTTTACCTTCTTTTATTTATTTATTTTATTTAATAAAATATATTAAATCATAAAAATCATAAAAATTAGGTTTAGGTTTTAATGAATTATATTTTTTAATTTTCATAAATAAAATTAATTACTTTATTTTAAACTTGTAAAAAATCATTAGAATTAGGTTTTTATTATTTATTTTACATCACAAAATATTTTTTTCTAAACAAAACCTCCAAAATATTTTCTAACAATTAATTTCTCTTTTAAATTAACTTAGACCTAAGTTTTTCTATCTTTAAATTATTTTTTCTTTTTAGTTTATGAAATTAATTTTTTATCTTAACTTAATTTATTTAGGTTTACTAATTTCTTTTAAATAAAAGTCAATCAATTAGGTTAAAATATTAAACCTTTTCCTCTATAAAAAATCACCAAACCAATTTCTTTCCCCTACTTCATATTGTACGTGTTTTATTATTTCGCATTATCATTTATGTAAATGGTCTGTAATAGATAATTAGGGTTTTATTGCTTTCCATCCCTATTTGCAAATTTGTACCCCCATTCCCAAAGCATTGTAATAGCGTAGGAAATTTTAATTCCATAATTTATCGCTTTCCTTATTATTGTTAGTAAGTAGGGTTTGTAGGCAAGATTAAAAATCAATCATAGCACAACCATAAATCCAAGACAAATTATATGAAATTAACACACTTCGCACACATGCACCTCTAGGGTAACCTCACTTTTTTCCTCGAATATAAACAATCATGTTCCTCGAACGTAGGATGCTTTAGCAAAGACCCTCAGTTAAAAGATCGTAGTCCCTCGATGACCCTTCGATGTTGCCTTTGTTAAACGATATTAGTCCCTTATGACAATTGCTAAAGCGTCTTATAAGTTGCCTTCTATGACTTTATGATTACCCACGCTCGTCCCTCACATCCAATGGTGGAGCTCCCTACTAATTAATGGTAGGATGACACTATCTAAAGGAAGAGGAAAAGAACAAAGACTTTTTCAGTAGGTAGATCGCTCGTAATCGCTTTCTCACAAACCAAAAAAATCTTTACACCTCACCCTTTCAAAACACTTTTCAAAAACAAATATTTTTTGTATACATTCTCAACGATACGAGAATCATTACAAAATTTCCTTACATTGGCATTTTCAAAACATCTTTCTAAACACTCCATTTCAACAAATATTTTCAAAACAAACATTTTGTATACATTCTTAACGATACGAGAATCATTACAAAATTTTTCGTACTTAGGCATTTTTTTCAAAATAATTGCAAACACACACAAAACACAAAAGCATTTTCAAAGTGAGCTAGTAATTAAGAGCCCGTAGATAACTACAGATGAAAAGGGTGCTAACACCTTCCATTTTCATAACCTACCCCCCGAACTCAAGAAAATTCTTAAAAGGTCTTTCCTGTTCTTTTCACCCTTTCCTTTATTGGATAAAATAAAAGTCGGTGGCGACTCTTGCTATCCGCAACATTTGCGATAAAATACAAAACACTCAAGTCAGTTCTCCCACCGTATTACAAAACTGACGACTATGCTGGGGAATTTATATTAAAAGTGGGGTTACCTTAAGAGCTAAATCACCTTTATTGCTTTACTTGATTGTCTTGTTTGCTTTATATTTCAGGATATGCTTAGGTTTATTTATTGTATAGATCCTATACCTAGATATGGGGCATTTTAGGTAAGTAGAAATAGATCGTGGAGACTGTACGATATAGACCTATATGGTTGAAGCGATGGCTACATTAGTGTGACACATTTGTTGGTATCAGTGCCCCTTGAGTTAAATTAAGGAGAACACGGGGCCGCTGTGTGATGTCATAAAGCACTACTTGATTATAGAACCTTAGTTGAACAACTTAGCCATTAGAAAGTAGTGAGATAGATAGCTTTGGTGCAGACTGAAGTTGGTTAATACTCGATACTACACTCATTGAAATCATACTTTTGGGATATTTGGTCGCAGTTCTGATGCTTGTGCTGAAACAATGTCCGATGAAGAAAGATTAATGATATTAAGATTCCTAGAACCCAGTTACTTCTTTTATGACAGGTTGAGCCAACTAAAACTTGAAGAGGGTACTTACCTATAAACCCCATGCAAGCTTAAAACCTAAGGCCTTGTGTGCTTTCTTTGCGTATGATTAATTGTTCGAACATGACATCATAACATCATGACATAATGCCATAGCATTTTCACTAACCATTTCAAGGACCTAGGGATTTATCTTTGTTCTGTTTTGTAGGTTATGGCATCCGCTCGCAGAAATACTATCCGAATCAGCTTCATAAAGATACCTTCTCAACTAAAAGAGTTAGTCTCGAGAGTTTCCGAAGGTTCTCCATTCATCAAAAGGCATGGTCGACTACTCAGTTTGGTTACCTTGGGTTTTGAAGAAGATATGACGAGTTTTCTATTCTAGTTCTTTGACCCTGTACATCACTGCTTCACCTTTCTCGATTATCAGTTGCTACCCATAATGAAGGAGTTTTCTCAATTACTGGAAATACATGTTCTCAATTAAATACCTTTCACTAGTTTAGAGAAAGATCCACAACATGAAGAAATTTCAAGAGTCTTGCATCTAAAACGGTCCGACATTGTAGCTAATTGGGAAACAAGGAGTGAAGTCAAGGGTTTTCTAGATAAATTTCTATTAGAGAAGTCTCGACTATTTTGGGATGCTATGGATTTTCAAGCTTTCGAAGAAGTTTTGGCTCTTCTAATCTATGATTTGGTACTATTCCCTAATCCGGACCAACTCATAGATGTGAACACCATCAAAATCTTCCTTTCTCGTAACCCTGTGCCTACTTTGCTCGGAGACATTCTGCATTCTCTTCACACTCGTACTATGAGGAAGATAGGGTCTCTTATGTGTTGCATACCGTTGCTATCTAGGTGGTTTATTTCGCACCTTCCCAAATCAGTATTAAAGAATAAACAAGGTTTGAGGTGGTCTCAAAGGATGATGTCGCTCTCTGACTTGGATATTTATTGGTGTTCCCGATCTCTGGAAGATGTTACTATCATTAACTGCTATGGGGAATTCCCTAATGATCCGCTCCTTGGCATTCGGGGAGGTATTACTTATAACCCTTCTCTGGCTCTATGAAAATTTGGTTATGATCGAAGAGATGGTCCTCATGACGCATTTATCCAGGGTATTATGTTCGACTACGAGAATGATTTTCAAGGTTATCGTCAAAGGTTTGTACGAGCTTAGGGCATGGTAAACAAGTTGATAGCAAGACTTTAGGATATAATAATTCTATCCCTTTAAATCCATATCTCAAGTGGGTACGAGCTCATGCTCAAAACCTTATGATGCCATATTCTGCTATCCTACCAGTGATCATGGAGCCTGTTGTCGAAGGGGATATTCCTTATACCATTCTCCATCCTGACATGCCTACTAACCTCGAAGAATTGCAGAAGTCCTGGATTCAACTCAAGGGAGAACGAGACACCTTTGAAGCTCAATTATATGCAAGCAAGAAGAAAGTGTTGGAGCTCACAAAGCGACTTCATGAAGAGCAAATCCTTAATGCATACATCAACACGAAGAGGAAGTGTTCGTGGGAGACTTGAGTCTTAGGTTTTAGGAGTTCATTTTGTTGTCTCTTTGATACCTTTTTGCTTTTTCATTGTAAGCCCAAGGGGCAATTGTAATTTTTGAACTTATTAATGCAATCTTTGTTTCTGTTTCCTTTTTAGCTAGAAAGTTTAAATCTCTTAAGGATCTTGAAAACATTGCATCCACATATCATGCATCATTTCATAAGCAGGTTTTCTGATACAGGTTTCCTCATCTATTTACTGTTTATTTCAATATAAGATGGCTCTCGAGCAAACTGTTAAAGATCTGCAAACTCAACACGCACAATTTCAAGAGACTCTCCTGAACCTAGCTAAAGGGCAACAAAAGATGATGGCGCTCCTTGTCATGAAAAAGAGGACTAAGAAGCGGGTTGTTATTCTCAACATGGGGAGAAGGTTCAAAGGTCCTTCTCAACTGTCTCAAGTAGAAGAGGTTTCCTCTGAAGAAGAAGGCAATCAAGAAGAGGATGTTAGAAGCACCAGTGCTGGGGGTGGAAATAACCAGATTTCTGAGGATGAAGACTATTCTGACGAGCAGTACCCTCTGACAGATGATAAATACAAGCAACTGGAAGACCGACTTAAAGCCGTGGAAATTCAAAAAGTGTCTGGTTTGGACTTTGGAGACTTAGGTTTGATCCCAGGGGTAGTCATCCCTCATAAATTCAAGGTCCCTGACTTTGCAAAATATGATGGGGTCTCTTGTCGCAAACTTCATTTAAGGTCATACGTTTGAAATATTCAACCCCATACTACTGATCAGAAACTGTGGGTCCACTTCTTTCAAGAAAGTTTGACCGGTACTCAGTTGGAATGGTTATATCAACTAGAAGGGACTAATATACGTGCTTGGGAGGACTTGGTTGCTGCCTTCTACAAACAATACCAATACAATGCTGACCTTACAGCAACTCGTGTGCAATTACAAAGTATGACTATGGGCTCGAACGAATGCTTTAAGGAGTATGCTCAAAAATGGAGGGACCTGGATGGAAGGGTGCAACCCCCTTTGACTGACCGATATTTGGTAGACATGTTCATGGGCACTCTGACGGGTCCATTCTTTAATTTGATGATTGGGAGTTCTTCATCATGGTTTACCGAGCTGATCTTGACTAGCGAATGAGTCGAAAGTGGAATCAAAAGCGGGAAGATTCAGATGGCTGCGTCCTCTAGTACTATGAAGAAACCATTCATTAGAAAGAAAGAAACCAATGCTTTTTACATCCAGAGGAGCCGTAGTAAGAATGCTCATCATCAGCCTGTAGGGGCCGTGTTAATCTCTAATCCAACACCTGTTCGACCATAACAACCAGGAAATCAGCGTATGTCAGATGCTCCAAGGAGACAGTTCACCAGGATTAATATGCCATTGGCTCAAGCATTACAACATCTGTTGAAAGCACATTTGATAACACTGCGGGATCCTCCTCAAAATACCAACACATCATCTCCGAAGTATAACCTAAATGCAAGGTGTGCATACCATTCTAATAGTCCTGAACACAACACCAATGATTGTTGGGCCATAAAAAGCAAAATCAAAGACAACATTGATGCAAAAGAAATTGAATTTGATCCTCCCGATACTCCTAATGTGATTACTGTGCCTATGCCCAGTCATGGTAAAGGTGTTAATTCTATTGATGATGTTTCCTATGTCTCCACAATAAGTGACTTGACCACTCCCTTGATGATCGTTAATAAGAATATGTTAAGAGCCAGTTTATTTCTAGGTTGTCCTGAAAATTGTTACCTCTGTGCTTCCAAAACTAATAATTGTGTGTGGCTGAAGAAGGGTATTCAATGCTTGATCGATAGCCATGAAATATTGTTCGAGAAAACTCCGTCCATGAAGAGTTTGCATGTATATCCCAAGAACTTAGAACTGAAGATGTTTCTATAATCACAATTTCCAATACTCCTATAAGGATCACCTATAGAGGTCCTATAAGGATTCTTGCTGAGCCAAGAGTGGCTCCCCTGATCATTACCGCATCGGGGCCAATCCCCTATTCCTCTGACAAAGCTTTTCCCTGGAACTATGGGGCAGAAGTTTATTATCATGGTATTAGGTAAGAGCCATGGATTACCAAAGATGAAGATTCTGAAGTTACCAATAATATTGTCGGAACCAGTAAAGTTACCCGAACGGGAAGGATTTTCTCCCCGGACATCACTCCTCCAAAAACTACCACAACACCTGTTCATATTCCTTCATTTGGGTCAACTGCTGACGCCCAGGGCAAAGAGAAAGTGACTGAGCCTGCCCAGACGGAGGCACCCTCAAAAGATGTTACAATTGAAGATTCATCTAAACAAGAAATGGAAGAAATACTGAAGATCATTCGTAAAAGTGACTACAAAATAGTTGAACAACTGGGGAAAACACCCTCCAAGATATCCATGATATCCTTGCTATTATGCTCCGAAGCCCATGCTCAAGCTTTGTTGAAATTTTTGAAGAATGCTCATGTACCACAAGAGACCTCTGCTGATCAGTTTAAGAATTGTGTTATAAGCCTAATAGCTGGAAATGGTTTAGGATTTTCTAATGTAGACTTAACTCTGGAAGGGAAGAATCATAACAAGGCTATGCACATCTCTATTGAGTGTAAGGGAACTACTTTGGCGCATGTGTTATTCGATACACATTCTTCCCTGTTTATTACCAAAAGGTGCTCTGGATAGATTGGACTATAAAGGGTTGGTGCAGAAACCCAATGATATTGTGGTAGGAGCCTTTGATGGGTCAAAAAGGATGGTACACAGAGACGTTGATCTTCCGATCAAGGTGGAATCTCAGGTTTTCAACTCCACTTTTTATGTAATGGATATTCACCCGGATTATTCCTGTTTGTTAGGACACCCTTGGATTCATGGGGCAGATGTTGTTACCTCTACCCTACATCAAAAATTGAAGTATCCGGTGAAAGGGAAGATCGTTCCAGTTTGCGAAGAGGAAAAATATATGGTCAACCATTTTAATTCTTTCAAATATGTTGAAATGGATGGCGAATTCATTGAAACTCCTTGCTAGATATTTGAAGTAACCTCTCCAACAATTGCTGTTGCTAAAGCTACTCTTGTTACTCCTAAGATTACCAAGGACACACCAAGAATGGCCTCTCTGAAGGATGCTAGGGCTGTTGTAGAAGAAGGCGGTTGCACTATCTGGGGACAGCTTCCCGATATCCCCTACAAGTCCAACAAATTTGGTTTGGGTTTCTCTTCTAAGGCTCATAAGGAGGCTCGACGTGTTCGTTCTAGAGGACCACCTTTACGTATTAGCAAAAAATAAGTCAATGCTATGGAAGAAATTGATAGTGATGGTGATTTGGACAACTGGATATTCCCTACCATTGTCGGTGGACTTGACAACTGGCAGACTAAATACTTTGTACCAATCTCCTTTAAGCAGGAGTAATAGTTATTTCTATTTTTATCGCTTTAAGAAATTTGATTATGTAATTTTTCTTTAAACAATGACTTTAAACCTTATGTCTTTCCCGGGGAACAATGGTCCATTTGTTAAGGGTTGTCATTTCATATGTCATATCTTTGTTTAATGAAAACATTGGATGTTTTGCATTCAAATTTTGTGTTCTCTGTCTTTCTTTTACTCTATTGCAGTTACAAATAGCTATGTGTTCTTACACACACCCACACACTACATTGAAGATCTCCATCCACTCTGGATCCCGTTGATAACGATACTGCTATTGCCACTCATGATTTTGAAAATCCAACCTACCAAGCCGAAGACGAAGGTGAGGAAGATTGTGAGATACCTGGAGAACTCTCCAGACTGTTGATTCAAGAAGAAAAGGACATTCAACCACATGAAGAGTCATTCAAAGTGGTAAACTTGGGTTCTGAGACAGATAGGAAATAAGTCAAGATTGGCGCCGACCTGGAAGACAATGTCAAGAGCAGATTAATTCAGATGCTGCACGAATATGTTGAGGTCTTTGTTTAGTCATGCAAAGATATGTCAGGGATCGATACAGATATTGTGGTTCACCGTCTGCTGATGAAAGAGGGTTGTGCTCCAATTAAACAGAAAGTTCATTGCATGCATCCTGAAATGTCTGAGAAGATCAAAGTCGAGGTCATGAAACAGTTCAATGCAGAGCTCTTAGAAATGATGTTGTATCCTTAATGGGTTGCCAATGTTGTTCCAGTGCCAAAGAAGGACGGTAAAGTACGTATGTGTGTAAATTACATGGATATGAATATGACAAGCCCCAAGGATGACTTCCCACTTCCACATATTGACGTCTTGGTCGACAACACTGCTCAGCACAAGGTATTCTCCTTCATGGATGGTTTTTCGGGTTATAATCAGATCAATATGGCGCCCGAAGACATGGAGAAAACTACCTTCGTCACCCAGCGGGGAACATTTTGTTACAAGGTCATGCCTTTTGGGTTGAAGAATGCAGGGGCAACTTATCAGCAAGCCATGGTAGCTTTATTCCATGACATGAGTCATCATGAGATAGAAGTCTATGTCGATGATATAATAGCCAAGTCACAAACTGAGGAAGGACATCTTGACCACCAACACAAGTTGTTTGAGAGGCTGAAGAAGTACAAACTAAGGCTGAATCCAAACAGATGCACCTTTGGGGTGAGGTCTGGAAAACTCATAGGTTTCATCATCAATGGTAAAAGTATTGAAGTTGATCCTGCAAAAGTTAAAGCTATTCGAGAAATTCCAGCTCCCCGTATCGAGAAGGAAGTCAGAGGTTTCTTAGGACGACTAAACTATATTTCCCGATTCATCTCTAATTTGACTGCTACTTGTGAGCCAATTTTCAAGCTGCTGAAGAAAGATCAAGTAGTCAGATGGAACGACGTCTGTCAAATGGCTTTTGATAAGATCAAGGAGTACTTACAAGAACTTCTAATTCTGATGCCACCAGTTGAAGGGATACCTCTAATCATGTACCTAATAGTGCTGGAGAACTCAATGGGGTGTGTATTGGGGCAACATGACGAGTCTGGTCGAAAAGAGCATGCAATATACTACCTTAGCAAAAAGTTTACCAATTATGAAATAAGATATTCATTGCTCAAGAAAACTTGCTGCGCTTTAGCACGAGCTGCTCGCTGACTAAGACAATATATGTTGACTCATACCACTCTATTGATCTCTAAGATGGATCCCATCAAGTAAATATTCAATAATCCATCTCTCTCTAGAAGAATAGCCCGATGGAAAATGATCTTAACGGGATACGAAATCCAGTACACCACTCAAAAAGCAATCAAATGAAGTGTACTGGCAGATCATTTGGCGCATCAAGCTGTAGACGAATACCAATCTATGCACTTCAAATTCCCGAATGAGAACATCATGCTAATAACAGACTGTGAAGAACTTGGACCGTATGAAGGACCTGAGCTAGGATCCCGATGGATAATGGTTTTTTATGGAGCTTCTAACGAGCTTGGCAATGGAAGCGGTGTTGTGATCATTTCCCCTGTAGATTGCCATACGCCCTTCACTGCCAAACGTTGCTTTGACTGTACCAACAACATGGCTGAGTACGAAGCGTGCATCTTGGGTCTTAAGGTTGATATTGACTTAAGAATCAAATTCCTGAGCATATATGGGGATTCAGCCTTGGTGATCAGTCAAGTCAAGGGAGAATGGAATACAAAGCATCTGAATCTTATCCCTTACCAAGAACATGTGCTAACCTTGATTCCACTTTTCGAGGAGATTACCTTTGATCATATCCCAAAGGAAGAAAATCAGCTGGCGGACGCCTTGGCTACCATGTCATCTATGTTCAAGCTCAGATGAGACAACGAGACTCCCAGAATTACCATTGAAAGATTCGACGAGACGACACACTGCTATGAAATTGATACTGATGGAATAGAAGAGAAGCCTTAGTTTCATGAAGTAAAAAGATATCTTGAGGCTCAAGAATACCCTGAAGGAGTATCTATGAATGACAAGAAATTCCTACGGAGGTTCTTAACTAAGTTTTTCCTGGCAATGAAATTCTGCACATGCACAACCATTATTCAACTCTGCTCCGTTGTATGGACAAGAAGGAAGCAGAGAAAATTATGGAGGATATGCACGAAGGCATCTTTGTTACTCACTCCAGCGGGCATACTATGGCTAAGAAAATCTTGAGAGCAGGTTACTAGTGGTCGACCGTGGAAACTGACTATCATCACCACTCAAGAACTTTTCATTAGTTCCAGATCTATGGTGATAAAGTTCATGTGCCCTAGTACCTTTGAACATTATGATTGCTCCTTGGACATTTGCAATGTGGGGCATCGATATGATCGGAGAAATCAAGCCTAATGCATATAATGGACATTGCTTCATTCTCGTTGCCATTGACTACTTTACAAAATGGGTTAAAGCAACTTCATTTACCTCAGTTACCAAGAACGTCGTGGCCAGGTTCATCAAGCATAACCTTATCTGTCAATATTGAATCCCTGAAAGGATTATCACTGACAACGGCACCAACCTCAATAACACTATGATCACCAAACTCTGTGCGTAGTTTAAGATCAAGCACCACAACTCTTCTCCATACAAACGAAAGATGAATAGCATAGTGGAAGCCGCACCTAAGAACATAAATAAGATTGTGCAAAAGATGGTTGTGACCTACACAGACTAGCACAAGATGTTACCATTTGCTCTTCATGGATATCGCACTTCAATGTGGACATCAATTGGGGCAACCCCGTTCTCTCTGGTCTATGGCCTAGAAGCTGTCCTGCCTGTCGAAGTTCAAATTCCTTCTCTAAGGATTATGTAAGATGCAGACTTAGGAGAAGACGAGTGGATTCAGACTAGGTTGGATCAGTTGAATTTGATTGAAGAGAAAAGGCTTGCGGCTGTCTGTCACGGTCAGATGTATCAGAAGTGCATGATCAAGGCATTTAAAAAGAAGATCAAGCATCAGGTATATCAGGCCGGTGACTTGGTAATAAAGCGCATCATTATACCACAAGATGACCCCAGGGGAAAATGGACTCCCACCTACGAAGGGCCATTTGTTGTCAAGAATGTATTTTCAGGCGGTGCTATGATACTAACCACCATGGACGGTGAAGATTTCCCACAACCCGTGAATGTTGACATAGTTAAAAGATACTATGTATAAAAAACAACCCGCTAAGTTGACTAGCTTAGGAAAAATAAGGGCATCCCGGCGAATCAAAAGGGTTCGGGAAAAAATTAGGGATATATATATATATATATATATATATATATATATATATATATATATATATATATATATATATATATATATATATATATATATATATATATAAGATTGTACACCCGACAAGTCGAAAACCTGAAAAGGCGACTTGGGCAAGAAAGGGTATCCTGGTGGACTGAAAACCCAAAAGGACAGTCCATGCAAAAATTAGGGATTTAAAGCGTACGACTATGTCTCGTTGGATGACTTACTGCAAGCTTTATTACCAAGGTCAAAAGTTCAAATGGTACTGTGATACGTGTTAGAAGATATGACAGATCTAGAAGGGGGGGGGGGGGGTTGAATAGATCCCTTTTAAAAATTTGCGCATTTTGTAAAATTATTTTTATCAGAGAGAGGCAACCCTGAATCTGATTGTCTAAACTTTACGTATTGGAAAGATCGAATATGCGAACTAATTTTGATGAAAAAGATGAGAATAGAATCACAATTAAAAATGAATATGATGAATCACTTTAGCAAGTTTAACAAGGTGTAAGTTATTACCAATTAGTTGCGGAGAAGATAAAGCAAATTTGTGAGTTGTAAATTCACCAAACACTTGGTGTACATACTGCACAAGGTTTGGTTATACTTAAATTATAGTGATTGTAGCAATTCGAATGAATGCTATATGAGTTTTAAATTTTAGTTTATCACTACAATTATTTTGTATGCATAAGAAAATTGATAACTCACAAATTTAAGCAAATAGAAATCAAATGCAGAAAACTAAATTGGACACGGTATTTGTTAAGGCAGTTCACCCCGTCGTCCTCGCGTGGGCTACTCTGCCCCCAATTCTATAATCTAGAATTAGGATATAAAATTAATTTTGCAAAGTTTGTAACAGAAGATACAATCACCACAATTCAAAATCACTTGATGAATCTTATATGATGCACTCCTCTTCCCTTGATTCCAGATGAATCAAGTATGCCAAATCTTGAACAAAAACTTCTTCTACCTTGAATGATTTTGCACTCAAGAATCTTTGGCCCCAAATCCTTCTTCACAATCCTCCAGTTACTGCTACCCGATTAAACACTCAATGGTCTTCCAATCCCTTAGCTCGGCTGAATTCAATGAAGAAAAGATTTGTGATAAAACCCCCAATTTGGAGGAAAACCCCCAATGGTTTTATTCAAGAAAGAACCCACAAGGATCTCAACCCAAATCTGAAATTGCACTTTCAATTCAGACGTTATCAACACAATCCCAAGAACTTGATCAACAAGAATGATTATGTGTAGTTGTTGATGATTGATGAGAGGTTGAAGATGAAGATAAATCTTGTGTATATCTTTCACTTTTTCTTGTTGTAGTCAAAATAGAGGCCAAAATTATATTTATAAGTCATTCCCATGATGTAACAGCATAGCAGAAAATTAAGACAATTTAGCAATGCATTGACTCATGCAGGGCATACATAAGGCGTGCGCCTTCCCGAGCGAGAGATTGAAGTTCCTTTAGTTGTGCGCCGACTCACTGTTTTGATGCACCGACTCATGTTTTCCCAGAATAGTGCGTCGATGCATAGAGAAGGCGTGCACCTTCCCGAGCGAGAGAGGTTGAAATTTATTTTGTTATGCACCGACTCATTCCATAATGCGCTGGCTCAAGTTCTCCCAGAACCATGCATCGATGCATAGCCGAGGCGTGCGCCTTCCCGAATGTTTCCAAGCCAAGAACTTCTTCTCATGAGCCGACCTGAGAATCCATGAGCCGGCTCATGCAGTCTGTTTTGAGATATATGTTTATTTTTGATGTTTCTCACTTGCACCTGTTTTGAAGCAAAACATATTTGCACAGGTGGGTTTTTGACAATCATTAAAACTCGATTCTTTCACTTTTCCCTCACATACTCCCCCTTTTTGATGATGGAAAAAACCACAAATATGAATCGTCTTGCAAGCCATCCAATTATCCTCCCCCTGAGATATTGCATATTTCTGCTGTGGCTGTAATTCCTTTGCTTCTCCCCCTTTGACAACATCAAAAAGAAGCAAGGACATGGATTAAGAGAACTAAAAACATAGAGTGACCAATATTTTCCAACTTTGCAAAAAGAGCACAAACAAGCATACACACAATATGAAGCAAGTGCAAATAAAAAATAGAAGCAATAACCAATAAAGTAAAGCGATACGCTGTTCATTGTTACAAACCTAAAACCGCGACGCGTTAACCTATGCAGGGATGCGTCGAAGCATTCCAGTAAAATAGGCGTAAATGAGTATCTTAATTAAGCGTGCGCCTACCGATCAGAATTTTAGGTCGGCTCATGTATGCAAAGTTTGAAATTTCTTGTATTTCATGGCATGTAGGTTTTGTAAAAATTAATTGAACATTGTAAACAAGTACACACGCACAAAAGCAATAACATACAAAACATTTAATTATTTCATAGCACCAATATTTAAGCAAAATGATCACTAATGAGAAAGAGTAGGAAGGATATTACCGAATGTATTTGAATGACACGATGCCCTCACATGTCGCCATCCCAAGATGATATTTACATAACATATATACACATAGATATATAAAGAAATGCAACTCATTTGAGTTGCGATCTATCCGAAATATCAAGGACACCGAGTTCCCTACGAATGTGAAATAAAGGTTCGGTCGCAAGTGGATTTTTAAAAATATCGGCAAGTTGATTTTTGCTATCAAGGTGCTCAAACACGACTTCACCATTCTCTACATGATACCTAAGGAAGTGGTGCCTAATTTCAATATGTTTAGCGCGCGAGTGTAAAACCGGATTTTTGGTTAGATTGATGGAACTTGTGTTATCACAAAATATTGGAATATGATTAAGTTTTAAGTCATAGTTGAGAAATTGTTGTTTGAGCCACAAAATTTGAGCACAAAATTACCGGCTGTAACATATTCCGCCTCGGCCGTTGACAAAGCAACCGAAACTTGATTTTTGCTATGCCAACTAACTAAGGAGTTTGAAAAGAAATGACTAGTGCCACTTGTGCTTTTCCTATCCAATTTGCAACCAGCAAAGTCGGAATTGGAATAGCCAACCAAGGAACAATCACTACCTTTGGAGAACCAAAGTCCATACTTAGGAGTACCACAAAGATACCTAAGTATACATTTTATAGCTTTTAGATGACTCTCCTTAGGACAAGATTGATATCTAGCACACATGCAAACACTAAACATAATGTCAGGACGAGAAGCGGTAAGATAAAGAAGAGATCCGATCATACCTCTATACCTTTTTACATCAACCGGCTTACCATGTTCATTCCGATCTAGGCTAACCGCGATAGGCATTGAAGTGTCAATAACTTTTGAGTTTGCCATATCGAAGAGCTTGAGCAACTCGTAGCAATACTTCGTTTGGCTAACAAAATTTCCTTCCTCGAGTTGTTTGATTTGAAGACCTAGGAAGTAGTTTAACTCCCCCGTCATGCTCATTTCAAATTCACCCTGCATCACTTTAGAGAATTCTTTGACCAAGGTGATGTTAGTAGACCCAAAAATGATATCATCAACATAAATTTGCACTAAGATGGAATGATTTCCTTGGCACTTAATAAAGAGGGTTGTATCAACCTTCCCTCTAGTGAATCCCTTTTCTAATAAGAACTTTCTAAGCCGATCATACCAAGCCCTAGGAGCTTGTTTGAGACCGTATAAAGCACGTTTAAGTTTATAAACATGTTTAGGAAACTAGTAATTTTCAAATCCGGGAGGTTGAGATACATAAACTTCTTCATTAATATAACCATTTAGGAAAGCACTCTTAACATCCATTTGAAATAGCTTAAAGTTTTATGAGTATGCATAATCTAATAGCAAGCGTATAGCCTCGAGTCAGGCAACCAGAGCATAAGTCTCCTCATAGTCGATGCCTTCCTCTTGGTTATACCCTTGAGCAACAAGACGCTCCTTATTGTGAATTATGATTCCGTTTTCGTCAAGTTTGTTCCTAAATACCCATTTAGTACCAATTATTCGATGGTCTCACGGAGGGGGGACAAGGTCTCAAACCTCATTTCTCTTGAATTGGTTTAATTCTTCTTGCATTGCCAAAAACCAATGTTCATAGAATAAAGCTTCTTTAAGGTTTTTAGGCTCAATTTGAGAGAATAATGCGAAATGATATCAAAAGTTACTTATCTTAGATCGTGTAGTTACTCCCTTTGATATGTCTCCAAGAATGTTGTCAATAGGATGATCCTTGGTTTCTTTCCACTCCAAAGGAGGATTTATTTCATTTGTTGGTTGAGTGACTTCTTCTTCTTTGATAGATTCATGATCCATCTCCCCTTTTTATTTCTCAAGTAAGGGCTCATTACTCTTTTCGTCTTGATCAATTAGTATCCTTTCTGAAGAAGCACCTGCACCATTAACAAAAATACCCTTTTCGACCATTTTTGGACAGGATTCATCAAAGGAAACATGTACAAATTCTTCCACAATTTGTAACGTTTTATTAAATACCCTATATGCTTTGCTAGATTGAGAGTATTCGATAAAGATACCTTCATCGGCTTTTGAGTCAAATTTGCCAAGATTTTCTGTACCATTATTTAATACAAAACATTTACATCCAAAGACATGAAGATGATAAATATTTGGTTTTCTACCTTTCAAAAGTTCATACGGAGTTTTGTTGAGCATAAGACGTATCAAGATCCTATTTAGCACATAGCAAGCCGTATTGATGGCATCGGCCCAAAAGTATTTTGGAAGACCATGTTCATTAATCATAGTTCTCCCAAGCTCTTCTAGAACACGATTTTTACGCTCAACAAATCCATTTTGTTGAGGTGTTCTAGGAGCAGAAAAATTATGATCAATGCCATTTCTTTCACAATATTCATCAAAAAGGTGATTTTCGAATTCGCCTCCATGGTCACTTCGGATGGTCACAATTTTTGTATTCAACTTGTTTTGAGATAATTTGGCAAATTTTTCAAAAGCATGGAAAGTGTCACTTTTGTTTGCTAAGAATATCGTCCAACAAAATCTAGAGTATTCATCGACTATAACGAAGCTGTTGTACCCCAAAATTTGCCCTCCCATATTCTTCAAAGTTTTGACAAGCATCATCTCAATTTGCTCAAGTCTTCTCAAGGGCTACACAGTCAACCACTCTCCTAAGCCAGTCAAACTAGGGTTTTGGTTCTTGCAAAGAAAGTTGAGGTTTTCAAGGGCTCAATCAAGTCCCACATGCTCATACACTTTTTCAAGCACCTACATGTCAAGTTTCAAGGCTCACAAGGTCAAGTTGCACAGTCAAAAACCCTAATTGCTCCACAGTCAACTGCAGGGGCAAAATGGTCATTTGGCAGTCAAAAGTCAAATTTTTTGGTCAACATCTTATTTTGAAGCCACAATCATCATTTGATCAATTCTTGATCATGATTCCTCAAGAATGGCTCAAAAATCATCAAGGTGTCAAAAGTTTCTATTTTTGGACAGTTGAAAAGTCAACTGTAACTTGACCAAGGCATAACTTTTTCATGGTTCATCAGAAAAATCCCATCCAATGCTCATCTTGAAGGGGAAGACATTTCCTACAACTCATCTTCACATTCCAAGTCCAAGAAATGCTCTCACAAATAGTTATCAATTTCAACATTATAGGTCATTTTCAAAAGTCAACAAAAAGGCACTTTAAGTTAAAGACCATAACTTGAGATTGGTAAATTAAAATGACATGGGACCAAAGACATTGGTTAGAGGACTTCAAGACCTTTCCAAAATATCCAATAACATGTTCATAGCTTCAAAATTGAGCAAGATATGCATTGGAGAAGTTGGGAAATTTTTGTGAAATGGCCAAAGTCAATTATCCTTGAAATTTCATTTTTAACAAAAGGGGCCACTTTTTCCACTTGTTTCAGCTTGGCCATGCCTCCCACGTGTCCCACAATTTATTCAAGATTAAAAATTAATTTTCCCATTTTTATTTAATTTTATTTGATTTAATGCATTTTAAATCTTTAAAATTCAAATAAAAATCAAAGAAATTAATGGAGGGATATTTTGTGGTTTGAATAGTTTGATACACCATAAAACATATACCAAATTCGTTCAAGACCTATTATGGGCATAAAAATTCAAATTTTCACAAGAATGTCAAGTTGTTTAAATGGTGTTCATGGCATAATCTCAAACTTGATTGCAAGGGTTAATGGCTCACATTATTGCTTGATTCTCATTCAAAGACATATATGCAAGCCTCTCATACCATTTACAAGGGCTAAGCATCTCTAAAACGAAAAAAAACCATATTCAAAAAAATCAAGCAAAAAAGTCAAAACTGAAATCCACCCTCCAAGGCAATTCAAAGCCTTTTCTCGTTTCTAACACTTTGCAGGAACTCTCAGGAGTCTTTTGGAATCAAAACCAAGCGCTCAGGCCTAAGGAATCGCCCCACACGAACTCACGGTTTGCACAATTTTCTTGGAATCGAAATTCATTTGTTCATGCATCATTAACATAATTTGTTGCTTGTTTTGTGTTGTATGAGTCCACAGGAAACTAATGGTATGGTTCAATTGCTTTGAGATGCCCCAAAACTCAATATTATTTTTTCTAAGGTATTCCTATGCAGGCTTCCAAACAGCGTCCATCATGCATCTCAAGTGATCATCCTGCCAAGTGGCCACTAACGCCAATCTGATGGCCATGAGGCATGGACCATGGTGTTCCCAGTCAATGCTTGCACACTTGATTCCAGTTTCAACAACACACCCCCATTCCTGGCCCAATTGGGTTCATTTTTCTTTCTTTTCATTTTATTTCTTTAATTTAATTTCTAACCCCTTTTATTTTATTGGTTATTAGTAATTAATTTAATTAATCATTTTCATAAAAAAACAAAAAATATAATTAACACTTTTATTATTATTTTTATTTTGTAAATAAATCATAATTGAACTAGTTTTTAATTAGGCCATTTGAACATTTTAATAATTAAAATAGATTTAGATTTAGGTTAATCTTTAACTTTGTTTCTTTTTATTTCTATTTTATTTCATAAAAAATATAAAAAAATCAAAAAATATTTTCTTGTAATTAAAATAATTAATTAGTTTTCAATTTCATTTAATTACCAAAAAAAGACAAAAAAAAAGTTAATTCCCTTTTCTTTATTCATGCGTATTTAATTTGTCCGATTATTATGTAATTGCTCCGGATATGTAATAGTAAATAGGACCTTTTACTGTTTTTTTATTTTCCGCACTTATTTACTTAAAACGGGTCTTTGTAAAAATTTGGCGATGTATAGACCCGCGCCTTGTAATAGCGTAGGATTTACGTTTCCGCAATTTATTTTCTGCACCCTCTTTAACTGTTAACTTGTATGAAAGAATGCATGACAATTAAAAACAAAGCGTAGCTCACCAAATGCATGACAAGATATAACATAAACTGAAAATAACACAAGAATTCACACACCACTTCTAGGGTACGCCTCACTGTTGCCTTACCCTTGAAACATGGTCGTCGAGTACAGGACGTTTTAGTAAGTCCTTATGTCCATAAACATGGCATAAGGGTAGCTTCTAAGGTGTCCTACTGTTGCTCTGGTGACCACACTGTCCCTACAAGTTCGAAACATGGTCGTCAAGTATAGGACGTCTTAGCGGTCCTTATGTCCATGATCCAGTTACCTCGAAACATTTGCCTCGAAACAGTTGCCTCTGAACAGTTGCCTCGAAACAGTTGCCTCGGATTAAAAAAGGATCAAGGACATAAGGGTAGCTTCTAAGGTGTCCTACTGTGTCTTCGGCGACCACACTGTCCCTAAACTCGAATTGACCCGAACACCTTCAACGGTGGTGCTACCTACCTTTCAATGGTGGGATGGCACTACCTAAAGGACACTTACATAGCCTAATTCCTTAGGGTAGGTAGATGACTCATAGATACTTGATTTAATTCAAAACAAATAAAAAAAACTTCTTTTCACACCGACACTTTTCAAAAAGCTTTCAAAACAATTTTTTCAAACACTCTTGAGGACTGATACAAGAGTCGAACTGAAATCTTTAAACGAAACTTTTTTCAAACCCACTCACACTTTGAAAAGCAAACAAACATTTTGAAAACACATGAGCAAGTATCTAAGAGCCCATGGATAACCATGGATAGAAAGGGTGCTAACACCTTCCCTTTCTATAAATCTACCTCCCGAACCGAGAAACTATCTCATAAGGAATTTTGCTGTGCTTTTGTCCTGTCCATGTTGGAGAAAATAAAAGACGGTGGCGACTCTTGCTTCCGCGACATTTCGCGAACCAGCGTTAAACAGTCAGTTCCAGATCCACCAATCACAGAACTGGCGACTCTGCTGGGGAAACTCTTATAAAGTGAGGTGTACCTTAGGATAGTTCATAACTGTGTTTTCAATTGTTGTGCTTTGTTTGCTTTATTATTGTGGGTTGCATCGGAGTTACATAGATCCTAAGCCAGATCTGGGGATACCCTGTTAGGTAGCATAAGCTGTGAGGGACTTGTCCGGCGTAGACCAACATGGGTGAAACAATGGCTATGTTGGTGTGGCACCTTGGTCTGTACCGATATTCCTTGTGTTGCAACGAGGAGAATATGGGTCTTCTGAGGAGTCATTAAGCACCAACCGACCTTAGAACCTTAAATGACCCAACTTGGCCAATAGAACGATAGCAGTATGCTACGCCCATTGAGGCTAAACTCTCGTGATGGTTCTGGCCGCAAGAAAAGGTTGCGATGTTGGAGTTATGACCGATTGAGGGTAGTCAGTGATATTGGGATCCTCTAGAACCCGGTTACTTCTGATAGGACAGGTCCTAACCAACAAACTGAAAGAGGGTAATACCTAGACCCCATGCTGGCCTAAACTCTAAGGGCTTCTCTTGTGTGACTTGTGTTCCTTCCAACTTGACTATTTGCATACTTGTTATCTGACACTTGAGTTTCTTGCAGGTTTTGTTTACAGTCCTTAATCTGGACTCATAACAGGGTTTATCCATATTACTCCATGCATAGCATACCATCATACCATTGCATACATCCTGCATAAGGACTAATCCATTTCAAGGATCTCAAGGGTTTGTGATGCAGGTCATGATGCCTAGCAAGGGGCAAAAGGGGATTTATTTTCCTCTAGCCAGGTTGATGACCCGAGTCAGGGGCTATGACCCACTTGATATGGTGAGCTTTGAATCTTGAAGAAGGTTCCCCTAGCCAAGGTTGTCTGGAAATCAAAACAAGGTTGATAACTCGAGTCAGGGGCTATGACCCACTGGATATGGTGAGCCTTGACTCTTGAAGAAGGACTCTCAACAACATGAAGTTCCCTCAATCAAGCTACCCAAGTTCTAACCATCTTCTTGTTTACCCTGCGAGATCCTTGAAAACATCGCATGCATACATACATATCATTGCATTACAGGTACCCTTGGTACAAGTCACTTACCTTCTTCGCTGTTTATTTCAGCAGTCATCATGAATCCTGAATCATCCAATGGATAAGCTATCAAGGCCCTCCAGGCCCAGAACGCCCAATTCCAGGAGCTGGTCATGAGCTTAGCACAAGGACAACAGGAATTGAAGACTCTGCTCTTGAAAAAGAAGAAGAAGAGGACTGTTTTGTTCAACCCTAGACGCAGATTTGGGAATACACTACAGAATGAAGCTGAGCGGACTACTCCATCTGTTGGGGAAGGCAGTCACCAAGAGGGAAGGGTTCCTAGTCCATTGGTCTCTGACACCGAGACGAATTACAATGATGAGCAGTACCCTCCAGCTGAGGACATGTATAAGCAACTAGAGGACCGTCTAAATGCCATGGAGATTCAACAGGTGCCCGGGTTGGACTTCGGAGACCTAGGCTTATCTTCTGGGGTGGTAATCCCTCACAAGTTCAAGGCACATGCCTTTGCAAAATACGACGGGGCCTCTTGTCCTAAGTTGCACCTCCGTTCATACGCAAGGAAGATCCAGCCCTACACGGCAGACAAGAATCTATGGATCCATTTCTTCCAGGAGAGTCTTTCAGGGACTCAACTCGAATGGTTCTATCAGCTGGATGGAACCAGTATTCGTAACTGGGAGGACTTGGCAACTGCTTTTTATAAGCAGTATCAGTATAATGCCGACCTCGCTCCTACGCGTACCCAACTCCAGGGTATGTCATTGGGGACGGGTGAAGGTTTTAAGGAGTACGCCCAAAAATGGAGAGACCTTGCTGGAAGGGTACAACCACCTCTGACTGACCGTGAGCTCGTTGACATGTTCTTGGGAACTTTGTCTGGTCCATTCTACAACCATCTGATTGGGAATTCTTCTGCTGGGTTCACAGATCTTATCTTGACTGGGGAGAGAATTGAAGCTGGTATCAAGTCGGGGAAGATTCAAGAAACCGCACCTGCTGATGCTCAGAAAAAGCCCCACAGTGGGAAGAAAGAATCCAATGCTATACATGGTAAAAAGGGTCGTCATGATGTAAGGGCAATCCAGATCTCTGATCCCACGCCCGTTCAACTAAGAAAGAGCAATAGGCGTAGGATAAAGTATCAAGATAGGAAGTATACTGACATCAACATGTCTTTGTCTCAGGCATTACAACAATTGCTGAAGGCAAAACTGATCACACTAAAGGATCCTCCTCAAAATCCCGATACTTCCTCTTCCAAGTACAACCCGGGTGTGAGATGTGTCTACCATTCTGACAGTCCTGGACATGACACCAACGACTGTTGGACCTTGAAGAACAAGATCCAAGACTTGATTGATGCCAAGGAGGTCAAGTTTGAACACTGATCCTACACCAAATCATCGAGAATGTCTTTTGTTCATTAGAATTTTCAATTTGTAATTTTCTTTTGATTGTTCAAACATTTATTCATGTTAAACTTTATTATTTCATTAATGCATTAGACGTGTCTGTTTTGAAGTAATTGTGTTTACTATGCTTAAAATTGCTTTTATTGATGCTCAACTCTCAATTAATAATTCTAAGCCTCTTGAGGGAGGATGACGAAAACGATACCACGATCTACAATATGCTTTTGAACAGACCCCGCTGATGAGGTACAGGCATTGTTTCCATTCCTAAACACTGGAGTTATAAGGAAGATAATCCCTAGTCAACCCCTTTGAGCCAAAGAAGTAGGAGTTTCTATTTTCAAAAAAAATTAAAACCCTTTAATCATAACCTAGGGCAGGGTAGTCCTCTCAGTTGATCCAAGTGCACAACGAATAGCACCAACGGAGTTCTTACAAAACAAAAGACAATGATGGTTCCGAATAATCATAAAGACAGGCAGTCATTATCTCTCAAAATAAAAAGCCCAATAAGTCAAAAAACCTATGAAGGAGACTTACGAAGCTGGGGCATCCCGCTGACTGTAATTCCAAAAAAGGAAACAGTTCGGGCAAAAAACAGGGATAAAAAAATCAAAAAAGAAAGAGGTCCTACAAACCCTCGACAAAAAAAGGAAATGACTGCCTATTCCCAATAAACTGTCAATATCCGAACCATCACTAGAATATCAGAGAAAAGACTCAGACAAGGTCTAACGCACGATCGACTGAGTTTAGGGTCGAAGAACATCACGAAGAGCGGGTGGGTACAAATAAATTTGAGCCTTTATCCTTTGTTTCTTAAACCGTGAACCAGGCCACATTATAACCCTTAAAAGTCCTAGCTGAAGCATGGGTTAGTTCGAAAGCATACTGTTATGAAAGGTATCCTGACTCCTTAAGGCTTAGTGTAAAATACTGAGTTGGCATCATATCTTTACAAAACTCACTTGCTTTTACAAAAAATGCATTTTTCAAAATTTCAAGACAGACATAAGCTTTTGCATTCTTAAAATAACATTGTTTACATATGACTAGTTATTTGAACAGCAGAGAAATTCGCACGACGAATATCCTATGAAAAAAAATCTTCTCAACAAAAGAGTCACCTCCAGTGGAAGAAACACTTCCAATCAAGGGGAATGGCATGATCAGTGTCCATCATCTGGGGAAGTCCAGTCAAGATTCGGAGAATCTCTCAAAAGGCCAACCAGCTTGGGGCAAATCTCCATCTGGATCACCTGGGACATTCCGACAACGAATCTTGCATGATCAGGCATCTTCTAGTGGTACGGCGACACGACACTACTAACAGTGACAACTCCCTGCTCTCTGAGAACACGGACATAGTCGAAAAAATACTACGCCTAATCAAAGACCCGCTAGGTTGACACACCTAGGCAAAAATAAGGGCTTCCCGGCGAACCAAAAGGGTTCAGGCAAAAGTAAGGGATGAAATGAAAAAATATGTACACCCGACAAGTCGAAAACCTGAAAAGGCGGCTTGGGCAAAAAAGGGTTATCCCGGTGGACTGAAAACCCGAAAGGGCGGTCCAGGCAAAAGTTAGGGATCACAGCGTACGACTATGTCCCGGCATCTCATCACTTTCCTGCCAGAAGAAGATTTGTCAAGTCGACAGTCATCAAGCACCTCTACAGGTACCTTCTTCTCCCGCAGAAACTGGGGCAATGAGAATTGTCCAAACGGTACAAGCTGCTCTGTCCACCGAGGTACCAAGGTAAGTTCAGCTGAAGAACATGACCAAGTTACCTCCACTCCCCCACAGAGTAAGACAGGTTTCAGCAATACTCTCCCCGAGCAGAGTTGGTCTCCCATCAGCCCTGAAAAGGCACAGTATCTCCAGCAAGTCATCAACACTCTCCCCAAGCAGCGTTAATCTACTGTCAGCCTTAAGGAAGTTGGGTATCCCCAGAAAATCTCAACATTCCCCAGCGGAGTACAGATATTCCTCAGCAAGCATCCCCGGAAGTCTTAATATAAGATTGTTCCCCGGCGGAATACCAGACACCCCAGTGGAGCCATTCCCCAGTACAGTCTCAAAAGTCTCCCCAGGAGAGTTGAACCGTCTCCCCAGTAGATTCTTGAAGCTTACCCCCAGTAGATTCTGGAAGCTTATCCCCTGCCGAGCAAACGCGTCTCCCCGACTTTATTCAGAAGGTTACTCCTCACCAGAGCTTATAACTGGGTTATCCTCAGCTAATTACCACGGAAAGATCGTCCTCGGCGAAATTCTTCCTATCCCTAGCAGAGTTCATCAAAACTTCCAACAAAGCTTATCAACGGTATTCCCAGCGAAGTTATCCTCAACATCTCAGCAAAGTATCTCTTCCTACAGAGTAGATTCCCCGCAGAGTAATCTCTCCAACAAGTTTATTCCCCAACAGAGTCATCTTCTCCTACCGGTTTATTCTTGCAATCATCGTCCCCAGCGGAAACGAAGAACTCTCTTCAACATCAGCCCAGGATTCAACAAACTTCCCGACATTCGTCAAAGGATTCATTTTCCCAGACGAAAATACATTCATAAACATCACATTGTCATACATCATAATACATGCATACACGTATCATATCACCCCAATCTCATCTATTTTTGAGAACGTCATGACATCATGCATGTCATACATTATGACATTGCATACAACTAACTCGTTACTTTTTCAGGAAAGAACGATCAACAAATAAAAGTCTTTACCGTTTGAGGTAGAAGACGTCCAAGATTCCTTCATCATTCTGCTGAGGTAGTAATCGCCCAAGGTTCTCTCATCGTCCCGTTGAGGTAGTAATCGCCCAAGGTTCTCTCATCGTCCCGTTGAGGTAGTAATCGTCCAAGGTTCTCTCATCGTCCCGTTGAGGTAGTAATCGCCCAAGGTTCTCTCATCGTCCCGTTGAGGTAGTAATCGTCCAAGGTTCTCTCATCGTCCCGTTGAGGTAGTAATCGTCCAAGGTTCTCTCATCGTCCCGTTGAGGTAGAAATCACCCAAAGGTTCTCTCATCGTCCCGTTGAGGTAGTAATCGCCCAAGGTTCTCTCATCGTCCCGTTGAGGTAGTAATCGCCCAAGGTTCTCTCATCGTCCCGTTGAGGTAGTAATCGCCCAAGGTTCTCTCATCGTCCCGTTGAGGTAGTAATCGTCCAAGGTTCTCTCATCGTCTCGTTGAGGTAGTAATCGCCCAAGGTTCTCTCATCGTTCCGTTGAGGTAGTAATTGCCCAAGGTTCTCTCATCGTCCCGTTGAGGTAGTAATTGCCCAAGGTTCTCTCATCGTCCCGTTGAGGTAGTAATCACCCAAGGTTCTCTCATCGTCCCGTTGAGGTAGTAATCGTCCAAGGTTCTCTCATCGTCCCGTTGAGGTAGTAATCGCCCAAGGTTCTCTCATCGTCCCGTTGAGGTAGTAATCGCCCAAGGTTCTCTCATCGTCCCGTTGAGGTAGTAATCGCCCAAGGTTCTCTCATCGTCCCGTTGAGGTAGTAATCGCCCATGGTTCTCTCATCGTCCCGTTGAGGTAGTAATCGTCCAAGGTTCTCTCATCGTCCCGTTGAGGTAGTAATCGCCCAAGGTTCTCTCATCGTCTCGTTGAGGTAGTAATCGTCCAAGGTTCTCTCATTGTCCCGTTGAGGTAGTAATTGCCCAAGGTTCTCTCATCGTCCCGTTGAGGTAGTAATCGCCCAAGGTTCTCTCATCGTCCCGTTGAGGTAGTAATCGTCCAAGGTTCTCTCATCGTCCCGTTGAGGTAGTAATCGCCCAAGGTTCTGTCATCGTCCCGTTGAGGTAGTAATCGTCCAAGGTTCTCTCATCGTCCCGTTGAGGTAGTAATCGTCCAAGGTTCTCTCATCGTCCCGTTGAGGTAGTAATCGTCCAAGGTTCTCTCATCGTCCCATTGAGGTAGAAATCGTTCAAGGTTCTCTCATCGTCCCGTTGAGATAGTAACCATCCCTGATTCATTCATCACATCATTATCAACAAAAACCTTTTGAAGTTCCAGATTCGATTCCTGTATCTTGCCAGGGTGTATCTGTTGACAACTATTCTCCAGACTCGATTCCTGTATCTTGCCAGGGCACGTCTGAAGAGTTTAAAGATTCGATACCTGTATCCGGCCAGGGCACATCTACATAAAGAGTTTGAAGATCAACACCTGTAACGGGCCAGGTAATTATCTTTCTTTCTCAGGTACGCAAGTTCTCGCTAAGTAATCTCTTACGCGATCGACACCTAGATGGCATCTATAAGCCCATCCACTTACCAACAGTTCCAAATGGCATCTATAAGCCCATTCCCGACAAGGTTCTGTCACATCTCCAGATGGCATCTACAAGCCCATCCTCCTATCCACCATCTCTCCAAATGGCATCTGTAAGCCCATTCCCGCTGTCACACTGCTGATACTCAACTATGTGAGTGCAAATTTCTGGGCACTCTAGTGTTCAATCATCTTCCACCTTCGGATCACGAAAGGCACACACGCCAATCTACATCCTCAGGTCTAAGAAGATTGAACAGGGGCAACTGTTGTACCCCAAAATTTGCCCTCCCATATTCTTCAAAGTTTTGACAAGCATCATCTCAATTTGCTCAAGTCTTCTCAAGGGCTACACAGTCAACCACTCTCCTAAGCCAGTCAAACTAGGGTTTTGGTTCTTGCAAAGAAAGTTGAGGTTTTCAAGGTCTCAATCAAGTCCCACATGCTCATACACTTTGTCAAGCACCTACATGTCAAGTTTCAAGGCTCACAAGGTCAAGTTGCACAGTCAAAAACCCTAATTATTGACATTCAACTACAGGGGCAAAATGGTCATTTGGCAGTCAAAAGTCAAAATTTTTGGTCAACATCTTATTTTGAAGCCACAATCATCATTTGATCAATTCTTGATCATGATTCCTCAAGAATGGCTCAAAAATCATCAAGGTGTCAAAAGTTTCTATTTTTGGACAACTGAAAAGTCAACTGTAACTTGACCAAGGCATAACTTTTTCATGGTTCATCAGAAAAATCCCATCCAATGCTCATCTTGAAGGGGAAGACATTTCCTACAACTCATCTTCACATTCCAAGTCCAAGAAATGCTCTCACAAAAAGTTATCAATTTCAACATTATAGGTCATTTTCAAAAGTCAACAAAAAGGCACTTTAAGTCAAAGACCATAACTTGAGATTGGTAAATCAAAATGACATGGGACCAAAGACATTGGTTAGAGGACTTCAAGACCTTTCCAAAATGTCCAAGAACATGTTCATAGCTTCAAAATTGAGCAAGATATGCATTGGAGAAGTTGTGAAATTTTTGTGAAATGGCCAAAGTCAATTATCCTTGAAATTTCATTTTTGACAAAAGGGGCCCACTTTTTCCACTTGTTTCAGCTTGACCATGCCTCCCACGTGTCCCACAATTTATTTCAAGATTAAAAATTAATTTTCCCATTTTTATTTAATTTTATTTGATTTAATGCATTTTAAATCTTTAAAATTCAAATAAAAATCAAAGAAATTAATGGAGGGATATTTTGTGGTTTGAATAGCTTTGATACACCATAAAACATATACCAAATTCGTTCAAGACCTATTATGGGCATAAAAATTCAAATTTTCACAAGAATGGCAAGTTGTTTAAATGGTGTTCATGGCATAATCTCAAACTTGATTGCAAGGGTTAATGGCTCACATTATTGCTTGATTCTCATTCAAAGACATATATGCAAGCCTCTCATACCATTTACAAGGGCTAAGCATCTCTAAAACGAAAAAAAACCATATTCAAAAAAATCAAGCAAAAAAGTCAAAACTGAAATCCACCCTCCAAGGCAATTCAAAGCCTTTTCTCGTTTCTAACAATTTGCAGGAACTCTCAGGAGTCTTTTGGAATCAAAACCAAGCACTCAGGCCTAAGGAATCGCCCCACACGAACTTACGGTTTGCACAATTTTCTTGGAATCGAAATTCATTTGTTCATGCATCATTAACATAATTTGTTGCTTGTTTTGTGTTGTATGAGTCCACAGGAAACTAATGGTATGGTTCAATTGCTTTGAGATGCCCCAAAACTCAATATTATTTTTTCTAAGGTTTTCCTATGCAGGCTTCCAAACAGCGTCCATCATGCATCTCAAGTGATCATCCTGCCAAGTGGCCACTAACGCCAATCTGATGGCCATGAGGCGTGGACCATGGTGTTCCCAGTCAATGCTTGCACACTTGATTCCAGTTTCAACAATACACCCCATTCCTGGCCCAATACCCCCTCCATTTGGGTTCATTTTTCTTTCTTTTCATTTTATTTCTTTAATTTAATTTCTAACCCCTTTTATTTTATTGGTTATTAGTAATTAATTTAATTAATCATTTTCATAAAAAAACAAAAAATATAATTAACACTTTTATTATTATTTTTATTTTGTAAATAAATCATAATTGAACTAGTTTTTAATTAGGCCATTTGAACATTTTAATAATTAAAATAGATTTAGATTTAGGTTAATCTTTAACTTTGTTTCTTTTTATTTCTATTTTATTTCATAAAAAATATAAAAAAATCAAAAAATATTTTCTTGTAATTAAAATAATTAATTAGTTTTCAATTTCATTTAATTACCAAAAAAAGACAAAAAAAAAGTTAATTCCCTTTTCTTTATTCATGCGTATTTAATTTGTCCGATTATTATGTAATTGCTCCGGATATGTAATAGTAAATAGGACCTTTTACTGTTTTTTTTATTTTCCGCACTTATTTACTTAAAACGGGTCTTTGTAAAAATTTGGCGATGTATAGACCCGCGCCTTGTAATAGCGTAGGATTTACGTTTCCGCAATTTATTTTTTGCACCCCCTTTAACTGTTAACTTGTATGAAAGAATGCATGACAATTAAAAACAAAGCGTAGCTCACCAAATGCATGACAAGATATAACATAAACTGAAAATAACACAAGAATTCACACACCACTTCTAGGGTACGCCTCACTGTTGCCTTACCCTCGAAACGTGGTCGTCGAGTACAGGACGTTTTAGTAAGTCCTTATGTCCATAAAAATGGCATAAGGGTAGCTTCTAAGGTGTCCTACTGTTGCTCTGGTGACCACACTGTCCCTACAAGTTCGAAACGTGGTCGTCAAGTATAGGACGTCTTAGCGGTCCTTATGTCCATGATCCAGTTGCCTCGAAACATTTGCCTCGAAACAGTTGCCTCTGAACAGTTGCCTCGAAACAGTTGCCTCGGATTAAAAAAGGATCAAGGACATAAGGGTAGCTTCTAAGGTGTCCTTCTGTTGCTTCGGCGACCACCCGGTCCCTAAACTCGAATTGACCCGAACACCTCCAACGGTGGTGCTACCTACCTCTCAATGGTGGGATGGCACTACCTAAAGGACACTTACACAGCCTAATTCCTTAGGGTAGGTAGATGACTCATAAATACTTGCTTTAATTAAAAATAAATAAAAAAAACTTCTTTTCACACCGACACTTTTCAAAAAGCTTTCAAAACAATTTTTTCAAACACTCTTGAGGACTGATACAAGAGTCGAACTGAAATCTTTAAACGAAACTTTTTTCAAACCCACTCACACTTTGAAAAGCAAACAAACATTTTGAAAACACAAATGAGCAAGTATCTAAGAGCCCATGGATAACCATGGATAGAAAGGGTTCTAACACCTTCCCTTTCTATAAATCTACCTCCCGAACCGAGAAACTATCTCATAAGGAATTTTGCTGTGCTTTTGTCCTGTCCATGTTGGAGAAAATAAAAGATGGTGGCGACTCTTGCTTCCGCGACATTTCGCGAACCAGCGTTAAACAGTCAGTTCCAGATTCACCGATCACAGAAGCCATAATAATTTCCTCCTAGACTTTTAATTCTAGATGGTCCAAATAAGTCCATATGGAGGAGTTCAAGTGGTTTCGTTGTAGAGATGACATTTTTAGATTTAAAAGAGACTCGTGTTTGTTTACCCATTTGACAAGAATCACATAGATGATCTTTTGTAAATTTAATTTTGGGTAAGCCAATCACAAGATCTTTAGATATTATTTTATTTAGCAAATCAAAGTTAACGTGTGATAATCTCCTATGCCAAAGCCATGAGTCTTCACTCATGGTGACTAAGCATTTATCACCTGTTAGAGACACATCACTCAAGTCAAGCATATATACATTGTTTACCCTAAATCCCTTAAACACATCCTCTTTCTTATCATTATGTTCAATTATGAATTCATCCTTTAGAAAAGAAATTTTGCAACCTTTGTTGCATAATTGACTAATGCTGATAAGATTGTGTTTAAGGCCTTCAAACTAATAGGACATCTGAGATAGTGGTGGATGAGGGATTACCTACACTACCTTTACCGAGTATTGCTCCCTTGTTGTTATCACCATAAGTAACAAAACCTTTCTTCTTTGCCACAAAGTCAAATAATAGCGAAATGTCACCCATCATGTGTCTTGAGCAACCACTATCGAGAAACCATTTTCTCTCGAGAGGCTCAAGACATTCCACCTGAAATATCAAACATTGGAGATAGGTACCCAACATTCACTGGGTCCTTGAGTGTGAGTTGAACATTTGTTGCCTTTGGGGAGCCATTGATGTATGCCTTTAGGAACTAATAGTCTCCTAAATCGACATTTACTAATGGTATGTCCCTTCTTGCAACAATATAGGCAAGACATATCTAAGTGAGATCTACTTTTTCCATCTTGATCCCTTACTTCATAGGTATATTTTTGATATGGATTAATCACTTTTTCTGAAGTTTAAGCGATTGATAGCAAAGGTAATCTTAGGTTGTAAAGCTTTGTCTAGTTTGACTTTGAGAATTTTAACTTCTTTTTGCCAAACATGACAAGTTTCACATCCATGCCAATTAAACCAAGGTCTCTCTTCTTTTTCACATTTTCCTTCAATATTTTCTATCATAGATGCTTTAAGAGCTTCTAATTCCTTTTCGGAATTGGAAACCTTTTGTTCTAGATGTAAAAAGATTTTCTTGTTTGAGGCAAGGCGTTTGAAAGCTTCCTTTGCCTCTTTTTGTAAAGTATTGAAGGAATTTAACAATTCTAAATAAGGCATTTTATCAACATGATCATACTTAGCATGACTTACATTCTTTTTCTTATGATGATGAGCCATGAGACAAAGGTTGACAGTTTCTTCTTCATCACTTGAGAAACCTTTACTTGAGGTATCACTATCACTCTCCCAAGCAATGTATGCTATTCTACCTTTGGTTGGTTTCTTTTGATTTTTGGCCTTGGCTTTGTCTTTCTTCCAATAGGGGCAATCCGACTTGTAATGACCGGGTTTTCCACAATGGTAGCACGATCCTCGTGACTTAGACTTCTTACTTTCATCTTGCTTGCTTGATTGAGAGTGGCGTCTATAATTGATGAGATTCTTATCCGAATGCTGAATTTCATTTTTCTAGAGAAATCTATTGTATTTTCTTATGAACATCCCATATCTTCATCCAGACTCTCATCGTCATCACTTGATTCACTTTCACACGAAATTGAGGTGGATGACTTGGAGCTTGAAGCCTTTAGTGCTATAGACTTCTTTTCCAAGTCCCTTGACTTTTCCTTCTTTTCTTTCTTTTCATGCTTTCCAAGGCTCATAAGCTCTTGCTCATGTTCTTGAAGCTTGCCCCATAGTATGGTGAGATCCAAAGTATTTAGATCACTGGCTTCCTTAATTGCAGTAACTTTAGGTTGCCAATCCCTGCTAAGACATCTCAAAATTTTACCAGTAGCAACATAATTGGAAATTACATGACCTAGTGTATGCAAGCGACTCATTATATGAGAGAATCTCCTTTGCATGTCGGCGATGGTTTCACCTTGCTCCATGTGAAAGAGATCAAACTCTTGCATCAAAGTATTGATTCTAGCCAATTCTACATCATTTGTGCCCTTATGGGTGACTTGCAAAGCGTCCCACATTTCCTTAGCCGTAGCGCAATGTGAGACACGAAAATACTCATCAACTCCTAGAGATGCTATAAGCATGTTTCGTGCTTTCCAGTCACAGGCATAATTTTTCTCATTTTTTCATCCCATTGTGCTTCCGGTTTAGGAACAGTTATCCCGATAGCATTTTGCATAGTTATTACAACTGGCCCATCTTGGATAACCTTCCATATTTTCCTATCAACAGAGGTGATATGGACACGCATACAATCTTTCCAATAGCTATAATTTTCACCTGAGAAAACGGGTTCTCTATTGTACGCCCCTTTTAGATCACAGTCCATTTCTAGAAGTTGTATGTGAAGCACTAGATAAACCAGTGCTCTGATACTACTTGTTAGACAATGTGACGGATCTAGAAGGGGTGGGGGGTAGGGGTTGAATAGATCCCTTTTAAAAATTTGTGCGTTTTGTAAAATCATTTTTATCAGAGAGCGACAACCCTAAATCTGATCGTCTATACTTTACGTATTGGAAAGATCGGATATGCAAACTAATTTTGATGAAAAAGATGAGAATATAATCACAATTAAAAATGAATATGGTGAATCGCTTTAGCAAGTTTAACAAGGTGTAAGTTATTACCAATTAGTTGCGGAGAAGATAAAGCAAATTTGTGAGTTGTAAATTCACCAAACACTTGGTGTACGTACTACACAAGGTTTGGTTATACTCAAATTGTAGTGATTGTAGCAATTCGAATGAATGCTATATGAGTTTTAAATTTTAGTTTATCACTACAATTATTTTGTATACATAAGAAAATTGATAACTCACAAATTTAAGCAAATAGAAATCAAATGCAGAAAACTAAATTGGACACGGTATTTGTTAAGGCAGTTCACCCTGTCATCCTCGCGTGGGCTACTCTGCCCCCAATTCTAGAATCTAGAATTAGGATATAAAATTAATTTTGCAAAGTTTGTAAGAGAAGATACAATCACCATAATTCAAAATCACTTGATGAATCTTATATGATGCACTCCTCTTCCCTTGATTCCAGATGAATCAAGTATACCAAATCTTTAACAAAAACTTCTTCTACCTTGAATGATTTTGTACTAAAGAATCTTTGGCCCCAAATCCTTCTTCATAATCCTCCGGTTATTGATACCCGATTGAACACTCCACGGTCTTCCAATCCCTTAGCTCGGATGAATTCAATGAAGCAAATATTTGTGATAAAAACCCCCAATTTGGAGGACAAAACCCCAATGTTTTTATTCAAGAAAAAACCCACAAAGATCTCAACCCAAATCTGAAATTTCACTTTCAATTCGGATGTTATCAACACAATCCCAAGAACTTGATCAAAAAGAATGATTGTGTGTAGTTGTTGATGATTGATGAAAGGTTGAAGATGAAGAGAACTCTTGTGTATATCTTTCACTTTTTCTTGTTGTATTCAAAATAGAGGCCAAAATTATATTTATAAGTCATTCCCATGATGTAACAGCATAGTAGAAAATTAAGACAATTTAGCGATGCGTCGACTCATGCAGGGCATACAGAAGGTGTGCGCCTTCCTGAGAGAGAGAGAGAAAGATTGAAGTTCCTTTAGTTATGCACCGACTCACTTCTTTGATGCGCCGACTCATGTTTTCCTAGAACAGTGCGTCGATGCATAGAGAAGGCGTGCGCCTTCCCGAGCGAGAGAGGTTGAAATTTATTCTGTTATGCACCGAATCATTCCATAATGCGCCGAATCATGTTCTCCCAGCACCATGCGTCGACACATAGAGGAGGCGTGCGCCTTCTCGAACATTTCCAAGCCAAGAACTTCTTCTCATGAGCCGACCTGAGAATCCATGAGCTGGCTCATGTAGTATTTTTTGAGATAGATGTTTATTTTTGATGTTTCTCACTTGCACATGTTTTGAAGAAAAGCATATTTGCACAAGTGGGTTTTTGACAATCATTAAAACTCGGTTCTTTCACTTTTTCCCTCATAATATGGTGGGAGATCTGACTTAGTTATTTTGCGTTTTATCGCAAATGTTGCGGTTAGCAAGAGTAACCACCGACTTTTCTTTTATCCAATAAGGAAAGGCTGAAAAAGAATAGGAAAAACCTTTAGAGATGTTTTCTTGAGTTCGGGGGGTAGATTATGAAATGGGAAGGTATTAGCACCCTTTCCATCCATAGTTATCTATGGGCTCTTAGTTGCTTTCTAGATCACTTGCTTTTGTTTGAAAATGTGCTTTGTGTGGTTTTTGAAAGTATTTTGTAAAAAGGCCATTGTTTAGGAAAACTTTGTAATGATTCTCGTTCCTAAGAATGTATACAAAGATGTTGATCTTTTGAAAATGTTTTAAGTTTGAAAGATGTTTTTTGAAAGTGTTGGTGTTTGTTTTGAAAATAGCAAGGATGTTTTGTTTTGAAAGTGAGCAAGTAACTAGGAACATTCTACCTACTCAAAAGTATTTCATGTTTATTTCCTCTTTTCTTTGACATTGTTATCTTACCATTGATTTGGTAAGTAACCCTATCTTTGGATATAAACGGGACAGGCATGGATCATCGTATAACCATGATTAGCAATGTTGCAAGGTATCTTAGCATCTTTCTTTAAGGACTAAGATCATTTTGAAAAGGCAACATAGATAGCGTCATCGAGGGACTATGATCTTGTATTTTTGCTTGTTTTTGCTAAGATACATCACATGCATAATATGGCCATTTTTACAAGGCATCCAATTCGATTTTACCCTAGGGGTGCTTGTGTGCAAGTGTATTGATTTTCATGCTTTGTTTAGTCTTTGATTAAGGTTTGCTACTTGTTGATTTTATCTTCTCATACAAACCCTAATTACTAGCATTTATATGAAGCGATAAATTGCGAAAAGTAAAATTACTACGCTATTACATCATTAGGAGAGGGGGTGTACAAATTTATAAATGGGGATTGCAAGAAAATTAAACCTAATTATCTATTACAACCATATTGAATAATGTACAAAATTGAAAATAAAAAATACAAGAATATAAATGGAAAAAGAAATTATTTTTGTTGTTTTTTTTATGAAAGGGGTTTTGTCTTGGCCTAATTAAAGAAAATGATTAATTAAAATTAAATAAAATTAACTTAAACTAATTAAGAAAAGAAATTAATTTGAAAAGGATTTTTAGGATTTTTTATGAAAAGGTTTTAAATTAATGAAAATAAAATGAAGATTAATTAAAATAACCTAAGTTCTAAATTAATTTTAACTAAGAAAATAAAATAATATATTAATTTAACCTAAGTCTAAAAGTTATATACTTAAGAAAAAGAAATTAATTTGTTTAAGAAAATGTTTTTTTAATCTTTTTGTTTTATAGAGAAAATAAATATATAAGTATGACTAATAAATAAAAATATTTTTATTTAGATTTTTTTACTAATAAAAATAATAATAATGCTAATAATAATAAATAATAAAAATATTAAATGAATATGATAAAATAAAATAAAAACAGAAAAAATGAAATAATTAAAAGGAATGGGCCAGGGGGTGCTGAAGTAAATCAAGGTTAGGAGTCAGCAAAAATGGGAGGCCCAGCACAAAGGCCCAGGCACTGCAAAAAAAAACTCAGAAATGTCAAAAAATAGTGAAAAATAACAAAAGGTCACGCTGGGACTTGAACCCAGGACCTAAGGGTGACATGCACGCGCTTTAACCACTATGGTGATGATACATCCGTTAACTTGTGTGAAAGGATAAATACATAACACAAAACGCGCCCTGATTACACTTCATCTTCAACCTCCAGCCAAAGGACATGTATCTTCTTCATCTCTCAACAAAAAATGAAAAGTTCAAACATGAAAGTTGTGGCATTTCTTCTCACGAATCCAACCATATAAATAACTTAAGCTAACAGTCAAAGATGAATGGGAATTTCAATGGCCCTAATTTAAAACCTAAAAATTTCAGAAAACTTCAACTCTAAAATTCTCTAAGCTCAGGCCATATAAATGCAAACTATGGACATGTACAACTTTGTGGCAACGGTATCTACATTTTATCTTCACAAATCAAAATCAAATTATGCCTGTATGAAGAGATAGAAGTTTGAAAACTTACCTCTTGCAGCTGAAGTCGTGTATGGAGTTTGAGTAACCTTTGTGATGGCCTGATGATTAATACCTGTATCTACATGAAGAGATTGAAGATCAATACCTGTATCTAGCCAGGAAACCATCTTTCTTTCTCAGGTCAGAGATCTACACCTGTATCAAGCCAGGAAAGCTATCTCGACCAACCTTTTGGAGTTCCAGATCAACACCTGTATCTAGCCAGGAAATATCTGTGAGCGATTGATTGTAGATATATACCTGTAACTAGCCAGGAAAGTTATCTACATAAAGAGATTGAAGATCAACACCTGTAATAGGCCAGGAAATTATCTTTCACTCTCAGGTCAGAGATCTACACCTGTATCCAGCCAGGAAAGCTATCTCGACCAACCTTTTGGAGTTCCAGATCAACACCTGTATCTAGCCAGGAAATATCTGTGAGCGATTGATTGTAGATCTATACCTGTAACTAGCCAGGAAAGTTATCTACATAAAGAGATTGAATATCAACACCTGTAACAGGCCAGGAAATTATCTTTCACTCTCAGGTCAGAGATCTACACCTGTATCCAGCCAGGAAAGCTATCTCGACCAACCCTTTTGAGTTCCAGATCAACACCGGTATCTAGCTAGGAAATATCTGTGGACGATTGATTGTAGATTCGATACCTGTATCTAGCCAGGAAAGTTATCTACATGAAGAGATTGAAGATCAATACCTGTATCTAGCCAGGAAATCATCTTTCTTTCTCAGGTCAGAGATCTACACCTGTATCCAGCCAGGAAAGATATCTCGACCAACCTTTTTTGAGTTCCAGATCGACACCTGTATCTAGCCAGGAAATATCTGTGGACGATTGATTGTAGATTCGATACCTGTATCTAGCCAGGAAAGTTATCTACATGAAGAGTTTGAAGATCAACACCTGTAACAGGCCAGGAAATTATCTTTCATTCTAAGGTCAGAGATCTACACCTGTATCCAGCCAGGAAAGCTATCTCGACCAACCTTTTTTAGTTCCGGATCAACACCTGTATCTAGCCAGGAAATATCTGTGAGCGATTGATTGTAGATCTATACCTGTAACTAGCCAAGAAAGTTATCTACATGAAGAGATTGAAGATCAATACCTGTAACAAGCCAGGAAGACCATCTTTCTTTCTCAGGTCAGAGATTAATACCTGAAACCAGACAGGACAATTATCTACTTGACCATCATCAGGCAACTCTACGCAGGTTCCTTCTTTCAACCTACCAAGTTGCAATTATACAAACTACATGTATGCAAGTTCTCGCTAAGGAATCTCTTACGCGATCAACATTCCCAGATGGCATCTTTAAGCCCATCTCCGAAACTATCCATTACATCTCCAGATGGCATCTATAAGCCCATCCCCGACAAGATTCTGTCACATTTCTAGATGGCATCTATAAGCCCATCATTCTATCCATCATCTTTCCAAATGGCATCTGTAAGCCCATTCCTGACATCACATTGCTAATACTACACCACGCGAGTGCAAATTTCTGGGCACTTTAGTGTTCAATCATCTTCCACCTTCGGATCACGAAAGGCACGCAAGCCAATCTACATCCTCAGGTTTAAGAAGATTGAACAGGGGAAACTGTTGTACCCCAAAATTTTCCCTCCCACATTCCTCAAGATTTGTCAAGATTGATCTTCAAACTGCTCAAGATTGCTCAAGAGGTTGCACAATCAAACCACCTCCTAAGCCAGCTGAAATTAGGGTTTTGGTTCTTTCAAGGAACTTGGGGTTTTCAATGGTTCAATCAAGTCTCATAGGCCCATATACATTCTCAAGCACCTACATGCCAAGTTTCAAGACTCACAGTGCCAAGTTGCACAGTCAAAAGCCTCATTTGATCCACAGTCAACTGCAGGGGCAAAATTGTCATTTTGCAGTCAAAAGTCAGAATTTTTGGTCAACATCTTATTTTGAGTTCACAATCATCATTTGATCAAGTCTTGATCATGATTCCACAAGCATGGCTCAAAAATCATCAAGGTGTAAGAAGTTACTATTTTTGGACAGTAGAAAAGTCAACTGTACCTTGACCAGGGCATACCTTTTTCATGGTTCATCATAAAAATCCCATCCAATGCTCATTTTGAAGAGGATGACATTTCCTACAATCCATCTTCACATTCCAAGTCCAAGAAATGCTCTCACAAAAAGTTATCAATTTCTACATTATAGGTCAAATTCAAAAGTCAACAAAAGTACCTTTTGAGTCAAAGGCCATAACTTGAGATTGGTAAATCCAAATGACATGGGACCAAAGGCATTGGTTAGAGGACTTCAAGACCTTTCCAAAATGTCCAAGAACATGTTCATATGATCAAAATTGAGCAAGATATGCATTGGAGAAGTTGGGAAATGTTTAGGAATTTGCAAAAGTCAACTTTGCTCAAAATACCTTGTTTTTGCTAATGAGCCTCAAATTTCTTCTTGAAACTTTATCCATGGCCTATGCACGACCCATCAAGCCTAATTGAATTTATTTTCTTATTTTTATTAATTAATTGGATTTTTAATTGATTTTAATTCATTTAATTAATTTAAATTGTAGGAAATACAAAGATTTGATTTTTCAATCTTTTTGTGAAGCAAAAGTGGTCAAGATATGCTGGAAAATTCGTGCACAAATCAAATATGCCAAAATCTCCAAGTTTGGCAACTTTTTCCAATCATGAAGATTCAAAAATATATGATTTCCAATCAAATATTCAAATCATCATTCCATGGATTTTTGCTCAAAGATTTGACCTAATTTCAATCCTCTATAAATATGCAAGCCAACCCTAATCATGCATACGTGAAATCTCTGCAGAAAAAGCCATAACCAATTCAAGAAAATTCAAGAAAACTTGAAAACTGTTTTCTATATTCCAGGCCAATTCAAGGACTTTTGTTGATTCAAACACGTTGCTGGAAGTGTGAGGAACGTGTAGCAATCAAAATCAAGCGTTAAAGCTCAAGAAATACTCAAGAACAGACCCACGGTTTGCATATTATTTTCATAATCGTAACTCATGATTCATGCATATTTAACATGATTTTGTGTTTGTTTTGCATTGCTAGAACTCATATGAAGCTAATGGTATAACTGAATTGGATTAAAACGCACAGAATCACAAGTTGCCATGTTTGAATTTTAGGGTTCATCAACTTTGGATTTAGGGCTTTACAGTACAGGAAAAATTAAGCCTCATAAGACCCATGGTTGAATTCGTTAGGTCAAGACGAATCCAAAGCCACCCTCGCGAAATATTTATATACAACACAGGGCTAATCGCTATTTTTGGTCATTGCAGTTTGTGGGGGTTAAAAACCCCCGCTATCTAACATTTATTTTATAGGCATCAGCGAAGAAGAAGATGAGGTGGTAGTATACCATTGGGCAATTCAAAACGCGCGCGTGTTTTTTTGTTTTACAGCATATGAAGGGATTTTTAAATATTATATTTGCTTGTTATTATAATTACAAACGCGTGCAGATGGATTGGTGGTTGATGTGCTGGCTGGGTATCATTGGGACCTGGGTTCGAATCCCAGGTCCACCCAAAACACTTCTATTATTTTTCTTTATAGGTTCATATGCAGCTTTCCAACAAGAGGTCCATCCTGTACCTCACGCCTCAGCATGCCAAGTGGCCTTAAGCACAAATCCCGTGGCCAAAGATGAGGGATCATGATACTCCCTAGTCAACCAACGCCTGGACGATCAAAGAAAGTCAACAAGGGCTTGTGTGCAAATGGGCTAGAATTTCCAAACAAACCTCCTTAATGGGCCAGCACCCCCTGGTTCATTCATTCCTTTTTCTTTTATTTTATAATTTCTATTTAATTATTTTACTATTACTAATTATTATTATTTAATTAACTCAATTAATTATTTTCATAATAAATTCAGAAAACTAAAATGTAAATATTTTTATTATTATTATTTATTAATTTCACTTTATTTTTTGTGAATAAATACTAACACAAATTAATTTAGTTTAATTAGGGTTAATTTTAACTTTTTCTCAATAATTTAAAATCAACATAGAATTAGGGTTTTCTTTTGACAATTTTAATCCTTTTTCTTTCATTTTCATTAAAACATAAAAAACTAAAAAATACTTTTTTCTTTTAATTAATTGATTAATTAGTTTTAGGTTTAATTAAATGCAAAATAATGACAAATTTCTTTCTTTCTCAAAAAGGGTCAAAACCCTAAGGACTTTCCTGATTCAATTTCTTTTCGCGCATATTAATTTTTGATCCATATTTATGTAATTGCTCCGAGGATGTAATAGCGTAATTAGGACCTTTTATCGCTTTCTTTTATTTTCTCGCAATTTACTTTTCAAGGGTTGTTTTTGGCGATGTAAATACCCGACGCCTTGTAATAGCGTAGATTTACTTTCCGCAATTTACTTTCCGCACAACTATTAATTGTTATGCATGACAAGACTTGTATGAAATTAAAATCAAAATGTAGCTCACCATAACATGTACAAAGATAACATTAACCGAAACCTGACACACTCGGATATGCCACTCCTAGGGTACGCCTCACTTGGTTGCCTCGACGTGGTCATTGAGTATAGGGTGTTTTAGAGGTCGCCCTCCTGTCTAAAGATCCAAGTTGCCTAGAAATGGTTGCCTCGGATAAAAAGGATCTAGGACATTAGGGTTACCGCTAAGGCGTCCTACTATTGCTTTGGTGACCACATGTCCCTATAATCGAATTGACCCGACAAACTCCAACGACGGTGCTACCTACTTCTCAATAGTGGGATAGTACTGTCTAAAGGACATTTACACAGCTTAATTTCTTTTGAGTAGGTAGAGGTTCTCAGGTACTTGCTCTTTCAAAACAAAAACAACTTTTCGCACTTACACTTTTCAAACAAAAGTTTTCAAACAAACACTTCATACAATCTTGAGGACTGATACAAGAGTTGAAACGAAGTTTTCAAACAAACTTTTTCAAAACCCACAAACACAAGAAAAGCAAACTTTTGAAAACATAGTGAGCAAGTACCTAAGAGCCCGTGGATAACCACTGATAGAAAGGGTGCTAGCACCTTCCCTTTCTATAATCTACCTCCCGAACCGAGAAACATCTCGAAAAGGAATTTTGCTGTGCTTTTGTCCTTTCCTTGTTGGAGAAAATAAAAGACGGCGGCGACTCTTGCTTACTGCGACATTTCGCGAACCAGCATTCCAAAATAGTCAGTTCTATTTCCACCGATCACAGCTTGGATTAAAGCTCTATCAGCTATGTAAACATTTAATTATGGAGTGACAAACAATTTTGAGGTCTGCAAAGCAAAGATTATGAAGCCTAGGCTTGGATTTGAATTTTTGTTCATCATGAAATGGCTTGGTATTTAAGTTTGAAAACCCTAACTTCATCTCTTCGATTCTACTTGCTCACAAATGATATCAAGGAGTTCTGGGACATTTTGGAAAGCTTGTAATGTGCTGTACAACCCCTCTTTAAATCACTTTTGAAAATTCCCTTTGGATCTATATGAAAAATTTCCATGAAGTTAGGTCAAAATCCTGACCAAAACTAGGGCAAAATTTCACTAAGTGTTCAATTTCAAGACCATGACTTTATGAATTAATAACTTGAGATCCAAGCATTTTTATAAGAAGTTGTGTAAATAAATGTTGTAGATATCATGGAGATCTACAACTTTCATGTTGAAAGTTTCTTTTGAATCCTCTTGCATCATGATGAAAAATTTACTCAAAGTAGTGAAAAAACATGAAGTTTTAAACACTTAGAAAAATTTCTAAGTTAGAAAAGTTTGACTTTTCAAAATGAAATATTGACTTTTTGATTTCTTGATGAATAAGTTTCATATTTTGACATGTTTTGATGAATTGTGATCTTTGACATTGGATTTTGACCAAAAAGTCAAAGTTTGATTTTTAGTGTACAGTTGACTGAGAATTCACTATCAATCCAATTGATCTTGAGCAATGTTTTAGGTCATGACATTAGGTCAAAAATATGCAGTTGAACTCTTGAAACCATGCTTCAAATCAATTGACCATTTTCTAGGACAAAAATTAAAAATTTCCCTTTCTCAGTTAAAACCCTAATTTTGACCATTTTGCCCTTTTGATGATTTGATCAAATTTCTTGAGGAATTATGGTCCAAACTTGATCAAATGATACATATGAGGTTATAAAATTGATGTGGATCAAAAATTATGAAATTTTACTGTAAATCAGCCACAATTGACTTTTTCCCCAATACAGTTGATTTTTAGGTCAACTCCTCAATTGACTGAGCAAAAGTGTGATCCAAGGCTTGAAACTTGACATGAGTAATATTGGGGGTCCATAATGATCCATGAAAGTCATATGAAGCATTGATAGTTCAATTATCCTTGTGCAATCTCAAACCCTAATTTTGGTCATTAGTGCTTAAGGAGGTGTCTTGAGCTGATCAAACCTAATGCAGTATTAAACTGAAGGAGATCTTGTGAGAGATTACTTGATAAATGAGAGGGAAAATTTTGGGGTATAACAGTTGCTCCTGTTCAATCTTCTTAAACCTGGAGAGTTAGATTGGCGGATCCACCATTCGTGACTTGAAGGTGAAAGATGATTGAACACTAGAGTGCCCAGAAATTTGCACTTGAAGACTGATGGTGAATGGACTTATAGATGCCATTTGGAGACATGTTGGTAAACACTGTAAGAAGTATCAACAGAAATCTCTTGTTGATTTATACTAAAAATTGATGTTTTACATGTGAGAAAAAGAGTTAGTAAAATGCAGATGCCTGCATGATGTTCACCAGATGTGGTGTTATGTTAAATGCATATGGTATGTACATGCTATGATGTATGAATGTGAGATGTATGTTTCTGTCAGGGAAAATAAGTCCCTGGATGCTGCTGAGGAAATTCTGGGGGGTTGAATCCATGATTGCCACTGGGGATGAAGAATATGCATATCTTCAAACTTTGTTGAAAGGATGCTTTCATTGGAGAATATCTCTTGAATGTCAGCTGTTATCTGGTCAGATCTAGGCTTCACAATTTGCTGAGAATGAAGTAGTCAACTGCTATCTGGCCAGATCCAGGCTTCACAGAAACTTACTGGGGGGAATAGATGAATTAACTGTTATCTAGTCGGATTCCAGGCTTTACAGACAATTTTCTTGAAATTGAATAGTTATCTGGTCGGATCTAGGCTTCACAACAACTTGCTGGGGATACGAACATGAATTGTTATCTGGTCGGATCCAGGCTTGAGAGTAACTTGAAGTGGTAACTACTATCTGGTCGGGTCCAGGTTTCATGGTTTTTGGAAAGTTGTACTATTATCTGGTCGAGTCCAGACTTCATAGTGTCTCTCTGGGGATCATAATTAGTTGTTATCTGGTCGGACTCCAGGTTTCATAATAAACTATTTGAAAAACTGTTATCTGGCCAGGTCCAGGCTTTGCATATTTCTGAGGTTGATGAGGTCAATTGCTATCTGGTCGGGTCCAGGTTTCACCATAAACTGTTTGGGGATTTAGTTGTTATCTGGTCAGTTTCCAGGTTTCACGACGAATCTCTGAGGGTAATTTCTATCTGGTCGGATCCAGGCTTCACAACAACTTGCTTGAAAATATGAAATTTAAAACTGATATCTGTTCGAATCTAAGTTTCACAGTAATTTGTTGGGGCAGAGGCAAACTCTACTGGGGAAAAGAAGTTAAACCTTGGTCGAGTTGAGTCCAGATTCTTCTATATCTTTGAAGAGTTAGACTATTATCTGGTCGAGTCCAGGTTTCATAGTATCTTGAAATTGAGATCAACTATTATCTGGTCGGGTCCAGGTTTCAGATACTCAAACTCTTATCTGGTCGGGTACAGGTTTCAGTAATTCACTAGGGATAGTGGAAAACTCTACGGGAGAAGAGGAGTTTTGCTAATGATTTTGTAGGAATTAAACTGCTATCTGGCTGGGCCCAGGCTTTGGCAATTGAAGAAGTCAAACTATTATCTGGTCGAGTCCAGGCTTCAGTAATAACTTGAAAATTGTGCTAATATCTGGTCGGGTCCAGGCTTCATAGTATCTTTTTGGAAATAGTAAAGGCTTTGCTGACGGCTTTACTGGGGATCATGGGCTGTGGCCCTATGATTTGCAATAATCTGAAAGGAAAAGTCAAACTAGAGAGTGTAGACTCAGTCGGGTAGGACTGACTCAGCTTGGGGAGGATACACTTGACTGGGGAGGATATACACAGCTGGGGAATACCAGGCTCAGCTGGAGAGGATGGATTATGCCGGGGGAATACAGGCTTGATTGGGGAAGATGTACTCGGCTGGGGAATTTTGTGGTTCCTCGATTATTGTTGGGGAAATAAAACCTATTGGGGAATAAACCTTGTTAGGGAAATAAACACTGTTGGGGAAATAAACCCTGTTGGGGAAATAAACCCTGTTGGGGAAGTGAGTTTCTTTTAGGAAGAGATCCACGAGGCTTTAACTTGAAAAAATTGAATTAGCTGGAGAGAGAGAGCTGCCAAGAGATTGAGACTCTGGTCGGGGATTATCCTATGTAAAGAGACTTTGTGAGTAACTTTGTTGAGGAGGATGTTAATGGAATAACTCTGTGAAGGTATTCCCTAGTTATTTAAAGAAGTGCCTTTTACTGCTTAGGTCATATGTGCCAACAATTTTAATTATGTTCATATGCATATGTTCATTCAATTTTAGTCATTGGACAAATTTGCATTCAAAACAAAGACATAAATTTTGCACTTCAAAGTATATTTGTATTGATATTTTTCCCATGAATAGGCCTTTTTATACAGAGAGACAGAGATCCTAGTAAGAGGAAATCATCGAAAGGAAAACAAAATTGAGAATGAAAACAAATAGCCATGTGAAATGATCTCATTGCCTTCCAACTCTACTATTGCCCCAATGTCTTCGAATGTCCCTTGCCGTTGATAGAAGTTGATTGGATTGATCTTGGACCGTTTGAAATTGGACCTTGGTGATAAAATTGACTGTGTTGATTCCATGGGACATTGTTATACGCTTTTAATCCTTAACTTTTTCCTGGACCTCCCTTTCGGGTTTTCAGCCCACCAGGATACCCTTTTTTGCCCAAGTCGCCCTTTCGAGTTTTCAACTTACCGGGTGTACAATCATTTGTGTATATCCCTAATTTTTGACCAAACCTTTTGCTTTGCCGGGATGCCCTTATTTTTCCTAGGCGTGTCAACCTAACAGGTCTCTTATGCGTAGTATTTTTTAACTATGTTCGCGTTTATAGGATGTGGGAAATCTTCACCATCTATGGTAGTCAGCATCATGGCACCGCCAGAGAAACCTCTCTTGACAACAAATGGCCCTTCATAGGTGGGAGTCCATTTGCCTCTGGGGTCGCCTTGTGGTAGAATGATGCGTTTTATCACCAAGTCACCAACTTGATATACTCGAGGATTGATCTTTTTGTTGAAAGCCTTGATCATCCGTTTTTGGTACGTCTGACCATGGCAAACAGCAGCTAACCATTTTTCGTCAATTGTTGCACCCCAAAATTTGCCCTCTCATGTTTTCCAAAGTCTTCCCCCTGCATGGTTGATCACAAACTCTTGCCTAAGGAAAAAGAATTTTTTTGAGTGCTGCTTTAAGTACATTTCGATTGGCTTTCTGAAAGACCCTTCGATTGGCATTTTGAAGGAGCATTTCGATTGGCATTCTGAAGGAGCATTTCGATTGGCCTTCTGAAGGAGCACTTCGTTTGGCATTCTGAAAGACCCTTCGATTGGAATTCTGAAGGAGCATTTCGATTGGCCTTCTGAAGGAGCACTTCGATTGACATTCTGAAAGGCCCTTCGATTGATATTCTGAAGGAGCACTTCGATTAGCATGAAACAACACCTTTCGATTGGCCTGTTAACAGAGACTTTCGATTGGAATCCTTCGATTGATATTTGGACAAGGGAGCATTCGAAGGGTGCCACAAAGGCCATTCGAAGGAGGTCATCAAGAGGGAACTCAAGTCAAAAGCGTCCAGGTTCATTCAAGAGACACAAATGTTTCAAAAGAGAAAAACTTTTAATGTGTCCGTTTCTTGTCTCATGGCATTTAATGGACTGTTTAATGGCTGTCTCCTGCCATTACTGCACCCTCACACCCCTATAAATACAGAGTCCAACATACATATCAAGGACACAAAAATCACACGAAAATCAGACGAAAATCACACACGAAAATTATCCACACAAAACTCAATAGGAGAACAAAAAGCATTGGAGTTACGCTGCCAAAAGTCATTAGCACTTCCAGGAAGCCATACCCAATCCTTTGCACAAGCCAAAGCTGCCACCCAACGAACACCTCCACACCCAGAAATCCCAGATTGAAGGTATTCACCCAGCCAGTACCCAAATCGAAGTTCCAATCTACTGGTAAGAGAGGGTAAATTATCCAACCTTGTTTTTGCATAACACATCATTACTTGTTGTTACCTTCGATTTGCCATCCTAGACAGGATCAAAGGGCCTCCCAGGTCATGTTTTTCGTGTACTAACATTTGCTGCAGATTTAGCCTGAAGAGACCCCAACAAGTGCAGGATCGAAGGGCTTGGGCTTCAATACCCAGGCCCTGCATTTTATTTCACTCACATACTTTTGCAGGTATAACAGCCCAGATCGAAGGAGACACCTTCTTTGGATCGAACCCATTAGCATGTTGGATCGAAGGAGGCATCTCCTTCCTGGATCGAAAGCCATGACCTCCATGATTAAAAGACAATCCTCTTCCCTGGATCGAAGGCTGCTCACGCCTTATTGTCTGGCCCAATCGAAAGGACCAGGACCCTCCCTGGGTCGAAACTCTTTTTTTCTTAGATCGAAGGATCCCTCCTGCGCTTTATTTTTTTGTTATTTTTCATAGACTTCTTTTTATCTTTCAATTAATATTAAAATCAAAAAACCACAAAAACATTAGGATAGTTCTTTTTCTATTAAATTAAATTTGTAAATTAACCTTTAATTATCTTAACATTTTTCCAAAAACTAAAATTAAATAGATTTAGATTATTTTCCCAAAATAAACTAAAACAACAAAAATATTTTATTCTTAGAATTTTAGAGTTTATTTTCAGATTCGCGCGTTTATTTTATTGTAACTGCCTACTGGTTTGTAATAGTTTAGCTTAAACTTTTACTTTATTGCCTTTATTCCCCCATTTTTGGACATGTAAATAATCCCCCTCCCCGAAGCCTTGTAATAGCGTAGGATTTATCATTCCCGCACTTTAAATTCATGTACATATATTAACTGTTTAGATGTATGCTAACTAGGATTGCATGACAAGATTAACTCTTAATTTAAAATCAACTGTAGCTCACCATAACATGTACAAAGATAATATAACTGAAAATTGACACACTTGCACATGCCACTCCTAGGGTACACCTCACTTGGTTGCCTCGAACGTGGTCATTAAGTATAGGATGTTTTAGAAGTCGTCCTTTGTCCCAAGATCATAAGTTGCCTCGAAATGGTTGCCTCGATAAAAATGATCTAAGACATTAGGATTACCACTAAAGTGTCCTTACGTTGCTTTAGTGACCACACATCCATAAAATCGAATTGACCCGAAAAACTCCAACGACTGTACTACCTACTCCTCAATAGTGGTATAGCACTGTCTAAAGGACAATTGCACAGTTTAATTCCTTTTTGAGTAGGTAGATATTCTTAAGTACTTGCTCTCTTTTAAACAAAACAAAACTTTTCGCACATAGACTTTTACAAACAAAGTTTTCAAAAACACTTCATTACACTCTTGAGGACAGAAACAAGAGTTATATCGAAGTTTCAAATAAAAAACTTTTCAAACCCACAATCACAAAGAAAAGCAAACCTTTTGAAAACATAGTGAGCAAGTACCTAAGAGCCCGTGGATAACCACGGATAGAAAAGGTGCTAACACCTTCCCTTTCTATAATCTACCTCCCGAACCCGAGAAACAATCTCGAAAAGGAATTTTTCTGTGCTTTTGTCCTTTCCTTGTTGGATAAAATAAAAGACGGTGGCGACTCTTGCTTACCGCGACACTTTGCGAAAACAAACGCAAACGCGAACCAGCATTCCAAAAACAGTCAGTTCTCATTCCCACCGATCACAGAACTGGAGACTCTGCTGGGGACTACTCTATAAGTGAGGTGTACCTTAGGATTAGATCACTTGTGTTTTCAATTGTATGCTTTGTATGCTTTAAATTTTATGGGCTTGTATTGGAATTCTATAGATCCTAACCCGGATCTGGGGGTACCCTTTTTAGGTAAGTAGCAGTAAACTGTGAGGGATCTGTCCGGCGTAGACCGACACGGATGAAGCAGTAGCTACGTTGGTGTGGCACCTTGGTCTGTACCGATATCCCTTATGTTGAAACGAGGAGAATATGGGTCTTCTGAGGAGTCATTAAGCACCAACTGACCTTAGAACCTTAAATTGACCAACTTGGACATAGAACAGTAGCAGTATGCTACACTCATTGAGACTAAACTCTCGCGATGGTTCCGGCCGCAAGAAAAGGTTGCTAAGTTGGAATTATGACCGATTGAGGGTAGTCAGTGATATTGAGATCCTCTAGAACCCAGTTACTATTTTTTTAGGACAGGTTTAAACCAACTAAACTGAAAGAGGGTAATGCCTAAACTCCATGCCAGCCTAAACTTAAGGCTATATGTGTGACTTGTGTGCCTTCAAACTTGAACTACTTGTTATCTGACAACAGGGGTTCCTTGCAGGTTTTATTTACAGTCCTTATCCAACAAATTGGATTTATTGCAGGGCTCACTAACATCATCTCACTTTTTTGCTTAAACGCATAGCATATACATCATAACATCATACCTTAACATTTCCTTAACCATTTCAAGGATCTCAAGGGTCTGTGATGCAGGTTATGGTACATCAAAAGTCTATCAAGGGGCAAAGGGGATTTATTTTCCTCTAGCCAAGGTTGTCTAGAAATCAAAACACGATAAACTTGAGTCAGGGGCTATGACCCACTCGATATGGTGAGCTTGACTCTTGAAGAAGGACTCTCAGCAACATGAAGTTCCTTCAACTAAGTTACCAGATTCAAATTCTAACAAGTTTTTTGTTTACCCCGCGAGATCCTTGAAAACATTGCATACATATATCATACATATCATTGCATAACAGGTCTCCCAGTACAGGTCTCTTATCTTCTTCACTGTTTATTTCAGCAATCATCATGTCTACTGAACCTTCAACCGAGCAAGCTATCAAGGCCCTCCAGGCCCAGAATGCCCAATTTCAAGAGTTGGTCATGAGCCTAGCTAAGGGTCAGTAGGACCTGAAGACCCTAATTCTGAAAGAGAGGAAGAAGAAGAAAAAGAGGACCATCCTGTTCAATACTGGACGCAGGTTTGGAAACGGGTTGCAGAACGAAATTGACCTGACCACCTCATCTGGAGGGAAAGACAATCCACAAGAAAGGAGGGCTCCTAGCCCTGAAGTCTCCGACAACGAGACAGACTATGATGAAGAACAGTATCCTCCTGCTGAGGATAAGTACAAATAACTAGAAGACCGCTTGAGCGCTATGGAGATACAGAAGGTGCCCGGTCTAGACTTCGGAGATCTGGGTCTATCATCTGGGGTGGTGATTCCCCATAAATTCAAGGCACCTGCCTTTGCCAAGTATGACGGAGCTTCCTATCCAAAGCTGCATCTCCGGTCATATGTGAGGAAGATCCAACCTTACACTGCTGATAAGAACTTGTGGACCCATTTCTTTCAAGACAGTCTCTCAGGGACTCAACTTGAATGGTTCTGTCAACTGGAAGGAGCTAACATCCGCAACTGGGAGGACCTTGCTGCTACTTTTTACAAGAAATACCAGTATAATTCTGTCCTTGCTCCCACGCGTACTCAGCTTCAAGGTATGTCTATGGGTACAGGCGAAGGCTTTAAGGACTACGCTCAGAAGTGGAGAGATCTTGCTGGAAGAGTCCAACCCCCTCTGTCTGATAGGGAGTTGGTGGACATGTTTCTTGGGACTTTGTCTGGTCCCTATTTCAAACACTTGATTGGAAGCTCTTCAGTCGGATTCACCGAGCTAATACTGACAGGCGAAAGGGTCGAAACTGGCATCAAAAGTGGGAAGATTCAAGAAGAAACAACTTCTGATGCTCAGAAAAATCCCTACAATGGGAAGAAAGAGTCCAATGCTGTGTATGGTCAAAAGAGTCGTCATGATCAACATGTAGGGCCAACCCAGATCTCCGATGCCACGCCTGTTCAACAAAGACAGAGTAATAGGCGTAGGGTAAGATATCAAGAAAGGAAGTATACTGACGTCAACATGCCTTTGTCTCAAGCGTTACAACAATTGCTGAAGGTGAAACTGATCACGCTAAAGGATCCTCCTCAAAATCCTGATACTTCCTCTTCCAAGTATAACCCGAGTGTGAGATGTGCCTACCATTCTGACAGTCCTGAACATGACACCGACGACTGTTGGACCTTGAAGAACAAGATTCAAGACTTGATTGATGCCAAGGAGATCAAGTTTGACCACTGATCCTACGCCAAATCATTGAGAATGTCTTAGTTTCATTTGAATTTTCAAGTTGTAATTTCTTTTGTTATCCAAACAATTATCTATTAATGCCAAACTTGGTTTCATTAATGCATTGCATATGTTTGTCTTGATTTGATCCAATCATTTTAATTACATTTAAACTATGCTTTTTACTCATTCAACTCTTTCTAAAAGTTACAAGCCTTTAGAGGGAGGATGACGAAACAATGCCATAATCTCATACAGTATGCTTTTGGACAAACCTTGCCGATGATGTACAGGCGTTTCTTTCAAATCCTAAACACTGGAGTTATAAGGAAGATAATCCCTAGTCAACCCCTTCGGGCCAAAGAAGTAGGATTTTTCTATTTTAAACACAAATTGAAACCTTTAATTTAAACCTGGGGCAGGGTAGTCTCTCAGTTAATTCAAAAAGATGCGCATTGAAGTCGCAAAACTCTCAGTTCATAATACAACGAACAACATCAAAAGCATTCCTCTGGAATCAAAAGACAGTGATGGTTCCTTATCTCATAGGCAATCAATCTCTCAAAAGAAAAAAAGCCCACTGAGCCAAAACCTATAAAGGAGGTTTAAGAAAGCCGGGGCATCCCGCTGACTGTAATCTCCAAAACAGGAACAGTCAGGAAAAAGTTAAGGATAACAAATCAAAAGAACGAGGTCGCTAAAAATCCTCAATAACATGAAAAATGTTGCAAAAATGAGTGCCTTCCAACAAATTCAACTTGTGTGAACCATCACCAAAAATGTCGTTCCAGACTCATTTGGAGTTCAAATGCACAATTAACAGAGTTTAGGATTGAAGAACATCACGAAGAGCGGGTGGGTACAAATATACTTTGAGCCTTTATCCTTTGTTTCTTAAACCGTGAACCAAGCCACGTTACAACCCTTCAAAAGTCCTAACTGAAGCACGGGTTAGTTCGAAAGCATACTGTTACAAAAGGTATCCTGACTCCTGTAAGGCTTTGCCCTAAATCTTGTGTTGAATTTGTCTTATAAAAAAAGTTTTCTCCTAAAAAACGCACTTTTCAAAACTTCGAGACAAGCATAAACTTTGCATTATTTTAATATCACTGTTTACATTTGGCTATTTGTTTGACAGCGGAGAAATTCACACAACGAATATCTGATGAACGAAAACCCTCTCAGTGAACAAAATCACTTCAAAAAGGATGACACTTCCAATCAAGGGGCATGGCATGATCATTGTCCATCACCTGGGGAAGTCCAATCAAGATTCCAGGACATCTCTCAAAGAAGTGCAGATTAACCAGGGGCAAATCTCCATCTCCGTCACTTGGGGCATTGAACATCAATCTCAGTAAAGGGTTACATACAATCAAACATTTCCAGGCAGTGCCACAAACACCTGCTGCTAGGGGCAATGACAAATCTCCCCAGATCCTTCTCATAGGATGACTCCCAACAAGGGTTTAATCTCTGAAAACCTTTCCCCAGCTGAATCTACCTCAAAAATCCTCGAGGACTTCCCCCAACGAAGATGTCACCTCTCTAGCAGACTGACGACAGGGTTTATTTCCCCAACAACACCAGGATTCCCCAGCTTGAGTTTGCCTCTCCGACTACTACAAATCAAAGGACCATAACTCCTCTCCCCCAGTAGACTCTGGAAGCTTGTCCCCTGCGAAGCACAAATAAGTCTCCTCAGCAAAATTCAGAAGGTTATCCTCACAAGAGTCTAGCTGGGTTATCCTCAGCAAGTTGCAACTGAAAGATCATCCCCAGCGAAGTTCTTTCTATCCCCAGCGGAGTTCATCATCAAAATCCCCAACAAGTTACTGTGAAACCTGGACCCGACCAGATGTCAGTTTAACTTTGACTCCCCAGTAGAGCAACAAACAACTGAGACTCCTGAACTTGTTCCCCAAGAACGAATCAATACTCTCCACAGAGTTCACAACTTTCCCCAACAGATTTCTCCTCAACAAAACAAGGATCCTCAGTGGAAACATTCTAAGAAAAGTTTGAAGACATACCTACTCTTCAACAGCAGTCCGGGATTTAATAACTCCCCAACACTTGTCAAGAATTTATTCTCCAAGACAAAATTACATTTCAACAACATTCATAAAATGTGCATACAAAATGCATATAACATAAATCTCATTTATTTTGAGAACATCATTACACAATGCATACATCATGACATTGCATACAACTATCTCTTTACCTTTTCAGGAAAGATTGATCAACAGATAAAAGTAATTACCTTTTGAAGTAGCAGTCGTCAAAGATTCCTTCATCATCCCGTTGAGGTAGTAATCGTCCAAGATTCCTTCATCATCCTGCTGAGGTAGAAGTCATCTAAGATTCCTTCATCATCCTGCTGAGGTAGAAGTCAACCAAGATTCCTTCATCATCCTGCTGAGGTAGAAGTCATCCAAGATTCCTTCATCATCCTGCTGAGGTAGTAATCGTCCAAGATTCCTTCATCATCCTGCTGAGGTAGTAATCGTCAAAGATTTCTTCATCATCTTGCTGAGGTAGAAGTCATCCAAGATTCCTTCATCATCCTGCTGAGGTAGTAATCATCCAAGATTCATTCACCATCCTGCTGAGGTAGTAATCGTCCAAGATTCCTTCATCATCCTGCTGAGGTAGTAATCGTCCAAGATTCCTTCATCATCCTGCTGAGGTAGAAGTCAACCAAGATTCCTTCATCATCCTGCTGAGGTAGTAATCGTCCAAGATTCCTTCACCATCCTACTGAGGTAGTAATCGTCCAAGATTCCTTCACCATCCTGCTGAGGTAGAAGTCATCCAAGATTCCTTCATCATCCAACTGAGGTAGTAATCATCTAAGATTCCTTCATCATCATGCTGAGGTAGTAATCATCCAAGATTCCTTCACCATCCGGCTGAGGTAGTAATCGTCCAAGATTCCTTCATCATCCTGCTGAGGTAGTAATCGTCCAAGATTCCTTCATCATCCTGCTGAGGTAGAAGTCATCCAAGATTCCTTTATCATCCTGCTGAGGTAGTAATCGTCCAAGAATCCTTCATCATCATAATGAGGTAGTAATCGTCCAAGACTCCTTCACCATCCTGCTGAGGTAGAAGTCATCCAAGATTCCTTCATCATCCTGCTGAGGTAGTAATTGTCCAAGATTCCTTCATCATCATGCTGAGGTAGTAATCGTCCAAGATTCCTTCACCATCCTGCTGAGGTAGTAATCGTCCAAGATTCCTTCATCATCCTGCTGAGGTAGTAATCGTCCAAGATTCCTTCATCATCCTGCTGAGGTAGAAGTCATCCAAGATTCCTTCATCATCCTGCTGAGGTAGTAATCGTCCAAGAATCCTTCATCATCATAATGAGGTAGTAATCGTCCAAGAATCCTTCACCATCCTACTGAGGTAGTAATCGTCCAAGATTCCTTCATCATCATGCTGAGGTAGTAATCATCCAAGATTCCTTCATCATCCTGTTGAGGTAGTAATCGTCCAAGATTCCTTCATCATCCGGCTGAGGTAGTAATCTTCCAAGATTTCTTCACCAGTCCTCCTGAGGTATAAGTCATCCAAGATTCCTTCATCATCCTGATGTGGTAGAAGTCATCCAAGATTCCTTCATCATCCTGCTGAGGTAGTAATCATCCAAGATTCCTTCATCATTCTGCTGAGGTAGTAATCGTCCAAGATTCCTTCATCATCCTACTGAGGTAGTAATCATCCGAGATTCCTTCATCATCCTGCTGAGGTAGTAATCGTCCAAGATTCCTTCATCATCCTGCTGAGGTAGAAGTCATCCAAGATTCCTTCATCATCCTACTGAGGTAGTAATCGTCCAAGATTCCTTCATCATCCTGCTGAGGTAGTAATCGTCCAAGATTCCTTCATCATCCTGCTGAGATAGTAATCATCCGAGATTCCTTCATCATCTTGCTGAGGTAGTAATCGTCCAAGATTCCTTCATCATCCTGCTGAGGTAGAAGTCATCCAAGATTCCTTCATCATCCTGGTGAGGTAGTAATCGTCCAAGATTCCTTCATCATCCTGCTGAGGTAGAAGTCATCCAAGATTCCTTCATCATCCTGCTGAGGTAGTAATCGTCCAAGATTCCTTCATCATTCTGCTGAGGTAGTAATCGTCCAAGATTCCTTCACCATCATGCTGAGGTAGTAATCATCCGAGATTCCTTCATCATCCTGCTGAGGTAGTAATCGTCCAAGATTCCTTCATCATCCTGCTGAGGTAGAAGTCATCTAAGATTCCTTCATCATCCTGCTGAGGTAGAAGTCATCCAAGATTCCTTCATCATCCTGCTGAGGTGGTAATCGTCCAAGATTCCTTCATCATCATGCTGAGGTAGTAATCGTCCAAGATTCCTTCACCATCCTGCTGAGGTAGTAATCATCCAAGATTCCTTCATCATTCTACTGAGGTAGTAATCGTCCAAGATTCCTTCATCATCCTACTGAGGTAGAAGTCATCCAAGATTCCTTCATCATCCTGCTGAGGTAGTAATCGTCCAAGATTCCTTCATCATCATACTGAGGTATTAATCGTCCAAGACTCCTTCACCATCCTGCTGAGGTAGTAATCGTCCAAGATTCCTTCATCATCATGCTGAGGTAGTAATCATCCAAGATTCTTTCATCATCCTGTTGAGGTAGTAATCGTCCAAGATTCCTTCATCATCCTGCTGAGGTAGTAATCTTCCAAGATTCCTTCACCAGTCCTGCTGAGGTAGAAGTCATCCAAGATTCCTTCATCATCCTGCTGAGGTAGAAGTCATCCAAGATTCCTTCATCATCCTGCTGAGGTAGTAATCGTCCAAGATTCCTTCATCATCCTGCTGATGTAGTAATCGTCCAAGATTCCTTCATCATCCTGCTGAGGTAGTAATCATCCGAGATTCCTTCATCATCCTGCTGAGGTAGTAATCGTCCAAGATTCCTTCATCATCCTGCTGAGGTAGAAGTCATCCAAGATTCCTTCATCATCCTGCTGAGGTAGTAATCGTCCAAGATTCCTTCATCATCCTGCTGAGGTAGTAATCGTCCAAGATTCCTTCATCATCCTGCTGAGGTAGAAGTCATCCAAGATTCCTTCATCATCCTGCTGAGGTAGTAATCATCCAAGATTCCTTCATCATCCTGCTGAGGTAGTAATCATCCGAGATTCCTTTATCATCCAGCTGAGGTAGTAATCATCCAAGATTCCTTCATCATCCTGCTGAGGTAGAAGTCATCCAAGATTCTTTCATCATCCTGCTGAGGTAGTAATCGTCCAAGATTCCTTCATCATTCTGTTGAGGTAGTAATCGTCCAGGATTCCTTCACCATCACATTGAGGTAGAAGTCATCCCAGATTCCTTCATCATCCTGCTGAGGTAGTAATCATCGAAGATTCCTTCATCATCTTGCTGAGGTAGTAATTATTCAAGATTCCTTCATCATCCTGCTGAGGTAGAAGTCATCCAAGATTCCTTCATCATCCTGCTGAGGTAGTAATCATCCAAGATTCTTTCATCATCATGCTGAGGTAGTAATCGTCCAAGATTCCTTCACCATCCTGCTGAGGTAGTAATCGTCCAAGATTCCTTCATCATCCTGCTGAGGTAGTAATCGTCCAAGATTCCTTCATCATCCTGCTGAGGAAGAAGTCATCCAAGATTCCTTCATCATCCTGCTGAGGTAGTAATCATCCAAGATTCCTTCATCATCATATTGAGGTAGTAATCGTCCAAGACTCCTTCACCATCCTACTGAGGTAGTAATTGTCCAAGATTCCTTCATCATCATGCTGAGGTAGTAATCATCCAAGATTCCTTCATCATCCTGTTGAGGTAGTAATCGTCCAAGATTCCTTCATCATCCTGCTGAGGTAGTAATCTTCCAAGATTCCTTCACCAGTCCTGCTGAGGTAGAAGTCATCCAAGATTCCTTCATCATCCTGCTGAGGTAGAAGTCATCCAAGATTCCTTAATCATCCTGCTGAGGTAGTAATCGTCCAAGATTCCTTCATCATCCTGCTGAGGTAGTAATCGTCCAAGATTCCTTCATCATCCTGCTGAGGTAGTAATCATCCGAGATTCCTTCATCATCCTGCTGAGGTAGTAATCGTCCAAGATTCCTTCATCATCCTGCTGAGGTAGAAGTCATCCAAGATTCCTTCATCATCCTGCTGAGGTAGTAATCATCCAAGATTCCTTCATCATCCTGCTGAGGTAGTAATCATCCAAGATTCCTTCATCATCCTGCTGAGGTAGAAGTCATCCAAGATTCCTTTATCATCCTGCTGAGGTAGTAATCATCCAAGATTCCTTCATCATCATGCTGAGGTAGTAATCATCCGAGATTCCTTCATCATCCTGCTGAGGTAGTAATCGTCCAAGATTCCTTCATCATCCTGCTGAGGTAGAAGTCATCCAAGATTCCTTCATCATCCTGCTGAGGTAGTAATCATCCAAGATTCCTTCATCATTCTGCTGAGGTAGTAATTGTCCAAGATTCCTTCACCATCACATTGAGGTAGAAGTCATCCAAGATTCCTTCATCATCCTGCTGAGGTAGTAATCATCCAAGATTCCTTCATCATCTTGCTGAGGTAGTAATTGTCCAAGATTCCTTCATCATCCTGCTGAGGTAGAAGTCATCCAAGATTCCTTCATCATCCTGCTGAGGTAGTAATCGTCCAAGATTCCCTCATCATCTGTTTGGAGTAGCAATCGTCTCAGATTCCTTCATCATCTGTTTGGAGTAGCAATCGTCTCAGATTCCTTCATCACAGATCATTATCAGAAAATACTTTCTCTGGCAGTCAGAGAATTTCAAATAATAGTCCAGATACGATCCAGATTCGTATGTAATTCTGTCACTCATTCAAATACAGTCCAGCAATCATTTCTGGATGGCATCTTTAAGCCCATCTCCAACAACTATCCATCATCTCTCCAAATGGCATCTGTAAGCCCATTCCCGACATCACAATGCTAATACTACACCATGCGAGTGCAAATTTCTGGGCACTCTAGTGTTCAATTATCTTCCACCCTCGGATCACGAAAGGCTCGAAAGCCAATCTATATCCTCAAGTTTAAGAAAATTGAACAGTGGCAACTGTTGCACCCCAAAATTTTCCCTCTCATGTTTTCCAAAGTCTTCCCCCTGCATGGTTGATCACAAACTCTTGCCTAAGGAAAAAGAAATTTTTTAAGTGCTGCTTTAAGTACATTTCTATTGGCTTTCTGAAAGACCCTTCGATTGGCATTCTGAAGGAGCATTTCAATTGGCATTCTGAAGGAGCATTTCGATTGGCCTTCTGAAGGAGCACTTCGATTGGAATTCTGAAAGACCCTTCGATTGGAATTCTGAAGGAGCATTTCGATTGGCCTTCTGAAGGAGCACTTCGATTGGCATTCTGAAAGGCCCTTCGATTGGTATTCTGAAGGAGCACTTCGATTAGCATGAAACAACACCTTTTGATTGGCCTGTTAACAGAGCAGTTCGATTGGAATCCTTCGATTGATATTTGGACAAGGGAGCATTCGAAGGGTGCCACAAGGGCCATTCGAAGGAGGTCATCAAGAGGGCACTCAAGTCAAAAGCGTCCAGGTTCATTCAAGAGACACAAATGTTTCAAAAGAGGAAAAATTTTAATGTGTCCGTTTCTTATCTCATGGCATTTAATGGCCTGTTTAATGGCTGTCTCCTGCCATTACTGCACCCTCACACCCCTATAAATACAGAGTCCAACATACATATCAAGGACACGAAAATCACACGAGAATCAGACGAAAATCACACATGAAAATTATACACACAAAACTAAACAGGAGAACAAAAAGCATTGGAGTTACGCTGCCAAAAGTCATCAGAACTTCCAGGAAGCCATACCCAATCCTTTGCACAAGCCAAAGCTACCACCCATCGAACACCTCCACGCCTAGAAATCCCAGATAGAAGGTATTCATCCAGCCAGTACCCAAATCGAAGTTCCAATCTACTGGTAAGAGAGGGTAAATTATCCAACCTTGTTTTTGCATAACACATCATTACTTGTTGTTACCTTCGATTTGCCATCCTAGACAAGATCAAAGGGCCTGGGTTTGGCACCAAGGTCATGTTTTTCGTGTGCTAACATTTGCTGCAGATTTAGCCTGAAGAGACCCCAACAAGTGCAGGATCAAAGGGCCTGGGGTTCAATACCCAGGCCCTGCATTTTATTTCGCTCACATACTTTTGCTGGTATAACAGCCCAGATCGAAGGAGACACCTTCTTTGGATCGAACCCATTAGCATGCTGGATCAAAGGAGGCATCTCCTTCCTGGATCGAAAGCCATGACCTCCATGATTAAAAGACAATCCTCTTCCCTGGATCGAAGGCTGCTCACGCCTTACTGTCTGGCCCAATCGAAAGGACCAGGACCCTCCCTGGGTCGAAACTCTTTTTTCTTGGATCGAAGGATCCCTCCTGCGCTTTATTTTTTTGTTTTTTTTCATAGACTTCTTTTTATCTTTCAATTAATATTAAAATCAAAAAACCACAAAAACATTAGGATAGTTCTTTTTCTATTAAATTAACTTTGTAAATTAACCTTTAATTATCTTAACATTTTTCCAAAAACTAAAATTAAATAGATTTAGATTATTTTCCCAAAATAAACTAAAACAACAAAAAGATTTTATTCTTAGAATTTTAGAGTTTATTTTCAGATTCGCGCGTTTATTTTATTGTAACTGCCTACTGGTTTGTAATAGTTTAGCTTAAACTTTTACTTTATTGCCTTTATTCCCCCATTTTGGACATGTAAATAATCCCCCTCCCCGAAGCCTTGTAATAGCGTAGGATTTATCATTCCCGCACTTTAAATTCCTGTACATATATTAACTGTTTAGATGTATGCTAACTAGGATTGCATGACAAGATTAACTCTTAATTTAAAATCAACTGTAGCTCACCATAACATGTACAAAGATAATATAACTGAAAATTGACACACTTGCACATGCCACTCCTAGGGTACACCTCACTTGGTTGCCTCGAACGTGGTCATTAAGTATAGGATGTTTTAGAAGTCGTCCTTTGTCCCAAGATCATAAGTTGCCTCGAAATGGTTGCCTCGATAAAAATGATCTAAGACATTAGGATTACCACTAAAGTGTCCTAACGTTGCTTTAGTGACCACACGTCTCTAAAATCGAATTGACCCGAAAAACTCCAACGACTGTGCTACCTACTCCTCAATAGTGGGATAGCAATGTCGAAAGGACAGTTGCACAGTTTAATTCCTTTTTGAGTAGGTAGATATTCTTAAAGTACTTGCTCTCTTTTAAACAAAACAAAACTTTTCGCACATACACTTTTACAAACAAAGTTTTCAAAAACACTTCATTACACTCTTAAGGACAGAAACAAGAGTTATATCGAAGTTTCAAATAAAAAACTTTTCAAACCCACAATCACAAAGAAAAGAAAACCTTTTTAAAACATAGTGAGCAAGTACCTAAGAGCCCGTGGATAACCACAAATAGAAAGGGTGCTAACACCTTACCTTTCTATAATCTACCTCCCGAACCCGAGAAACAATATCGAAAAGGAAATTTTCTGTGCTTTTGTCCTTTCCTTGTTGGATAAAATAAAAGACGGTGGCGACTCTTGCTTACCGCGACACTTTGCGAAAACAAACGCAAACGCGAACCAGCATTCCAAAAACAGTCAGTTCTTGTTCCCACCGATCACATCAATCAAGTTCAGCTGATCCAATCTCGTTTGAATCCACTCATCTTCGCCTAGGCCTGCCTCATTCATAATTCTCAGCAAGGGAATCTGAACTTCTACTGGCAAAACAGCTTCCATGCCATAGACTAGAGAAAAGGGAGTTTCCCTAGTTGATGTTCTAGCTGAAGTACGGTAGCCATGTAGAGCAAACGACAACATCTCATGCCAATCCTTATAGGTTACTACCATTTTCTGCATAATCTTCATGACATTTTTGTTGGCCGCTTCGACTGCGCCATTCATTTTCGGTCTATACAGAGAAGAATTGTGATGCTTGATCTTAAATTGACTGCAAAGCTCAGTGATCATAGCATTGTTGAGGTTAGTCCCATTATCGGTGATGATCCTTTCCGGGATACCATAACGGCAGATGAGGTTGTGTCTGATGAATCTGGCTACCACATTCTTGGTGACTAAGGCAAATGAGGCGGCTTTGACCCATTTGGTAAAATAGTCGATAGCAACAAGAATGAAGCAATGTCCGTTGGAAGCAGTGGGCTTGATCTCTCCAATCATGTCAATGCCCCACATTGAAAATGGCCACAGAGCGGTCATGACATTCAGAGGGATATGAGGCACATGGACCTTGTCAGCGTATATTTGGCATTTGTGACAAGTTCTTGAATGTTGATGGAAATCAGTCTCCATCGTTGACCAATAGTAACCGGCTCTTAAGATTTTCTTAGCCATCATATGTCCACTTGAGTGAGTACCGAAGAGACCATCATGCATGTCTTCCATGATCTCCTCCGCGTCCTTCTTGTCCACACATCGGAGTAGAGTTGAATCATGGTTGCGCTTGTACAATATCCCATTACTTAGGAAGAATTTGGCTACAAATCTTTGCAAGAACTTTCTGTCATTGATAGATGCCCCCTCTGGATACTCTTGTGCTTCAAGGTATCTCATCACCTCATGGTACCATGGATTTTACGCATCGGTGTTAAGCTTATAGTAATGTGTAGGTTCATCGAATCTTTCAATTATTATCATAGGGGCTTCGTTGTCCCATCTGACCTTGAACTGAAGACATGATTGCAAAAGCGTCAGCCAACTGGTTTTCTTCCCTATGGAAGTGCTCAAAAGTGATCTCTTTGAAGTAAGGAATTAGGGATAACACAAGTTCCTTGTAAGGGATAATATTAGGGTGTTTAGTGTCCCAATCTTATTTTACTTGGCTGATCACTAGGGAGTAATCCCCGAACACATCCAAATACTTGATCCTTAAGTCAATAGCAGCTTTCAGACCTAAGAGGCATGCTTCATACTCGGCCATATTGTTTGTGCAATTGAAGCATAGTCTACCAGTGAAAGGAGTGTGGCAACCTTCAGGAGAGATGATCACAACACCAATTCCATTACCTAAAGCGTTGGAAGCCCCATCGAATACCATAGTCCATCAGGATCCTTGTTCAGGTCCGTCATATGGTCCAGGTTTCGCACAGTTGGTTACCAGCATGATGTTCTCATCAGGGAAGTCGAAGTTCATTAACTGATAATCATCCACAGCTTGATGGGCCAAATGATCTGCTAGTACACTTCCTTTGATGGCCTTTTGAGTCATGTATTAAATGTCGTACTCAGTCAAGATCATTTTCCATCTGGCTATCCGTCCGGAAAGGGCAGGTTTCTCGATGATGTACTTAATTGGGTCCATCTTAGAAATCAACAGAGTGGTATGAGTCAAAATATACTGTCTTAGCCGGCGAGCATCCCATGCCAGAGCGCAACAAGTTTTCTCGAGGTGAATATCTGGTTTCACAGTCGCTAAACTTTTTGCTTAGGTAATAAATAGCATGCTCTTTTCGTCCAGACTCGTCATGTTGGCCCAAAACACACCCCATAGAGTTCTCTAATACTGTCAAGTACATGATTAAGAGTCTTCCTTCAATTGGAGGCATGAGAATAGGAGGTTCTTGTAGGTATTCTTTGATTTTGTCAAAGGCAACCTGGCACTCATCATTCCATCTGACTATCTGATCTTTCTTCAATAGTTTGAAGATTGACTCACAAGTAGAAGTCAAGTGTGATATGAAGCGAGCAATGTAATTGAGACGACCCAGGAATCCTCTGATTTATTTTTCAGAATGAGGGACTGACATTTCTTGGATGGCCTTTACCTTCTCAGAATCAACTTCAATGCCTTTATTGCTGACAACAAAACCTAAAAGCTTTCCAGATTGTACTCCAAAAGTGCATTTGTTAGGGTTTAACCTTAGTTTGTACTTCTTCAGCCTCTCAAATAATTTATACAGATGATCGAGATGTTCTTCTTCGGTTTGTGATCTAGCAATCATATCATCCACATATACCTCTATCTCATGATGAATCATGTCGTGAAATAAAGCTACCATAGTGCTTTGATATGTTGCCCCTGCATTCTTTAATCCAAACGACATGACCTTGTAGCAGAAGGTGCCCCATTGCATAACGAAAGTAGTCTTCTCCATGTCTTCGGGAGCCATTCTTATTTGATTTTAGCCTGAGAATCCATCCATGAAAGAGAAGACTTTATGCTGAGCAGTATTATCAACTAAGATGTCAATGTGTGGTAGAGGGAAGTCATCTTTGGGGATTGCCCTATTCAGATCCCGATAGTCTACGCACATGCGAACATTTCCCTCCTTTTTCGGCACCGGTACCACATTGGCAACCGATTGGGGATAGGATGTCACAGCTAAGGACCATGCATCAAACTGTTTCATCACTTCAACTTTTATTTTCTCAGACATATCAGGCCTCATGCGACAAACCTTTTGTTTGACGGGAGGGCAACCTTCTTTTGTTAGCAAACAGTGGACTACGATGTCGGTATCCAACCCAAGCATATCTTCATATGACCAAGAAAATACTTCCACATAATCATGCAACATCTGAACCAACCTTCTCTTGACGCCGCTTTCCAAGTTAGCGCCGGTCCTGATTTCTTTCTTAACTGACTCAGTACCCAGGTTGATAACTTCAACTGACTCTTTGTGCGGCTAAATAGCTTTTTCCTCTTGTAATAGAAGTCTGGCTAGCTCTCCCGGTATGTCACAATATTCCTCGCCTTCATCTTCGACTTGGTTGATAGGACATTCAAAGTCATAGTCGACAATAGTAGAGTCATTGGCAATAGGATCCAGAGTGGATGTGGACTTGTAAGAATGTGTGTGTGTGTGCATGTAAGATACATGGCTATATTTTTTTTGAAAAATGTATTTGCAAGAAAGGAAAGACATTGAACATAAATATTTGAATGCAAAAGAGTCAATTGTACTAAATGATCATATGATTAGATGAACATAAATAAAACCCTTGACAAATGGACCAAAGTGCCCCGGGCCAGGAAAATGGCTGAAAAGTCATTGTTAAAATTTTACAGACAACATGTTCTTGAATTAAAAGAAAAGCAATAACAAGTAGATTACTCCTCAACGAAGAAGATGGGCATAAATTCCTTTGTATGCCAATTCTTCAGCTCCATAGTAGTTGGATACACCCACTCTTCAAATGCAGCTCCTTATTCAGAATCACCCATGACGTTGACTTCATGGCTTCCAATGCGGAGAGGTGGCTTTCCAGCACGAGCACGCCTCACTTTCTTATGAGCTTTGATGGTGAAGCCTAAACCAAACTCGTCCGCTTTAAATAGGATATCAAGGAGTTTCCCCCAAGTATCGCAGTTTCCTTCTTCAATTGCTGCACGTGCGTCTTTGACTGAAACCATCTTTGGCGTGACCTTAACAGATTTAGACTCATCAGAAGAATATTTGGTAGCAGCAATCATCGGTGGTTTAACCTCAAAGGCTTGAAATGGGGTCTCAATGAATTCTCCATCCATCTCTACGTACTTGAAAGAGTTAAGGTGGCTCACCATAAACTCTTCTTCTCCACAGACGGTGACTATTCTGTCCTTGACTGGGTATTTGAGTTTTTGGTGGAGGGTTGAGGTTACTGCCCCAACTTTATGAATCCACGGGCGACCTAACAGACACGAATAGGCAGGACTAATATCCATAATATAGAAGGTGGAGTTGAAGATTTGGGAGCCCACTTTAATTGGAAGATCTACCTCCCCATGAACAGTCCTCTTTGATCCGTCAAATGCCCTTACAATGATATCGCTTGGCTTCAAGACTAAACCTTCACAGTCTAGACGGTCTAACGCCCCCTTGGGTAATACATTTAGAGAAGAACAAGTGTCGACTAGCACATGTGCTAAGGTAGTCCCTTTGCACTCGATAGAAACATGTAAGGCTTTATTGTGATTCTTCCCGAGAGGTATTAAGCCAACATCTGAAAATTCTAAGCCATTATCAGCTGTCAGGCTAGCCACACAATTCTCAAATTGGTATGTTGTTGTCTCATGGTGGGACATGAGCCTTTTTTAGGAACTTGATTAATGTTCGAGCATGGGCATCGAAGCAAAGCAGAAATGACAACATTGAAATCTTAGAAGGGGTTTCCCCCAACTGTTCTACAATCTTAAAGTATCTTCTTTTTATTATCTTTAAAATCTCGTCCATCTCACGAGCAGAGGGTTCTTCATCAGCTACGTCCTTGGAGGGTACTTCAATCACATCAGGCTCAACAACCTTCTCCTTCCTTCTTGTATTAGTACTTGGCTTGGCAGGATTAATGCAGATGGGCGTCCTTGTAACAACTGGTGGTGCGATATTGGGTGAAAATATTCTCCCAGTTCTAGTTACTTTGCTTGAACCAGCTATGTTACTGATATCGTCATCTTTTCCTTCTTCGATGCACGCGTCTTTTTTAATCCCATGATAGAATACTTCAACACCATAAATTCCATGGTACCGCCTTATTTGAAGAGTAGGGAACCGGTCTGGGACTGGTAATTATTAAGGGAGCAATAGTGGGTTCATTTGAGATCCTAATAGGACCTTTGAAGGCAATCCTAAGAGGCTTGTTTGAGATGGTAATAAAGGAGAGGTCTTCACATTTGTTATTCAAACGTTTGACAAGTGGGGTCTTCTCGAATAGGATTTCGTGGCTATCCATCAGGCATTGTATGCCTTTCTTCAGCTCTTCACATCCATTGAGTTGTCTTGTACAACACACACAATCCTTTACGCAGCCAGGGAAAATCTCGGCTTTCAACAGATTGTTTTTGATTATAATCAGCAGAGTAGTCAATTCTTTAATAGAGGCGACAAAAATTGCATCTTTGACAACATTAACACCTTTGTCATGCTTCATCATTGGAGCAGTGATTACATTCGATGTTGGAGGAGGATCAAATTCAATAGTTTTGTTATCAATCAAACCCTGGATTTTTTTCTTCAAGGCCCATCACTGATCAGTCTCGTGCCCGGGGCTGCTTGAATGGTAAGCACACTTAGCGTTTAGATTATACTTTGGTGATGAGGTCTCAGGGTTCGCGGGAGGATTGCACAATGTCACTAAATTTGCCTTGAGCAAATGTTGAAGGGCTTGAGACAGTGACATGCCTAACCTCGTAAATTGTCTTCTTGGAGTTTCAAAATGTTGATGATTTGCAGATGGTCTTGGAGTAGGAGTTGGATTGGAGATTCAGACAACATTGACAGACGGGTGATCGTTCTTCTTGGTATGGGCCCTTTCCCCATACACAACATTAACTTCCTTCTTTGCAGCAAAAGGTTTCTTGGGAGTAGAGGTATATGCCATAGAGATCTGCCCACTTTTGGTGCCACTTTCAACTCTTTCGCCGGTTAAGATCAATTCAGTGAAACCAGAAGAAGAGAAGTCAACCAACAGATTAAAGAAAGGACCAAATAAAGTTCCCATGAACATGTCAATGTGTTCTCGATCAGTCAAGGGTGGTTGAACCCTACTGGCAAGGTCTCTCCACTTTTACGCATATTCCTTAAATTCTTCATTCTTTCCCATGGTCATATCTTGCAACTAAACCCTCGTTGGCGCCAAGTCGGTGTTGTACTGATACTGATGGTAAAAGGCAGTAGCTAAATCCTCCAAAGTAGTGATACGAGAACCATCTAATTGATAAAACCATTCAAGTTACTTTCCAGCCAAGCTCTCTTGGAAAAAGTGAACCCAGAGCTTCTTATCATCAGTGTGCGGCTGTATCTTGTGCACATAATATTTCAAATGGAGTTTTGGACAAGAAACCCCATCGTACTTTGAAAAGATTGGTATTTTGAATTTGTGGGGGATGACTACCCTAGAGATCAAACCCAAATCATCAAAATCTAAACCGGGGACAACTTGGATTTCAATAGCTTTAAATCTGTCTTCTAACTGCTTGTATTTGATATCAGCGGGTGGATACTACTCGTTGAAATAATCATCATCGGATACTTGATCATTGATACAGTCAACCTGAGTACTCTTGACCTTACCAATCTGGTTCTCTTCCTCTTCAGATGAATCTCCTCCTACTGGGATTTGACGGACTGTCTCCTTGAACCTTCTACCCATGTTAATTAGAGCTTTCTTCTTTGGCTTCTTCTACCCATGTTAATCATATCTTGCTGCCCATTGGCTAGGGCTAGTAGAGTCTCATGAAACTGAGAATTCTGGGTTTGGAGATCCTTCACAGTTTTCTCTAGATCCATCTCTTGCTGAAATAAACAACAGAAAGATAAGGAAACCTGTTATGCGAAAACCTGTCATGTTATGATGCATGGAATATGTACATGCAAATGATTTCAAGGATTAATTAAATTTAAATTTGTATAGACAAAAGAATGAACAAACATTAATTCTAATTAGACAAAACAAGAAAGATTACATCATGCCTCTTGGGCATACAAAATAACCTTCTAAGATAAAAAGACCGAACGCATCCTCTTTGGTGCGAGATAAGCGTTCGCACTTTGCTCTTCTTGTAGCTGCTTCATAAGCTCCAAGACCCTCTTTTCACTAGCATAGAATTGAGCCTCGAAAGTATCCCGTTCTTCCTTCAGCTGGATCCAACCCTTTTGTAAGTCTTCGAGAGAGGTAGGCATGTCGGGATGAAGGATAGTGTAGGGAACATCTCCTTCGACCACAGGTTCCACGATGACTGGTAAGATGGAGGGATAAGGCATCACAAGTTTCTGAGCACGAGCTTATACCCATTTGAGGTAAGGCTCGAGGGGAATGGAATTCTTGTGTCCTATTGTCTTGCTATCCACCTTGTTCACCATCCTCCATTCTCGGATAAACCACTGACGGTAACCTTGATTTTCATTCTCATAGTTGAATACCAATCCTTGGATAAGCATCTCATGGGGACCATCCCTCCGGGCGTAACCAAACTTTCTTAGGTCTAAGAAGGGGTTGAAAGTGATACCTCCTCTAATGCCAAGCAAAGGGACATTAGGGAATTCTCCACAATGGTCGATGATAGTAGCATTCTCCAAAGAGCGGGAACACCAATGAATATCTCAATGTCTGAGCATCATCAACCTATGGGACCATCTTGAACCATGCTCATTTTTCAACACAGATTGGGGAAGATGCAAAATAAACCATCTTGCCAAGAGAGGAGTGCAACACATGAGGATACGTCTCTTCCTCAAAGTGCGAGAGTGAAAAGAATGTAGGATGTCTCCTAACAAAGTAGGCACCGAATTACAAGACATGAAGATTTTTACGGTGTTTACATCTATGAGTTGGTCAGAATTTGGAAACAAAACTATCCCATAGATGAGAAGGGCCACAATTTCCTCAAAAGCTCGTAAGTCCAAGGAGTTCCAACAATCTTAAACCTTCTCAAACAAAAACTTGGCTAAGAAACCTTTGACACCACTCCTTGTTTCCCAATTAGTTATGACATTAGATTGTTGCAAGTGTAGGGCTTGAGCAATGTCTTCTGGTTTTGGATCTCTTTCCATACCGTTGAAGGGTAGTTGATTGAGAATAGGAATTCTTAAGAGTTGGGAGAATTCCTCCAAAGTTGGCACAAGTTGATAATCGGGAAAAGTGAAGCAATGGTGTAGAGGATCAAAGAACTGGAAGAGCACCTTCATCATGTCTTCATCAGTGTTGGAGGTAACAAAGTTTAGTAGGCGACTATATCTTTCGGTAAATGGAGAATTTTCAGGGATCCTTGATGCTAGCTCTTTAAGTTGCGGAGGGATCCTTACGAGATTGACTTGAATGGTTTTCCTGCGAACAGAATCCATGTCCTACAAAACAGAACAAAGATAAATCCCAAGATCCTTGAAATGGTTAGTGAATATGAGTATGATGTTTATGATGTTTATGATGTTTATGATGTTATGTACAAGTATCTATACACAAACAAAGCAAACAAGTCCTTAGGTTTAGGCTTTCATGGAGTCTTATAGGTAAGTACCCTCTTAAAGTTTAGTTGGCTCAAACCTGTCCTAGTAATAGTAATTGGGTTCTAAGGGGCTCAATATCACTGGTTTGTTTCTTTGGGAATTGTTTCAGCCCAAGCCTCTTAAATGGCGACAAAAATATCCCAAAAAACCAAACCTTAATGAGTGTAGTATCGAGTATCTACCAACTTCGGACTACAACAAAGCCGGTCATCTCACTACTTCCTAATGGCCAAGTTGGTCAAGTAAAGGTTCTAAAAGTTCACTAGTGCTTTATGACATCACTCAGCAGCCCCGTATTCTTCTTGACTACTCAAGGGCTACCGGTACCCACAAATATGTCACACTAATGTAGCTATTGCTTAGACCGTGTCGGTAGACCCCGTACAGTTTCCATAATGTATTGCTACTTACCTATAAGGTATCCTAAATCCGGGCAGAGGATTCAAACCCAAACAAAGATCTATAATGTAAAGCACACAAGTCAAAAAAATAGATCAAGTAAACATGATCTAGCCCTAAGGTAACCCCACTTTAAAAAAAATCTTCCCCAACAGAGTCGCCAGTTCTGTGATATGGTGGGAGAACTGACTTGGTTGTTTTGCGTTTTATCACAAATGTTGCGGTTAGCAAGAGTTGCCACCGAATTTTCTTTTATCCAATAAGGAAAGGCTGAAAAGAACATGAAATACCTTTAGAGATGTTTTCTTGAGTTCAAAGGGTAGATTATGAAAAGGGAAAGTATTAGCACCATTTCATCCATAGTTATGTATGGGCTCTTAGTTGCTTTCTAGATCACTTTCTTTTTGTTTAAAAATGTGCTTTGTGTGGTTTTTGAAAGTATTTTGTAAAGAGCTCATTGTTTAGGAAAACTTTGTAATGATTCTCGTTCTTAAGAATGTATACAAAGATGTTGATCTTTTGAAAATGTTTCAAGTTTGAAAGATGTTTTTTGAAAGTGTTGGTGTTTGTTTTAAAAATAGCAAGGATGTTTTATTTTGAAAGTGAGCAAGTAACTAAGAACATTCTACCAACTCAAAAGTATTTCATGTTTATTTCCTCTTTTCTTTGACATTGTTATCTTACCATTAATTTGGTAAGTAACCCTATCTTTGGATGTAAACAAGACGGACGTGGGTCATCGTATAACTATGATTAGCAATGTTGCAAGGTATCTTAGCATCTTTCTTTAGGGACTAAGATCATTTTGAAAAGGCAACATAGATAGCGTCATCGAGGGACTATGATCTTGTATTTTTGCTTGTTTTTGATAAGATACCTCACATGCATAATATGGCCATTTTTACAAGGCAACCAATTAGATTTTACCCTAGGGGTGCTTGTGTGCAAGTGTATTGATTTTCATGCTTTGTTTAGTCTTTGATTAGGGTTTGCTACTTGTTGATTTTATCTTCTCATACAAACCCTAATTACTAGCATTTATATAAAGCGATAAATTGCGAAAAGTAAAATTACTACGCTATTAAATCATTAGGGGAGGGGGTGTACAAATTTATAAATGGGGATTGCAAGAAAATTAAACCTAATTATCTATTACAACCATATTGAGTATTGTACAAAATTGAAAATAAAAATGCAAGAATATAAATGGAAAAAGAAATGATTTTTGTTGTTTTTTTTATGAAAGGGGTTTTTGTCTTGGCCTAATTAAAGAAAATGATTAATTAAAATTAAATAAAGTTAACTTAAACTAATTAAGAAAAGAAATTAATTTGAAAATGATTTTTAGGGTTTTTTATGAAAAGGTTTTAAATTAATGAAAATAAACTAAGTTCTAAATTAATTTTAACTAAGAAAATAAAATAAAATATTAATTTAACCTAAGTCTAAAAATTATATACTTAAGAAAAAGAAATTAATTTGTTTAAGAAAATGTGTTTTTAATCTTTTTGTTTTATAGAGAAAATAAATATATAAGCATGACTAATAAATAAAAATATTTTTATTTAGAATTTTTTATTAATAAAAATAATAATAATGCTAATAATAATAAATAATAAAAATATTAAATAAAATATGATAAAATAAAATAAAAACAGGAAAAAATGAAATAATTAAAAGGAATGGGCTAGGGGGTGCTGAAGTAAATCAAGGTTAGGAATCAGCAAAAATGGGAGGCCCAACACAAAGGCCCAGGCGCTGTAAAAAAAGCTCAGAAATGTCAAAAAATAGTGAAAAATAATAAAAGATCACGTCGGGACTTGAACTCAGGACCTAAGGGTGACAGGCGCACGCTTTAACCACTATGGTGGTGATACATCCGTTAACTTGTGTGAAAGGATAAATACATAACACAAAACGCGCCCTGATTACACTTCATCTTCAACCTCCAGCCAAAGGACCTGTATCTTCTTCATCTCTCAACAAAAATGAAAAGTTAAAACATGAAAGTTGTGGCATTTCTTTCCAAGAATCCAACCATATAAATAACTTAAGCTAATAGTCAAAGATGAATGAGAATTTTTCTGGCCCTAATTCAAAACCTAAAAATTTCAGAAAACTTCAACTCTAAAATTCTCTAAGCTCAGGCCATCTAAACTCTTTCGTGGCAATGGTATCTACATTTTATCTTCACAAATCAAAATCAAATGATGCCTGTATGAAAAGATAGAAGTTTGAAAACTTACCTCTTGCAGCTGGAGTCGTGTATAGAGTTTGAGCAACCTTTGTGATGGCCTGATGATTTCGGTAGCTTTCCTGGACCTCCTTGAGTATGTTCCAACTCCTACTTTGCTTTGAGGATAGCTGAAACTCTCAACTCAAGTCAAGTTGTAAGCTTCAAATTTGGAAATGGTGGATGGTGATGGAGGAGTTACAATCAAGAAACAGGGGTCTGGATCACTTTGATATGGTGTATATTAAGTGTTTGGATGGTTAAAACTCAATACACACGAGTGGATTTGGAGATGCCTATGTGAGGTTCAAAACTGTCAAGTTATGGCAGATTCTGAGTTGCATAGTGCTTGGGAGTGTTTTGGGATCTTAGCATTCGTGTGTTATGTTTCAATAGACTTGTGTATATGTATGGAAAATGTTAGAGATCAAATGCATTCAAGGTTTCTGAGTTCTAGCCTTTTGGCTCTATGACTTGCTTTTGAAGAAAAGTGAGATGACAAAACTCAAAGTGTTGTACAAGCATGTTCTAAGCTCAAAGAGGCTTTAGACACACTGCTTTTGGTTTATAGGGGTTGTGTGTGCAGAAAGAATAAGTGCAAATCTCAAGAAGTTGACAATTTCAAAAGTAGTGCTTTACCAAAATGGAAATGGCAACTTTGTACCATAAATGGAAATGTAACTTGGATAAAGGCTCAATTTCTTGGATTAAAGCTCTATCAGTTGTGGAAACATTTAATTATGGAGTGACAAACAAGTTTGAGGCCTGCAAAGCAAAGATTATGCAGCCTAGGCTTGGATTTAAATTTTTGTTCATCATGAAATGGCTTGTAATTTAAGTTTGAAAACCCTAACTTCATCTCTTCGATTCTCCTTGATAACAAATGATCTCAAGGAGTTCTTGGACATTTTGGAAATCTTGTAATGTGCATTACGACCCATCTTTGAATCACTTTTGAAAATTCCCTTTGGAACTATTTGAAAAAGTGCCATGAAGTTAGGTCAAAATCCTGACCAAAACTAGGGTAAAATTTCACTAAGTGTTCAATTTCAAGACCATGACTTTATGAATTAATAACTTGAGATCCAAGAATTTTTAGAATTATTGTAAAGTAATGTTATAGATATCATAGAGATATATAAATTTCATGTTGAAAGTTTCTTTTGAATCCTCTTGCATCATGATGAAAAATTTACTCAAAGTTGTGAAAAAACATGAAGTTTTAAACACTTAGAAAAATTTCTAAGTTAGAAAACGTTGACTTTTCAAAATGAAATCTTGACTTTTTGATTTCTTGATGAATAAGTTTCATATTTTGACATGTTTTGATGAATTGTGATCTTTGACATTGGATTTTGACCAAAAAGTCAAAGTTTGACTTTTTAGTGTACAATTGACTTTTGATCAGTTGACTGGGAATTCAATATCAATCCAATTGATCTTGAGAAATGTTTTAGGTCATGCCATTAGGTCAAAAAGATGCATTTGAACTCTTAAAACAATGCTTCAAACCAATTGACCATTTTCTAGGTCAAAAATCAGAAATTGCCCTTTCTCAGTCAAAACCCTAATTTTGACCATTTTGCCCTTTTGATGATTTGATAAAATTTCTTGAGGAATTATGGTCCAAACTTGATCAAATTATACATATGAGTTTATAATATTGACATGGATAAAAAATTGTGAAGTTTGACTGTAAATTGGCCATAGTTGACTTTTTCCACAATATAGCTGATTTTTAGGTCAACTGCTCAATTGACTGAGCAAAAGTGTGATCCAAGGCTTGAAAGTTGACATGAGTAATCTTGGGGGTCCATAATGATCCATGAAAGTCATATGAAGAATTGAAAGTTCAATTATCCTTGTGCGATCTCAAACCCTAATTTTGGTCATCAGTGCTTAAGGAGGTGTATTGAGCTGATCAAACCTAATGCAGTATTAAACTGAAGGAGATCTTGTGAGAGATTACTTGATAAATGAGAGGGAAAATTTTGGGGTATAACAGGTACAAATCAGCTCAATAAACTTCTTCCGAAAGCAAGGGATGAGATGTTTGAAGACATAGGGGCAATAGTAGAGTTGGAACCCAACGAGAGCTTTTTCACGTAGCTATATATTTTTCCTTCACTTTGTACTCTTTCATTTCACGATGACTTCCTCTTACTAGGATTTTCGTCTCTTTGTACAAAATCTTCTGTTTATGGGCAAATTATCAATACAAGTACACCTTAAAGTTCAAACTTTTTATGTTTTCTGTTTTGCTTGCAAAAACGTCCAATGACTAAAATTGAATGAACATATGCATATGAACATGACTAACTATTAACAAATATATACATAAGAACATGAATAAGAATTTAATCAAGATTCTAGGAGTTGGGATGTTGTTCAAGATATCCTTGAATCCCCATAGAGCCACTTCTATGAGATTATCCCCACAGAGTAATCTTCACAAATTCATCCCTAATAAGGATACATTTCTTGTATTTTCCCAACCTACGGAGTTCTAATCAGTGCAGCTCATGAAAATTCTCTTTCCCATCTGAGTTTGAAAATTGTAAAACCTACTGATTTCTTCTCTTTAGTAAAATTCAATATTTCCCAAGAGAGTTTGTTTCCTCAGCAGAATATTTCTCCATCAACGGGGTTTATTTCCCCAACAAGATTACAGTCTCCCCAATGAAGCCACTATTATCCCTGGAGAGTCGATATGAAACCTGGGACCGGACCAGATACCAGTTAACAATATCCTCCCCAGACAAGTCGGAAGGTTATCCATCACTTTTATCCCCAGTCAGGGTATATAAGAATTAAATTCCCCAGTAGAGCAATGAACAGCCAATGTTCCTAAAACTCTTCTCCCTAAATCAGAAGTCAACATTCCCTAGTAGAGTTTCATCAAACAAAAGACAAGAATCCCCAGCGGAAGCATTCTAGACAATATTGAAGATACACATACTCTTCATCCCTAGCAATTGTTAGGGATTTATTTTCCCATATAAAATACAACACAGGCTTACAAATACACTTCACAATATTTCACATTCATCTGTCATAGCATATGCATACAAAATGCATGTAGCATGGTCTCATTTATTTTAAGAACATCATTATGAAATGTATTTCATACATCATGACATTGCATACAACTAACTCTTTACCTTTTTCAGGAAAGATCAATCAACAGACGAATATTCCCAAAATAGATTGTAGATTAATTCCCGAAACAAGAAGGGCAAATGTCTACATGATAAATACTTCCTTCAAACTTCTTCTGGATCAGATTAAATCGACAAAAGATTTATTCTGATACTTCTCCCAGTAGACCTTTTCTAGCTCATATTAAATCAACCAAAGATATATTCTGATACTTCTTCCAGTTAAAGACAAAAAGACATTTTTCTGGCTCAGATTAAATCAACCAAAGATTTATTCTGATACTTCTTCCAGTTAAAGACAAAAAGACTTTTTCTGGCTTAGATTAAATCAACCAAATATTTATTCTGATACTTCTTCCAGTTAAAGACAAAAAAACCTTTTCTGACTCAGATTAAATCAACCAAAGATTTATTCTGATACTTCTTCAAGTTAAAGACAAAAAGACATTTTCCCGTCTCAGATTAAATCGACCAAAGATTTATTCTTATACTTCTCCCAGTAGACCTTTTCTGGCTCAGATTAAATCGACCAAAGATTTATTCTGATACTTCTTCCAATTAAAGACAAAAGACCTCTTCTGGCTCGAATTAAATCAACCAAAGATTTATTCTGATACTTCTTCCAGTAGACATTTTTCTGGCTCAGATTAAATCGACCAAAGATTTATTCTGATACTTCTTCCAATAGACATTTTCTGGCTCAAATTAAATCGACCAAAGATTTATTCTGATACTTCTCCAAGTTAAAGTAGAGTATAGAGTTAGTCTAAATTCTCTATCAACAATTACTTTGGATGGCATCTATAATCCAATCTCTGAAAACTCTTCATTAACTCTCCAAACGGCATCTTTAAGCCCATTCACCTACATAATCAACCAACAACATTACTTCATGCACAAGCGAGTGCAAATTTCTGGGCACTTATGTGTTCAATCATCTTTCACCTTCAAGTCACGAATGGAAGATGGGCCAATCTAATTCTTCAGGTTTAAGAAGATTGAAAAGGGGAAACTATTGTACCCCAAAATTTTCCTTCCCTTTTTCTCAATACATTTCTCACAAAAATTCTCAAATGCTCAAAGATTCTCAAGAAATGATCAGACAAGCTCACCTCCTAAGCACTGGGTCCACAATTAGGGTTTTGGTTTTCTCAAGGAAAATTGGACTTCTAATGCCTCAAGTGGCTTTCATGGTTCATCATAAGTTTCCAAGAATGCTCATACCAAGTTTCAAGTCTTGTATCACAATTTTTCTCAATCAATTGCTCAGATGGCTGAAAATTAACTATATTGGGTAAAAAGTCAATTGTGGTCAACATACAGTCAAACTTCAAGATTTTTTTCCAACATAAACATTTTGATGTAATAATCATCGTTTGATAAAGGGTTGATCATAATTGATCAAGGAAAGCACTCAAATCATCAAAGGGGCAAAATTGTCAAAATTAGGGTTTTGACTTAGAATGACCGATCATTGACTTTTGACCTAGTACATGACCTAATGGCTTGAAGCATGATCTCAAGGACTCAAACATAATATCTTGACCTAATTCCATGGCTCAAATCATTTCTAAGGTGCAAGTGGTTGATAGTTAAAAATTTGAATCAACTGATGAAAAGTCAACAGGAACACAAAAAGTCAAACTTTGACTTTTTGGTCAACATTGAATTTCAAAAATCAAGAACCATAAAGACATTCAAAATTGTCAAAATTGATCAACAAGAATCAACAAAGTCAACAAAAAGTCAAAATTTCCAACACTTGGAAAAATTCTAAGTGTTTTGACCTTGATAAATTCATTACTTCATGACTATTTTTCACTAAGACGAAAGATGGTTCAAGGAAAACTTTCAACATGAAAGTTGCAGAGCTTGATGAATTCTACAACTTTGTACTTGAGGGTTGATGTCCCAAAAATGCTTGGATGAGGAGATATAAGCCCATGAAGTCATGACATTTTATCTAAACACTTAGAGAAATTTTCAACAAGTTTGGTCAGATTTGTGTCCCAAGTTCTTGGCCAATTTTCACCAAGTTCCAATTTGATTTAGCCAAAGTGGTCAAAATGAAAGTTGTAGACAATGTTTCAAGCTTTCCAAAATGTCTAATAACACATTTTTATCATGCTTGAGCAAAGAGATTCAAAGAGATGAAGTTGGGCATCCATTCTTGAATTACAAGTCATTTCCTTGATGAACACATAGTCAAATCCTCATGCCATGCTGCATAATCATGCTTTCCAGGCCTCTTAACTTGAAAATCTCACCATAACTAAATGTTTACACAAACTTTTGAGCTATGGTCCATTTGATTTAAGCATCGTCCAAACAACTTTGCCATTTTTCGAAGAAAGGAACCATTGTCATTCTTGAAAAGCAAGCTTTATACATAATGTCAACTCCTTGAGCCTCTAACTTGTTCCCTCTTATCACACTCCATCGAAAAAGTCAGAAGCATTGTGTTTAAAGTGCTTAACCACTCTATGAGCAATGGTACCTTACATTGAAATTTGATTTCTCAAGAAATCACATCTGATGTTTCAAAAAACCATAACTTGTTATCTTTGGATTATGATTTCTTGAACCTTCAAAACTTTTTCTCTATAAATAGAGACACTATCTTACAAGCCAAACATGAGTTCACAAACCTCTAACCCTCTCAAACTCCCAGAAATCAGAATTGGCATTCAAAACCTCATTTGCTGCAAATTCTGACTTTGAATTCCAAACACCTAATCCACTCATGCAATTTTACTCTAAATCATTCACAAAGCTTCTATAACTCATATATAGGCTATCCAAAAACATGTTTCATCATTGTAACTTCATCTTCATCATCCTCCATTTTCAAAAATAGAGCTTTGCAACTTGACTTGTTCAGAAGAATCTAACCACTCTCAATCTAATGTAAGCATTGCATTAGCTTCCTGGGAGTTCAGAGAAGCTATCCAGATCATCATAACACCTCCAGAAGTGTTCTAACTCTAGATTCAATTCTCACTTCAAAGGTAAGTTTTATGAACTTTGAAATCCTTATTCAAGCATCATTTGCCTTTGATTTCAAAAGATAAAATGTAGATATCATTGCCCTGAAGCTAACCATGTCCTTAGTTTTCATTTTCATTGACTGTGTGATGAGAATTTTAGAACTGAAAATTCTGAGATTTCAGGGTTCAGTTTGGTACCAAGTAAAATTCTTATTTATCTCTGATCTATAGCTTTTGAAATTTATATGGTTTGATTCATGGTTAAATTTCCAGAAAATTTAATGTTTACATATTTCAATTTGGTTGAGAAATGAGCATTTTTCAGAAATTCAAAATTGTTGCTCATGGTTATTGGCGCGAGGAAGAAGATAAAGTTATATTCAGAAATGAGTTCATTTTATATTTAGTGCAAGTTGTTTTATGAATGGATGAAATAACCACCCCAGTGGCAAGCGCGTGCATACAAAGTCTTTGCCTGCCTATACGGATCTGGGTTCGAGCCCCAACGGTATCCTTTTGCATTTTCTTGTTTAATTTTGTTTCTTTTTTATCATGTTTCCAGCGAATGGGCCTTCTAACCATGGGCCCAACTTATTTTTCTTTTCATCACCCCGTTTCTGCCTTACTAACACAGACCCATTTTCTTTTTTTATTTTATTTCTGATTCAAACAAAAACATATGTTGCGCCCATCAAAAATGGTTTTCTCACCCCCTTTTTACTTCTGACTCATGGCCCAATCTTTTTTTTATTTCTCTTTATATTTTCTTTTTTTTTCTTTCCTACTTTTATTTATTTATTTTATTTAATAAAATATATTGAATCATAAATATTAGATTTAGGTTTTAATCAATTATATTTTTTAATTTTCATAAATAAAATTAATTACTTTATTTTAAACTTGTAAAAAATGATTAGAATTTGGTTTTTATTATTTATTTTCCATCACAATATTTTTTTCTAAACAAAACCTCCAAAATATTTTCTAACAATTAATTTCCCTTTTAAATTAACTTAGACCTAGGTTTTCCTATATTTAAATTATTTTTCCTTTTAGTTAATGAAATTAATTTTTTATCTTAACTTAATTTATTTAGGTTTACTAATTTCTTTTAAATACAAAGTCAATCAATTAGGTTAAAATATTAAACCTTTTCCTCTATCAAACACCAAAACAATTTCTTTCCTCTACTTCATATCTTTACGTGTTTTATTATTTCACATTATCATTTATGTAAATGGTCTGTAATAGATAATTAGGGTTTTATTGCTTTCCATCCCCATTTCTAAATTTGTACCCCTATTCCCAAAGCATTGTAATAGCGTAGGACATTTAAATTTCACAATTTATCGCTTTCTTTATTATAGTTAGTAATTAGGGTTTGTATGGCAAGATTAAAAATCAACCATAGCACAACCATAAATCCAAGACAAATTAAATGAAATTAACACACTTCACACACATGCACCTCTAGGGTAACCTCACTTGTTGCCTCGGATATAAATAGTCATGTCCCTCGAACGTGGGATGCTTTAGCAAAGATCCTCATTTAAAAGATCATAGTCCCTCGATGACCCTTCGATGTGGCCTTCAGTAAATGATCTTAGTCTCTTACGACAATTGCTAAAGCGTCTTACAAGTTTCCTTCTATGACTGTACGATGACCAACGCCCGTCCCTCACATCAAATGATAGAGGCTCCCTACTAATTAATGGTAGGATAACACTATCTAAAGGAAGAGGAAAAGAACAAAGACTTTTTCAGTAGGTAGATCGCTCGGAATCGCTTTCTCACAAACCAAAACAATCTTTACACCTCACCCTTTTAAAACAACTATTTTCAAAAAACTTTTCAAAAACAAACATTTTTTGTATACATTCTCAACGATACGAGAATAATTACAAAATTGCCTTACATTGGCATTTTCAAAACATCTTTCCAAACACTCCATTTCAACAAATATTTTCAGAACAAACATTTTGTATACATTCTCAATGATACGAGAATCATTACAAAAATTGCGTACTTAGGCATTTTTTTCAAAATACTTGGAAACACACATAAAACATAAAAGCATTTTCAAAGTGAGCTAGAAATTAAGAGCCTGTAGTTAACTACGGATGAAAAGGGTGCTAACACCTTCCCTTTTTATAACCTACCCCCCCCCCCCCCCCCCCCCCGAACTCAAGAAAATTCTCAAAAGGTCATTCCTGTTATTTTCACCCTCCCCTTTATTGGATAGAAGAAAAGTCGGTGACGACTCTTGCTATCCGCAACATTTGTGATAAAACCAAAACACTCAAGTCAGTTCTCCCACTGTATTACAACACCCATTAGATTATACAACAAGAGTGGATCCTATGGAGTACCACAGACGTGAGGGTTGCTAATACCTTCCCCTCGCGTGATCGACTCCCTTACCAGTTCATTCAGTCGCAAGACTGTGATTTCACTGTCTTCAATTTGATGGTGACTTCATTGTTTATTTGAGAGATTCATTTTTCTCGAGTTGCTTCAGTTGGCGACTTCTTGGGGAAACTTAGTGAGTCAGCCCTAGGTCTTGTTTTTTTTTTTTGGGTGTTTTTTTAGCTTTATAGCTTATTCATATATATATATATATATATATATATATATATATATATATATATATATATATATATATATATATATGTTTACCTGTGTATATGATTATATGTATATATGTGTGCATTCATTTGCATCTAGATTATTATTTCTATTATGTTGTACTTTATTGTGTTGTGTTGTTTCTTTGGTGGGAGGGTGTTACATGAGGTAAAAGGCCCATTACCCAGGCCAGTATACACATAGGTTAGACGGATATTCATGTCGAATCCCATGTTTTGTTGACACACGTGAGGAGGTATGAGATACCACACTCAAATTAGGTTCTCTTGACAATGCCTTTGTCTTGCACCCATTGTGCAGAGATGAGGTGTTAGAATAGAATATTTCCGACTCTTATTGCCCTTAGAAACTCTGTGTTGATTAGAATTAAGCTGTGAGGTGGGGTGGGAAATTATTCTTATAAGTACAAATACTGATATATGATACTTGGTTCTTTGGTATTCTAAAATGGTCTGGACCTTTGATCCTTTTACATGTGGCAGTGATTCTGTTATCCGTATAGTAGTGGTCTAATTTGTGGAAGACATGATCCCATTGCATTCATGAAACATTTTATTAACTGCATTTTGACATAAATGTTTTTTTTTATTTCCAAGTATTCTAGTCTTTGAGTCTTGTTGTTAGGCCGCCTTTGAAGATGGATACTGAGAAGAAAGATAACCATAAATATCATATTGTCTACAAGTTCCCTGCGCCAATTCTTGACAATCTTCTCCTGCTAGCCAATATGTATCCTCTTGAGAACGTTGTTACCTTTACGAAAGATTATGGAAGAATCCTGATGTGGATAAAGTTGCCTCTCAGTGAGTATCATAAGGATGCCCTCCAAGCTCTGTTTCAGTTTTATGATCTCACACTGAGATGCTTCATGTTCCATGACTATGTGTTAGCATCGACTTTGGAAGAATATTCCACCATCTTGGATATTCCTATATTGCGTCAAGTACCTTTCCACACTTCTATGAAGAAACCTGATGCTGCTCAGACTATTTCTTCCCTTTATTTGGGGGAATCTGTTACAAAGGCCAACTTTACAAAGAAGGATATGTGCATGGTTTTCATTTGAATTTTCTATTGAAGGAAGCTAAAGCCAAGGTTGATAAGAAAGATTGGAAGGGTTTCAATGCTATTTTAGCTTGTTGCATTTACAGGATGGTTCTATTTCTCAATGAGATCAAGTTTGTTGACGAGATTGTTGTTGCCATATTCATGCAAAGAAACCCTATGCCCACTCTCCTGAGAGATGTTTATCATTCTATACACTCGAGAAGCTACAAGGGGAAAAACAAAGTTGTTCATTGTTGAGCTCCATTGTTGTATCATTGGTTTAGAGGTCATCTTCCTCGTCATTGTGCTTTTATTGATACTCAACGTACTCTGAAGTGGGCTCCAAGGCTGATCTGGTTAACCTTCAAGGATATTGACTCGTATAAGAACAATTTTTCTAGGACTGAGAGTAAAGAAGTAATCATCCATTGCGGAGAATTCTTTAATGTACCTATCATGGGTATTAGGGGTGGAATTAACTATAATCCAACTCTTTCTCGAATACATTTGGGATATGCTCTGAGAGGACCATCTGAAAAGGAGTATGTGCGAGAATCCTTGTTCTGTGGTGTTCCTGACAACACCAGATGGATGGATAAGGCTATCAAGGCTTGGAAAAGCATTCACTTTGAAGGAGGACAATATTTTGGTAGGAAAGATCCCACAACTTATGCGCCTTATATTTAATGGATTAAAGAAAGAAAAATAGATTTTCATTGGCCATTTGCCATAGAAAAGCCTTTGTACCCTCAAGAGTCAGATCAACCTGATGATGTGCCAAAAGGAAATTATGAGCTAGTGCAAGCTTAGAGTCAATAATTTCTTGAGGAATGCGAGACCATGAAGGTAAAGTGTCTTATGGCTACCTGAGAGAAGCCACAACTAGCCCATGAGCTCAAAAGGTTCAAGGGAGAGACATCACAGGTTGCAAAGAAGAGATCAAGGGTTAAAGAAAATTTTGTTTCTTTGAAAGATGATCGACTAGAGATAATAGTCTAAATGATCTGGACTGCAAGTGCACAATCTTATCGCGTTGTTTTAAAGATTATCGAACCCAAAGGACCAAAATTCATACGTACTGTTATCTAACGTTACAATGTAAATCTAAGGCTAAAAATATTTGGTTTAGATTAGGGGAACTAAAAGTAATTTTTAATCTAGTTAAATAATCAGAGGGGGTAAACAACCAGTATGTAATGATCGGGCTTCGGGAATTAGTAACCTATTTGGTAACTTGCAGTTTCTAACAATTCTCAGTAGAAATTTATCAGTTTAAAAACCCTCGTCTCACACTGTCGTGGTTGTTGATTTAGGTTATGCAATTAAGTCCTAATGTATGCTCTCGCTATCCCATCGGAGTTAGAAACATTCTTTTGAAAACAAATAAACTCTAATTTGCTTTAAAGCGCTCTCGCTGTTTTTAAAGCCAATGCCTAGTTACTACGTCCAGTTAAAGATCCTCAAGCTCTCGCTTTATTGAACCTAACTTCTATTCGTCTTTTACTATCGTATCAAAATGGATCATCATTAAAAACAAAGTAATCTAGTCCAGAAAATAGTTCAACAATTAAATAACCAATAGTATTACCAAATTCCCTCAGTTTTATGATCTTACATACCGGTATAGAAATCTAGCTTAGCATATTATAAAACTCAATCACAGAATAATAAAAGCCAGACAACAAAGTAAACATGGTTATCAAATTAAAGGAAAATAATAATTTATTAAAATAAAAACCTGGAAATAAATTGACTGGAGACTGATAAAAATTCGTCCGACTCTAAAGGAAGCACTCCTCCACAGGTTGGTAGGTTTTGCTTCGATACAGAACAGGAACAATTGCGAAGATAAAATAATAAACTTGAATAACAATTCTGGAGGTCTTGAAATAAACTATTGGGCAATAGATTACCGGTGTAGAAATCTATTGTTTAAAAAGGGTTGGGAAAATAAAACTGCTAAGGAAAATAATAGCTAAGGAAAAATAATTCTGGGAAGTAGTAACTATGTGAAATATGCACGAAGAACAAAAGGTCAGTAACAGTGTGAACCCCTCTCAGTGCATGAGGTCTACTATTTATATCCATCTCAAGTAACTGTTCGTGAGGATTTCTTGGAGAGATTATATGGCTGCTGAATCTTCGCGTATCTGACTTGGTGGAAGCAGTTAACACACTTTCGTTGCAAGCTTTAAGGGACATGGGAAAAATAATAGGGGATGTGACGTTCGTCAAAGGGATTAGTGACGTTCGTCACTTACTTGGTCAATGCATGCCGATCGTCAAGCATGCCCTGCCGATCGTCATGCTTGCTATTGACTTGCGCGCTCCTTATTTTGGGCTTGGGCTTGTTGGTGACTTTATTGTATCCTGTTTTTCTTCTTTTTTTCTACTTTTTTTCTTCTTTTTCTTCCTTTTTCTTCTTTCTCTCATAATTAATTTGATACCTGCGAAATAGAAAAATACCGGCATAATACAAACTACAAAGTGATGTAATTTAGAATAAAAAATGGAAAATAATTTAGTTAAATCAAGCTAAATATGAAATATATTTATGTGTTATCAAACTTCCCCATACTTGAATCTTTGCTTGTCCTCAAGCAAGTGTTCAGTACGATGTTTGTCTAAACATTGGCCGGGCGCAAATGTATGATACAAATCAACTTGTACGCGGTTGCTTGGTGTTTTTATTAGAGAATCAAAAGCTTAATCTATACTTCAGCACTACGGTAATAACACTAGACAACCCCGTCTTACGTAAACCGGTTGCAGATGCTATTATAGCTCACCCCAAGTAATTGTCTTGTTTTATCCATTTTCATTCGAGCACAATCACATTAAGCCCTTTATCTTAATATGTACATAGCAGAATAGCCGGTTAGTGGTTATGATCTTTTTAGCACAGTGGTTTTTGGCACAATAATGTGGCAACCTTCTTTTTTATCCATTTGCATGATGTGGGGCATCAAACTGTAGTCTGCCCTACCATGTTTAGTACCAGACGCCTCTGAACCACCTACAATGAATTTTATGTTACTTCGTAGGGCTTACATCCGTTGGATTAAAATATCGGATGAGGATCGCCCAATTTAATAGGTGCATTTCCTGTAACATTTTCTAAATAAATAACCGAGATCATCCACTTATATTCATCGACTTTCTGTGTAGTTTATGTTTAAGATGGTGCTGACTGCTAGATAAAATACTCATGATTACTCCAAAACTAAAGCTCTGGGTTTCAGAATAATAGGTACTTTAACTAGTCTATTATATTCTGGGATTGTAGAGTGTCAAGACGGTAGTGATTTCGTCAAATCTTGCAAAAGTTTCTAACAAAAAATTAAAAGGTAGCAACCTACATACTCGTCGAGTGAGTCAAGTTATGTATTAAATCAAAATTTTTTTGTTGGGGCTCAATAAAGTGAGGGAATCGGAAAAACAACACAAAATATTGCATAAAAACAAGGGAGAAGATAAAAATTTATTGGAAAAAAAGTGGAAATACTTTCTCCCCCATACTTAAATCATACAATGTCTTCAATGTATTGGAAAAGGAGAGTGAAAAACTAAATACTCATTTTTCCTCGCCTTGGCCACGGAATCTACCACGCGTCCTTGGTCTAGATCTTCTACGCACTTGCTCACCGCTTATGGAAGGTTCTACTTCATATCTTTGACCCTCCACACGGGAAACAACTTCATGCAAACCTTCAACACGAAGTGTCAAAGCCCGCATGTCTTCTGTCATCCTTGCGGTGAATTCTAGCATACTTTGGTCTTACCAGTGAGCGTAATCATGATGATCTCTTTGCATCTGTTGGACGGGATGCATCATTTCCTCTTGACGCGTCTCGATGCTATGGTAGCGCTGGTTAGACAATTGATTCTGCTGCAGTATTGCGGCATAAATGGCATCGAGTGTGGCAGGTGGATTGGCATTTTATGGCTCTTGGGCTTCGGGAGGTTGAATGTTAGGTTGAGGTGCTTGATGTTCTAATTCTTGTTCCATTTTGTCGACAACATCATTATTGGCTTCACCTTGGTTTCCTTGTGCATTGACACCAGGCTCGGGGGTGTTGAGGTTGTATAACCAGTTGTTTGCAATGCTTAAGTTCGTAGTATTTGGATTTGGAAAATGACACTACGAACTTCATTATTCCTCACCATTAGATAATAACCTCCTGCTTCTCTTACCTTAATAAGGCGACCGGCTCGACAGTTGTTAATGTCTAAGAACACTGCTGGCAGAGAGGGTAGATTTAGGACTCTCCCTCCCAGGTTCAGGTGAACTGCTATTGCAGTGACGATACCTCTAATACAGAAAGGCACAGTCTCGTCTCTTGTTACAAGATTTTGAATGTGAGCCATCAAGAAGGTGCTTGGGTTCATACAGAGGTTTAGCGCGAAGGCGCAATGGAGAGCATACAACTCCTTGTTGTTGACCTTGTTGTTGTTGGTTCTTCCAAAAATAGTGCTGGCCAGGGTGAGATGAAGGTAGCGAATGTTCAGATTATGGATGTGAGAGGAGTAATGCGCTTCGGGAGCGACATTATGCTCACCGGATATTCTCTCCCATAATTCATATGACATTCTATTCCAATCCAATTTAGGGGGGATTCGGTATTGCACATTGTCTCCACGAGGGAAACGAAACATGTCGCTCAAAGCATCCTGGTTCACCGTGTATTCCTGGTTGAACATACAAAATGTGGCTGCTCCAAAGAGATTTGTATCAGCATCGGTGGGAGTGATGTAGAAGTAGGAGCTTAAGAACTCCAAAGTTAGAGCCTCGTAGGTGGGTAAGCCCATCGTGCGTACAAATTCCAGGCCTGCTTTGTTTAGCAAACATTGCATACTGTTATACAACCCTAAATTGTGTAAACAGTCATTGTCGACATATCATGTGGGTGTCAATCTTCACTGATAAAACTTCCGGTATCTTTCATGTTGGAGTTCACCAGCTCCGCCTTGTCGGAACACGAGATGAGTCATGTCGGGTTCTCCTCGATTAAGCTGATTTCTACGAGAGGCCATTGTATATTTGACAAAGACGAGAAGGGAAGGTGTTTATGTAGTGCAAAGAAGGTAGTGAATGGTGGTGATACTAGAATAATAGAAGAAATGGGTTAAATAGGTAGAGATTATGAGTGGGTAATGAATGGTTTTTTACGGTTTTGAAAGTGGGAGGTTATAGGAATTATAAGGAATGAATGAGTGGTAATGGTGGTAGATAATGGGAATTATGGGGTTTAAATAATGGAAGATGGAAGTTATAGAAATAATAAAAAGTGAAACGGTGTGGTCTTGTAGTCAAACCATGTGGTCACGAGATCTAAGAGCGTGGGAGGCAAGGCTGGTGGTCGTTACTTGTATAGAAGGGCGTGGGAGGCAAGGCTAAAAAAAGTCAGACAAAGCTGTCGATCGTCACATGTATGGCAGGATTGGTTGACGGTCGTCACATCTAGCTTGACGGTCGGCAGTTTGCTAGGAAAAATGTGACGAACATCACATTTGGCTAGACGGTCGGTAATGGATGCATGCGATTTCATTGGACCGCTACTGATACTTATACATATAATATTAATAATTGTACTTTAAAGCATACATATGATAATAACAGTAGGTATAATGAAGGTAATAAAAACTCAATAACGTTAAATAACCAAAAACTTTAAAAATAGGAATAATAAGAAATAATGTTATTGGGTAAAGAAATGGTACAAAAGAAAAAAAATGAAATAACAGAATATCCGAAAACGAGAAAACAAAACAGTAATGGCAAACAATAATGTTTCCTGCCCCAAACTTAAATAGACAGTGCCCTCACTGCCTTAAGAAAAAGGATCAGAAAAAATAAAAATAGTAGGGTATATCTAGCCACGACGTGGGCCTCCAGGAGGTGCATTAACAAAATAGAAGTGCTGATATAGATGATCAAAATGTTCTGTTATGATATCCATGAAACCATGAAAGTCCGAACGCAAAGTGGTTAATTCTCCGTGTAAACTTTCAATCTGTGTCTCCAAATTAGCAATAGCAGTAGTAAAATCAGGAGGCGGAGGTCCAACATTAGCCGGAATAGTAACAGCAGGAGACACGGGAGAAGCATCTGGTGTAAATTCATGATGAATAGGGGAAGGAAGATCATAATAATGAGGAAGAGTCTCAGGGTCAAAATCATCGGAGATCTCATTCGGTTGAGGTGTTTCGGGTGAGGTAGGGGCAGATGGGGGATCCAAGTCAAAAAGCCAGTTATCTCTGTTATGAACGCTCGTTATAGGATTGGATAAAACAAATTAGTGGACAATGTTATGGTTAATGAGCAAGTCAAACTGAAGTGGTCCAAGGTTTCCTATAAGGTGAGTGTTTAAACAGAAACAGATGTTCATGGGTCGAATTCCTCCATAGGGATTTAATCTTAGGAGTGGTTGTCTAATTCCGATAGCATTTGCAATCATTGTAACTAGGCCTCATATAAGGATAGGTGTATGAGAGGTCTCTATAATGCAAACAAAATTAGCTAACATAAAGGTAGCCACATTGATAGGATGGTTTTGTGAAGCACAAAACAAAATGAAAAGCTCATCACGGGACACAAAAGAAATGTTTTACTCTTTTCCAAACAGGATGTGGGCCAGGATTTTGTGGAAATATCTTATAGAAGGGTTATGGATGCTGTCAGAATACATGTCATCAAGATCAGGATGGTTGTTACCAGTTGGTGATACGGTGGCAGAACCGACTGTTGTACTGGTTTGCATTTTGTATTCGCAAATGTCGCGGTAAGCAAGAGTCGCCACCAACTTCTATTTTATCCAATCAGGAAAAGGAAAAAGAACAGAAAAAACCTTTTTTCGAGAATGTTTCTGAGTACGGGGGGTAGATTATAGAAAGGGAAGGTGTTATCACCCTTTCTATCTGTGGTTTCCCACGGGGTCTTAGGTACTTGCTCATTTTTGAAATTGCTTGTGTATGTGTTTGTTTTGAAAAGTTTTACTTCGTGATAATCCTTGTATCAGTCCTCAAGGGTGTGACGAAGTTGTTTTGAAAAAAAGTGTTTGTGTGAAAAGTTATGTTTGATTGATTGAGCAAGTACTTAAGAGTTAATCTACCTACTCGAAAAAAGTCGGTTCATTTTCCTTTTGACAGCGCTATCCCATTATTAAGGAATAGGTAGCACCGTCGTTGGAGTTTTTAAGGGAAGTTCGAAAGGGACAAATACAGTCACTCAAGCAATGACTAGGAAACCCTAGTAATTACCCTAAAGTCCTAAAGATCTTTCTGAGGCAATACTCGAATGGGTCATTTTTTATGTTTTAGACTGGAGGGCAACCACTAAAATTCCCTATGCTTAGTGACTGTTTACCGAAGGAAACCGAAGTGAGGCAAACCCTAGGAGTGAACATGTGCATGTGTTTATGTTTTAGTTAATTTAGTCTTTTCACATTTAGGTTATCTACCGTTTTAATTTTCAAGCATTCTTCCCATACAATCCTATTAGCCATGCATCTAGACAGTTAAAAATTGCAGGAATTTAAAATGCAGAAAGTTTAAAGTTCTAGCTATTACTTGGCTTTCGCGGATACATAATTATTTTTGAATGTAAAATAAATGGCGGAATTAAAACCTAATTAAGTCTATTACAACTTCGGAGCAATTACAATAATAATAAAAGGTAATTAAAAGGCGCGTGACGAATTCAATGCGAGAACGACTTGTAAAAAACCTAAAAATCTAATTGAGAAAAATATTTAAGTTATTTTTTTGAAAAAAAGAATTAATTATATACAAATTAAACCCTAATTTCTAATTGATTTTAATTACAAAAAAGAGTTACATTATTCTAATTTTTAATTAAATTAATTAATTAAAGAAAATAAACATTTTATGAAAAAATGGTTTTTGGTATTTTTTGTGATTTCATGATTTAATAATAAAAAGAAATAATTTTGATGTTATTTTAAAAAGAAAATAGTTAGAAAAATAATTAAAAAGAATTAAAATCAAAAGAGAGAAGAATGGGCCTGCTTGCTGAATTGAGGGGTGTATTGTGAAATTTGTTAGGCCCATTATGCTCAAGCCTAGTCCTTGCGTGGGATCCAATGCTGGCTCCTTCTGATGGTGCACCATGGTCCCTCCTTGTCTGGGGCGTTGGATCTGGATGGATTGTGATCCATTGGTTGAATCAATAAGGCGCATGATGGACGCGTGGGGTTATGAAACACTGGATCTGCAAGTGAGAATTAAGAATATAATGAAAACTTGCTGGGACCTGGGATCGAACCCAGGTCCTCCCACTACCCAGCGTGTACGCTTGCCATCTGCACTACATGTGTTAGTTGTTATTATAATGAAAACAAACAATATTATATGAAAACAAAGTGGATTAGTGGGTAAAACAGAAAACACGCGCACTGGTTTGAATGGTCCAATAGGGTGGTGACAAATCACTGTCTTCTTCCTTCTGCTCGTTGTCTTAGGTATGTAACTTATACCTACAGACAACGTCTATGGTTAAAAACCTGTAAATCTCAAAAATCCAACACAAGCATGATAAATAAATTCTAATTACATGGTTCAATTTGTCTTGATGTCACGAACATCATAGTACCCTTTTCGTTGGCCAATTTAACCTGTATGATAAACCCCTAAAATGCAAGAACGAACCCTAGCAATGGCAGTCATGGATATATGCATAAAAACACAAAATTATGTAAACCAAAATGTTCCAAATGATCATACAAACACAATGCTATGTTCAATAATGGTTAATCATGCGTAATTTGTAAAATACGATTCAAGCTAGGGAGGGAAAATCGTGGGTCTGTAGCGTGCGTTTCTAGGCATGAAAAGGCTTATAAATGATTGAGATACGTTCTGGAGATGTCCAGGAAGTGATTGGTAACCTTGGAATGCTCTGAATTGCCCTCTAAAATGGAAATCGACCCACCACTTTTTGTCTAATTTTTGAGTTTGTTCTAGTGTTCTTCATGACTGTCAATCTCTGTTTTCGTGCTTGTTCATGCTCCATATATACCCTTCAATGAATTAGGGTTATAAAAACAACATGTATCTTTGCAATTTTTGAAGATTTGATCTCATCCCTTCTTTGTATCATTTGTTTCCAAATTAGGTCTAATCATGCCATTCTTGCTCCAATCAACCTTGATACGATTTGATTATGATATGTCAACATAATTAGCTTGTGATCCTGCCCAAAAATCAGATCAAAACAAATCTTTGCTATTATTTGTCATTTATTTGATTTAATTCAATTTTTAATTAATAAAAAATCAAAATAAAATGAAAAATGAAGCAAACAATGTGTGAGTGAATATTTGGGTCGTGGACCATGTTATGAGTGAGGTGCAAGCATAAAAAGTTAGGCCTATTTGGCAAAAAATGCATCTTTGAGCACATTTGACTTTTGGCAATTTTGCAAAAATGGTCAGCTTTAACAAGGCATATCTTTTCCAATTTTAACCCTAGAGATGTGTTCTTTTACTTTTTAGAAAGTTTAGGATGTCCCCTAAACAACCATTTTGGTCTCATATCAATTTGGTATTCCATGTTCATGTAAGAAGCTTTGACCCAAAAGGTATTTTTGTTGACTTTTCAAAAGGACCTATAATGTGGAAATTCATATCTTTTTATGAGTGCATATTTTGAACTTGAGGGCTGAAGATGAATTATATGGAATTGCATCCTCTTCAAAATGAGACTTGGATGGAAAATTTCTGATAAAGTATGAGGAAGTTATGCTTGGTAAAAGTTTGGTTGACTTTTCATGAGAAACCCTAATTTAGCAACTTTTGTGTTTTGATGAATTAGGAGCATTCCTTGAGGTATCATGATCAACCCTTGATAAAATGATGAAAGTCAATTCAAAATGTTGATGTTGACCAAAAATCTTGAAGCTTGACTGTATGTGGGCTACAGTTGACTTTTGACCTAGTACAGTTGATTTCCAGGCATCTGAGCAGTTGACTGAGCAAACTTCTTATGCAAGGCATGAAACATGACATGGATGATCTCGAGAGCATATTAGGACCACGAAAAGAATTTGAGGCCTTTGGAGTACACCCATCCCGATGAAAATGGAAACCCTAATTTGAGACACATTGCCTTAAGAGAGAGTTTGTCTGGTCAACTCTTGGGCAACCTTGAGCAAATTGAGGATCTCAATGGGCATGTGTTGAGTAAAATAAGAGGGAAAATTTTGGGGTGCAACAGCTGCCCGTGTTCAATCTTCTTAAACCTGAGGATGTATATTGGCTTGTCTGCCTTTCGTGATCTGAAGGTGGAAGATGATTGAACACTAGAGTGCCACGAAATTTGCACTCGTATGAAGTGAGTGTCGATCGGTAGTATTAGGAATGGGCTTACAGATGCCATTTGGAAAGCGATGGAGAGTTGTCGGGGATGGGCTTAAAGATGCCATCCAGAGAAAATATTGGGCATATTCTCGTATTATCCGTTGCGGAGGACTTCATCGGGGCATGTTGACTTATGTCTGGGGCAGTAGAGTATAGGAGCTTCGGTTGTCCATTACTCTATTGGGGAGTTAACTCCTGATTGATGAGGCGGAAGTAAGCTGTATATCTGGTTAGGGTCCAGGTTTCACAGTGACTTACTGGGGAAGCATGAAATTGATCGTATCTGATCGGGTCCAAGTCCTACAACGTTGTAAATTGTTGTCTGGAGATAAGAGAGAAGGAACCTGGACAGTAGGGTTACTTCGAAATGAGAGCCTGGATAGCAGGGTTATAAGAAGGAACCTGGATAGTAAGGTTACTTCGAAATGAAAGCCTGGATAGTAGGGCTATGAGAAGGAACCTGGATAGTAGGGTTACTTCGAAATGAAAGCCTGGATAGTAGGACTATGGGAAGGAACCTGGATAGTAGGGTTGCTTAGAAATGAAAGCCTGAATAGTAGGGATATGAGAAGGAACCTGGATAGTACGGTTACTTCGAAATGAAAGCCTGGATAGTAGGGCTATGAGAAGGAACCTGGATAGTAGGGTTACTTCGAAATGAAAGCCTGGATAGTAGGGCTATGAGAAGGAACCTGGATAGTAGGGTCACTTCGAAATGAAAGCCTGGATAGTAGGGCTATGAGAAGGAACCTGGATAGTAGGGTTACTTTGAAATGAAAGCCTGGATAGTAGGGCTATGAGAAGGAACCTAGATAGTATGGTTACTTCGAAATTAAAGCCTGGATAGTAGGGCTATGAGAAGGAACTTGGATAGTAGGGTTACTTCGAAATGAAAGCCTGGATAATAGGGCTATAAGAAGGAACCTGGATAGTAGGGTTACTTCGAAATGAAAGCCTGGATAGTAGGGCTATGAGAAGGAACCTGGATAGTAGGGTTACTTTGAAATGAAAGCTTGGAGAGTAGGGCTATGAGAAGGAACCTGGTTAGTAGGGTTACTTCGAAATGAAAGCCGGGATAGTAGGGCTATGAGAAGGAACCTGGATAGTAGGGTTACTTAGAAATGAAAGCTTGGATAGTAGGGCTATTAGAAGGAACTTGGGCCATAGGGTTACTTTAAAACGAAAGCTTGGATAGTAGGTCTATGAGAAGGAACTTGGATAGTAGGGTTACTTTGAAATGAAATCCTAGATAGTAGGGCTATGAGAAGGAACCTGGTTCGTAGGGTTACTTCGAAATGAAAGCCTGGATAGTAGGGCTATGAGAAGGAAGCTGGATAGTAGGGTTACATCGAAATGAAAGCCTGGATAGTAGGGATATGAGAAGGAACCTGGGTCATAGGGTTAATTTGAAATGAAAGCCTGTATAGTAGGTCTATGAGAAGGAACCTGGATAATATGGTTACTTCGAAATGAAAGCCTGAATAGTAGGGCTATGAGAAGGAACCTGGATAGTAGGGTTACTTCAAAATGAAAGCATGGATAGTAGGGCTATGAGAAGGAACCTGGGTGGTAGGGTTACTTCGAAATGAAAGCTTGGATAGTAGGCCTATGAGAAGGAACTTGGATAGTAGGGTTACTTCGAAATGAAAGCCTGGATAGTAGGGCTATGAGAAGGAACCTGGATAGTAGAGTTACTTCCAAATGAAAGCCTGGATAGTAGGGCTATGAGAAGGAACCTGGATAGTAGGATTACTTCGAAATGAAAGCCTGTATAGTAGGGCTATGAGAAGGAACCTGGGTCGTAGGGTTACTTCGAAATAAAAGCCTGGATAGTAGGGCTATGAGAAGGAAACTGGATAGTAGGGTTACTTCGAAATGAAAGCCTGGATAGTAGGGATATGAGAAGAAACCTGGGTCGTAGGGTTACTTCAAAATGAGAGCCTGGATAGTAGGGCTATGAGAAGGAAGCTGGATAGTCGGGCTACTTCGAAATGAAAGCCTGGATAGTAGGGCTATGAGAAGGAACTTGGGTCGTAGGGTTACTTTGAAATGAGAGCCTGGATAGTAGGGCTGTCTCATTTGATTGCATAGATTAGTTGACCCGTTTGGTTTTGGGAACTAATTTTTTCGTTAGTTGTCTGCATATATGACATGTATAGCTTCACATATTTAATCTTGAACTGTTGGAATTGTTGATTGTGCTATGGTGGGAGAACTGACTTGAGGTTTTTGCGCTTGTGTTTGCAAATGTTGCGATTTAGCAAGAGTTATCACCGACTTTTCTTTTATCCAAAAAGGAAAGGTGAAAAAGCACAGGAAAGACCTTTAGAGATGTTTTCTTGAGTTCGGGGGTTAGATTATGAAAAGGGAAGGTATTAGCACCCATTTCATCCATGGTTTTCCATGGGCTCTTAGTTACTCTCTAGATCACTTGCTTTTGTTTGAAAATGTGCTTTGTGTGGTTTTTTGTAAATATTTTGAAAATGTGACTTTGTAATGATTCTCATTTCTATAAGAACGCGTACAAAGTTTTGTTTTGAAAATAGTTCAAAGAGGTGTTTGTGGTGTGGGTTTTGAAAGTATTTTGAAAAGGGTTTTCTTTGTAATGGCTCTTGTTTCTATAAGAACGTGTACAAAGTGTTATCTTTTGAAAATGTTTCAAATGGAAGTGTGAGTGTATAAAATGTTTTTGTTGTGAGCAAGCGAGTAACTAAGAGCGAACCTACCTACTCAAAAGGTCTAAGATGTGCTTTTCCTCCTCCTTTAGATGTTTCTATCTTACCATTGATTTGGTAAGAAGCCCCATCGTTGGATTTGAAGGGACGGACGTTGGGACGTTTTTATAGTCATAGAAGGCAACCCATGGGATGTTTTAGCAATGTCGTTTAGGGACTAGGTCGTTTATCGAAGCCAACATCGAGGGTCATCGAGGGGCTACGATCTTTTATCGAGGGTCTTTGCTAAAACGCCCATGTTCGAGGGACATGACTATTTTCCGATAGGCAACAAAGTGAGATTACCCTGAGGGTGCATGTGTGCAAGTGTGTTTGATTGCATGCATTTAATTTTTGATTAGCGTTATCTACTTGTTGATTTTATCTCTTGCCATACACACCCTAATTACTAGCATATATTGAAAGCGGTAAATTGCAGAAATGTAAAGTCCTACGCTATTACAATATTTAGGGGATGGGGGTACATATTTATGAATGAGGGTTGCAAGTAAAAATAAGTCCTAAGTTACTATTACAACCATATTGAAATGTACAATATATAGAAAGAAATGGACTTGTTTAGAAAATGTTTTTTTTTTGTCTTAAAAAAGAAATAAATTAGTTAATAAAAGAAATTATTTTTTGTCTTTTTATGTTAATATTAAAAATGATGAAAAGGGAAATAAATGAAAGGCAGAAACAGCGTGTTACTGCAAGCAAGGAAACAAGGATCAGAAGTTATGAAGCCAGGCGCGTGGTGATTCATAAGGAAGCATAAGAAGTTCTGGATTGATACGCTCTAAGGACCTGCTAGAAACATCAGAGGGAAAGGGAACAAAGGTTCTGGATTGGTACATTCTGAAGTCCTGCAAAAAATGTTAGAGGGAAAATACATAAGTTCTGGGTTGCTATGTGCTGAACTTCTGAATGTTAGAACAATGAGAAAATCTTAGAAGTTCTATATATTAAAACAGTGAGGAGAACTCAGAAGTTCTCTGTTGTGCTAAGACTGTGAGTGAACATCCGAAGTTCTATATTGTGCTAAGCCAGTGAGTGAACATCAGCGGTTCAGTGTGTTATTAGCATGTAAGAATCAGAAGTTCAGTGTATGTTAATAGTGAGAAAAATCATAGAAGTTCTATGTGTTAAAATAGTGAAGAGAACTCAGAAGTTCTGTATGTGTTTAACAGTGAGAAAAATCATAGAAGTTTTGTATGTTAAAACTATGAATGAACATCAGAAGTTTTAATGCCATATTTCAACACTCAATCAGCACATCAGTAATCTATTCAGTTTTCAACAATCAACAAGTCAGAAGGATAAAAGCACAACAGTTTTCAGAAGTTCTAATCCTAAATCTGAGCCTAGCCTTAATCAAGAAATTCTGATCCATAGTTTTTTTATTTACGCAATGATATAAACAACATTAATACTATGGTATTTACATGTTTAATGATGTTCTGAATAAAAAATGCAAAGGTCAGAAAGACTTACCTTGAATCTGGAGCGTGCTTGGAGCTTTGAGTGGCTGCCTTTGGATGTTCTAGAATCAGCAAGAGTAACAAAATAGAAAATGCCAAGTTCTTTGATTCAAAGGGAAGAGCAAAGGTTTGGTTTTCTGTTTGGGAAATCTGGATTTTTATGAAGGGTTTCACGGGTTTCTTTTTCTCTTTTGATAGTTCTCTCTTTCCAAAAGCCAGCCCCTTGAACGTGTGATGGAGCAAAGTATTTATAGGTGAATTTGTTGTGATTTTTTTTTGGGGGGGGGGGGGGGGGGAACAAATGGGATTTGAACCTTTTTTGGCATCTTGTTCCCTTGCTTTTTCATCACTGTTTTCGTATGCTATTTTGGTGCAATTATGGGATGCAGGCATAGGCTGAACTAGTTGCTGATTAGCAGCTTTTAACCATGCTTATGCTGGAGTTGTCAGCAGGATTTAAGGAAAAGCAAAACAAAGCATGGGCATAGTACTAAAGTTTTCTATCCCAAGACAGTAGAGGTGCACGTGGTGGAAATCATTTGGATAAATACTCAAAAGTGGTTGTGAGTATTAAATGAGCATTAAATGATGATGAGACTTATCACAACCAGAAATCCTGTAATGTGAGATTCTACACCATGGCTTAGTTCTGAATCAGAAGTTCTACTTCAGCGTAGCATCCAACCTCTGATCTTTGTATCTTCTGGATCAAGCATGTTCTGAAGGAGAACATTGCTTCCACATGTTCTGATTAAAGCGTCATGTTCTGAACAGGAGAACATTGCTTCCATATATTCTGATTGAAGCATCATGTTCTGAACCATGTTTGCAACCTCTGACTGATGCTTTTTGTGAAAACTTGCCCATAAGTTTTGACCAAACTCTGTCTTGAGAATATCCAGAATTTGCTGAGTGTTATGGTGATAATCTGGTCAGAAGTTCTGAGTTTTGTCATGCTTCTTAAACACTTAGAAAAATTTCTAAGTATTTAGAATTTGACCTTTCCAAAGTAAAATTTGACTTTTGAATTTTTAGATGAAACAAACATCATATTCCAACATGTCTTGATGAAATATGATTTTTGAGATTTGATTTTGATCCAAAAGTCAAAGTTAGACTTCTCAGTGTGCAAATGACCATTTTGCCCTTGTGTATGACTTTTCTTGAAAAATTACAGTTCAAGGCATGGAATTGGATGGAAGCAAACTTGAGTATCCAGGGTGATTCCTTGAGAAATGAGAGGGAAAATTTGGGGTACATTAGCTGCCCCTGTTCAATCTTCTTATACCTGAAGAGTTAGATTGGTAAATCTGCCATTCGTGACTTGAAGGTGGAAGATGATTGAACACTAGAGTACCTAGAAAATTTGCACTCAAAGATGTGTTAGTTGGTTATGTAGGGAATGTGCTTAAAGATTCCATTTGGAGAGGTAATGGATAGTTTTTAGAGATGGGCTTAAAGATGCCATCCGAAGGAGATTGTATTTGGACTCAGTAGGATGATGAAGGAATCTTGGAGGATTACTACCTCATCAGGATGATGAAGGAATCTTTGGGCGATTTCTACCTCAGCAGGATGATGAAGGAATCTTGGACGACTATAACCTCAACAGGATGATGAAGGAATCTTGGATGACTACAACCTCAGCAGGATGATGAAGGAATCTTGGATGACTACAACCTCAGCAGGATGATGAAGGAATCTTGGATGACTACAACCTCAGTAGTATGATAAAGGAATCTTGGATGACTACAACCTCAACAGGATGATGAAGGAATCTTGGATGACTACAACCTCAACAGGATGATGAAGGAATCTTGGATGACTACAACCTCAGCAGGATGATGAAGGAATCTTGGATGACTACAACCTCAGCAGGATGATGAAGGAATCTTGGATGACTACAACCTCAGCAGGATGATGAAGGAATCTTGGATGACTACAACCTCAGCAGGATGATGAAGGAATCTTGGATGACTACAACCTCAACAGGGTGATGAAGGAATATTGGATGACTACAACCTCAATAGGATGATGAAGGAATCTTGGATGACTACTACCTCAGCAGGATGATGAAGGAATCTTGGATGACTACTACCTCAGTAGGATGATGAAGGAATCTTGGATGACTACAACCTCAGCAGGATCATGAAGGAATCTTGGATGACTACAACCTCAGTAGGATGATGAAGGAATCTTGGATGACTACAACCTCAGCAGGATGATGAAGGAATCTTGGATGACTACAACCTCAGAAGGATGATGAAGGAATCTTGGATGACTACAACCTCAACAGGATGATGAAGGAATCTTTGGATGACTACAACCTCAGCAGGATGATGAAGGAATCTTGGATGACTACAACCTCAGCAGGATGATGAAGAAATCTTGGATGACTACAACCTCAGTAGGATGATGAATGAATCTTGGATGACTACAACCTCAGCATGATGATGAAGGAATCTTGGATGACTACAACCTCAGCAGGATGATAAAGGAATCTTGGATGACTACAACCTCAGCAGGATGATGAAGGAATCTTTGGATGACTACAACCTCAGCAGGATGATGAAGGAATCTTGGATGACTAAAACCTCAATAGGATGATGAAGGAATCTTGGATGATTACAACCTCAACAGGATGATGAAGGAATCTTGGATGACTACAACCTCAACAGGATGATGAAGGAATCTTGGATGACTACTGTTGTACCCCAAAATTTGCCCTCCCATTTCCTCAACATTTTCTCATCACAAGACCTTTGAAGATCAAGATCCAGTTAGGGTTTCCTCTGCTCAAGGCTTCTCCTTGCACTGTGGACTCAAATTAGGGTTTGTGTTTGCCTAAGGATGTTTTGACCTAAAATGCCTAAGATGACTTTCATGCTTCATGTTGGACTCCCAAGTTTACCTATACCAAGTTTCAAGTCTTGACTCCAAGTTTTACCCAGTCAATTGGACAGTTGACCTAGAAAACAGCTGTATTAGGGAAAAAGTCAACTGTGGCCAATTGACAGTCAAACCTCATGAAATTTGATCCACATCAACATTATGAACTCATATGAACCATTTGATCAAGTTTGGATCACAATTCCACAAGAAATTTGATCAGATCATCAAAAGGGCAAAATGGTCATTTTTAGGGTTTTGACTGCACAAGGGCAATTTTTGACTGTTTGACCTAGCCAATGGCAAACCAAGCTCACATATGGCCTCAAGGACTCAATGGAATTATCTTGACATGTTCATCAAGCTCAAAAGATCCCAAGTACACAAGACTGACAGTTGAATTTCTCAGTCAATTGATCAATTTTGACTGTATACTGAAAAGTCAAACTTTGACTTTTTGGTCAAAATCAAGAGTCAAGATTCATTTTTCATCAAAAACATTCCAAATCATGAAACTTGTTCACCAAGAAATCACAAAATGCAAATTAGGGTTTGAAAATGGAATTTTTCATAACTTAGAATTTTTCTAAGTTATGAAAAACCCTAATTTTTTCCCAACTTTGCCCCATCTTTTCACCATGATCCATTTGGATTCAAACAAAAGTCAAAACATGAAAGTTGTAGCTTGTTGCATAATCTACAACTTTGATTCACAAAGTTTTCTCATTTGAAGCTTGTATCTCAAGTTATAATTTTTTGAATAAGGGCACTAAACCATCTTTTAACTTAGTGAAATTTGACCTATTTTGACATGGTTTTCTACCCTACTTCAAGGCCACTTTTCATATCCTTCCACTTGGAATTTTGATTTGCATTTCAAAGATGGATTGTAGTACACATTCCAAGCTTTCCAAAATGTCCAAGAACTCATCAAACAACCTCATAAATTGAGAGATTCGAATTTCACAAGTTGGCAAAAATTCACTTTTGTTCTTCATCAAGACATGTTCATAACCTTGCCAATTTGAAATCAGTTTGCTTTATGCTTGCTTACAGGTCCTTGAACCAATCCATACTCAATAATTTAATGCATATTCTTTGTACTAAGACCAAGTTCTTTGAGTTCAAGCTTTGTCTAATGGTTTAATCCTAAATTAGATAAAGTAAACTATCCATATTTGCAAAAGTTCACTTTATGTCAATTTGAAAATCAAACAAGTACAAGCTAAATCTGAATGGCACAAGATTATGGACAAATTGCTCTGATCAAGAGAAGATTATGCAGCCCATTAGGAGGTCCCCTACATGCCTAGAACATCAACTTGCATTTGCTTGCTTCACATAGAAGTAACATCCATAACTCATGCCAACTCTCTCTTCAGCTTAGAAACACAAGAACAAAGTTGTCAAACACATTACACATAACATATCCAAGCTAACACACGAGCTTTTGACCTCCAATACACCCTCCATCTCAGAATCATCCTCAAACTGCAAAAACAGGGGTGCCCCTGCAGTTTGAGTGCAAACTCCCAATCCCTTCGAGCATTTTGATCAAAACCTGTTCCTCTACCTTCCTTATAACCTATGCAAGCTATCCAGAAGCTAAGGCATGATCTGTAGTTGCTCTAACCACTTCCACCATTTTCACATTTTTGACTTGCAGGTGAAGTTCTATAGCTTGGTACAAGAAGTTTCAAGACAAAGTAAGCATTGAAAAAGCATCCCTGGACCTCAAGGAAGCTTTTCCAATCATTACATTATACTAAAAGTCTCTCATTCTCCAGATTGAAGTTCAACTGCACAGGTAAAAGTTTGAATTCGTATCTCTCTTATTAGGCATCTTTAGTCTTAAGTTTGTGAAGAAACAAGGTCCTACTCATAGCCCTGAACATGTACATAGCTTTATTTTTTATTTCTTTTGTCTGAGTAGAGAGAATTTGAGCTCTGAAAATGGTAGAAAAATTAGGTCAGAAAAGAGGGGGAGAGAAATTCTCCCTCATCTTAGAGAGATAGTTCATGTTCTTTATATGGTTAGAACCGTCTCTTCATGCTTAACATCTTTTGTGTTGGAAGTTTGTTCAAAAAATCAAGGAATCAAGAGTTAGAAGAAGCTGAACATGGCGCGCGTTTTTCAAATGTTTTGTGCTGGAGGTTGAAGACAGTGTTTCATTGGGCTGGGCTTTGGTGTCCTTTCTTTTCACACCATCTTTTTTGGCTCACACCCCCCTGAGCCCATTTACTCATTTTTTAACATTTTTGACTTTTTTCCTTTTTGCTGACTTTGTTTATTTTTTCTCATGCCATTAAAAAATTAAAAATATTTTTTTCATTATTTTTTGCATTTATTGCATATTTATTTGATTTATTTCTTTGTTTATACATAAATATATATATATGTATTATTATTAGAATAAAATAGGAAATAATGTAAATACAATTTTTATTTTTATTTACTCTCTGAAAATATTTCACAACAAAAAAATACTCCTTTATTTATTTTATTAAAATATTAAATAAATATTTATTTTTAGAATAATACATATTTAGGGTTATATATACATATATATGTGATTATTAATATATGTAAGACAAAATATAAAAAATACTTGATTTTTCACTTTTATTAATATTTGATATAAAAATACTTTTTTTCACAATACACTTCATTTTATTTTATTTTTATAAATAATAAGTAAATAGTTGCATTAAATTAGAAAATAATACTTTTTTTCTTTAAAATTAGGGTTTTTCTACCCTAAGTTCAAAATACTCCAAAAATAATACATTTTTATTTTCTTTTTCCTTTTACATAAATAACATTTTCTCATACACATAAAAACTTTCTTTTTTGCATTTCACATATTTATTTAATTTACATTTAATTATACAATTTATTTACTATGCAAATATCCAATTGATGTAATAATTTAGATTTAAATTCTTGTCAATATCCCCATTTGAACATTTGTACCCCCTTCCCATATTTGGTTTTGTAATAGCTTAGTAATTTTAATTACGCACTTTATTGCTTTCTAATGATAACATGTTAGAATTAGGGTTTGTATGCGAAAAACGATAAAAAATAGTTTGACCTAATACAAGATAAACAAGCATGAAAATGGACACACAAATCACACTTGCACCCCCTAGGGTATTCCACTTGTTGCCTTCAAATAAATGGGCCATGTTGCATGTTAAACTTCTTTGGGCAAAGCAAATAATTTTGAATGATCATAGTCCCTCGATAAAACCTTTCAAAAAACAAACAAAAACAAATGATCAAGTCCCTTAGAGAAATTGCTCAAAGACATTTAACGCCGTTGCAATTATGGTCTAAAACGATGACCCACGCCTGTCCCTTTCACATCCTAACACAAGGTTGCCCACCAAATACAATGGTGGAGCAAACTTGTTAAAAGGGTTAAAGTATAGCAATGATCTTTTGAGAAATTTAGGAGTAGATAACCTCTTAGTTACTTGAATCAACTTGCAAAACAAAACACTTGCCTAATTTCAAAATCACACATCACTACACTTTCAAAACAACTTTCAAAAACAAATGAAAACTTTTTCAAAAGACATACATCTTTGTATACATCCCCACATGGATCATTACAAAGGTTGCCACCACATTGGCCTCTTTTCAAAACATTTTCAAACCCACACACTCAAGCACCATTTAAAACAATTGAAAACAAAAGGCAAGTGATCTAAGCAAGTAACTAAGAGCCCATGGATAACCATGGATAGAAAGGGTGCTAATACCTTCCCTTTCTATAATCTACTCCCCGAACCCAAGAAAACATCTCAAAAGGTTTTTGCTGTGCTTTTTAACCTTTCCTTAGGATAAAATAAAAAGTCGGTGGCGACTCTTGCTAACCGCAACATTTGCGAATACAAACGCAAACCTCAAGTCAGTTCTCCCACCGTATCACAACTACAACCTCAAAAGATGATGATCTTTGACTATTGATTGATCTTTCCTGAAAAGGTAAAGAGTTAGTTGTATGCAATGTCATGATGTATGCATTGTGTAATGATGTTCTCAAAATAAATGAGATTTGTGTTATATGTATTTTGTATGCATATGCTATGAATGTTGTTGAAATGTAATTTTGTCTTGGAGAATAAATCCTTGACAAGTGTTGGGGAGTTATTAAATCCCAAACCACTGTTGAAGAGTAGGTATGTCTTCAAACTTTTCTTAGAATGTTTCCACTGAGGATCCCTGTTTTGTTGAGGAGAACTCCGTTGGGGAAAGTTTAAAACTCTGTGGAGAGTGTTGATTCCTGCTTGGGGAAAAAGTTCAGGAGTCTCGGTTGTCTGTTGCTCTACTGGGGAGTCAAAGTTGAATTGATATCTGGTTGGGTCCAGGTTTCACAGTAACTTGCTAGGGATTGTAGAGTAGTTTACTGGGGAAGAGGAGTTGTGGTCCTTTGATTTGTAGTAGTCAGAGAGGCCACCTCAAGTTGGGGATTCCTGCCATTTGTTGGGAGAAATAAACCCTATTGCCAATCTACTAGAGAGGTGATGACTTCGCTGGGGAAAGTCCTCGAGGATTTTTTGAAGTTGTCTCAGCTGGGAAAGGTTTTCAGAAGTTAAACTTTTGCCGGGAAAATATCCTATGAGAAGGACTTTGGGGAGACTTGTCATTGCCCCTAACAGTAAATGTTTGTGGTATTGCCAAAAATGTTTGATTGTACGTAATCCTTTGCTGAGATTGACGTTCAATGCCCTAAGTGACGGAGATGGAGATCTTCCCCTGGTTACTCTACACTTTGCGATATTTTTTGGAATCTTGACTGGACTGCCCCAGGTGTGCTGGATAGTGACATGTCATGTCCCTTTGTTGATAGGAGATTCGTCAATGGAAGTGTCATCCTTTTTGAACTAATTTTGTTCACTGAGAGAGATTTCATTCACTGGATATTCATTGTGTGAATTTCTCTGCTGTCAAACAAATAGCCATATGCAAACAGTGATATTCAAGTAATGCAAAGTTTATGCTTGTCTTGAAGTTTTTTGAAAATGCGTTTTAGCGAGTAAAGAAATTTTGCTAAGAAAATTCAAACTCAGGATTTAGAGCAAAGCCTTACAGGAGTCAGGATACCTTTTGTAACAGTATGGTTTCGAACTAACCCATGCTTCAATTAGGACTTTTGAAGGGTTGTAACGTGGCTTGGTTCACGGTTTAGGAAACAAAGGATAAAGGCTCAAAGTGTATTTGTACCCACCCGTTCTTCGTGATGTTCTTCAGTCCTAAACTCAGTTAATTGTGCGTTTGAACTCCAATTGAGTCTGGAATGATGTTTTGGTGATGGTTCAAACAAGTTAAGTTTTTCGGAAGGCAGTCATTCTTGCAACTTTTTTTTCATGTTGTTTGTGGATTTGTAGTGACCTCTTTTGATTTGTTATCCCTAATTTTTGCCTGACTATTCTTGTTTTGAGATTACATTCAGCGGGATGCCCCAGTTTTCTTAAGTCTCCTTTGTAGGTTTTGACTTAGTGGGCTTTTCTTTTTTTGAGAGATAATGACTACCTATGTGATAGGGAACCATCACCGTCTTTTGATTCCATATGAATGTTTCTTGACGTCATTCATTGTATTACGAGATAAGATTTTGCGGCTTAACGCGCGTTTGAATTAACTGAGAGACTACCCTGCCCCAGGTTTTGATTAAAGGTTTCAATTTGTGTTAAAACAGAAAACTTCCACTTCTTTGGCTCGAAGGGGTTGACTAGGGATTATCTTCCTTATAACTCCAGTGTTTAGGATTTTAAAAAATGCCTGTACATCGTCAGCAAGATCTGTTCAAAAGCATACTGTATGAGATTATGGCATTGTTTTCGTCATCCTCCCTCTAAAGGCTTGTAACTTTTAGCAAGAGTTGAATGTCATAAAGAGAGTAAAAAGCATAGTTTAAATGAAATGAAAACAAATTAAATAATTCAAGACAAACATATGCAATGCATTAATGAAACAAAGTTTGAAATTAATAGATAATTGTTTGAATAACAAAAGGAATTACAACTTGAAAATTCAAATGAAACAAAAGCCTCTTTGTTTAAATTTTTCACTTCAGCTGGCGAGCCTTTGAGGAACGGCAGAAGAACTCAGTCTGGCCATCTTGTGTGAACTCCAGCATTCCTTCGTCGATCAGGTTTTGAATCTTGTACTTCAACGCCCAACAATCATTTGTATCATGTCCAGCACTATCTGAATGATAGGCATCGGGATTGTAGCTGGGAGAAAAAGTTTTGGGATTTGGATGAGGTCTTATTGGTGTAATCAGATTCATCCTCAGCATGTGTTGCAAAGCCTGGGACAGTGGGACATTGATGTTGGTAAACTGTCTTTTGGGCTCACTTTGCCTTTGCTCATTTCCGGTTGATGTTGACGAAGTCGTTGTTGGGCTCGTGACGTGGAAGCAAATTGGGAATGTCTTCTCTCCCTTAAATTGGCTTCTTGTCTCACGGGAGGCTGAATGATGACCTGATCCCCAATTCTAGATGTTTTCCCCATTTGGTTACATCCGTCTTGACAAAGCTTGTTGATGAGGACTCTCAACTCTTCTTGTCCTTGGGCCAGGTTTTGAATAAGAGCCATCTGGACCACCATTTATTCCATCATCTGGACTTTCATTGTTGCCATTTCAATTTGTAGCCTTTCCAACTGATCATCCTTGGTGTCCTCTGGATTCCACATGACCATGCCCCTTGTGAGGAGAGCTTTCACCTCTTCTTTCCCCTTGAATAGGTTCAAGAACATCTCTTGAAGTTGAGCATTTTGAGCCTGGATGTCCTTGATAGTCTGTTCTAGAGCCATCTCTATTAAAATAAACAGTAGGAAGATAAGGAGACATGTGTGGGAGAAACCTGTCATGATATGATGCATGATATGTGGATGCATGTTTTTAAGGATCTCGCGGGGTAATGTTAGTAGTCACTTACAACTTTGATTGGAGAACTTTGTATCAGTGGATGTCCTTCCACGAGAATTAAGCTCACCATGTCAAGTGGGTCATAGCCCTTGACTCTGGTTCATTGTACCTGATTTTGACGGTGTTTGGTTAGAGAAAAATAAATCCCCTTTCCCCTTGATGGACATCTGGTTCAACGTGATCCTACATTATAGGCCCTCGAGATCCTTGAATATGATATTGAAAATGCTATAATATGATGTTATGATGTTATGCACAAAGTATGCAAGGTAAGCAAGTTTATATACAAATAATCATATTCACACAAAGTAGACAAGTCCTTAGGTTTAAGCTTGCATGGAGTTTGTAGGTAAGTACCCTCTTGATGTTTAGTTGGCTTAATCTGTCTTAGTAATAGTGATCGGGTTCTAAAGGATCTCAATATTACCGTCCTTTCTTTTAGGAATTGTCTCAGCACAATCAATCTTTTCTTGCGGTCGAGATATCCCAAAATTCCGGTCTCAATGAGTGTAGCATCGAGTATCAACCAATTTTCAGCTCTACACCGAAACCGGTTATCTCACTACGTCCTAATGGCCAGGTTGGTCAAGTAAGGTTCTAAGGTCAGTTAGTGCTTCATGACGCTGCTCAACGGCCCCATATACTCCTCGTTTCAACACAAGGGATACCGGTACCAACAAATGTGTCACACTAACGTAGCCATTGTTTCAACCATATCAGTCTACGTCGTACAGTTTCCACAATCTATTGCTACTTACTTGAAAAGGTGCCCCAGATCCGGGTAGAGGATCAAAACAAACCCAAGAAAGGAACCAATAATGTAAAGCAAGAAATTCAAACAAATGAAGGCAAGTAAATATGATCTAACCCTAAGGTAACCCCACTTTTAGAATTATCTCCCCAGTAGAGTCGCCAGTTCTGTGATATGGTGGGAGAACTGACTTGAGGTTTTTGCGTTTGTGTTTGCAAATGTTGCGGTTTAGCAAGAGTTGCCACCGAATTTTCTTTTATCCAAAAAGGAAAGGTGAAAAAGCACAGGAAAGACCTTTAGAGATGTTTTCTTGAGTTCGGGGGGTAGATTATGAAAATGGAAGGTATTATCACCCTTTTCATCCATGGTTTTCCATGGGCTCTTAGTTACTCGCTAGATCACTTGCTTTTGTTTGAAAATGTGCTTTGTGTGGGTTTTTGAAAATATTTTGAAAATGATACTTTGTAATGATTCTCGTTTCTATAAGAATGCGTACTAAGTTTTGTTTTAAAAATAGTTCAAAGAGGTGTTTGTGGTGTGGGTTTTGAAAGTATTTTGAAAATGGTTTTATTTGTAATGGCTCTCGTTTCTATAAGAACACGTACAAAGTGTTATCTTTTGAAAATGTTTCAAATGGAAGTGTGAGTGTATAAAATGTTTTTGTTGTGAGCAAGCGAGTAACTAAGATTGAACCTACCTACTCCAAAGGTCTTAGATGTGATTTTCCTCCTCCTTTAGATGTTGCTATCTTACCATTGATTTGGTAAGAAGCCCCATCATTGGATGTGAAGGGACGGATGTTGGGACGTTTTTATAGTCATAGAAGGAAACCCATGGGACGTTTTAGCAATGTCGTTTAGGGACTAGATCGTTTATCAAAGGCAACATCGAGGGACTACGATCTTTTATCGAGGGTCTTTGCTAAAATGCCCATGTTCGAGGGACATTACTATTTTTCCGATAGGCAACAAATTGAGATTACCCTGAGGGTGCATGTGTGCAAGTGTGTTTGATTGCATGCATTTAATCTTTGATTAGGGTTATCTACTTGTTGATTTTATCTCTTGCCATACACACCATAATTACTAGCATATATTGAAAGCGATAAATTGCAGAAATGTAAAGTCCTATGCTATTACAATATTTAGGGGATAAGGGGTACATATTTATGAATGGGGGTTGCAAGTAAAAATAAGTCCTAAGTTTCTATTACAACCATATTGAAATGTACAATATATAGAAAGAAATGGACTTGTTTTGAAAATGTTTTTTTTTGTCTTAAAAAAGAAATAAATTAGTTAATAAAAGAAAATATTTGTTGTATTTTTATGTTAATATTAAAAATGATGAAAAGGGAAATAAATGAAAGGCAGAAACAACGTGTTACTGCAAGCAAGGAAACAAGGATCAGAAGTTATGAAGCCATGCGCGTGGTGATTCAGAAGGAAGCATAAGAAGTTCTGGATTGATACACTCTAAGGCCCTGCTAGAAACATCAGAGGGAAAGGGAACAAAGGTTCTGGATTGGTACATTCTGAAGTCCTGCAAAAAATGTTAGAGGGAAAATACAGAAGTTCTGGGTTGCTATGTGCTGAACTTCTGAATGTTAGAACAATGAGAAAATCTTAGAAGTTCTGTATATTAAAACAGTGAGGAGAACTCAAAAGTTGTCTGTTGTGCTAAGACTGTGAGTGAACATCAGAAGTTCTGTATTGTGCTAAGCCAGTGAGTGAACATCAGTGGTTCACTGCGTTATCAGCATGTAAGAATCAGAAGTTCAGTGTGTGTTAACAGTGAGAAAATCATAGAAGTTCTGTGTGTTAAAACAGTGAAGAGAACTAAGAAGTTCTGTGTGTGTTTAACAGTGAGAAAAATAATAGAAGTTTTGTATGTTTAAACTATGAATAAACATCAAAAGTTTTAATTCCATTATTCAACACTCAATCAGCACATTAGTAATCTATTCAGTTTTCAACAATTAGCAAGTCAGAAGGATAAAAGCACAACAATTTTCAGAAGTTCTAATCCTAAATCTGAGCCTAGCCTTAATCAAGTTCTGATCCACAGTTTTTTTATTTATGCAATGATATAAACAACATTAATACTATGGTATTTACATGTTAATGATGTTCTGAATAAAAAATGCAAAGGTCAAAAAGACTTACCTTGAATCTGGAGTGTGCTTGGAGCTTTGAGTGGCTGCCTTTGGATGTTCTGGAATCAGCAAGAGTAACGGAAGAGAAAATGTCAAGTTCTTTGATTCAAAGGGAAGAACAAAGGTTTGGTTTTCTGTTTGGGAAATCTGGATTTTTATGAAGGGTTTCACAGGTTTCTTTTTCTCTTTTGATAGTTCTCTCTTTCCAAAAGCCATCCCCTTGAACGTGTGATGGAGCAAAGTATTTATAGGTGAATTTGTTGTGATTTTGGAGGGGAAAAACAAATGGGATTTGAACCTTTTTTGGCATCCTGTTCCCTTGCTTTTTCATCACTGTTTTCATATGCTAGTTTGGTGCAATTATGGGATGCAGACATAGGCTGAACTAGCTGCTGATTAGCAGCTTTTAACCATGCTTAAGCTGGAGTTGTCAGCAGGATTTAAGGAAAAGCAAAACAAAGCTTGGGCCTAGTACCAAAGTTTGCTATCCCAAGACAGTAGAAGTACACGTGGTGGAAATCCTTTGGATAAAGACTCAAAAGTGGCTGTGAGCATTAATGAGCACTAAATGATGATGAGACTTATCACAACCAGAAATCCTGCAACGTGAGATTCTACACCATGACTTAGTTCTGGATCAGAAGTTCTGCTTCAGCGTAGCATCCAACCTCTAATCTTTGTATCTTCTGGCTCCAGCATGTTCTGAAGGAGAACATTGCTTCCACCTGTTCTGATTAAAGCGCCGTGTTCTGAACCGGAGAACATTGCTTCCATATATTCTGATTGAAGAATCATGTTCTGAACCATGTTTGCAACCTCTGACTGAAGCTTTTTGTGAAAACTTGCTCAGTAGTTCTGACCAAACTCTGTCTTGAGAATATCCAGAATTTGCTGAGAGTTATGGTGATAATCTGGTCAGAAGTTCTGATTTTTGTCATACTTCTTAAACACTTAGAAAAATTTCCAAGTATTTAGAATTTGACCTTTCCAAAGTAAAATTTGAATTTTGAATTTTTAGATGAAACAAACTTCATATTCCAACATGTCTTGATGAAATATGATTTTTGAGATTTGATTTTGATCTAAAAGTCAAAGTTAGATTTCTCAGTGTGCAAATGACCATTTTGCCCTTGTGAATGACTTTTCTTGAAAAATTGGAGTTCAAGGCTTGGAATTGGATGGAAGCAAACTTGAGGATCCAAGGTGATTCCTTGAGAAATGAGAGGGCAAATTTTGGGGTACAACATTGATGATAACCATCTTTCCTGAAAAGGTACAAGATTAATTATATGCGATGCGTGAGATGCATTGTGTGATGATGTTCTCAAAATAAATGCGATTATGCTGTATGCAATATGTATGTGCATGTCGTGATGTATGAACATGAAATGCCATTGTGACATATCCGAGTCTGGGAAAATAAATCCCTGACTACTATTGGAGAGTGTCGGAAATTGAATTCCTGACCGTTGTAGAGAGAGTGGTTCTTCTACTTCCGCTGGGGATGGTGAACGGAGATGACTGTGCCATATATTTACTCCTTTCTGTTTGTGAATATTCTGCCCGGGAGAGACTCTACTTGAGAATAACTCTGCGGGGAAATAACTATGTTGGAGGATGAACTTTCGTAGCTGAAGGAATAAGCTCTATTGGGGGTTGAGTTTTTGTACTCAGAGAAATAAACTCTGCTTGGGAGATAAAAATTTACTGATTCACTCGCGACTATTAAATTCGACTTGCGAACATACGTCAGGTTTCTGAATGACCCTGGCTGAGGAGGTTACTTCCTGTTTTGGAAAATGCTGACGTCAATGCCTTTGAAAGATTTTACTTTATGGGGAGTACTGATATAACGAGATCGCATGTACTGATGACTGTATTCCAAAGCCGTCCCTGCCTTGGTACCCGGTGGACAGAGTAACTGTCAGGTTTGACATTCTTTTAGTTTTTTTTTACTCATGTTTCTTAAGTTACGAGCAATTGTCTTTCTGTTTCCTATGCAAATATTTGTGAAAAACAATTATATTCAAATGCACATTTCAAGAATAACTCACTGGACATTCTCGCAAAACAAAACAGAAAAAAGGGAAAACAAACATTTTTGTGTGTAAGAATGACTTGTATTAATTTTGAAGTTGGCCTATAACAGGCGTTTTTGTACAAGGAGGCTGACATTTTAGTAAGAGAACGCCACCATAAAAATAGAAGCTATACATAATTGTGTGAAAGTAAAACAACTATGTGAAACGATCCAATTGAGTTCCAACTCTACTATTGCCCCTATGTCTTCGAGCGTCTCATCACTTTTTTAATTGGCCGAAGGTTAATTAAATTGATTGGTGTCGTCCGAGCTTGATAATTGATACCAAAGTCTGGTCGCAAGATGATCCAATGAGACATAGTGATACGCTTTATATCCTTAACTTTTGCCTGGACCGCCCTTTTGGGTTTTCAATCCACCGGGATACCCTTTTTTGCCCAAGCCGCCTTTTCAGGTTTTCGACTTACCGGGTGTATAGATTTTTTTCATTTTCATCCCTTACTTTTGCTCGAACCCTTTTGGTTCGCCGGGAAGCCCCTATTTTTTCCTATGCCAGTCAACCTAGCGGGTCTTTTAATTAGGCGTAGTATCTTTTCACTATGTTTGCATTGATAGGGTGAGGAAGGTCATCACCATCCCTGGTGGTTAGAATCATGGCTCCACCTGAGAAAATGTTCTTAACCACAAATGGCCTTTCGTATGTGGGGGTCCATTTTCCCCTGGGATCACCTTGCGACAGTATGATGCGCTTGATCACTAGATCCCCGACTTGATACTCTTGGCGTCTGACCTTCTTATTGAAAGCCTTGATCATCCGTTTTTGATACGTTTGACCATGACACACAACAGTAAGTATCTTCTCATTAATCAGATTTAGCTAATCAATTTGAGTTCGAATCCAGTCGTCTTCGTTCAAATTTGCATCCTTCATAATCCTGAGAGAAGGTATCTGGACTTCGATTGGTCGGACTGCCTCCATGCCATATACCAGAGAGTAGGGTGTTGCCCCTATCGACGTCCGTGCTGAGGTACGGTATCCATGAAGAGCAAATGGTAACATCTCATGCCAGTCTTTGTACGATACTGTCATCTTCTGTATAATTTTCTTGATGTTCTTGTTAGCCGCTTCAACAACGCCATTCATCTTTGGCCGGTAGGGAGAAGAGTTATGATGCTGTATCTTGAACTGCTTGCAGAGCTAGGTGATCATCGTGTTATTGAGATTTGTACCATTGTCCGTAATAATTCTCTCTGGAACGCCATACCGACAGATCAAGTTATGCCTGATAAACCGCGTTACAACGTTCTTGGTCACGGTAGCAAACGAGGCCGCCTCAACCCACTTCGTGAAGTAATCGATGGCCACTAGAATGAAGCGATGCCCGTTGGAGGCGGTATGTAGGATTTCTCCGATCATGTCAATGCCCCATATTGCAAAGGGCCGGGGAGCCGTCAAAACATTCAAAGGAACTGGAGGTACATGCACCTTATCAGCGTAGATTTGACACTTATGACAGGTTCGAGAATGCTAATAACAGTCGGCTTCCATAGTGGACCAATAATATCCTGCCCGTAGGATCTTATTTGCCATGGTATGTCCACTAGAATGAGTGCCAAAGGTACCTTCGTGTAGGTCTGCCATAATCCTCTCTGCCTCGCTCTTGTCTACACACCGCAGTAAGGTAGAGTCGTGGTTGCGCTTATAGAGGATTCCATTACCGAGGAAGAACTTTTCAGCAAAACTTCTCAGAAATTTCTTGTCATTGACAGATGCCCCCTTGGGGTATTCTTGAGCCTCAAGATACATTTTCACCTCATGAAACCAAGGTTTGTCGGCTACCTCTTCAGTATCGATCTCACAATAATATGCCTGTTCATCCAACCTCTCAATAGTGATTGGGGAGCTTCATTGTCCCACCTGACCATGAACATTGACGACATAGTAGCTAGCGCGTCCGTTAACTGATTCTCTTCTCGTGGGAAATGTTCAAAGGTGATCTCTTTAAAATGCGGCAGCAGTGTCAGTACATACTCTTTGTAAGGAATAAGGTTTGGGTTCTTCGTATCCCACTCGCCTTTGATCTGACTTATCACCAAAGAGGAATCCTAGAATACACTCAAGAACTTGATCCTTAGGTCAATACCAGCTCTAAGACCCATGATACATGCTTCATACTCCGTCATGTTGTTGGTACAGTTGAAGCATAATCGGGCAGTGAACAGAGTATGACAGCCCTCAGAAGATATGATTACGGCGCCAATACCATTACCCAGTACATTTGAGGCTCCATCAAAATACATAGACCATCGGGATCCTTCCTCAGGTACTTCATCCGGTCCAGGTTTTTCGTAGTCAGTCACCAGCATAATATTCTCATCTGGAAACTCTAAATTTATGGACTGGTAGTCGTCCACAGCCTGATGTGCCAAATGATCTGCTAACACACTTCCCTTGATTGATTTTTGGGTTGTATATTGGATTTCGTATTCGATTAAGATCATTTTCCGCCTTGCTATCCTTCCGGAGAGAGCGGGCTTCTCGAAAATGTACTTGATCAGATCCATCTTTTATATCAACAAGGTAGTATGGGTCAGCATATACTGTCTTAGTAGGCGAGCAACCCATGCCAAAGCGCAACAAGTTTTCTCAAGCAGTGAGTATCTTATCTCACAGTCGGTAAACTTTTTGCTAAGATAGTATATTGCATGCTCTTTTCGACCAGACTCGTCATGTTGCCCCAACACACACCCCATTGAATTTTCTAGCACTGTTAGGTTCAAAATCAAAGGTCTTCCTTCAACCAAAGGCTTCAAAATTGGTGGTTCTTGAAGGTATTCCTTGATTCTTTCGAAAGCGGTCTAGAATTCATCATTCCAATTTACCACTTGATCTTTCTTAAAAAGTTTGAAGGTTGGCTCACAAGTAGCAGTCAGATGTGAAATGAACCTGGCGATATAATTCAGGCGTCCCAAGAAACCTCTAACCTCCTTTTTTATACGGGGAACCAGCATCTCTTGTATGGCTTTTACCTTCGCAGGGTCTACCTGAATACCCTTTTCACTGACGATAAACCCCATAAGCTTACCGGACCTTACCCCGAAGGTGCACTTGTTAGGATTCAACCTCATCTTGTATATCTTCAACCTGTTAAACAATTTTTGCAGATGATCAAGATGTTCTTCTTCAGTTTCTGACCTGGCTATCATATCATCGACGTAAACCTCTATCTCATGGTGAATCATGTCGTGGAACAAAGCGACCATGGCGCACTGATAAGTTTCCCCAACATTCTTCGACCCGAAAGGCATCACCTTGTAACAGAAAGTGCCCCACTGTGTAACAAAGGTTGTCTTCTCCATGTCTTCAGGAGCCATCTTGATCTGGTTGTAGCCAGAGAAACCATCCATGAAGGAGAAGATTTTATGTTGCGCGGTGTTGTCAACCAGAACATCAATGTGCAGCAGTGGGAAGTCATCCTTGGGACTTGCCCTGTTCAGATCTCTGTAGCCCACACACATCCGTATCTTACCATCCTTCTTAGGTACTGGGACGACGTTATCAACCCATTGTGGGTAAGAAGTGACAGCTAGGAACCCAACATTGAACTGCTTCATGACCTCTGCCTTAATCTTCTCTGACATTTCAGGGCGCATACGACGAACCTTCTGTTTAACCGAAGGACAGTCTTCTTTGGTCGGTAGACGATGAACCACAATATCAGTGTCTAAACCTGGAATGTATTCATATGACAAGGAAAAGATCTCAACATAGTCATGCAACGTCTGTATCAACCTCTGTTTGATGCTAAGCTCCAGATTTGCACCTATTTTAACCTCTTTTCTGTCTTCCTCGGTACCCAAGTTCACTGTCTCAACTGGCTCTTCGTGAGGATGTATGGCCCTCTCTTCCTGCTGTAGTAGTCTAGAAAGCTCCCCAGGAACCTCACAATCTTCCTCACCTTCCTCACCTTCGCTGGGGAAAGTCCTCGAGGATTTTTTGAAGTTGTCTCAGCTGGGAAAGGTTTTCAGAAGTTAAACTTTTGCTGGGAAAATATCCTATGAGAAGGACTTTGGGGAGACTTGTCATTGCCCCTAACAGTAAATGTTTGTGGTATTGCCAAAAATGTTTGATTGTACGTAATCCTTTGCTGAGATTGACGTTCAATGCCCTAAGTGACGGAGATGGAGATCTTCCCCTGGTTACTCTACACTTTGCGATATTTTTTGGAATCTTGACTGGACTGCCCCAGGTGTGCTGGATAGTGACATGTCATGTCCCTTTGTTGATAGGAGATTCGTCAATGGAAGTGTCATCCTTTTTGAACTAATTTTGTTCACTGAGAGAGATTTCATTCACTGGATATTCATTGTGTGAATTTCTCTGCTGTCAAACAAATAGCCATATGCAAACAGTGATATTCAAGTAATGCAAAGTTTATGCTTGTCTTGAAGTTTTTTGAAAATGCGTTTTAGCGAGTAAAGAAATTTTGCTAAGAAAATTCAAACTCAAGATTTAGAGCAAAGCCTTACAGGAGTCAGGATACCTTTTGTAACAGTATGGTTTCGAACTAACCCATGCTTCAATTAGGACTTTTGAAGGGTTGTAACGTGGCTTGGTTCACGGTTTAGGAAACAAAGGATAAAGGCTCAAAGTGTATTTGTACCCACCCGTTCTTCGTGATGTTCTTCAGTCCTAAACTCAGTTAATTGTGCGTTTGAACTCCAATTGAGTCTGGAATGATGTTTTGGTGATGGTTCAAACAAGTTAAGTTTTTCGGAAGGCAGTCATTCTTGCAACTTTTTTTTCATGTTGTTTGTGGATTTGTAGTGACCTCTTTTGATTTGTTATCCCTAATTTTTGCCTGACTATTCTTGTTTTGAGATTACATTCAGCGGGATGCCCCAGTTTTCTTAAGTCTCCTTTGTAGGTTTTGACTTAGTGGGCTTTTCTTTTTTTGAGAGATAATGACTACCTATGTGATAGGGAACCATCACCGTCTTTTGATTCCATATGAATGTTTCTTGACGTCATTCATTGTATTACGAGATAAGATTTTGCGGCTTAACGCGCGTTTGAATTAACTGAGAGACTACCCTGCCCCAGGTTTTGATTAAAGGTTTCAATTTGTGTTAAAACAGAAAACTTCCACTTCTTTGGCTCGAAGGGGTTGACTAGGGATTATCTTCCTTATAACTCCAGTGTTTAGGATTTTAAAAAATGCCTGTACATCGTCAGCAAGATCTGTTCAAAAGCATACTGTATGAGATTATGGCATTGTTTTCGTCATCCTCCCTCTAAAGGCTTGTAACTTTTAGCAAGAGTTGAATGTCATAAAGAGAGTAAAAAGCATAGTTTAAATGAAATGAAAACAAATTAAATAATTCAAGACAAACATATGCAATGCATTAATGAAACAAAGTTTGAAATTAATAGATAATTGTTTGAATAACAAAAGGAATTACAACTTGAAAATTCAAATGAAACAAAAGCCTCTTTGTTTAAATTTTTCACTTCAGCTGGCGAGCCTTTGAGGAACGGCAGAAGAACTCAGTCTGGCCATCTTGTGTGAACTCCAGCATTCCTTCGTCGATCAGGTTTTGAATCTTGTACTTCAACGCCCAACAATCATTTGTATCATGTCCAGCACTATCTGAATGATAGGCATCGGGATTGTAGCTGGGAGAAAAAGTTTTGGGATTTGGATAAGGTCTTATTGGTGTAATCAGATTCATCCTCAGCATGTGTTGCAAAGCCTGGGACAGTGGGACATTGATGTTGGTAAACTGTCTTTTGGGCTCACTTTGCCTTTGCTCATTTCCGGTTGATGTTGACGAAGTCGTTGTTGGGCTCGTGACGTGGAAGCAAATTGGGAATGTCTTCTCTCCCTTAAATTGGCTTCTTGTCTCACGGGAGGCTGAATGATGACCTGATCCCCAATTCTAGATGTTTTCCCCATTTGGTTACATCCGTCTTGACAAAGCTTGTTGATGAGGACTCTCAACTCTTCTTGTCCTTGGGCCAGGTTTTGAATAAGAGCCATCTGGACCACCATTTATTCCATCATCTGGACTTTCATTGTTGCCATTTCAATTTGTAGCCTTTCCAACTGATCATCCTTGGTGTCCTCTGGATTCCACATGACCATGCCCCTTGTGAGGAGAGCTTTCACCTCTTCTTTCCCCTTGAATAGGTTCAAGAACATCTCTTGAAGTTGAGCATTTTGAGCCTGGATGTCCTTGATAGTCTGTTCTAGAGCCATCTCTATTAAAATAAACAGTAGGAAGATAAGGAGACATGTGTGGGAGAAACCTGTCATGATATGATGCATGATATGTGGATGCATGTTTTTAAGGATCTCGCGGGGTAATGTTAGTAGTCACTTACAGCTTTGATTGGAGAACTTTGTATCAGTGGATGTCCTTCCACGAGAATTAAGCTCACCATGTCAAGTGGGTCATAGCCCTTGACTCTGGTTCATTGTACCTGATTTTGACGGTGTTTGGTTAGAGAAAAATAAATCCCCTTTCCCCTTGATGGACATCTAGTTCAACGTGATCCTACATTATAGGCCCTCGAGATCCTTGAATATGATATTGAAAATGCTATAATATGATGTTATGATGTTATGCACAAAGTATGCAAGGTAAGCAAGTTTATATACAAATAATCATATTCACACAAAGTAGACAAGTCCTTAGGTTTAAGCTTGCATGGAGTTTGTAGGTAAGTACCCTCTTGATGTTTAGTTGGCTTAATCTGTCTTAGTAATAGTGATCGGGTTCTAAAGGATCTCAATATTACCGTCCTTTCTTTTAGGAATTGTCTCAGCACAATCAATCTTTTCTTGCGGTCGAGATATCCCAAAATTCCGGTCTCAATGAGTGTAGCATCGAGTATCAACCAATTTTCAGCTCTACACCGAAACCGGTTATCTCACTACGTCCTAATGGCCAGGTTGGTCAAGTAAGGTTCTAAGGTCAGTTAGTGCTTCATGACGCTGCTCAACGGCCCCATATACTCCTCGTTTCAACACAAGGGATACCGGTACCAACAAATGTGTCACACTAACGTAGCCATTGTTTCAACCATATCAGTCTACGTCGTACAGTTTCCACAATCTATTGCTACTTACTTGAAAAGGTGCCCCAGATCCGGGTAGAGGATCAAAACAAACCCAAGAAAGGAACCAATAATGTAAAGCAAGAAATTCAAACAAATGAAGGCAAGTAAATATGATCTAACCCTAAGGTAACCCCACTTTTAGAATTATCTCCCCAGTAGAGTCGCCAGTTCTGTGATATGGTGGGAGAACTGACTTGAGGTTTTTGCGTTTGTGTTTGCAAATGTTGCGGTTTAGCAAGAGTTGCCACCGAATTTTCTTTTATCCAAAAAGGAAAGGTGAAAAAGCACAGGAAAGACCTTTAGAGATGTTTTCTTGAGTTCGGGGGGTAGATTATGAAAATGGAAGGTATTATCACCCTTTTCATCCATGGTTTTCCATGGGCTCTTAGTTACTCGCTAGATCACTTGCTTTTGTTTGAAAATGTGCTTTGTGTGGGTTTTTGAAAATATTTTGAAAATGATACTTTGTAATGATTCTCGTTTCTATAAGAATGCGTACTAAGTTTTGTTTTAAAAATAGTTCAAAGAGGTGTTTGTGGTGTGGGTTTTGAAAGTATTTTGAAAATGGTTTTATTTGTAATGGCTCTCGTTTCTATAAGAACACGTACAAAGTGTTATCTTTTGAAAATGTTTCAAATGGAAGTGTGAGTGTATAAAATGTTTTTGTTGTGAGCAAGCGAGTAACTAAGATTGAACCTACCTACTCAAAAGGTCTTAGATGTGATTTTCCTCCTCCTTTAGATGTTGCTATCTTACTATTGATTTGGTAAGAAGCCCCATCATTGGATGTGAAGGGACGGATGTTGGGACGTTTTTATAGTCATAGAAGGAAACCCATGGGACGTTTTAGCAATGTCGTTTAGGGACTAGATCGTTTATCAAAGGCAACATCGAGGGACTACGATCTTTTATCGAGGGTCTTTGCTAAAATGCCCATGTTCGAGGGACATTACTATTTTTCCGATAGGCAACAAATTGAGATTACCCTGAGGGTGCATGTGTGCAAGTGTGTTTGATTGCATGCATTTAATCTTTGATTAGGGTTATCTACTTGTTGATTTTATCTCTTGCCATACACACCATAATTACTAGCATATATTGAAAGCGATAAATTGCAGAAATGTAAAGTCCTATGCTATTACAATATTTAGGGGATAAGGGGTACATATTTATGAATGGGGGTTGCAAGTAAAAATAAGTCCTAAGTTTCTATTACAACCATATTGAAATGTACAATATATAGAAAGAAATGGACTTGTTTTGAAAATGTTTTTTTTTTGTCTTAAAAAAGAAATAAATTAGTTAATAAAAGAAAATATTTGTTGTCTTTTTATGTTAATATTAAAAATGATGAAAAGGGAAATAAATGAAAGGCAGAAACAGCGTGTTACTGCAAGCAAGGAAACAAGGATCAGAAGTTATGAAGCCATGCGCGTGGTGATTCAGAAGGAAGCATAAGAAGTTCTGGATTGATACACTCTAAGGCCCTGCTAGAAACATCAGAGGGAAAGGGAACAAAGGTTCTGGATTGGTACATTCTGAAGTCCTGCAAAAAATGTTAGAGGGAAAATACAGAAGTTCTGGGTTGCTATGTGCTGAACTTCTGAATGTTAGAACAATGAGAAAATCTTAGAAGTTCTGTATATTAAAACAGTGAGGAGAACTCAAAAGTTGTCTGTTGTGCTAAGACTGTGAGTGAACATCAGAAGTTCTGTATTGTGCTAAGCCAGTGAGTGAACATCAGTGGTTCACTGCGTTATCAGCATGTAAGAATCAGAAGTTCAGTGTGTGTTAACAGTGAGAAAATCATAGAAGTTATGTGTGTTAAAACAGTGAAGAGAACTAAGAAGTTCTGTGTGTGTTTAACAGTGAGAAAAATAATAGAAGTTTTGTATGTTTAAACTATGAATAAACATCAAAAGTTTTAATTCCATTATTCAACACTCAATCAGCACATTAGTAATCTATTCAGTTTTCAACAATTAGCAAGTCAGAAGGATAAAAGCACAACAATTTTCAGAAGTTCTAATCCTAAATCTGAGCCTAGCCTTAATCAAGTTCTGATCCACAGTTTTTTTATTTATGCAATGATATAAAAAACATTAATACTATGGTATTTACATGTTAATGATGTTCTGAATAAAAAATGCAAAGGTCAAAAAGACTTACCTTGAATCTGGAGTGTGCTTGGAGCTTTGAGTGGCTGCCTTTGGATGTTCTGGAATCAGCAAGAGTAACGGAAGAGAAAATGTCAAGTTCTTTGATTCAAAGGGAAGAACAAAGGTTTGGTTTTCTGTTTGGGAAATCTGGATTTTTATGAAGGGTTTCACAGGCTTCTTTTTCTCTTTTGATAGTTCTCTCTTTCCAAAAGCCATCCCCTTGAACGTGTGATGGAGCAAAGTATTTATAGGTGAATTTGTTGTGATTTTGGAGGGGAAAAACAAATGGGATTTGAACCTTTTTTGGCATCCTGTTCCCTTGCTTTTTCATCACTGTTTTCATATGCTAGTTTGGTGCAATTATGGGATGCAGACATAGGCTGAACTAGCTGCTGATTAGCAGCTTTTAACCATGCTTAAGCTGGAGTTGTCAGCAGGATTTAAGGAAAAGCAAAACAAAGCTTGGGCCTAGTACCAAAGTTTGCTATCCCAAGACAGTAGAAGTACACGTGGTGGAAATCCTTTGGATAGAGACTCAAAAGTGGCTGTGAGCATTAATGAGCACTAAATGATGATGAGACTTATCACAACCAGAAATCCTGCAACGTGAGATTCTACACCATGACTTAGTTCTGGATCAGAAGTTCTGCTTCAGCGTAGCATCCAACCTCTGATCTTTGTATCTTCTGGCTCCAGCATGTTCTGAAGGAGAACATTGCTTCCACCTGTTCTGATTAAAGCGTCGTGTTCTGAACCGGAGAACATTGCTTCCATATATTCTGATTGAAGAATCATGTTCTGAACCATGTTTGCAACCTCTGACTGAAGCTTTTTGTGAAAACTTGCTCAGTAGTTCTGACCAAACTCTGTCTTGAGAATATCCAGAATTTGCTGAGAGTTATGGTGATAATCTGGTCAGAAGTTCTGATTTTTGTCATACTTCTTAAACACTTAGAAAAATTTCTAAGTATTTAGAATTTGACCTTTCCAAAGTAAAATTTGAATTTTGAATTTTTAGATGAAACAAACTTCATATTCCAACATGTCTTGATGAAATATGATTTTTGAGATTTGATTTTGATCTAAAAGTCAAAGTTAGATTTCTCAGTGTGCAAATGACCATTTTGCCCTTGTGAATGACTTTTCTTGAAAAATTGGAGTTCAAGGCTTGGAATTGGATGGAAGCAAACTTGAGGATCCAAGGTGATTCCTTGAGAAATGAGAGGGCAAATTTTGGGGTACAACATTGATGATAACCATCTTTCCTGAAAAGGTACAAGATTAATTATATGCGATGCGTGAGATGCATTGTGTGATGATGTTCTCAAAATAAATGCGATTATGCTGTATGCAATATGTATGTGCATGTCGTGATGTATGAACATGAAATGCCATTGTGACATATCCGAGTCTGGGAAAATAAATCCCTGACTACTATTGGAGAGTGTCGGAAATTGAATTCCTGACCGTTGTAGAGAGAGTGGTTCTTCTACTTCCGCTGGGGATGGTGAACGGAGATGACTGTGCCATATATTTACTCCTTTCTGTTTGTGAATATTCTGCCCGGGAGAGACTCTACTTGAGAATAACTCTGCGGGGAAATAACTATGTTGGAGGATGAACTTTCGTAGCTGAAGGAATAAGCTCTATTGGGGGTTGAGTTTTTGTACTCAGAGAAATAAACTCTGCTTGGGAGATAAAAATTTACTGATTCACTCGCGACTATTAAATTCGACTTGCGAACATACGTCAGGTTTCTGAATGACCCTGGATGAGGAGGTTACTTCCTGTTTTGGAAAATGCTGACGTCAATGCCTTTGAAAGATTTTACTTTATGGGGAGTACTGATATAACGAGATCGCATGTACTGATGACTGTATTCCAAAGCCGTCCCTGCCTTGGTACCTGGTGGACAGAGTAACTGTCAGGTTTGACATTCTTTTAGTTTTTTTTTACTCATGTTTCTTAAGTTACGAGCAATTGTCTTTCTGTTTCCTATGCAAATATTTGTGAAAAACAATTATATTCAAATGCACATTTCAAGAATAACTCACTGGACATTCTCGCAAAACAAAACAGAAAAAAGGGAAAACAAACATTTTTGTGTGTAAGAATGACTTGTATTAATTTTGAAGTTGGCCTATAACAGGCGTTTTTGTACAAGGAGGCTGACATTTTAGTAAGAGAACGCCACCATAAAAATAGAAGCTATACATAATTGTGTGAAAGTAAAACAACTATGTGAAACGATCCAATTGAGTTCCAACTCTACTATTGCCCCTATGTCTTCGAGCGTCTCATCACTTTTTTAATTGGCCGAAGGTTAATTAAATTGATTGGTGTCGTCCGAGCTTGATAATTGATACCAAAGTCTGGTCGCAAGATGATCCAATGAGACATAGTGATACGCTTTATATCCTTAACTTTTGCCTGGACCGCCCTTTTGGGTTTTCAATCCACCGGGATACCCTTTTTTGCCCAAGCCGCCTTTTCAGGTTTTCGACTTACCGGGTGTATAGATTTTTTTCATTTTCATCCCTTACTTTTGCTCGAACCCTTTTGGTTCGCCGGGAAGCCCCTATTTTTTCCTATGCCAGTCAACCTAGCGGGTCTTTTAATTAGGCGTAGTATCTTTTCACTATGTTTGCATTGATAGGGTGAGGAAGGTCATCACCATCCCTGGTGGTTAGAATCATGGCTCCACCTGAGAAAATGTTCTTAACCACAAATGGCCTTTCGTATGTGGGGGTCCATTTTCCCCTGGGATCACCTTGCGACAGTATGATGCGCTTGATCACTAGATCCCCGACTTGATACTCTTGGCGTCTGACCTTCTTATTGAAAGCCTTGATCATCCGTTTTTGATACGTTTGACCATGACACACAACAGTAAGTATCTTCTCATTAATCAGATTTAGCTAATCAATTTGAGTTCGAATCCAGTCGTCTTCGTTCAAATTTGCATCCTTCATAATCCTGAGAGAAGGTATCTGGACTTCGATTGGTCGGACTGCCTCCATGCCATATACCAGAGAGTAGGGTGTTGCCCCTATCGACGTCCGTGCTGAGGTACGGTATCCATGAAGAGCAAATGGTAACATCTCATGCCAGTCTTTGTACGATACTGTCATCTTCTGTATAATTTTCTTGATGTTCTTGTTAGCCGCTTCAACAACGCCATTCATCTTTGGCCGGTAGGGAGAAGAGTTATGATGCTGTATCTTGAACTGCTTGCAGAGCTAGGTGATCATCGTGTTATTGAGATTTGTACCATTGTCCGTAATAATTCTCTCTGGAACGCCATACCGACAGATCAAGTTATGCCTGATAAACCGCGTTACAACGTTCTTGGTCACGGTAGCAAACGAGGCCGCCTCAACCCACTTCGTGAAGTAATCGATGGCCACTAGAATGAAGCGATGCCCGTTGGAGGCGGTATGTAGGATTTCTACGATCATGTCAATGCCCCATATTGCAAAGGGCCGGGGAGCCGTCAAAACATTCAAAGGAACTGGAGGTACATGCACCTTATCAGCGTAGATTTGACACTTATGACAGGTTCGAGAATGCTAATAACAGTCGGCTTTCATAGTGGACCAATAATATCCTGCCCGTAGGATCTTCTTTGCCATGGTATGTCCACTAGAATGAGTGCCAAAGGTACCTTCGTGTAGGTCTGCCATAATCCTCTCTGCCTCGCTCTTGTCTACACACCGCAGTAAGGTAGAGTCGTGGTTGCGCTTATAGAGGATTCCATTACCGAGGAAGAACTTTTCAGCAAAACTTCTCAGAAATTTCTTGTCATTGACAGATGCCCCCTTGGGGTATTCTTGAGCCTCAAGATACATTTTCACCTCATGAAACCAAGGTTTGTCGGCTACCTCTTCAGTATCGATCTCACAATAATATGCCTGTTCATCCAACCTCTCAATAGTGATTGGGGAGCTTCATTGTCCCACCTGACCTTGAACATTGACGACATAGTAGCTAGCGCGTCCGTTAACTGATTCTCTTCTCGTGGGAAATGTTCAAAGGTGATCTCTTCAAAATGCGGCAGCAGTGTCAGTACATACTCTTTGTAAGGAATAAGGTTTGGGTGCTTCGTATCCCACTCGCCTTTGATCTGACTTATCACCAAAGAGGAATCCTAGAATACACTCAAGAACTTGATCCTTAGGTCAATACCAGCTCTAAGACCCATGATACATGCTTCATACTCCGTCATGTTGTTGGTACAGTTGAAGCATAATCGGGCAGTGAACAGAGTATGACAGCCCTCAGAAGATATGATTACGGCGCCAATACCATTACCCAGTACATTTGAGGCTCCATCAAAATACATAGACCATCGGGATCCTTCCTCAGGTACTTCATCCGGTCCAGGTTTTTCGTAGTCAGTCACCAGCATAATATTCTCATCTGGAAACTCTAAATTTATGGACTGGTAGTCGTCCACAGCCTGATGTGCCAAATGATCTGCTAACACACTTCCCTTGATTGATTTTTGGGTTGTATATTGGATTTCGTATTCGATTAAGATCATTTTCCGCCTTGCTATCCTTCCGGAGAGAGCGGGCTTCTCGAAAATGTACTTGATCAGATCCATCTTTTATATCAACAAGGTAGTATGGGTCAGCATATACTGTCTTAGTAGGCGAGCAACCCATGCCAAAGCGCAACAAGTTTTCTCAAGCAGTGAGTATCTTATCTCACAGTCGGTAAACTTTTTGCTAAGATAGTATATTGCATGCTCTTTTCGACCAGACTCGTCATGTTGCCCCAACACACACCCCATTGAATTTTCTAGCACTGTTAGGTTCAAAATCAAAGGTCTTCCTTCAACCAAAGGCTTCAAAATTGGTGGTTCTTGAAGGTATTCCTTGATTCTTTCGAAAGCGGTCTAGAATTCATCATTCCAATTTACCACTTGATCTTTCTTAAAAAGTTTGAAGGTTGGCTCACAAGTAGCAGTCAGATGTGAAATGAACCTGGCGATATAATTCAGGCGTCCCAAGAAACCTCTAACCTCCTTTTTTATACGGGGAACCAGCATCTCTTGTATGGCTTTTACCTTCGCAGGGTCTACCTGAATACCCTTGTCACTGACGATAAACCCCATAAGCTTACCGGACCTTACCCCGAAGGTGCACTTGTTAGGATTCAACCTCATCTTGTATATCTTCAACCTGTTAAACAATTTTTGCAGATGATCAAGATGTTCTTCTTCAGTTTCTGACCTGGCTATCATATCATCGACGTAAACCTCTATCTCATGGTGAATCATGTCGTGGAACAAAGCGACCATGGCGCACTGATAAGTTTCCCCAACATTCTTCGACCCGAAAGGCATCACCTTGTAACAGAAAGTGCCCCACTGTGTAACAAAGGTTGTCTTCTCCATGTCTTCAGGAGCCATCTTGATCTGGTTGTAGCCAGAGAAACCATCCATGAAGGAGAAGATTTTGTGTTGCGCGGTGTTGTCAACCAGAACATCAATGTGCAGCAGTGGGAAGTCATCCTTGGGACTTGCCCTGTTCAGATCTCTGTAGCCCACACACATCCGTATCTTACCATCCTTCTTAGGTACTGGGACGACGTTATCAACCCATTGTGGGTAAGAAGTGACAGCTAGGAACCCAACATTGAACTGCTTCATGACCTCTGCCTTAATCTTCTCTGACATTTCAGGGCGCATACGACGAACCTTCTGTTTAACCGAAGGACAGTCTTCTTTGGTCGGCAGACGATGAACCACAATATCAGTGTCTAAACCTGGAATGTATTCATATGACAAGGAAAAGATCTCAACATAGTCATGCAACGTCTGTATCAACCTCTGTTTGATGCTAAGCTCCAGATTTGCACCTATTTTAACCTCTTTTCTGTCTTCCTCGGTACCCAAGTTCACTGTCTCAACTGGCTCTTCGTGAGGATGTATGGCCCTCTCTTCCTGCTGTAGTAGTCTAGAAAGCTCCCCAGGAACCTCACAATCTTCCTCACCTTCCTCCTCGGCTTGGTTGATCGGATTTTCGAAGTCATAATGAGCAGTAGTAGAACTGTTATCAATGGGATCCAGAGTGGATATAGATCTGCAGTTTGACACGTGAGTGTGTGTAAGAGCATAACTGTATTTTGAAAAAAAGCAGGAAAGAAAAAACATAGAGCATAAAATTTGTATGTGTTGTACCCCAAAATATTCCCTCTCATTTTACTCAAAACATACTCCTAGAGGTCCTCAACTTACCCAAGGATGCCTAAGGATTGACCAGACAAATCTTCCTCCTAAGACAATAAGCCTCAAACTAGGGTTTCACTCCTCATCAAGATGTTTGAGTTTCCAAGGGTCCTAAGTGGTTTCCATTGCCCTAATATGTCCTCAAGATCATCCATGCCAAGTTTCATGCCTTGCACAAGAAGTTTGCTCAGTCAACTGCTAAAATACTTGAAAATCAACTATACTAGGTCAAAAGTCAATTGTGACCACATACAATCAAACTTCAAGATTTTTTGTCAACATCAACATTTTTAAATGATATCTATCATTTGATCAAGGGTTGATCATGATTCCTCAAGGAATTCTCCTAATTCATCAAAACTCAAAAGTTGCTAAATTAGGATTCCTATAGGAAAAGTCAACCAAACTTTGACCAGGCATAACTTTCTCATACTTTATCAGAAATTTATCATCCAAGGCTCATTTTTAACAGAATCCAATTATCTACAACTTATCTTCATCCCTCAAGTTCAAGAAATGCACTCATGAAAAGATATAAATTCAGACATTATAGGTCCTTTTCAAAAGTCAACAAAAACACCTTTTGGGTCAAAGCTTCTTACATGAACATGGAAGATCCAATTTAGATGAAACCAAATAGGTTGCTTAGGGGACATCCTAAGCTTTCTAAAAAGTCCCAGAACACCCTCATAGGGTTAAAATTGAGAGAGATATACATTGTCAAAGTTGGCAAATTTTTGAAAAAATGCATGAAGCAAATATAGACCAAACTTGGATTTTTTTCCAAATGGGCCTATCTTTTCAAGTTTGAAATTCATTCCTAACATGGTTTAGGACCTCTAAGCCCACCCATACATTTTTCTACTATTTATGCTATTTATTTTGATATTTTATTCATTAAAATTCAGAATTAAATAAATAAATAATAGAAATAATGTAAATTTTGACGTGAATCCATTTTGGGCAAGTTTTATACTGGTTTATGTAAATTGATTTCGTGAAATAACCCTTCAAATATGTCCAGGTTCATCCACATATGAAAATGGCATAAAATCATCAAATATGACATTTCTTTCAAATTTTGATCATGGTCTTAAAACACAACATTATGAGGGAGATTCTTTCCATGCTTTCTTGTCTCCTCATTCTCCTCTATAAACATAGAGCCATACAAGCTTTAAATACACAAAATTCCTCTCTAAAAAGCTCTTCAAAAAGCTCTCCAGAAATCAAAGAATTGGTGCAAGTTATATCTCGAGGTTCCGATATCTCTCGATTGACATCAAGCCTCAAACCATCCTCTTGAAGTCCTCAGGAGTCTTACAAGGCCCAAGAGCAATCCATCAAACGCCTAGCACGCCCCCATTTGATAACACCGGTTTGGTAAAATTTAAAACTTCGAATCTCTAATTTTAATCACATTTCATGGCATGCTAACATTTGTTTGAGTTTATATAGAACAATTATGGATGGTTAAATCAGAGGTTCCACGCAAGAATCTGAAAACACCATGGTTAGAACATGAAGCTTTCGAAGATTCGGGCCTAAGGATTTCTGATGATCGCACCCCCTGTTTACTTTTGCTACTAGGCCCATCTTTATTTTCTTGTTTTATTCATTTCATTTATTTCTTTCGATCCATTTTTTTATATTTTAATTAATAAACAAATATAAAAATCACATAAAAATAGATTTAGGATTTTTCTTAATTAAATTTTAATTTTGGTAAATTAATTAACTAATCACCTTAACTTTTTTTTTAAAATTAAAATTAATATACCTTAGGTTTAATTTCATTTTAATTCATTTTCCTTTTCGTAACAAAAATACCAAAAAAACATAGAATTAATTTCTTTTATTTAAATTTCATGTTTCTTTAATAATTAACTTTTTTTTAAATATAGATCTAGATCAATTATTTTTTAACTTAAACCATTTTTATAAATTAAAACAAAAAACAACAAAAAGATTTTTTATATCTTAGAATTTTTAGACATCTTTTCAAATTTGCGCGTTATTATTCTTTCGCACTTCATTTTATTATTGTAACTGCATATTGGGATATAATAGATGATTAGTAGGACCTTTACCGCTTTTATTTATTTTTTCCCCAGTTTTGGATATGTACATAATCCCCCTCCCCGAAGCCTTGTAATATCTAGGTTTTATATTTATGCACTTTTAAATTACTGCAATTATTAACTACTAGATGTATGACTAATAGGATTGTATGGCAAGAATAAACAAACATTAGCAAACTTAACACAAGACTAAAATAACTGAACATAACACACCTTGCACATATGCACCCTTAGGGTATACCTCACTTGGTTGCCTCGGAAATAATGGTCGTTTCCCTCGAACATAAGGATACCTTAACAATGACTCGCGATTCAAAATTGTCATAAAGATCATAGTCCCTATTTGTCCCTCGAGTTTCCTACGAATTGATCTTATGACGATAGTCCCTTCGAAATTCTAAGGTATCTTTACTTGTTTCCTTCAGAGACCATTTCGTCCCTTCAAACGTCCCTTTATAAATCTAACGACGGAGCTACCTACTCCTTAATAGTAGGATATCACTGTCTAAAGGAAACAAAAACGAACAAACCTTTTTTCGAGTAGGTAGAAATCTTAAGTATTTGCTCAAAATAAACACTTTTCACACAGACACTTTTCAAAAACAGTTTTTAAAACAACTTCATCACGCTCTTGAGAGCCAATACAAGGGTTATCACGAAGTAAACAGAACTTTTCAAAACAAGCACACACAAGAAATTTTGGAAAATAAGCAAGTACCTAAGAGCCCGTGGAAAACCACAGATAGAAAGGGTGCTAACACCTTCCCTTTCTATAATCTTCCCCCCGTACTCAGAAACTCTCGAAAAAAGATTTTTTCTGTTCTTTTTCCTTTCCTTTTTGAATGAAATAAAAGTCGGTGGAGACTCTTGCTTACCGCAACATTTGCGAATACAAAATGAAAAACAAGTATAACAGTCGGTTCTGCCGCCGTATCACAAAACTGGCAACTCTACTGGGGACTAAAATAAAGTGGGGTTTACCTTAGGATCTAGGTCATTTTTAAAATTTCTTTCTTGTTTGTATTACCTGCTTTATCTTTAAGGGTTTTTGTTTGGGGTATTATTGAAGATCCTACACCCGGGTCTGGGGGGATAATCTTTAGGTAAACAACAACAGATTGCGGAGACTGTACGGTGTAGACCGATATGGTTTAAGAGATGGCTGTGTTGGTGTGAAACTTCGGTTGGTACCGGTATCCTTTGTGTGGAAACAAGGAGAATACGGGGCCACCGCGTGGTGTCGTGAAGCACTAACGGACCTTAGAACCTTAGTTGAACAAACTTGGCCATTAGAAAGTAGTGAGATAGCCGACCTCGGTATAAAGCTGAGGATTGGTTGATACTCGATGCTACACTCATTGAGATCAGACTTTCGGGATATTTCGGCTGCAAGAAAATATTGCCTGAGCTGAAACAATGCCAGATAAAAGATGATCAGTGATATTGAGAATCCTTAGAACCCGATTACTTTTCTAAGACAGGTTTGAAACCAACTATAATTCAAGAGGGTACTTACCTATGTAATTCTTGCAAGCCTAAACCTAAGGCTGCTTGTGTGACTTGCTTGCTCTCTTTTCCTAACAATTTTAACTCATTGCAGGGCTTTGTTTGTTTTCCTTGCAGGACCTTGTTTGTACAAATCTAATAAATTGGTTTCTTACCTTGCATTTTCGCTTAACGCATAACATACACATCATAACATCATGCCATAACATTTCCTTAACCATTTCAAGGATCTCAAGGGTTTGTGATGCAGGTTATGATAAATTAGACGTCTAGCAAGGGGCAAGGGGATTTATTTTCCTCTAGCCAATGCCGTAAAAAGACCAAAACACGACAACTTGAGTCAGGGACTATGGCCCACTTGATATGGTGAGCTTGACTCTCATAGAAGGACTTTCAACGATACGAAGTTCTTCAATCAAAGCTGCAAATTTCAACTTCTGACATTTTCTTGTTTACCTTGCGAGATCCTTGAAAACATTGCATGCATGTCATTTGCATAACAGGTCTTCTAGTACATGTCTCTCATTTTCTCGTTGTTTATTTCAGCAAGGAAAATGGCTCTCCAACAAGACAACAGAGATCTCCAAACTCAAGAGGCTCAATTCATGAAAATGTTCCTAAACCTATTCAAGGGGCATGAAGAGTTGAAAGCACTCCTCGCTGGAGACCTGGCCAAGAAAAGTCCTGAAGACAATAAGGACGAACGGTTGGAACAATTGCAAGTTGAGGTAGAAGCAATGAGAAACTAGATGCTAGGGCAGGTGGCTCTTATCCAAGGCCTAGCCCGGGGACAAGAAGAGCCGAGAGCAAAATATTAAGAAACTTCATCAAGACGGCTGCAGCCGTATGAAGCAAATAGTTGAGGTTGGGTACCAAGTCATTGATCAACTCCCGAGAAGACAAGAGGCTGGTTTTGTAAAGAGTGGACTTTTCCAAATTGCTACCACATCACGGGTCCAATAATAACCTCGCCAAAAACAACGGGTTAATCAGCGTAAGCTGAATATACCCAAAAGGCATTTTACCAAACTCAACATGTCGCTGTCTCAAGCTTTGCAACACCTGTTATGGATGAATCTGATTACGTTGATAGGACCTCATCCGAATCCCAAGACTTCTTCCCCTAACTATAATCTTGATGCAAGATGTGCATACCACTCCAACAGCCCGGGGCATGATACTGACGACTGTTGAAGGTTGAAATATAAAATGCAAGACCTGATTGATGAAGGAGCATTGGAATTCACACAATATTGTCAATTGGAATGTTTATGTCATTCCTCCAAGGCCCACCATTTGAAGTGACAAGTTCTGACAAGAGGGCTTTTCGTTCATCAGAATTTTCAATTTGTAATTTTCTTTTGATTGTTCAAACATTTATTCATGTCAAACTTTGTTACTTTATCAATGCATTGCATATGTCTATTTTGAATCAATTCATTCGTATTCACTATATTTAAACTGCTTTCCTTTTTGTGATATTCAACTCTCAATAAAAAGCTCTGAGCCTTTAGAGGGAGGATGACGAAAACGATACCATAATCCATATAGTGTACTTTTGAATCGACCTTGCTGACGATGTACATGTGTTGTTTCAAATCCTAAACAGTGGATTAGTAAGGAAGATAATCCCTAGTCAACCCCTTTGATCCTAAGAAGTAGGAGTTTTTATTTTCACACAAATTAAAACCCTTAATCATAACTTGGGGCAGGGTAGTTTGCTCAGTTAATTCAGATGCGGATTCAGTCACAATATTCTACTTCATACATAATGAATGGCATCGAAGACGTCCTTCAAAATCAGAAGATGGTAATGGTTCCGCATAATAATTAAGAAGAGGCAGTCATTATTGTTCAAAAGAAAATCCTGCTAAGTCAAAACCTATGAAGGAGACTTAAGGAAAAAACTGGGGCATCCCGCTGATTGTAACCATAAAAAGAAACAGTTCAGGCAAAAGACAGGGATAGTAAAGAAAGAGGTCCTACAAATCCTCGACAAAAAAGATGACTGCCTATTCAAAATAAACTGTCACTATCTGAACCATCACTGGAACATCAAGGACAATATTCTAGAACTCAACTGGGATTCTAAACGTGCAATTAATTGAGCATATGACTGAAGAACATCACGAAGAGCGGGTGGGTACAAATAAATTTTGAGCTTTTATCCTTTGTTTCTTAAACCGTGAACCAGGCCACATTATAAGCCTTAAAAGTACTAGCTGAAGCATGGGTTAGTTTGAAAGCATACTGTTACAAAAGGTATCCTTACTCCTATAAGGTTTGCCATAAATCATGAGTTGATATCACTCTCTTGCAAAATCAGTTTTACTAAAAAATTACATTTTTCAATTTTTTTCAAGACTGACATAAGCTTTGCATTCTTAAAATACCATTGTTTGCATATGACTATTTGTTCAACAGCAGAGAAATTCACACGACGAATATTCGATGAACAAAAACCTTCTCAATGAAAAGGATCACCTCAAGTGGAAAAACACTTCCAACCAAGGGGCACGGCAGGATCATTGTCCATCATCTGGGGCACTCAAGTCAAGATTCAAGGAATCTATCAAAGATGCCAAGTAGCCAGGGACAAATCTCCATCTGAATCACTTGGGGCATTGGTCATGAATTCCAGCAACGAATCATGTACAATTAAACGAGAATCTTCTGGCAGTGTGGCAACACTTACTACTATGGACAGTGACAATTCTCCGTACCAGGTGAACATGGACATAGCCAGAAAATACTATGCATGAACAAAGACCCGCTAGGTTGACTGGCCTAGGAAAAAATAAGGGCATCCCGGCGAACCAAAAAAGGTTCGAGCAAAAATTAGGGATAAAAACAAAAAAAATATGTACACCCGGCAAGCCGAAAACTTGAAAAGGCGGCTTGAGCAAAAAAGGGTATCCCGGTGGACTGAAAACCCGAAAGGGCGGTCTAGGCAAAAGTTAGGGATTTGAAGAGTACGACTACGTCCTGTCATCTCGTCACTTGTCTAATCAGTAGAAGGTTTGTTACCCTGATCTACATTAACCAAGGACTCCAAGAGTTGGGATAACACTCACATTATCCATAAAGCCTCTACAGGTACTTTCTCCAGCAGGTACAGGGGCAGAAAAGTCCTAATGCGAAGTCATTGTCGTATCCTCAGCATACGACCCTGTGACATCTACACTCCCCACAGAGTAGAGGCAACTAAAGCTTTGACATCGGCTTCCCCAAACAGGAGCTACGTTCCCCATCAAAGTTCCTTCAGAGAATCAACATCTATATTCCCCGAATGAATTTCATAATCGCAAGCGGGTCATAAAGTTTTCTCCCGAATAGAGTTTATTTCTCTGAATACAGAAGCTCAATCCCCGACAGAGTTTATCCCTTCAGCTATGGAAGCTTCTCTCTCCAACAGAATTATTCCCATGCAGAGTTATTCTCAAGCAGAGTCTCTCCTCGGCAGAATATCCATAAGCAAGGGGCAAATCCCCAGCATAGTCATCTCCGGTTTACCATCTCCAGTGGAAGTAGAAGAATCACTTTTTCTACGACGGTCAGGAACTCAATTTCCATTACTCTCCAGCAGCAGTCAGGGATTTATTTTTCCACTCAGATATGTCACAATAGCATTTCATGTTCATACATCATAACGTGTGCATACATATTGCATACAGCATAATCTCATTTATTTCGAGAACATCGTCATACAATGAATTTAATGCATCACGTACAATTAATCATGTACCTTTTCAGGAAAGGTGGTTATCATCAACAATTTCCAACAGGTCCAAGATTAGCTCCTGAAACTAAACAGAGTAATTATCTGCGCGACCAAATGCATATTTACACGAGTTCGTCACGAAGCAACCTTACCTAGGTTCCTTCTCAGTTCCAATGTAGTTTTACCCAGACTCCTCACGAAGCAACCTTACCTAGGTTCCTTCTCAGTTCAGATGCAGTTTTACCCAAACTCCCCACAAAGCAACCTTACCGAGGTTCCTTCTCGGTTCAGATGCAGTTTTACCCAAACTCCCCACGAAGCAACCTTACCTAGGTTCCTTCTCGGTTCAGATGTAGTTTTACCCAAACTCCCCACGAAGTAACCTTACCTAGGTTCCTTCTCGGTTCAGTTGCAGTTTTACCCAAACTCCCCACGATGGAACCTTACCTAGGTTCCTTCTCGGTTCATATGAAGTTTTACCCAAACTCCTCACAAAGCAACCTTACATAGGTTCCTTCTCGGTTCAGATGCAGTTTTACCCAAACTCCCCATGAAGTAACCCTACGACCCAGGTTCCTTCCCATAAGCCCTACTATCCAGGCTTTCATCTTGAAGTAACCCTACAACCCAGGCTCCTTCCCATAAGCCCTACTATCCAGGCTTTCATTTTGAAGTAACCCTACGACCCAGGTTCCTTCCCATAAGCCCTACTATCCAGGCTTTCATCTTGAAGTAACCCTACTATCCAGGTTCCTTCCCATAAGCCCTACTATCCAGGCTTTCATCTTGAAGTAACCTTACTATCCAAGTTCCTTCCCATAAGCCCTACTATCCAAGCTTTCATCTTGAAGTAACTCTACTATCTAGGTTCCTTCCCATAAGCCCTACTATCTAGGCTCTCATCTCGAAGTAACCCTACTATCCAGGTTCCTTCCCATAAGCCCTACTATCCAGGCTTTCATCTCGAAGTAACCATGTTATCCAGGTTCCTTCTCACAGCCCTACTATCCAGGCTTTCATTTCGAAGTAACCCTACTGTCCAAGTTCCTTCTCATAGCCCTACTATTCAAGCTTTCATTTTGAAGTAATCCTACTATCCAGGTTCCTTCTCACAGCCCTACTACCCAGGCTTTCATTTCGAGGTAACCCTACGACCCAGGTTCCTTCTTATAGCCCTACTATCCAGGCTTTCATCTCGAAGTAACCCTACGATCCATGTTCCTTCTCATAGCCCTACAATCCAGGCTTTCATCTCGAAGTAACCCTATGACCCAAGTTCCTTCTCATAGCCCTACTATCCAGGATTTCATCTCAAAGTAACCCTACGACTCAGGTTCCTTCTCATAGCCCTACTATCCAGGCTTTCATCTCGAAGTAACTCTACGACCCATGTTCCTTCTCATATCCCTACTATCCAGGCTTTCATTTCGAAGTAAACCTACTATCCAGGTTCCTTCTTATAGCCCTACTATTCAGGCTTTCATTTTGAAGTAACCCTACTATCCAGGTTCCTTCTCGTAGCCCTACTATCCAGGCTTTCGTTTCGAAGTAACCCTACGACCCAAGTTCTTTATCATAACCTTACCATCCAGGTTTCTTGTCTCTTATCTCCAGACAATAGTTTACAACACTGTAAGACTTGGACCCGACCAGATACGGTCGATTTCACATTCTCCTAATAAGTCGCTGTGCAGCCTGGACCCTGACCAGATATGCAGTTTACTTCCACTTCCTCAATTAGGAGTTAATTCCCCAGTAGAGTATTGGAGAGATGAAGCTCCTATACTCTATTTCCCAGGACATAAATCAACATTCCCGAGAGAAGTCCTCCTCAATGGAAGATACAAGAATTCTCGTAAAGGAATCTCTTATGCAACCGATATCTTTTTTGGATGGCATCTTTAAGCCCATCTCTGACTGTTATCTGTCGACTTCCAAATGGCATCTGTAAACCCATTCCCGATATCACCAATCAGTATTACTTCATGCGAGTGCAAATTTATGGGCACTCTAGTGTTCAATCATCTTCTACCTTCAGATCACGAAAGGCAGAACAACCAATCTACATCCTCAGGTTTAAGAAGATTGAATAGGGGAATCTGTTTTACCCCAAAATTTTCCCTCTCATTTTACTCAAAACATACTCCTAGAGGTCCTCAACTTGCCAAAGGATGCCTAAGGATTGACCAGACAAATCTTCCTCCTAAGACAATAAGCCTCAAACTAGGGTTTCAATCCTCATTAAGATGTTTGAGTTTCCAAGGGTCCTAAGTGGTTTCCATTGCCCTAATATGTCCTCAATATCATCCATGCCAAGTTTCATGCCTTGCACAAGAAGTTTTCTCAGTCAACTGCTCAAATGCTTAAAAATCAACTATACTAGGTCAAAAGTCAACTGTGACCCACATACAGTCAAACTTAAAGATTTTTGGTCAACATCAACATTTTGAAGGGATATCTTTCATTTAATCAAGGGTTAATCATGATTCCTCAAGGAATTCTTCTAATTCATCAAAACTCAAAAGTTGCTAAATTAGGATTCCTATAGGAAAAGTCAACCAAACTTTGACCAAGTATAACTTTCTCATACTTTATCAGAAATTTATCATCCAAGGCTCATTTTTAATAGCATCCAATTACCTATAACTCATATTCATCCCTCAAGTTCAAGAAATGCACTCATGAAAATATATAAATTCAGACATTATAGGTCCTTTTCCAAAGTCAACAAAAACACCTTTTGGGTCAAAGCTTCTTACATGAACATGGAAGATCCAATTTATATGAAACCAAATATGTTACTTAGGGGACATCCTAAGATGTCTAAAAAGTCCAAGAACACCCTCATAGGGTTAAAATTGAGAGAGATATACATTGTCGAAGTTGGCCAATTTTTGAAAAAATGCATGAAGTAAATATTGACCAAGCTTGGGTTTTTTTTCAAATGGGCCTATATTTTCAAGTTTGAAAATCATTCCTAACATGGTCTACGACCTCTAAGCCCACCCATACATTTTTCTACTATTTATACTGTTTATTTTGATATTTTATTCATTAAAATTCAGAATTAAATAAATAAATAATAGAAATAATGTAAATTTTGATGTGAATCCATTTTGGGCAAGTTTTATGCTGGTTTATGTCAATTGATTTCGTGAAATAACCCTTCAAATATGTACAGGTTCATCCACATGTGAAAATGGCATAAAATCATTAAATATGACATTTTTTTTCAAATTTTGATCATGGTCTTAAAACACAACATTATGAGGGAGATTCTTTCCATGATTTCTTGTCTCCTCACTCTCCTCTATAAATATAGAACCATACAAGCTTGAAAGACATGAAATTCCTCTCTAAAAATCTCTCAAAAAGCTCTTCAAAAAGCTCTCCAAAAATCAAAGAATTGGTGCAAGTCATATATCGAGGTTCCGGTCTCTCTCGATTGACATCAAGCCTAAAATTATCTTCTTGAAGTTCTCAGGAGCCTTATAAGGCCCAAGAGCAATCCATCACATGCCTAGCACGCCCCCATTTGACAACACCGGTTTGGTAAAATTTTAAACTTCAAATCTCTAATTTTAATCACATTTCATGGCATGCTAACGTTTGTTTGAGTTTATATAGAATAATTATGGATGGTTGAATCAGAGGTTCCACGCAAGAATCTGAAAACACCATGGTTAGAACATGAAGCTTTCGAAGATTCGGGCCTAGGGATTTCTGATGATTGCACCCCCTGTTTACTTTTGCTACTAGGCCCATCTTTATTTTCTTGTTTTATTCATTTCATTTATTTCTTTTAATCCATTTTTTTTATTTTAATCAATAAACAAATATAAAAATCACATAAAAATAGATTTAGAATTTTCTTAATTAAATTTTAATTTTGGTAAGTTAACTAACTAATCAGTTTAACTTTTTTAAAAATTAAAATTAACAGAACTTATGTTTAATTTCATTTTAATTCATTTTCCTTTTCGTAACAAAAATACCAAAAAAACATAGAATTAATTTCTTTTATTTAAATTTCATATTTCTTTAATAATTAACTTTTTTTTTAAATATAGATCTATAAAACAAAAAACAACAAAAAGATTTTTTATATCTTAGAATTTTTAGACGTCTTTTCAAATTTGCGCGTTATTATTCTTTCGCACTTCATTTTATTATTGTAACTATTAATTGGGATGTAATAGATGATTAGTAGGACTTTTACTGCTTTTATTTATTTTTCCCTCAGTTTTGGATATGTACATAATCCCCCTCCCCGAAGCCTTGTAATAGCTAGGTTTTATATTTCTGCACTTTTAAATTACTGCAATTATTAACTGCTAGATGTATGAGTAATAGGATTGTATGGAAAGAATAATCAAACATTAGCAAACTTAACACAATACTAAAATAACTGAACATAACACACCTTGCACATATGCACCGTTAGGGTATACCTCCCTTGTTTGCCTCGGAAATAATGGTCGTGTCCCTCGAACATAGGGGTACCTTAGCAATGACCCGCGATTCAAAATTGTCATAAAGATCATAGTCCCTATTTTTCCCTCGAGTTGCCTACGAATTGATCTTATGACGATAGTCCCTTCGAAATGCTAAGGTATCTTTACTTGTTGCCTTCAGAGACCATTTCGTCCCTTCGAACGTCCCTTTACAAATCCAACGACGGAGCTACCTACTCCTTAATAGTAGGATAGCACTGTCTAAAGGAAACGAAAACGAACAGACCTTTTTTTGAGTAGGTAGAAATCTTAAGTATTTGCTCAAAATAAAAACTTTTCACACAAACACTTTTCAAAAATAGTTTTCAAAACAACTTCGTCACGCTCTTGAGGACCGATACAAGGGTTATCACGAAGTAAACAAAACTTTTTAAAACAAGCACACACAAGCAATTTTAGAAAATGAGCAAGTACCTAAGAGCCTGTGGAAAACCACAGATAGAAAGGGTGCTAACACATTCCCTTTCTATAATCTACCCCTCGTACTCAGAAACTCTCGAAAAAAAGGTTTTTTTGTTCTTTTTCCTTTCCTTTGTTGGATGAAATAAAAGTCAGTGGCGACTCTTGCTTATCGTAACATTTTTGAATAAAAAATGCAAAACCAGTATAACAGTTGGTTCTGCCACCGTATCAGAGTATGCAAGAACGGCCAATGCTTTATTGATGACATGTAAATATGACATATAATATCCCTCACAAATAGAACCGTTGTGTCCCAGGCAAGACACAAGGCCATAAAGTTTAAATTGTTTATTACAAGCTCAGAAAACAAATAAGACAATTACTGCGGAATGAAAGAAACTGGTATAAAATCTCTGGCCGTCCAATTACTAGGTCCACCATTGGTAGTCGGGTAGATACAACTATCAATGTCACAATCTTCCTTGTTGTCTTCAATGGCGTTAACCCCACGATTGCTGATGCGTAGGGGAGGTCCTCCAGCCCGAGCGCGTCGAACAACCCTTTGAACCCCTGTAGTAAATCCAAAACCAAATTTGTCAGTTTTGTGAGTGAAATCAGGGAGCTGACCCCAATTGGTACACCCACCTTCTTACACTATGGCCCTGGCATCCTTGAGAGAAGCCATCTTCAAAGGAGGTTTGTTGATAGTAGTAGTTTCAGTCAATGCCAAGATCTAAGGGACATCTTCGAAGTTCTCACAAGGAGTTTCTATGAATTCCCCGCCCATCTCTACGTACCGGAAGGAATTGAGGTGGCTTACCATATACTCCTCTTCACCCCGCACAGTGACAATCTTCCCTTTTACCGGATACTTCAACATTTGGTTTAGTGTGGAAGTAACTGCCCCAGCCTCGAGGATCCAAGGACGACCCAACAAACAAGAATACGATGGTCTGATGTCCATCACATAGAAATTGGACCCAAAGGTTTGGGAGCCCACTTTGACAGGGATGTCCACCTTCCCGTACACCATTCTTTTCGACCCATCAAAAGCCCTTACGACAATGTTACTAGGCTTTAAATTCAAACCCTCGCAATCCAACCGGTCCAACGCCTTCTTGGGCAGAACATTCAGCGAAGACCCAGTATCCACCAACACATGAGCCATAGTGGTTCCCCTGCATTCAATCGAGACATGCAAAGTGTGATACGGTGGGAGAACTGACTTGGGTTTTGCGTTTGTTTTTGCAAATGTTTCGGTTGAGCAAGAGTCGCCGCTGAATTTTTATTTTATCCTAAAGGAAAGGTTAAAAAAGCACAGGAAAAACCTTTTGAGATGTTTTCGTGGGTTCGGGGGGTAGATTATGAAAAGGGAAGGTATTAGCACCCTTTTCATCCATGGTTATCCATGGGCTCTTAGTTACTTGGTTTTAGATCACTTGCCTTTGATTTTCAATTGCTTGAAATGGTGTGTGTGTGTGTGTTTTGAAAATATTTTTGAAGAAGATGCCTTGTCTTAGGCAACCATTGTAATGACTCGTGTTTGAGTGTTTTACAAAGGTGTGTATCTTTTCGAAAAGATGTTTCAAAATGTTTTTGGAAGTTTGTTTTGAAAGTGTTTGTGGAGTGTGGTTTTGAAAAGTAGGCAAGTGTTTTGCAAATTTGATCAAGTAACTAAGAGTTTGTCTACCCTATTGTACTCAAAGGTTTTTCTCATGTTTTAACCCTTTTTAACAATTTTGTTCCACCATTGTATTTGGTGGACAATCTTACGTTTAGGATGTTAACGAGACAAGCGCGAGTCATCGTATGGACCATGAATGCAATGGTGCCAAGTGTCTTTGGCAATTTGCTTGAAGGGACTATGATCATTCCGTTTAGGCAACTTTCAAAAGCGTCATCGAGGGACTATGATCATTTGAATTGTTTTGCCAAAGAAACTCGACGTGCAAGCATGGCCCATTTTGGAAGGCAACAAGCGGGATTACCCTAGGGGTGCAAGTGTGATTGTGTATTGATTTCATGTATTTGTCGTGTATTAGGTTATCTAGCATTTGATTTAATATACATACAAACCCTAGGTCTAACCATGGTATATTTGAAAGTGATAAATTGCGGGAGTTTAAAGTCTACGCTATTACAAATAAGTATCCGGGAGTGGGGGTACAAATATTTACAAATGGGGATGAGACTTTAGTAGGAGAGTAATATCCAAATATTTACAACCAAATCGAATCAATCGCAAATGTAATATGTAGTGTATAGCAATGTATAAGAATAAAGCAATGTGTATGTGTAAATGTGTAAGTGTATGATTATTTACAAGTGGTGAAAATGTTTAACTTAATGCAAAATTAAGTGTTTGTTATATATTTTGTATTTTTATCTTGTATTTTGTTAATTATGTACAAAAGTTTTTTAATTGAAAGAAAGGAAAATGGTTTCAAGTTTAATTATATTTTTAGGTATTTTATTGTTTTTATGTATAAAATCTAAATTAAACAAAAATGTTCAAATTTAAGAAAATTAATATTTATGTTTTAAAATGTAATAAAAATAAAAAGAAACAAATAGTAAAATTTGTATGAAAAGATTTATTAAAGAGAGTTTTTAATCTATTAATCTAATCTAATATTTATGTGTGCTTTTTAATATAACAAACTAAAAGACAATTTTTAGTATAAAATGAAGTATTGTTTTATTTGACAAAATAAATAAAATATATTAGTTAAAAAAATGGATAAGTAAGAAAAGATGTAAGTTTATAAGAAAAAAGAAAGAATAGGTTTTGAGAGAATTTATGGGCTTTAAGGGGAAGCTGGCCCAAAACAAAGATGGAAAAGATAATCAGAAAGGGGGGGTGCGCTTGGAATGCATGGGCTTTTGGCTTCTGAAAGGGAAAGGCCCATTATGTCACAAATGTTTGTAAGGGTTTGAAATGTTTGTTCATTTTAGGGTTACAGTCTTGAACACTTGGAGCGGCGCTGGTCTTCTTTGCTTTCGTCTTTCTCACGCCCTAGCCATTGAATAAAGCTTACTCATCGTCTAAGGCCAACCAACGCCACCATCCATCCTTCTCCTCACGTTTACTCAAGCAATGATAAAAAGGGTATGACTTTTATCCCAACGCATTAGGGTTTCAGATTTTTAATTTTTGCATGCTCTTATCTATTTTGATTCTTGGATTTTTTGTTATGTGTCGTATGAGGTATTTAAAGAAAGGGAAAAGGGAGTTCATACCTTTGCTGGCTCGTTGCCTGGATAGGAAGAGAGGTGGAGAAGGAGGTGCTTAGGATGGCCAGAGACGGAGGGATGCGATGCTGTGTGTTGGCTGGAAAACCTGGTATTTCGTATTTTGTCTTTTATGGGTTTTGTGATGACAACCTTCCTGAAAACCCTTACCCCCTGATTCTCTCTTCTGCTTATTTGCCTTTTGCTTCTGTTGCCTCGTATGCTTGACCCTTGAATGCTTGCTATACTGAGTTGCCTTGAAATGATTGATATGTTGATTTCTGATATGCTTCTGAGTGATGTTCTTGAAGGAATATGTTGTCCTACCCCTATGATGAGCCCAACTCTGAGGGTTTTATGATTTTGAATGTTATTCTAATTTTTTGAGTTGCCTCTGAGATGCTTTGGTTGGATTTTGGTGGATTGATACTGGTTTAGGCCTTGAGGTTACAGGCCTGTTTGGCTTGCTTATGCAGTATTTAGGCTTGATAGGTTGAAAGGCTTTTATTTGGTATAGACAGGATTTGTGTTGTTTCTGGGGCAGGTTGGGTTTCAAGTTTGTTGCAGGTTTAGACTTGAGCAGTTAATGGCTTTATGTTTACAGGTTAAGAGCTTTGAGGCTTTGTCAGGCTTAAGGCTTTTGTGGCTTAACACTGTCTTGAAAAGGGCTTGTATGTTTGATGTTCTGGTTTGTGTTTGTAAGCTTGTATAGCAGGTTTGGACTTGAAGCTTGATGCTTCTGGTTTTGGAGGCTTGGAAATAGGCTTGAAGCTTTAACAGGCTTTAGGCTATTACAGGTTTAGAGCTTTTTCTGGTTCATACCCAAGTTTGTATGGTTTGGCTGTTAAGCTTGAGGCTTGAGTTATGCAGGTCTGAGGTTATGGCTTTTTGTTTGTTTTGTATAGTTTTAATGCAGTCTAAGGCTTATGCAGGTTAGGCTTTGATTGAGGTTTGGAGCTTAGGCTTCAAGCTTGTGGAGGCAGTTCTGTTTCTTTTTGACAGTTTTTTTGTGAAGTTCTCTTTTCTTTGTGATATTTCTGCCTTCCTTTGTACTGTGTTATTACAGTTTGTTTTATATCTTTCTTTCTTCAAGCCTAAAGCCTGTAAGCCCTTTCTTTTTTTCTCTCTTCTCTCTCTCCTGACAGATTTTAAGCATTTAATATTGCTTAGATTTGTACTATGCTGAAAAAGCAGTTGGCCTAGGAAAATGATGATATTTTTTGAATATGCTTGCACTTGTGGTTTTCCTCTGCATACTTCTATCTCCTTTTACAGATTTTCTGCATCTTTGTGATAGCCCTTTTGATAGCCTTTGTACCTTTGACAGATTTGGAGAGTTTGCTGTCCAATTTGGACTTTGTTGATCTGGTTAGGCAATTCAGTTTGCCTTTGTACTTATACATGCTGTTAGGAATTTTTGAAATGGGCAAATTGTTGACAATGCAATATGTTTGACAAATTTGAATTTGTGCAATTATAACTTTTGTGCATTTCATACTTTTTGCAAGCATTTTTATCCCTCTTTGTGAACCAGGAGAAATCTCGTGATTTGCAGAGAGGGAAAACTGATTCCGGCCAGTTGCTTTTAATGATGAATCCATTTTTTTATCTGTCTGTCTTTTTAATTTTAACTGCTTTTGACTTCTTCTTTTCTTTTTGCAGATAAAAATCAAATGGAGAGGAGTAGCATTAGAAACTGGAGATTTGAAGACTTTTAGGACATAGCTTTGTTTCCATTTTAATTATTTGTAATAGTATTAATGTAAATAACTGTAAATAAATTTACAGTATTTAAATAATATCTATAACAAACAATTCAAAATAAATAAACATCCCTCTTTTTATCAGTTAATTCTTCTTCCAATTCATTGTTCATTTAATTATTTATAATTCTTAAAATTATAATAACTGGAAATAAATCCAAATCATTTTAAACTCAGAATAATAAATAATCAATAAACGTCCGGAATCTTGAATAATCAGAGCACTGCACAGCTAAACAACACACGTCCACATGTCCCTTTTTTATTTGATTAAATCCAACACTGCAAACTCAAATCAAATGCCTCAGTCCACATCTCAGAATAACTTGAAAAGCACTATAGAATTAATTCTTTCTGAGAAATATGCGCATAAACCCTAGTTCTTGATTAAATGCCAGAGAAGCGTCCACCTGATCAAAACCTGAGCCAACTCAACCAAACCTCAGCAATCTGCCTGAACTACTTTAAAATCAATGAAAACCTTAATTTTGTCTGACTGATAAGAAAAGTATGTTTGACTGATTCTTACACCAATCTGAAAAAATCAGGAAAAGCCCGAAGCTGTGATTTCTTGTGGAAAAATACGAGGGCAAATTTTGGGGTACAACAGTTGCCCCTGTTCAATCTTCTTGAACCTGAAGAGTTAGATTGGTAAGTTTGCCTTTCGCGACTTGAAGGTAAAAGGAGATTGGACACTAGAGTGCCCAAAAATTTGCACTTGGTGACGTGATGGTGGAGGGAATGGGCTTACAGATGCCATTTGGTGATGGGCTTAGAGATGCCATCTGGAGATGTGACAGAATCTTATCGGGAATGGGCTTATAGATGCCATTTGGAAGTGTAATAGATAGTTGTGGAGATGGGCTTACAGATGCCATCGGGAGGTGTGACGGAACTTTGTCGAGAATGGGCTTATAGATGCCATTTGGAATTGTGTGTCGATCGCGTAAGAGATTCCTTAGCGAGAATTTGCGTACTTGAGAAAGAAAGATAATTTCCTGGCCTGTTACAGGGGTTGATCTTTAGTCTCTTCATGCAGACATGCCCTGGCTGGATACAGGTATCGAATCTACAATCGATTGCTCACAGATATGCCCTGGCTAGATACAGGAATCGAATCTGGAATTAGCCGTCTACAGATATGCCCTGGCTGGATACAGGTGTCGAATCTGGAAATTGTCGTCTACAGATATGCCTTGGCTGGATACAGGTGTCGAGTCTGGAAATTGTCGTCTACAGATATGCCCTGGCTGGATACAGGTGTCGAATCTGGAAATTGTCGTCTACAGATATGTCCTGGCTGGATACAGGTATCGAATCTAGAAATTGTCGTTTACAGATATGCCCTGGCTGGATACAGGTATCGAATCTGGAAATTATCGTTTACAGATATGCCCTGGCTGGATACAGGTATCGAATCTCTAAACTCTTCATGCAGACATGCCCTGGCTAGATACATGTGTCGAATATACAATCAGTTACTCACAGATATGCCCTGGCTAGATACAGGAATCGAATCTGGAATTTGTGACAGTTGATAGTAATCATCTTTGGATTGTCCTTTTTCCTGAAAAGGCAAGACATCAGTTGTATGCAATGTCATGATGTATGAGATGGATGATGTCATGATGCTCAAAATGAGATAGTGTTGTATGCACTTTATCATGTATGTAAGCAGGATGTATAAAATGTGAAATAAATCTTTGACGAGTGCCGGGAACTCAAATCTTGGGCTGATGTCGAAGAGTAGAGTTCTTTGCTTCCGCTGGGGATGATGGTTGCAAGAATAAACCGGTAGGAGAAGACGACTCCGTTGGGGAATAAAATTGTTGGAGAGATTACTCCGCGAGGAATTACTCTGTGGGAAGAGATACTTCGCTGAGGTTTTGATGAGAGCTCCGCTGGGAATTCCACCGATAAGTTATGTTGGGGAATTTGATGAACTCCGCTGGGGATAAAAGAATCTTGACTGCTGAGGGGAAAGTGAATTCTTGACTGCTGCAGGGGAAGGCAAGAATCTTTTGATTGTTGAAAATGAGAAATCCTGGGACCGCTGTTGGGGAAACCGGAGCTTGGGTTGTATTCCAATCTACTGGGGATTCTTGTCTTGAGGGGATCTTCACTGGAGAATATTCGAATATTCTGTGAGGTGCTGAGAACGAGAGTTTTCATTCTGCTTGGGGATTGATAGTTGGAAGTTTTAGCTTCACTGGGGATTGACAATTTTGGCTCCACTGGGGATTTTGAAACTTGACTCTGAGGGGAGTTAGCTTCTGGAAGGTTCTCTGGCTGGGGATTACAAGAATCTTTTGAGTTTGAGAAGGAACCGGTGTAGGGTTTCCTGATGATGAGTCCGTGTAAAAGGTGTTTGGAGCGTATCTGAAACTGTATCTCCCAACAGGTGATGAAGGAATTGTTGAACACTTTTGATATTCGAATGCCCCAAGTGGTGATGAAGGAGACTTTTTATGTAGATAATTTCCTGGCTTGTTACAGGTGTTAATCCACAATCAGTCTTTCACAGATATGCCCTGGCTAGATACAGGTATCGAATCTGGAACTTAAAAAATGTTGGTCAAGGAGATATTGTCCTGGCTTGTTTCAGGTGTTGATCTCTGACCTGAGAAAGAAAGATGGTTCCCTGGCTTGTTACAGATGTTGATCTTCAATCTCTTTATGTAGATAATTTCCTGGCTTGTTACAGGTGTTAATCCACAATCAGTCGTCCACAAATATTTTCCTGGCTTGATACAGGTATCGAATCTGGAACTTAAAAAATGTTGGTCAAGGAGATATTGTCCTGGCTTGTTTCAGGTGTTGATCTCTGACCTGAGAAAGAAAGATGGTTCCCTGGCTTGTTACAGGTGTTGATCTTCAATCTCTTTATGTAGATAATTTCCTGGCTTGTTACAGGTGTTAATCCACAATCAGTCATCCACAGATATTTTCCTGGCTTGTTATAGGTGTTGATCTGGAACTTAAGAAATGTTGGTCGAGGAGATACTGTCCTGGCTTGTTTCAGGTGTTGATCTCTGACCTGAGAAAGAAAGATGGTTCCCTGGCTTGTTACAGGTGTTGATCTTCAATCTCTTCATGTAGATAATTTCCTGGCTTGTTACAGGTGTTAATCCACAATCAAACACTCACAAATATGCCCTGGCTAGATACAGGAATCGAATCTCTAAACTCTTCATGCAGACATGCCCTGGCTAGATACATGTGTCGAATCCACAATCAGTTACTCACAGATATGCCCTGGCTAGATACAGGAATCGAATCTGGAATTGCGATAGTTGATCTGTTGGTGGTTGTAATTTCTAGCAGGTGATGAAGGAATCTTTGGACACTTTTGACATTCGAATGCCCCAAGTGATGATGAAGGAGTCTCTTCAGGTTACTCTGCAATTGAGAGATTTTGTTGAAATCTTGACTTGACTGCCCCAGGTTAACTGAACTTTGAAAGATCTGTTGAAACCTTGACTGGACTGCCCCAGGCTGACTGGATAGTGACATGTGATGCCCCTTGGTGATAGGAGATTTTTCGTTGGAAGTGTCATCCTTTTGAAGTGATTTTGTTCACTGAGAGAGTTTTTGTTCCTCCGATCATTCGCTGTATGAATTTCTTCGCTGTCAAACAAATAATCAAATGCAAACAGTGATATTCAAGCAATGCAAAGTTTATGTTTGACTCGAAGTTTTGAGAAATGCGTTTTTTAGCAGAAAACTTTTCATAAGACAAATCAACACAAGATTTTAGAGCAAAGCCTTACAGGAGTCAAGATACCTTTTGTAACAGTATGCTTTCGAACTAACCCATGCTTCAATTAGGACTTTTGAAGGGTTGTAACGTGGCTTGGTTCACGGTTTAAGAAACAAAGGATAAAGGCTCAAAGTATATTCGTACCCACCCGCTCTTCGTGATGTTCTTCAACCCTAAGCTCAGTTAATTGTGCGTCGAACTCTATTTGAGTTTGGAACGACTTTTGAGTGATGGTTCGCCAGTTGAGTTTGGGAGACAGTCATCATCTCCTTTTCTTTTGCAACATTTTTCATGTTGTTGAGGATTTGTAATGACCTCTTTATTTTGATTTTGATTTGTTATCCCTAACTTTTGCCTGACTGTCTCTGTTTTCGAGATCACAGTCAGCGGGATGCCCCGGCTTTCTTAAGCCTCCTTTACAGGTTTTGGCTTGGTGGTCTTTTCTCTTTTGAGAGATTGACTGCCTATGTGATAGGGAACCGTCACTGTCTTTTGATTCCAGAGGAATGCTTTTTTTGTTGACGTTGTTCGTTGTGTTACGAACTGAGAGTTTGCGACTTCAATGCGCACCTTTTTGAATTAACTGAGATACTACCCTGCCCCAGGTTTATATCAAAGGTTTTGATTGTTTAGAACAGAAAAATCCTACTTCTTTGGCTCGAAGGGGTTGACTAGGGATTATCTTCCTTATGACTCCAGTGTTTGGGAATTGAAAGAAATGCATGTACATCATCAGCAAGGTCTGTTCAAAAGCATACTGTATGAGATTATGGTATTGTTTCGTCATCCTCCCTCTAAAGGCTTACAGCTTTTTATCAAGAGTCAAATATCATAAAGAAAGAATAAGAGTAGTGAAAACGAATGGATGAATTCAAGACAAACATATGCAATGCATTAATGAAACAAAGTTTAACATCAACAGACAATTGTTTGAATAACAAAAGAAATTCCAACTTTGAAAATTCAAATGAAGCAAAAGTCTTTCAGTTTGAGCTTTGTCACTTCAGGTGGAGAACTCCTTAACGGAAGATTTTCATCTCGCCGTCTGGCATGAACCTCAGCACTCCAATGTCAATCAGATCTTGAATCTTGTTCTTCAAGGCCCAACAGTCGTCGGTGTCGTGCCCCAGGCTGTAAGAGTGGTATACACAAAATGCATCGGGATGATAGTTAGGAGCAGAGGTATTGGGCTTCCGAGTAGGATCCCTCAAAGAAGTCAGATTGACTTCCAACAAGTGCTCTAGAATTAGAGATGACGGTATGTCAGTCTCTGTGAACTGTCTTCTCGACGTCTCTTGCTTATTCCGATTACCCCGTTGACGCTGACGAGGTTATTGTTTGGCTTGTGACCCTGAATCAAGCAGAGGAGCCTTCCCCTTGTCTTCTTGAGTGGTGACTTGCTCTTCAACCTCAGATGTCTGCCCCAATTGGTTGTTCCGAAGCAGTTGGTTGACAAGAACTCTGAGTTCCTCCTGTCTCTGAGACAAGTCTTGGATGAGAGCCATCTGGCCCACTAGTTGTCCCATCACTTGGATCCTCAATATTGCCAAATCAAAATGTAGTTCCCCCAGTTGATCACTCCTGGCATTGTTTGAATTCTCCTGGACCAAGCTCTTTGTGAGGAGAGCTTTCACTTCTTCTTGTCCCAGAGACAGGTTCAAGAACATTTCCTGCAGCTGAGCAGTCTGGTCCTGGATATCCTTGACAGTCCTTTCTAGATCCATCTCTTACTGAAATAAACAGTAGGAGAGTAAGGAAACCTGAAAAAGGAAAAACTGTCAAGATGCAATGCATGATATGTGGATGCATGCTTTCAAGGATCTCTTGGGGTAAACACAAGAGAATGTTAGAGGTTGAACTTTGATTGGAGAACTTTGCACTGGTGAATGTTTTTCCACGAGAATCAAGCTCACCATGTCAAGTGGGTCATAGCCCCTGATTCAAGTTGTTGCACTTGATCTTTGATTGGCATTTGTTTAGAGGAGAAAACCTCTTGCCCATTGGTAGACGTCTGGTTCAACGTAACCCTGCATCAAAAGAACCCTCGAGATCCTTGAAATGGTTATTGAAAAATGCTATGGTATGATGTTATGATGTTATGTACATGTATGCGAAAGCAAGTAAGTGTATATACAGGAAATCATATTCACACAAAGCAAACAAGTCCTTAGGTTTAGGCTTGCATGGGGTTTGTAGGTAAGTACCCTCTTGAAGTTAGTTGGCTCATCCTGTCCTAAAATAGAAACCGGGTTCTAAGGAGCTCAATATCATTGGATTGTTTTCTGTGTTCATTGTTTTGGTTTAGCCACTTAACTGGCGACCAAAATATTCCAAGAAAACAACCCTCAATGAGTGTAGTATCGAGTATCTACCAACTTCGGACTGCACCAAAGTCGGTCATCTCACTACCCTTAAAAAGGATAGGATGGTCAAGTAAGGTTCTAAGAGTTCGTTAGTGCTTCATGACATCACTCAGAAGCCCCGTACTTTCCTTGATTGAACTAAAGGGTTACCGGTACTCACAAATATGTCACACTAACATAGCTTACTGCTTCAACCGTGTCGGTATACCCCGCACAGTTCCCTTACAGTTTTATTGCTATTTTCCTAAAAAGGTGCCCCAAATCCGGGTGTAGGATTTACAACAAACCCAAACAAGGACCCAAAAAGTAAAGCAATCAAGGCAATCAAAGCAAGAATGTAAAGGTGATCTAAACCCTAAGGTAACCCCACTTTTAAGTTTTCCCCAGCAGAGTCGCCAGTTCTGTGATACGGTGGGAGAACTGACTTGGGTTTTGCGTTTGTTTTTGCAAATGTTTCGGTTGAGCAAGAGTCGCAACCGACTTTTTATTTTATCCTAAAGGAAAGGTTAAAAAAGCACAGGAAAAACCTTTTGAGATGTTTTTGTGGGTTCGGGGGGTAGATTATGAAAAGGGAAGGTATTAGCACCCTTTTCATCCATGGTTATCCATGGGCTCTTAGTTACTTGGTTTTAGATCACTTGCCTTTGATTTTCAATTGCTTGAAATAGTGTGTGTGTGTGTGTGTGTTTTGAAAATATTTTTGAAGAATATGCCTTTTCTTAGGCAACCATTGTAATGACTCGTGTTTGAGTGTTTTACAAAGGTGTGTATCTTTTCGAAAAGATGTTTCAAAATGTTTTTGGAAGTTTGTTTTGAAAGTGTTTGTGGAGTGTGGTTTTGAAAAGTAGGCAAGTGTTTTGCAAATTTGATCAAGTAACTAAGAGTTTGTCTACCCTATTGTACTCAAAGGTTTTTCTCATGTTTTAACCCTTTTTAACAATTTTGTTCCACCATTGTATTTGGTGGACAATCTTGCGTTTAGGATGTTAACGAGACAGGCGCGGGTCATCGTATGGACCATGAATGCAATGGTGCCAAGTGTCTTTGGCAATTTGCTTGAAGGGACTATGATCATTCCGTTTAGGCAACTTCCGAAAGCGTTATCGAGGGACTATGATCATTTGAATTGTTTTGCCAAAGAAACTCGACGTGCAAGCATGGCCCATTTTGGAAGGCAACAAGCGGGATTACCCTAGGGGTGCAAGTGTGATTGTGTATTGATTTCATGTATTTGTCTTGTATTAGGTTATCTAGCGTTTGATTTTATGTACATACAAACCCTAGGTCTAACCAAGGTATATTTGAAAGCGATAAATTGCGGGAATTTAAAGTCTACGCTATTACAAATAAGTATCCGGGAGTGGGGGTACAAATATTTACAAATGGGGATGAGACTTTAGTAGGAGAGTAATATCCAAATATTTACAACCAAATCGAATCAATCGCAAATGTAATATGTAGTGTATAGCAATGTATAAGAATAAAGCAATGTGTATGTGTAAATGTGTAAGTGTATGATTATTTACAAGTGGTGAAAATGTTTAACTTAATGCAAAATTAAGTGTTTGTTATATATTTTGTATTTTTATCTTGTATTTTGTTAATTATGTACAAAAGTTTTTTAATTGAAAGAAAGGAAAATGGTTTCAAGTTTAATTATATTTTTAGGTATTTTATTGTTTTTATGTATAAAATCTAAATTAAACAAAAATGTTCAAATTTAAGAAAATTAATATTTATGTTTTAAAATGTAATAAAAATAAAAAGAAACAAATAGTAAAATTTGTATGAAAAGATTTATTAAAGAGAGTTTTTAATCTATTAATCTAATCTAATATTTATGTGTGCTTTTTAATATAACAAACTAAAAGACAATTTTTAGTATAAAATGAAGTATTGTTTTATTTGACAAAATAAATAAAATATATTAGTTAAAAAAAATGGATAAGTAAGAAAAGATGTAAGTTTATAAGAAAAAAGAAAGAATAGGTTTTGAGAGAATTTATGGGCTTTAAGGGGAAGCTGGCCCAAAACAAAGATGGAAAAGATAATCAGAAAGGGGGGGTGCGCTGGAATGCATGGGCTTTTGGCTTCTGAAAGGGAAAGGCCCATTATGTCACAAATGTTTGTAAGGGTTTGAAATGTTTGTTCATTTTAGGGTTACAGTCTTGAACACTTGGAGCGGCGCTGGTCTTCTTTGCTTTCGTCTTTCTCACGCCCTAGCCATTGAATAAAGCTTACTCCTCGTCTAAGGCCAACCAACGCCACCATCCATCCTTCTCCTCACGTTTACTCAAGCAATGATAAAAAGGGTATGACTTTTATCCCAACGCATTAGGGTTTCAGATTTTTAATTTTTGCATGCTCTTATCTATTTTGATTCTTGGATTTTTTGTTATGTGTCGTATGAGGTATTTAAAGAAAGGGAAAAGGGAGTTCATACCTTTGCTGGCTCGTTGCCTGGATAGGAAGAGAGGTGGAGAAGGAGGCGCTTAGGATGGCCAGAGACGGAGGGATGCGATGCTGTGTGTTGGCTGGAAAACCTGGTATTTCGTATTTTGTCTTTTATGGGTTTTGTGATGACAACCTTCCTGAAAACCCTTACCCCCTGATTCTCTCTTCTGCTTATTTTCCTTTTGCTTCTGTTGCCTCGTATGCTTGACCCTTAAATGCTTGCTATACTGAGTTGCCTTGAAATGATTGATATGTTGATTTCTGATATGCTTCTGAGTGATGTTCTTGAAGGAATATGTTGTCCTACCCCTATGATGAGCCCAACTCTGAGGGTTTTATGATTTTGAATGTTATTCTAATTTTTTAAGTTGCCTCTGAGATGCTTTGGTTGGATTTTGGTGGATTGATACTGGTTTAAGCCTTGAGGTTACAGGCCTGTTTGGCTTGCTTATGTAGTATTTAGGCTTGATAGGTTGAAAGGCTTTTATTTGGTATAGACAGGATTTGTGTTGTTTCTGGGGCAGGTTGGGTTTCAAGTTTGTTGCAGGTTTAGACTTGAGCAGTTAATGGCTTTTTGTTTACAGGTTAAGAGCTTTGAGGCTTTGTCAGGCTTAAGGCTTTTGTGGCTTAACACTGTCTTGAAAAGGGCTTGTATGTTTGATGTTCTGGTTTGTGTTTGTAAGCTTGTATAGCAGGTTTGGACTTGAAGCTTGATGCTTCTGGTTTTGGAGGCTTGGAAATAGGCTTGAAGCTTTAACAGGCTTTAGGCTATTACAGGTTTAGAGCTTTTTCTGGCTCATACCCAAGTTTGTATGGTTTGGCTGTTAAGCTTGAGGCTTGAGTTATGCAGGTCTGAGGTTATGGCTTTCTGTTTGTTTTGTATAGTTTTGATGCAGTCTAAGGCTTATGCAGGTTAGGCTTTGATTGAGGTTTGGAGCTTAGGCTTCAAGCTTGTGGAGGCAATTCTATTTCTTTTTGACAGTTTTTTATGAAGTTCTCTTTTCTTTGTGATATTTCTGCCTTCCTTTGTACTGTGTTATTACAGTTTATTTTATATCTTTCTTTCTTCAAGCCTAAAGCCTGTAAGCCCTTTATTTTTTTTCTCTCTTCTCTCTCTCCTGACAGATTTTAAGCATTTAATATTGCTTAGATTTGTACTATGCTGAAAAAGCAGCTGGCCTAGGAAAATGATGATATTTTTTGAATATGCTTGCACTTGTGGTTTTCCTCTGCATACTTCTATCTCCTTTTACAGATTTTCTGCATCTTTGTGATAGCCCTTTTGATAGCCTTTGTACCTTTGACAGATTTGGACAGTTTGCTGTCCAAATTGGACTTTGTTGATCTGGTTAGGCAATTCAGTTTGCCTTTGTACTTATACATGCTGTTAGGAATTTTTGAAATGGGCAAATTGTTGACAATGCAATATGTTTGACAAATTTGAATTTGTGCAATTATAACTTTTGTGCATTTCATACTTTTTGCAAGCATTTTTATCCCTCTTTGTGAACCAGGAGAAATCTCGTGATTTGCAGAGAGGGCAAACTGATTCCGGCCAGTTGCTTTTAATGATGAATCCATTTTTTTATCTGTCTGTCTTTTTAATTTTAACTGCTTTTGACTTCTTCTTTTATTTTTGCAGATAAAAATCAAATGGAGAGGAGTAGCAGTAGAAGCTGAAGATTTGAAGACTTTTAGGACATAGCTTTGTTTCCATTTTAATTATTTGTAATAGTATTAATGTAAATAACTGTAAATAAATTTACAATATTTAAATAATATCTGTAACAAACAATTTAAAATAAATAAACATCCCTCTTTTTATCAGTTAATTCTTCTTCCAATTCATTGTTCATTTAATTATTTATAATTTTTAAAATTATAATAACTGGAAATAAATCCCAATCATTTTAAACTCAGAATAATAAATAATCAATAAACATCCGGAATCTGGAATAATCAGAGCACTGCACAGCTAAACAACACACGTCCACATGTCTCTTTTTTATTTGATTAAATCCAACACTGCAAACTCAAATCAAATGCCTCAGTCCACATCTCAGAATAACTTGAAAAGCACTATAGAATTAATTCTTTCTGAGAAATATTCGCACAAACCCTTGTTCTTGATTAAATACCAGAGAAGCGTCCGCCTGATCAAAACCTGAGCCAACTCAACCAAACCTCAGCAATCTGCCTGAACTGCTTTAAAATCAATGAAAACCCTAATTTTGTCTGACTGATAAGAAAAGTCTGTTTGACTGATTCTTACGCCAATCTGAAAAAATCAGGAAAAGCCCGAAGCTGTGATTTCTTGTGGAAAAATACGAGGGCAAATTTTGGGGTACAACACAAAGCATCATTATGCTTCCTTCCCTTCGGTGTCAAGTCTGGATCTGAAAAACCCAGCCCATTGTCAGCAGTCAGGCTAGCCACGTAATCTTTAAATTGATTAGCTGAAGTCTCTTGCGGCACATGCACAGTTGTGAGGAATGCAATCAAAGCCTTCGCATGGGCCTCATAGCATAACAGCAGGGATAACATGGATATCTTTGAGGGGTTTTGCCCCAGCTGCTCGACCACATTGTAGTTGCTCTTTTTAATTATTTTCAATATTTCCTCTATCTCTTGCTTAGAGGCTTCCACAACAATTTTTCTAGGCGCCTCTGTCTGGGCAGGATCACCTATGAATTCTTTTCCTCAGGTCCCAGATGACTTGTCAGCGTGAGTGATAATTGGAGTAAACACAGCAGTAGTAGTTGATGTACCAGCATGAGTAGCAGATGGAATGACAATAGGCCTGTTGACAGTCTTAGAGGAAATCTCGGGAGAGAAGACCCTTCCACTTCGGGTAATGTTGTACCCCAAAATTTTCCTTCTCATTTTATCAACATTTCTCATCACAAGGCTCTTGGAACTCAAGATCAAGCAAGGGTCTGCTCTGCTCAAGACATCTCCTTGCACTTATGACCTAAATTAGGGTTTGAGTTTGCACAGGGATATTTTGACCTAAAATTCCCAAAGTGACTTTCATACTTCATGTTGGACTCATAAGTTGGTCCATACCAAGTTTCAAGCCTTGTATGAAATTTTTGCCCAGTCAATTGGACAGTTGACCTAGAAATCAGCTGTATTGGGGAAAAAGTCAACTGTGGTCAATTTACAGTCAAACCTCATGAATTGTGACCCACATCAACATTATGAACTCATATGAACCATTTGATCAAGTTTGGACCACAAATCCACAAGAAATTTGATCAGATCACCAAAAGGGCAAAATGGTCATTTTTAGGGTTTTGATTGTACAAACGCAATTTTTTTACTGTTTGACCTAGCCAATGGCAAATCAAGTTCAACCATGGACTCAAGGACTCAATGACATTATCTTGACCTATTCAACAAGTTCAAAAGATCTCAAATGCATGGGATTGACAGATGAATTTTTCAGTCAACTGATCAAAATTTGACTGTACACTGAAAAGTCAAACTTTGACTTTTTGGTCAAAATCAAGTGCCAAGAGTCATTTTTCATCAAGATGTGTCAAATTATGAAACTTGTTCATCAAGAAACCTAAAATTGCAAATTAGGGTTTGAAATTGAAAATTTTCATAACTTAGAAATTTTCTAAGTTATGAAATTTTCTTAATTTTTCCTAACTTTGTCCCACATTTTCACCAAGATGAAAGTGGATTCAAATAAAACTTACAACATGAAAGTTATAGTCATCCACAAAGTATACAACTTTGATTCAAAAAGTTTTCTCAAAAGAGGCTTGGATCTCAAGTTATGATTTTTGGAACAAGGGTCCCTAAAACTTTTAACTTAGAGAAATTTTGTCCTAGTTTAGGCAGGATTTTGCCCTATCTTCTTGGCCATTTTCACATAGTTCCTCTTGGATCAAGTTGAATTTCAAAGATGGATTATAGGGCAAGTTGCAATATTTCCAAATTGTCCAAGAACTCCTCAAACACATTTGTGGTTAGGGATAATCGAATGCTTGAAGTTGGCAAAAACTCACTTTGTATCCATGGCCAATACATGTTCACTCAAGTGGCATTTTCAAACCAGCATGCTTTGTACTTGTTTGAAGGCCTCTAAACCAATTAACACTCCTTAATTGAATGCAAATCCACTGAGCTAATGCATTATCTTGGCCATTTGGACATTGCACACAAAACTAATCCCTAATTGGAAAAAAGGTACATTTCCATTTTGGAAAAGGTATGCTTTATGTCAAAACATGATCTTTGAAGCATAGGGCCATATCTCTGAAGCCAAATCAAATCCACAAATTGCAAGTATCAAGAGGATTATAAGCAGCATGTTATATGGCTTGTACATGCCTGTGATACCAACTTACACATTCTTGCTTCACAAAGAAGAAAACTTGCAAAAACCTCCCAACTTGAAAACCAGCCATTGTTAGCTTACACAAACATTGCAAACACATTTCACACAACCCTTTGAGCAAGAAACACGAGGGCTTGAGCCTCATAACCTCCCATAGCCAGAAATCACTCTTCTTTGGCAAAACAGGGCAGGTGCTGCAACTTGAGTGCCATAGCTCATTTGGCTCGTGCGTTTTGCCCCTTTCCACTTCAAACACCTTCCATTCAACTCACTCAAGCTATCCCAAACCTCCATTGCCAACTGTAACTCCATTTACAGTGTTCACCATTTTCATTTCAAGCTTGTGCAGGTTGAGTTCTAGGAGATGATTCAGGGACATTCAAGGAAAGCTAGCCATTGGAAAAGATCAAGTGAAGTTCAGGCAAGCTACCAGACACCTCAAAACTTGTTGAGAAGCTCTGCATTGTCCTACTCGAATCCAACTGAAACAAGTTTTTCATCACTTCCTATCTCTCTATTTAGGAACATTTAGCCTTAGGTTTGTGAATAAGAAATGTAGTATTTAATGCCATGAAGCTGTACATATGCTCAGTTTTCATTTATATTAAGTGTGCTAGGAGAATTTCATCCATGAACATGCTTAAAAATTTAGGTCAGATTAGAGAAATTCTCTCTGGTCTTTGAGAGTTAAGATTAATGCTTTATATGGTTAGAATCGTGTTGAAATTCTCTACAAGTTTTGTGTTATGTGTTTTTGCAATGGAGCTCGTATGCAGGATATCCATTTTGAACAAGGCGCGCGCGCATTTCTGTCTAGAGGAAGAAGATGAAGTTGGCTTGGGTTGGGCCTGGCCAGTTTTACTTCTAACACCCCTTTTTTCAGTTTCACACCCCCTGACCCAATTTCTTATATTTTTGTATTTTTGAATTTTTGTTTTCTTTTCTGACTTTGTTATTTTATTTCCAAATATAAAAAAAATGCTTAAAAATGTTTTCACATTTTTTACATTTATTTGACATTTATTTTAATTTTTTTTAACATAGAAAACATTTTAATACTTTTATATTATGAACTCGTATGCAGGATATCCATTTTGAAGCTCGTATGCATACTTTGCAATGGAGCTCGTATGCAGGATATCCATTTTGAACAAGGCGCGCGCGCATTTCTGTCTAGAGGAAGAAGATGAAGTTGGCTTGGGTTGGGCCTGGCCAGTTTTACTTCTAACACCCCTTTTTTCAGTTTCACACCCCCTGACCCAATTTCTTATATTTTTGTATTTTTGAATTTTTGTTTTCTTTTCTGACTTTGTTATTTTATTTCCAAATATAAAAAAAATGCTTAAAAATGTTTTCACATTTTTTACATTTATTTGACATTTATTTTAATTTTTTTTAACATAGAAAACATTTTAATACTTTTATATTATTTGTTTAAATTTAAAAATAATGTATATATCATATTTTTTAATTTTATTTCTTATTTCATTCATACTGAAAATATTATTATAAAATATAATTTATTTTTGTAAATATTTTATTTTATTTTACACACACACACACACACACACACACACACACACACACACACACACACACACACACACACACACACACACACACACACACACACACACACACACACACATATATATATATATATATATATATATATATATATATATATATATATATATATATATATATATATATATATATATATATATATACTTTTATTTTATTAAATACTTAGAATAAAAATACAAAAATATTACATTTTTATTTTTATTATTATTTATACTAAAAAAATACTTTTTTTTAGATATATTTCATTTTTTACACATATTAATATATTTTTGTACATAAATAATATATTATAGTTATTTTCTTAAAGAAATTAGGGTTTTACCCTAAAACAAATAAAATTAATCTTTTATTTATTTCTTTATATTTTTTTACTTTAAAAAAATAATTTTGCATACATAAACAAATAAAAATTATTTTTTGCATAATATATTTTATTTAATATTTATTTATCTTGTTTAATTAAATATTGCCCATTTAAATATTGTTTCATTGTAAATTCAATTTGGATGTAATAGTAACTAGGGTTTATATTTCTTGTCAAAATACCCCCCATTCAAAAATTGTACCCCCATCCCCATAATCATGTTGTAATAGCTTAGAACTTAAATTCTCGCACTTAACGCTTTCAATTATGCCATGATTAGAGAATTAAGATTTGTATGCCAAAATCAAATTAACAAATAGTTTGACCTAATCAAAGATAAAAATGCATGAAAATTAAACACAATGCACACTTGCACCCCTAGGGTTACAATCCACTTGTTGCCTTCAAAAATGGGCCATGGTATGCATGTTGGATACTTTAGCAAAACAAAAACAAAACAAAAGATCATAGTCCCTCGATGACGCTATCTTGGTTGCCTAAACAAAAATGATCAAGTCCCTCAAGAAAATTGCCAAAGATACTTGACACAATTGCCATCATGGTCTATACGATGACCCGCGCCTGTCCCGTTTAACATCCTAACACAAGGTTGTTCACCAAATGCAATGGTGAAACAACATTGTTAAAAGGGTTAAAAATATAAGAAAGATCTTTGAGTAAAATAGGGTAGCTAGCTCTTAGTTACTTGATCAAAAGCTTGCAAAACATCCTTGCTATTTTCAAACACACTTCACAACACAATTTCAAAATCCAACTTTCAAACATTAAAAACTTTTCAAAAGACAAAAACACCTTTGTATACATTCAAACAATAATCATTACAAAGGTTGCCATAACGATGGCCTCTTTTCAAAACATCTTTCAAAACCACCCACAAAGCACCATTTCAAACAATTGAAGAGCACCATTTCAAACAATTGAAAAGCAAAGCAAGTGATCTAAACAAGTAAATAAGAGCCCATGGATAACCATGGATAAAAAGGGTGCTTGCACCTTCCCTTTTCATAATCTACTCCCCGAACCCAAGAAAACATCTCAAAGGTCTTTCCTGTGCTTTTTGACCTTTCCTTAGGATAAAATAAAAATTCGGTGGCGACTCTTGCTAAACCGAAACATTTACGAACACAAACACAAAACCTCAAGTCTGTTCTCCCACCGTACCATAGAACTGGCGACTCTGCTGGGGAAGAACTTTAAAAGTGGAGTAACCTTAGGGCTTAGATCACCTTTGCATGCTTATCTTGATTGCTTTGATTGCTTTACATTTGGTTCTTTTGTTTGGGCTTGAAATCCTCTACCCGGATTTGGGAAACATTCATAGGTAAATATCAATACGTTGTGGAAACTGTGCGGGGTATACCGACATGGTTGAAGTAATAGCTATATTAGTGTGACATATTTGTGAGTACTGGTATCCTTTGAGTCAATCAAAGAGAATACGGTGCCGCTGAGCGATGTCATGAAGCACTAATGAACTCTTAGAACCTTACTTGACCATCTTGGCCTTTTTTACGGGTAGTGAGATGACCGACTTTGGTGCAGTACGAAGTTGGTAGATACTCGATACTACACTAATTGAGGGTTATTTTCTTGGAATATTTTGGTCGCCAGTTAAGTGGCTAAGCCAAAACAATGAACACAGAAAATAATCCAGTGATATTGAGCTCCTTAGAACCCGGTTACTATTTATAGGACAGGTTTGAGCCAACTAACTTCAAGAGGGTACTTACCTATGAAACCTCATGCAAGCTTGAAACTAGGATCTTGTGTGATTTTCTTGTACACGTGTTTGTGGATACATCACGAACATCATAAAGCATCATATGCATCCACTAACCATTTCAAGGGTTTGGATCTTCATCTTTGTTCTTGTTTTGTAGGTCATGGAATCTCTTCGCAGGAAAACAATTCAAGTCAACCTTGTGAGAATCCCTCCTCAACTCAAGGAGCTTACTTCCAAGATTCCAGAGAATTCTCCTTTCAGTGAAAGACATGGTAGACTTCTCAACTTGGTCAACTCCAACATTAAAGAAGACATGGTGAAAGTTCTCTTCCAGTTCTTTGACCCCCTACACCACTGTTTCACATTCCCTGATTACCAATTAGTACCTACTTTGGAGGAATTTTCTCAACTCCTGAGAATTCCTATTCTTCATCAACTACCCTACAACGGTACGGAAAAAGAACCAAAGCCTGAAGATGTTGCTCAAGCATTACACTTGCAACCATCTGATATCGAAGGACATTGGGAAACGAAAAGTGGTGTCAAGGGTTTGTTGGCAAAGTTTCTGTTTGAGAAGGCACAAGACTGTTGGAATTCTCTAGATCTAAAATCTTTTGAAGAGATTGTGGCACTCCTCATCTATGGGTTGGTCTTGTTCCCAAACCCTGATCAGCTTATAGATGTGAACGCTGTCAAAATATTCATATCTCGGAATCCTGTGCCTACATTGCTTGGGGACATCCTACACTCATTTTATACACGAACAATGAGGAAAATAGGTGTTCTCATGTGCTGTACTCCTCTTCTAGCACGGTGGTTTATTTCTCACCTTCCATAATAAGTTTTAAAGAATGAGCAGGGTTTGAGGTGGTCACAACGATTGATGACCCTCACACATTCTGATGTTCATTGGTGTTCTCGGTCCAGAGAAAATGTCATCATCATTGATCGTTGTGGGGAATTCCCTAATGTCCCTTTACTTGGCATTAGGGGAGGCATTACCTACAACCCCTGTTTAGCTCTAAGGCAATTTGGATATGCTCGGAGGGATGGCCCTAATGATATGCTAATTCCTGACCTAGTTTTTGACTTCGACAACGATGCGCAAGGACTTCGACAAAGGTTCGTCAGAGCTTGGAGGATGCCCAACAAAGTGGATAGTAAGACACTGGGGCACAATAATTCCATCCCTCTTGAGCCTTATCTCAAGTGGGTACGAATCCGCGCCCAAAATCTTATGATGCCATACCCTCACATTCTCCCCGTGATCAAAGAGCTTGTTGTGGAAGGAGAGGTTCCATACACCCTCCTACATCCTGACATGCCGACATCATTGGAAGAATTGCAAAAGAGTTGGATCCAACTCAAAGAAGAACGTAATACTTTTGAAGCCAGCTTTTATGCCAGTGAGAAGAAGGTTTTGGAACTTACCCGCCGACTTTATGAGGAGGAAACTCTTAACACTTACATCGCACCAAATAGGATGCGCAATGTCTTTTTACATTAAGAATTTTGTAATATTTTGCCCATGGGGCACTTATGTACTAACAAATTTCTTCTTAATATGACGTGTGTTCTTTTTGTTTGCAACAAATTTGAATTTCTGAATCCTTGAATGCATTACATGAATAACATATCATTCATCATATGCATAAACAAGTCTTCACACCAGGTTTCCTTATCTTTCTGTTATTTATTTCAGCAAGATGGATTTGGAGCAGACGTTTAAGGATCTGCAAGCGCAAAATTCTCAATTCCATCAACTCCTCATGACCTTAGCAAAGGGTCAAGAGGACCTTAAAGCACTGTTGGAGAAAGATAAAGAGAAAAAGAAGAAAAGGCCTGGAGTGGCCACTATGGGAAGAAGGTTTGAAAAACAGGCCAGAAAAGTTCTCGAGTTCCCTTCGACGTCTGATGAAGGGATTGGTAAAGGAAAAGGAACTGCGATGCCTTCTGAATCTGAAGTTGAAGAGGAAGAAGAGGAAGAGGATGAAGATTACTCTGAACAGCAATATCCCCCGGCGGATGATAAATATAAAAATCTTGAGGATCGGTTGGCAGCCATGGAGTTGCAAAGGGTACCTGGTTTAGATTTCGAAGAACTAGGGTTGGTCGCTGGATCGTCATTCCTCCCAAGTTCAAAGTTCCTACATTTGCTAAGTATGACGATTTGTCCTATCCAAAGATGCATCTGAGATCCTACGTCAGAAAGATCCAACCCCACTCTTCTGATAAAGATCTTTGGGTCCATTTTTTCCAAGATAGTTTGTCAGGCACACAATTGGACTAGTTCTATCAACTTGAGAGGTCTGAGGTTCATAACTGGGAAGATTTAGCTGCTTCTTTCTACCAACAATACCAATATAACGCTGATTTAGCACATAGTCTTACTAAACTACAGAGTATGGGTATGGCTTCTAATGAGGGATTTAAAGAGTATGCCCAGAAGTGGCGGGATTTGGCTGGAAAGGTGCAGCCACCATTGTCGGATAGAGAGTTGGTTGACATGTTTTTAGGGTCCCTGTCTGGCCCTTTCTTCAATCATTTAATCGGGAGTTCCTCTGCAGGATTCACCGAATTAATTCTGACCAGTGAAAGGGTCGAGGTTGGCATTAAAAGTGGTAAGATTCAGAAAGATGCCTCCGCATCCACTGCTATTAAGAAGACCTTCCCAGCTAAAAAGGAAGCTTCTGCTATTTATTCTCAGAAAAGCCAAGGAAGAACCGAGCGACGACCAACGGTGGGGGCTGTGATGATCCAAAACTCTTCAACCGATCAACCTCGCAGCAATCAGCCAAGATCTAATCAGCAAAGGGTAGAAAGGCCACAACGGAAGTTCACCCGAATCAATATGACACCTGCTCAAGTACTCCCTCATCTGTTAAAGCTGAACCTTACCAATTTGAAAGAAGAGCCGAAGAACCCTAATACCTCTTCTCCTTATTACCACTCCAATGCAAAATGTGCTTACCACTCTGACAGTGTAGGGCGTGATACCAACAACTGTTGGGCTCTTAAAAACAAGATCCAAGACCTGATCGATGCCAAGGAGGTAGAATTCGATGCGCCCGAAAAGTCGAATGTGATTTCTGCCCCAATGCCCAAGCACGGTCATAATGTTCATGCCGTTATGGAAGATCTTCATGTTACCAATGTTACTGACCTTTTGACTCCGTTACCAGTGATTAAAGTGAATTTGATGAGAGCCAGGATATTCCCAGGCTGTGGAAAAGACTATTACTTTTGTTTAAACTTGCAAGCTGACTGCCCACTATTGAAATCAGGCATCCAACGCCTGATGGATACCCAAGAGATACTATTTCAAAAGACTCATGTTGATACCATCACTCCTGTTACTCCTGCTACCTTTGTTGCTTCAGCCAATGACATTGCAATAATAACCATCTCCGACAATCTTCCCAAGACCTGCAAAAGGCCTGTCAAGATTACGCCTGATCCTAAGTTTGTGCCGTTGAAAATCACCATGTCGGGGCATGTCCCGTATAAATCTAACAAGACGATACCATGGAATTACGGAGGAGAAGTCTTCTACCATGGTGTCAAACAGATAGAATCAGTCCAAGAGAATTCTGATGATGAAACCCCTGATATAGGGAATATTGCGGGAACAAGCAAGATAACTTGCAACGGAAGGATCTTCTCTCCGGAGATTGCTCCTCCACGAGCAGTCTTCGGACCCTCGAGAGTTTCGGTACATGTCAAGCCATCTGTGCAAAGCCCGATAATTGAAGAAATTGATGTACCTGAAGTTAGACCCTCTGATGCTACTACCAAAGGTAAGGGGATACTAGAAGCGCCTGTCAAGATGAAGGCTCAGACTGTGGTAATCCCCGAGACCACCCAGAAAGAGATGGAAAAAATCTTAAAGATAATCAAGAAGAGCGACTACGATGTTGTGGAGTAGCTAGGGCAGACCCCTTCCAAAATCTCCATGTTGGCTCTCCTACTCTGCTCTGAGGCCCATGCTAAGGCCTTAATCAAATTTCTAAAGACGGCACACGTGCCTCAAGAAACGTCAGCTGACCAGTTTCAAGAGTGCTTGGCTAGCCTTACTGCTGATAATGGTTTTGGTTTTTCCGATGTTGATTTGACCCCTAAGGGAAGGAAGCACAACGACGCACTGCATGTCTCAGTAGAATGCAGGGGAACCATACTTGCCAATGTTCTGGTTAACACCGGTTCATCTTTAAATGTGCTGCCGAAGAAGGCGTTGGACAGATTGGACTGCGAAGGTTTGACTCTAAATCCCAATAACATCGTTGTTAGAGCCTTCGAAGGATCTAAGAGGATGGTTCACGGAGAAGTGGACATTCCTATCAAGGTGGGAACAGAAATTTTCAACTCTACCTTTTATGTGATAGACATCCGTCCTTCATATTCTTGCTTGTTGGGAAGGTCGTGGATCCACAATGCTGGGGCAGTCACTTACTCTCTGCACCAAATGCTAAAGTATCCAGTTCAGGGAAAGATCATAACGGTTCACGGTGAGGAAGAGTACATGATAAGTCACCTCAACTCCTTCCGCTATGTGGAGTTGGATGGCGAGTTCATAGAAACGCCTTTCCAACATTTTGAGGAAGTTACTCCTGAAGTCGCAGTTGCAAAGACAATGACAGATGTGCCTATCGTTTCCAAGCCTATGTCTAGGATGGCATCCCTCAAGGATGTGGAGGCCGTAAATAAAGAAGGAATGAGTACAGTGTGGGGGCAACTGCCTAATTTTCCTCACAAGACGGACAAGTTCAGACTAGGTTTTACTGCTGCTGGCCAGAAAGCTGTGCGTCGCTCCAGGGCTGGAGGACCACCCGTAAAAATCACTCACCATGGAATTAATGCCTTAGAAGATGATGATGAAGAAGACAACTTTGAAGATTGGATCTTTCCAACCGTTAAAGGAGGATTAAGCAACTGGGAAGCGAAATAGTTCGTTCCCATCACTTTCATCAACAAGTAATTTATCTTTGAACAATTTCCTATTTTGGTCTGTAATAATTAAACAATTCGTACATTATTTTCACCTTATGCCTTACCCGGGGCATATAGGTCCATTTGTAAGGGCTTGATTTTCTTCATTATCATATGCCATGTATAATGAATCATTGGACGTTTTCATCTATAAATTGTTGTGTTCATTTTCTTTCCTTTTACATTTTGTTTTGTTTAAGGATGGATATCCCTTACACACACCCACACTCACAAAATGCAGGTACCCATCCACTCCGGATTCCATGGGTGACTTTTCTGCTTTAGCCTTCGGTGACTCTGAAGATTTGGTCAATCATGCCGAGTACGAAGGTGATGAAGACTGTGAAGTGCCTGGAGAGTTATCCAAACTTTTGCAATAAGAAGAGAGGGCTATTCCGCCCCATGAAGAGTTTCTAGAAACCATCAACTTGGGAACAGAGGAAGACAAGAAAGAGGTTAAGGTGGGTGCCAACCTGGAACCAAGTGTCAAAGAGAGCTTAGTGCAGTTGTTGAATTCATATGTTGAAATCTTCGTCTGGTCCTATGAAGACATGCCGGGACTAGATACAAATATCATGGATCACCGTCTCCCTACAAGAGAAGACTGTCCACCGATCAAATAGAAGGTCCGCCGAATGAGGCCTGACATGTCTGAGAAGATCAAAGCTGAGGTAATGAAGCAATTCAATGCTGGATTTTTGGCTGTTACTTCCTATCCATAATGGGTTGCTAACATTGTGCCCGTGCCTGAGAAGGACGGAAAAGTCAGAATTTGTATGGACTATCGGGATTTAAACAGGGATAGCCCTAAAGATGATTTTCCACTGCCAGACATCGATATCTTGGTTGATAACACAACTCAACACAAGGTATTTTCCTTCATGGATGGATTCTCGGGATACAACCAGATCAAAATGGCCCCCGAAGACATGGAGAAGACTACTTTCGTTACGCAGTGGGGTACCTTCTGCTACAAAGTGATGCCATTCGGACTGAAGAATGTCGGGGCAACCTATCAACGCGCCATGGTAGCTTTGTTTCATGACATGATACATCATGAGATTGAAGTTTATATAGACGACATGATAGCCCGTTCACAGACAGAAGAAGAACACCTTGATCATCTGTAAAAGCTGTTTGTCAGGTTGAAGGAGTATAAGCTCAGACTGAACCCAAGCAAGTGCACTTTTGGAGTCAGGTCTGGTAAACTTTTGGGGATTTATCGTCAACAACGAAGGCATTGAAGTTGATCCTGCTAAAGTCAAAGCTATACAAGAAATGCCTGCCCCCGCACTGAAAAGGAGGTTAGAGGTTTCTTGGGACGCCTAAACTATATTGCGAGGTTCATCTCTCACCTAACATCTACCTGTGAGCCAATCTTCAAGCTGTTGAAGAAAGATCAGGTAGTTGAATGGAAAAATGATTGTCAAGTTGCTTTTGACAAGATCAAGGAGTATTTGCTGGAACCTCCTATCTTGATGCCGTCCGTCGAAGGAAGGTCGTTAATCATGTATCTGACTGTTTTGGATAACTCAATGGGGTGCGTATTGGGCCAACATGACGAGTCTGGCCGAAAAGAGCATGCCATTTATTACCTTAGCAAAAATTTTACCGACTGTGAGACTCGCTACTCACTGCTCGAGAAAAATTGTTGCGCTTTGGTATGGACTGCTCGCCGGCTAAGGCAATATATGTTGACTCATACCACTTTGCTGATTTCCAAGATGGATCCGATTAAGTATATCTTCGAGAAGCCTGCTTTATCTAGAATAATTTCTAGATGGCAAATGATCTTGACTGAGTATGATATCCAGTATACTACCAAAAAAGCTATAAAGGGGAGTGTACTAGCTGACCATCTAGCTCATCAAGCCGTCAAAGATTACCAATCTATGAGATTCGACTTCCCTAACGAGGACATCATGACATTGGACAACATTCAAGGTAACAGATCGTATGACGGACCTGAACAAGGATCCCGATGGACCCTGTACTTTGATGGTGCTTCAAATGCACTTGGCAACGGTATCGTGTTAGAACATAGTTTGATTCTATAACCCTCAATTAGAGTTTTGATGATAACAAAATACAAGAATAAATAAATTGTAAGATTTATATATAAGACATATATGCTACTTAAAATTATGTTTTGTATTTACAGAAACTATGATGGAATCAACATCAGAAGATCAGTATCAACATCAGCATCAGAAGATATGTCAGCATCAGAAGATCAATAACATGTGTTACACGCTGCAGTTACCAGATCATATGCTAAAGCCTGATGACCAGAATCTGCGCATATAACACTCTGACTCTGATCAAGATCCTCACCAAGTCATCAGCACTCAGAAGCGTCAGAATAAGTTAAAGCCAAGAACACTATGATTACCATAAACAGAGAAGACTCTGAAGCGTCAGCGTTACTAAGCATTCAAGACAGATTTATTACCAACGCCTTTATTCCAAGATAAGATCTTCTCAAAAAGGAAAGAACGTTATTATCATTGAAAGTGATTTATGGACAACCAATGTATCTCTTTCTTGGCTATAAAAACAAGTCAGTGTGAGAAAAGAAGAGGCTAATAATCTTCACGCATATACACGCCTACATAAACAAACTCACTCATACAATTTGCTAAAGCTTTCAACCACGCCTACTCAAAAGCATTAGCAGTCTAGTTTCATTCTAAGCTTAATATTGTGTATTATCACAGTTGTGATATATAGTTTTATCAGAAAACATCAAACACACTGTTGTTCATTTATCTGTAAGAGAATTTCCTTGAGATAAATCGGTTTGTGGTCATACTCAAGAAGGCTTTAACAGTTGTTAAAGCAGTTGTGTAATCAGTTGATTATAGTGGATTAAGACCTAGTTGGAGAGAGGCGAAATCACCTTGACGGGTGGACTGGAGTAGTTTGAGATCAAACGAACCAGGATAAAAATACAGTGTTGTCTGCATTTGATTTAAAGTTTTACAATTCAACCCCCCTTCTTGTGTTTTTCACATCTTCAATTGGCATCAGAGCGCCTGGTTCTGAGCTTATAACACTTAACCGTGTTAGTACAAGATCCAGCGTCAGAAAAACACAATGGCAGGACCACATCAAAACATCAGCAATGACAACAATGAAGAAAGAGACAGATTCAGTGGCAAACCTCCAGTCTTTGATGGAGAGAACTTTGACTACTGGAAAGACAGAATTGAAAGCTTCTTTCTAGCCCATGATGCTGATCTGTGGGACATGGTGACTGATGGATACACGCACCCAGTGGATGGAAGTGGTCAGAAGGTTGTCAGGAAAGCAATGTCTGATCAGCAAAAGCGTGACTTTAGAAATCATCACAAGGCCAAAACAATTCTTCTCAGCGCCATCTCTTATTCTGAATATGAAAAGATATCAAACAGAGACACTGCAAAGAATATGTTTGACTCTATGAGAATGATGCATGAAGGCAACATTCAAGTCAAAGAAACCAAAGCTCTTGCGCTCATTCAGAAGTACGAGGCATTTAAGATGGAAGAAAGTGAATCAATAGAAACGATGTTCTCAAGATTTCAAATTCTGGTTGCTGGTCTCAAAGTTCTTGACAAAGGGTATTCTACTGCTGATCATGTTAAGAAGATCATCAGAAGCTTGCCAAAACAGTGGAGGCCAATGGTCACAGCGCTTAAGCTAGCCAAGGATCTCAACAAAATTTCTCTGGAGGAACTTGTCAGCTCCCTCAGAAGTCACGAGATAGAGCTAGAAGCAGATGAACCTCAAAAGCAAGGTAAGCCATTAGCTTTAAAATCTAACAGAAAATCTGACTCCAAAGTTTTGCAGGCTGTTGAAGAAACCTCTGATGGGTCCTCATCAGAAAAAGATGAACTATCTCTCCTCTCTAGAAGGGTGAACCAATTATGGAAGCAGAGGCAAAGGAAGTTCAGGAATCCCAGAAGATCAGAGAATCAGAATGAATCTTTCTCCAGATATAGAAGGTCAGAATCCTCCTCTGGACACAGAAGATCTGAAGGTTCTTCAGGAAGCAGAAAGCCAAACACCAAAGACATCATCTGCTATGAATGCAATGAGCAAGGACACTACAAAAGTGATTTCCCAAAGCTTCAGAAGGAGAAGCCCAAAAAGAAATTTGGCAAGGAAAAGAAGAAAAGTCTCATGGCTACATGGAATGATTCTGACACATCTGAAGCTGATTCAGAATCAGATGATGAAAGCGCAAACATAGCTCTCATGGAAAACATAACAGAAGACAGTGAAGCTTCTGAGTCAGACTCTGAATCAGGTACAGAAGAGGTATTTCCTGACTTTGCTATAAACTTTACTAAGGCTGAACTAGATGAAAGCCTTAATGAAATTCTGGAAAGATATCAACAGATCAGAGTCAAATTTAGAAACCTGAAAAGGAATCTTGCTTCTGACTCTGATAAGACTGAGAGTCTCAAATTGGAGAATTCTGAGTTAAAAGATAAAATTTCAAAATTAGAAAATCTATTGCAAAACTCTCAGAAGGAAACAATCCTTGAAACTCCCAGCAGTGCTGATGAGATCATCAAGGAGTATGATCACAACTTTCAGAAGTTTCTAGCTAAAAACATAGATAGAAGCAAAATGGCTTCAATGATCTACGGAGTTAGCAGAAATGGCAGAAAAGGAATAGGATACCAAGGTAAGGTACCTACACCAAAGAATGCCATGGATTTAGTTATAAAACGCACTTCACTTGATTCACACTTTGTATATGGGCACACACATGACATCAAATATACAAGTAGTAATTATTCTGTCAAGCCAAAATTCAACCAGAGTTTTGGTAAATCTAACAAATCAGGACCCAAGAAAATATGGGTACCTAAGGATAAAATAATACATGTGGCCGATATCTTTAGCAGCAAAGCAGAAACACCAGTCATGGTACCTGGACTCTGGCTGCTCACGACACATGACGGGAAGAAGGCATATGTTCCAAAGCCTGGAACTTAAGCCTGGAGGCCACGTAGTCTTTGGAGGCAATCAGAGAGGATAGATCATTGGCTCTGGAACAGTAGGTAATGGAAATCTTCCCTCTATAAGTAATGTTTTATTAGTAGATAGATTAATGCATAACCTGTTATCCATAAGTCAATTAAGTGATAACGGTTATGATATAATCTTTAATCAAAATTCATGCAAAGCTGTTAGTCAGAAAGATGGGACTATCCTATTTAATGGAAAGAGGAGAAACAACATTTATAAAATAAAACTTTCTGAACTGAAAAGTCAGAATGTAAAGTGTCTTCTGTCTGTTAACAATGAGCAATGGATCTGGCACAGAAGATTGGGACATGTTAGTATGAGAAGAATATCTCAGATTAACAAACTCAATCTGGTCAGAGGACTTCCTAACCTGAAGTTCAATTCAGATGCTCTGTGTGAAGCATGTCAGAAAGGCAAGTTTGCAAAACAAGCTTTCAAATCTAAAAACGTTGTTTCCACCTCTAAGCCATTAGAACTTCTGCACACTGGCTTATTTGGACCAGTTAAAACTGCTTCAGTCAGTGGCAAGAAGTATGAGTTAGTAATCGTAGATGACTATAGCAGATGGACATGGGTAAAGTTCTTAAGACACAAGGACGAGTCACACTCTGTGTTTGTCACCTTCTGCAACCAAGTTCAGAATGAAAAGGATCTTAGAATAGTTAAAGTCAGAAGTGATCATGGTGGAGAATTTGAAAACAAAGATTTTGAGTCATTCTTTAATGACAAAGGCATTATGCATGATTCCTCTTGTCCTAAAACTCCCCAGCAAAATGGAGTTGTAGAACGAAAGAACAGAACATTGCAAGAAATGGCCAGAACCATGATCAACAAGACTAACGTTGCTAAGATCTTCTGGGCAGAGGCAATAAACACAGCGTGTTAAATTCAGAATAGAATCTCCATAAGACCTATTCTGGAAAAGACTCCATATGAATTATGGAAGAACAGAAAGCCCAACATTTCATATTTTCATCCATTTGGATGTACTTGTTTTATTTTGAATAGTAAAAATTATTTGAACAAGTTTGACTCTAAAGCACAAAAGTGTGTTATGTTAGGATACTCTGAACGCTCAAGAGGATACAGAGTATACAATACAGAAACACAGATTGTGGAAGAATCAACCAGTGTTCGTTTTGATGATAAGCTTGACTCTCAAAAGTCAAAGCAGAATGAATTCCTTGCAGGTATGGAAGTTGAATTCACAGGTACTAAAGACAAGTCATCATAAGCTCTTAACAGAGACACTCCCTCTACATCAGAAAGAGGCACGCCAAGCAATCCAGCACCTTCTGTTGATCAACTTCAGAAAAGACCATCCAGAAGCAGCATGGATCACCTAGAAGAAACAATCTTAGGAAGAAAGGAAGATCCAATCAGAACAAGAGCTAGCTTCAGAAACTCTGAAGAATCCCTCATGGGACTTGTTTCTCTAATTGAACCATCAACAATTGATGAAGCACTTCTGGACAATGAATGGATTCTAGCAAGCAAGAGGAGCTGAATCAATTCACAAGAAATGACGTATGGGATCTAGATCCTAATCCAAAAGGATTCAACGTCATTGGAACAAAATGGGTGTTCAGAAACAAACTGAATGAACAAGGTGAAGTCATTAGAAATAAAGCATGATTGGTAGCACAAGGTTATAGTCAACAAGAGTGGATAAACTATACAGAAACCTTTGCTCCAGTCGCCAGGTTAGAATCTATCAGACTCTTAATCTCATTTACTGTTAATAAAGGCATCACTCTGTATCATATGTATGTTAAGAGTGCATTCTTAAATGGCTATATAGAAGAAGAGGTATATGTGCACCAACCCCCTGGTTTTGAAAGTTCCAAAAATCCAGAATATGTTTTCAAAATAAAGAAGTCACTGTATGGTCTGAAACAAGCTCCTAGAGCTTGGTATGAAAGACTAAGTAACTTCCTGTTAGAAAAGGAATTCACTAGGGGGAAAGTGGACACAACTCAATTCTGTAAGACAGTTAAGAATGACATTTTAGTATGTCATATTTATGTTGATGACATCATTTTTGGATCTACTAAACCTTCTCTGGGAAGAAAGTTTGCTAAGTGTATGCAGGCAGAATTTGAGATGAGCCTAATGGGGGAACTGAAATTCTTTCTGGGCATTCAGATCAATCAAACTCCAGAAGGAACTTACATTCATCAGAGCAAATATGTCAGAGAACTTCTGAAGAAATTTGATCTCTCAGAATGTAAGCCATCAAAGATTCCAATGCATCCCACGTGCATTCTGGAAAGAGAAGAGGTAAGTAAAAAGGTAGAACAGAAGGTCTACAGAGGTATGATTGGTTCTCTTCTATATCTGAAGGCTTCAAGGCCTGACATTTTATTCAGTGTATGCAATTGTGCTAGATTCCAATCAGATCCTAGAGAATCTCACTTAACAGCAGTTAAGCGAATTTTCAAGTATCTGAAAGGTACTACTAATCTGGGTTTGTTTTATAGAAAATCAAGTGATTACAGCTTAGTAGGATACTGTGATGCTGACTTTGCTGGAGACAGAGTAGAACGTAAAAGCACTTCTGGAAGCTGCCAGTTTCTGGGAGAAAATCTGATCTCATGGTCCAGCAAAAGACAATCCACAATTGCTCTATCAACAACAGAAGTTGAATACATAGCAGTAGCTGGATGCAGCACACAAATGCTCTGGATGAAAAGTCAACTTGAGGACTTTCAGATATTTGAGAGTAACATTCCTATCCTCTGTGACAATACTTCTGCTATTTGCTTAAGTAAAAATCCAATTTTACATTCTAGGGCTAAGCATATAGAAATAAAACACCATTTTATTAGGGACTATATTCAGAAAGGGATTTTGAATTTAAAATTTATTAACACAGACCATCAATGGGCTGATATTTTTACAAAACCACTTTCTGAAGATAGGTTCAACTTCATTCTGAAACATCTCAGCATGAAGCTCTGTCCAGAATAAAATTGTTTTGATTTTATATCTTAACCTTCAGAACTTTGTTTATTTTCTGTGAACTTCTGATCAATCTTCTTTCAGAACTTTAGAAATGAAGATTGTATCAGAATCTATCCATGAAGATCTGAGCGCTTCATTTCAAGGATGGAAATGTGTTGTTCACTCAAGCAAACAAGTGTCATCTAGTCATCAGCTATTTTCTGAGGGTGAACACCCGTTCACGTTTTTGAAAAGGCAAAAGCGCTGATTGGGTGCATTGAGACACATGTCATGGGTAACCGTTCCAAATATCTTTCTAAATCCCCTAAAATCAGCTATCATTAAATGCTAATAATCATTATTAATTTCTCTCTCTTAACGTTTATGTTTTCAAAACCTTTTTAGAAATCTATTTAAACTCACTTCACACCATTCACACTTTTTACCTTCACTTTCGTTTTCTATCAATATTTCTGATTTCAGTGTTCTTCTTTCTCAAGAAACCCTTTCAATCTTTTTCACAAAAACCTCGTGTGAACATGGCTTCTTCCAACATTCCTTCTTCAGGTTCCCAGAAAAATGTTTCATCTGAACAATATGAAGTACCCTTCAGAACGCTTCTAACACCAGTCAAAAACCTTGAGGTTCTGTCACAATTAATCATGGATTTCAACAGCCTTAAGGAGAATGGGTTTGATTTATCTGAAGAGGTTAAAGCTCAAGGTTGGGAAAAGTATTTTGACAAACTGGTGGGTCCAACATTTCCTATTCTGGTAAAGGAATTTTGGATTCACGCTTCTTCTTCAAATCATCAAGTTACATCTTGCATCATGGGGAAGAAGATTGTTATTACTGAAGACCTCATTGCTCGCTTGATAGGCTACAATGGTGGTGGTGTTCATTGTATTGATATGGCAGAAAGGTGTGTAGATGCTGCCCTAATTGCAAGAGAAATCTTTACTCTGGGGCTTCCCTCCAGCAAGATAAGGGATTTGAAGGACACACATAGAATTTGGGCCAAGATCATTCTGGGCTGCTTCAACCACAGGAAGCCTACCAACTCTCCTGATTACATTAATATTGATCAGCAGTTTCTGATCTATTTTATCTCTCAGAAGGACAAGATAAATCTGGCTCATCTTCTGTTCAACCATCTCAGAATAAGTGTCAAGGAAACAAGGGAAGAGGAACATACAAAAAGGGATTGGATACCCTTAGGAAGACTGATATCAGATATTCTGACAGAGAATAGGCTGATTGATCATCTGACAGAGGCTCAAGAAATCAGCACTCTGGAACCTACTGTTGGCAAGCAGTGAATGCCAAAAATCGGAAGAAAATGAAGTTGATAGAGAACATTAAGAAGGAGCCCAGCGTCACTCCTTTTGCTGAAATCTCCAGCAGAAGAGTCCGCCTGGACAACTTCCCTCTATTCTCAGAGATTGACTCCAAACCAGAAATCATTCTGAGATATCTGGATGCTTGTAAAGCTGATGGTACAACACCAAATCTGAATATTCAAGATCTTCAGCAGAAGGCTCCAGAGGTTGTTCTGAAGAATACAAAGAAAAGAAAAGTTGCTGCAGAAGGATCATCTCAGTAGACTCCTAAGAAGAGAGGTAATCTTTCTTCTGTAACTGTTTTAGATTCAATTGCTGTATCAACATCTATTCTAATTCCAACTCCATCTGAAAACCCAACACCTCAAACTTTTGATGATTTTGACCTTGATTTTGACCCTTCTGAATCATTAACCCTCAGAAGATCTCACTCCCAACCACAAAATCCAAATACTGAAGCCATACCAGAACAAGAACTTGAAAAAGTTCTTTCTAATATAGACCAACACACTTCTGCTCCTGAAACAGATAATCTAAATCCTGAAACCCACACAGAAGCACAACCAGAAATACCCCTCTCACCAATACCAGAAATTCCACTCTCTCCAGAACCAGAAATCCCACAACCTTCATCGCCTCAACCAGAAATTAATCCACCCTCTCCCCAACCTGAACAATCTCCACAACCTGAGACTCAAACCTCTAAGGCTCAACCCTCTGAATCCCCTGAACCACAACCTTTGGCCATTCAATTGCCCTGTGGTACCACTGAATATTCCTCAACTTACCTCTTCACCAGAAATAACTCCACCAAATTCCCCATCAAGTCCAATAATAATTCCTGACTCTCCCACTCCCTCACCAAAAGCCAAGTCAGAAGACCACAGCAAAACTGTCATTGATTTAACAGTCTTTGAACGTCTTGCTGCCATCAACCATAAAACTGCTATCCCTAAACCAAAACATCCAGATGTTGGTTCCAACATATTGAACTTTGAAACAGAAATACAGAAGTGGATCACTTCTCTGAAACAAGCAAGTTTGGAACTGGTTGATCCTGCTGTATCAGACTGCCTCTGGACAAAATTCAGAAGATGGGTATGCGCTGAAACCTTTAAGTTGCAAGACAAGAGCTATGGACAGGCTCAACAGAACTTCAGCAATCTGCTGAAAGAAATTGAAGGTCCAGTTCTGAGCAAGCTGCTTAAGGAAGAAGTTATCCTTCTGGACATTTCTCCTTGGTCTGAACAGCGTCCAACATCCAAAGTTCAACCTGCAGAAGAACAGATTATTCCAGCTGAAGAACAGGTTCAAGAAGAAGATATTGAAGAAAGCTCTGAGAAGCATCCTGTGTCTGAAGATCCTCAAGCTTCCTCTCTTGACAGGCAGACTCTGGAGGACTTGAAAAGATCTGATATGCTGATGAATGAAAGAATGGATAAGCAGGACACCAAGATTGATGCAATAGCGAACCTGTTATCTCAGCAACAGGAAACCAGCACCCAAATTAAGAGCATGTTGGAAGCTCTGTTCACACGACTTCCTCCTCCTTCTTAGAATTTCCTTGTTGTTTTTATAACTTGTTTATCTGTAATATTTTTACATGTTCTGAACTTATCATTGCTTCTGTTTTTAATATAAACTCTTTTTAGCTCTGATCATTTTAACTCTGATTATTTGTGCTTTTTGATAACTGACAAAAAGGGGAAGAAAGAATGATATTTTTCAATAACGGATTACTGAGACATAAGTCTCAAACATTCTAACATTCTGATATATTTGAATTTCCTTCTTCTGAAAAGCTTACAGGTACAAAAGTTCTGATGAACCTGATGAACTCTGATACAATAAAGTTCTGATGCTCAAAGCCTCATGGAAATAAAGGGAAGTAATCAACACAGGGGGAGTTTTTCTCTTCGTTGCTCTGATACCTTTTATTCCTTATTTTCTTATCTCTGATACCTTTTATTCTTTATCCTTAATCTCTGATACCTTTTATTCCTAATTTTTAATTGAAAAAAATCTGGTTTTTGTCATCATCAAAAAGGGGGAGATTGTTAGAACATAGTTTGATTCTACAACCCTCAATTAGAGTTTTGATGATAACAAAATACAAGAATAAATAAATTGTAAGATTTATATATAAGACATATATGGTACTTAAAATTATGTTTTGTATTTACAGAAACTCTGATGGAATCAGCATCAGAAGATCAGTATCAACATCAGCATCAGAAGATATGTCAGCATCAGAAGATCAATAACATGTGCTACACGCTGCAGTTACCAGATCATACGCTGAAGCCTGATGACCAGAATCTGCGCATAAAATACTCTGACTCTGATCAAGATCCTCACCAAGTCATCAGCACTCAAAAGCGTCAGAATAAGTTAAAGCCAAGAACACTCTGATTACCATAAATAGAGAAGACTCTGAAGCGTCGGCGTTACTAAGCATTCAAGACAGATTTATTACCAACGACTTTATTCCAAGACAAGATCTTCTCAAAAAGGAAAAAAACATTATTATCATTGAAAGTGATTTATGGACAACCAACGTATCTCTTCCTTGGCTATAAAAACAAGTCAGTGTGAGAAAAGAAGAGGCTAATAATCTTCACGCATATACACGCCTATGTAAACAAACTCACTCATACAATTTGCTAAAGCTTTCAACCACGCCTACTCAAAAGCATTAGCAGTCTAGTTTCATTCTAAGCTTAATATTGTGTATTATCACAGTTGTGATATATAGTTTTATCAGAAAACATCAAACACACTGTTGTTCATTTATCTGTAAGAGAATTTCCTTGAGATAAACCGGTCTGTGGTCATACTCAAGAAGGCTTTAACAGTTGTTAAAGCAGTTGTGTAATCAGTTGATTATAGTGGATTAAGACCTCGTTGGAGAGAGGCGAAATCACCTTGACGGGTGGACTGGAGTAGTTTGAGATTAAACCCACCAGGATAAAAATACAGTGTTTTCTGCATTTGATTTAAAGTTTTACAATTCAACCCCCCTTCTTGTATTTTGCACATCTTCATATTGGTGTGGTACTCATTTCTCCGGAAGGTTTCCATACACCCTTCACTGCCCGACTTTGTTTCAGCTGTACCGATAACATGGCCGAATATAAAGCTTGCATCTTTGGTCTCAAGGCTGCTATTGACTTGGGAATCAAATCTTTGGTCGTATTTGGGGACTCAGCTTTGGTTATCAGTCAAATCAAAGGAGAGCGGGATACTAGACATCCTAATCTTATCCCATACAAAGAACATGTCCTGACATTATTGCCTCATTTTGAGCAGATTACCTTTGAGCACTTCCCGCGAGAAGAAAATCAACTAGCAGATGCTCTGGCTACAATGTCTTCCATGTTTAAACTCAACCGGGATAATGAGGCTCCCCAAATCACCATCGAGCGAATGGACGAACCTGCGCACTGTCATGAGATTAATACCGAAGAAGTAGTGAAACAACCCTGGTTTCATGAAATCAAAAGGTATCTCCAGACTCGAGAATACCCTGAAGTAGCTTCAGCCAATGACAAAAAGTTCTTAAGGAGATTTGCTGCCAAGTTCTTCCTGAGCAATGGTATCTTAAATAAGCGCAGCCATGATTGTGTTCTACTTCGTTGTGTGGACAAGGTTGAAGCAGAGTTGATCATGACCGAAATACATAGTGGCACCTTTGGCGCCTACTTAAGCGGACATATGAAGGCTAAGAAGATTCTAAGGGCAGGTTACTACTGGTCTACCATGGAAGCTGATTGTCATCAACATTCCCGTACTTGCCACAAATGTCAAGTCTACGCTGACAAAGTACATATTCCTCCTGTTCCTCTCAATGTTCTGACAACTCCTTGGCCATTCGCGATGTGGGGAATTGACATGATTAGAGAGATCAAGCCTACGACATCCAATGGACATCGCTTCATCCTGGTTGCTATTGATTACTTCACTAAGTGGGTTGAAGCATCTTCCTTCGCCTCCGTTACAAAGAATGTGGTTGCTCGCTTCATCAAGCAGAATCTCATATGCCGGTATGGTATCCCTGCCAGGATTATCACGGACAACGGTACAAATTTGAACAACACTATGATCACCGCTCTGTGCGAGCAGTTCAAGATTTATCATCACAATTCATCTCCCTATCGGCCAAAGATGAACGGTGTTTTTGAAGCCGCAAACAAAAATATCAAGAAGATCATTCCAAAGATGACAGTCACCTACAAAGACTGACATGAGATGTTACTATTTGCTCTGCATGGATATCGTACCACGACGCGTACTTCAACAGGGGTAACCCCTTTTTCTTTGGTATATGGCATGGAAGCTGTTTTACCTATGGAAGTTCAGATTCCTTCCTTAAGGATCATGAAGGATACTGGTTTGAGTGAATACGATTGGATTCAGACCCGTCTTGACCAACTTAATTTGATCGACGAGAAACGACTTACTGCTATTTGTCATGGCCAGACATATCAAAAACGGATGATCAAGGATTTCAACAAGAAAGTCAGGCGTCAGGTATATCAAGTCGGGGATCTTGTAATCAAGCGGATCATCTTGCCGCAAAGTGATCCCAGGGGCAAGTGGACTCCTACTTACGAAGGACCATTTATGATCAAGAACATCTTTTCTGGTGGGGCAATGATTCTGACCACCATGGACGGCGACGACTTGCCGCACCCTGCGAACGCAGACATAGTCAAAAGATACTACGCATAAAACGGCCCGACAAGTTGGAAAACCGAAAGGGAGACTTGGGCAAAAATGGGCATCCCGGTGAATCGAAAACCCGAAAGGGAGGTTCAGGCAAAAATTAGGGATAAACAAAAGAATCTGTACACCCGGCAAGTTGAAAACCCGAAAGGGCAACTTGGGCAAAAAAGGGTTTCCCGGTGGACTGAAAACCCGAAAGGGCGGTCCAGGCAAAAGTTAGGGAATTAAAGCGTATGACTATGTCTCGTCAGATCACTTTAAGAACAATCTCTTCACGGACAAGCTCCAAGCTCATGATCAATCCAATCACCTTTGGACGAAGCAACGAATGGACAAGACACTCAGAGTTGTGAAGGCTATAGCAGAATGGGAACCCCATGGAATTGCTACACATAGCCATCTTTCTTTTGTATAAAATTTTTCTCAATTTTTCGACAACATCCTCTTACTAGGATGTCTGTCTCCTTTGTACAAATATACTTACAAAAGTTAATACAAAGGTACTTCAATGTGCAGAAATTTGCTTGCTTTTCTTTTCTTTTACACTTATGTTTTATTTGAAAACGTCCAATGGTTTGTTAAATAGGCATATGCATTTGAATATAATCACTGCTTACAAATAAAACAAAATGAGAAAAGATAATTACTGGTAGGTCGAAAGTATAGGAAACCGTCTTTATGCTATCCCAGAAGAAATCCCCTACAATATGTCATTAAAATCCTCAACAAAGCTAAAACCTTGGAGTATATATCCCCAGTGGAGTTAAATTTCAAGATCCCCAACGGAGCCAGTGTGTTCTAAACTTTATTCCCCAGCAGAGTTAAGTTTCAAAGTTCCCATCAGAGTTAAGTCTCCAAACTCCCGATCCCCAGTGGAGCCCGAAAACCCTGAAATACATATCCCCAACAGAGCTAGAATATTCTAAACCTTCTTCCCCAGTGAAGTCAAATTTCCAACTATTAATCCCCAGCGGGAACTAATCAGCTTTCCCCAACTTCCCCAGCAGGTTATATTAAAAAGTCTAAGAATCAACCAGATAACATTTGACTTCTTTTCTTATCCCCGACTAGGATGATTCTCCAGTAGTTTGGCATACAACCCAAAGCTCCTGATATCTTCGGTAGAATAAAAACTCTCCCCACAGAGTTATTTCCCAACATAACAAGGATTCTAGTTCCTGTTTCTCCATTGGAAGCCTCCCAGGTTTTGATTCCCCAGTAGAGATTTTCAGAGTTTTCCTTATTTCCCAGGAAAGTCATGAAGTATTCTCGTTCCCTGCAGAAGTTGTCAAAGCTCTTGTTAATCCCCACAAGTCACCAAGGATTTTCAATCCCCAGCAATGGTCCCAGGATTTCTCATTCTCAACAATCAAAGATCTTTAATCCCCAAGCAGTCAGCAAGGATTTCTCATCTTCAACAATCAATGATTTTTTGGAATCCCCAGCATCGGTCAAGGATTCACTTTTCCCGGCGGTAGTCAAGGATTTCATTGTCTCCAGCTATCAAGGATTTATTTTCCTCAGCAAGACAGCTACTCAGCTTACATACACATCCATTACATTCATATATCATGAACATTGATGGAACACATTTCATTACATCATACATATCATGCAACATAACTTCGTGTTTTAGCTAACATTTTACCCTTTTCAGGATAAGATTAAAAAGCTATTGTTCAACAACTATTCAGAGATTTCAGATACAGTATGGATACACCCCAGACACGACGGTCATTCTATCACTCATTAAAAATTTCAAGTCAAGATACAGTACAGATACACTCCAGACACGGAAGTCATTCTGCTACTCATACAGATCTCAACTTCAGATACAGACTAGATACGCTCCAGACACGGAAGCCATTCTATTTCTCATTCAGATTCAACTATCAACTTCAAGTTCAGATACACTCCAGACACGGAAGTCATTCTGTCACTTATCCAGATCCCAGTTACAGTACGGATACACTCCAAACACGGAAGTCATTCTGATACTCATACATATCTCAACTTCAGATATAGTCCAGATACGCTCCAGACCCGGTTGCCATTCTGTCACTCATTCGAAATTTATCCCCAGCACATAGAGGCTCCATGCACAGATGTCTCTCTGTCACCCATTCAGAATACAGATACACTCCAGACACGGCAGTCATTCTGATATTCATTCAAGAATCAAATACAGTTATAGCTCGGATATGCTCCAGACATGGACGCCATTCCCTTTCTCATACGAACCCAGTCTCCAGATACAACTCAGATACGTTCCAAATACGGATACCATTCTGATGTTCATTCTACTAATTTTCAACAAACAAGTTTTGGATGGCATCTCTAAGCCCATCTCCAGCAAGATTCTACCATCTCCAAATGGAATCTTTAAGCCCATTCCCTCAGCTACATTTTTGACGAGTGCAAATTTACGGGCACTTTAGTGTCCAATCCTTTTTTACCTTCGAGTCACGACAGGAAAACTTGCCAATCTAACTCTTCAGGTTCAAGAAGATTGAACAGGGGCAACTGTTGTACCCCAAAATTTGTCCTCTCATTTTATCAACATTTCTCATCACAAGGCTCTTGGAACTCAAGATCAAGCAAGGGTTTGCTCTGCTCAAGACATCTTCTTGCACTGATGACCTAAATTAGGGTTTGAGTTTGCACAGGGATATTTTGACCTACAATGCCCAAAGTGACTTTCATACTTCATGTTGGACTCATAAGTTGGTCCATACCAAGTTTCAAGCCTTGTATCAAATTTTTGCCCAGTCAATTGGACAGTTGACCTAGAAATCAACTGTATTGGGGAAAAAGTCAACTGTGGTCAATTTACTGTCAAACCTCATGAATTTTGACCCACATAAACATTATGAACTCATATGAACCATTTGATCAAATTTTTACCACAAATCCACAAGAAATTTGATCAGATCACCAAAAGGGCAAAATGGTCATTTTTAGGGTTTTGATTGTACAAAGGCAATTTTTTACTGTTTGACCTAGCCAATGGAAAATCAAGTTCAACCATGGACTAAAGGACTCAATGAAATTATCTTGACCTATTCAACAAGTTCAAAAGATCTCAAATGCATGAGATTGACAGATGAATTTTTCAGTCAACTGATCAAAATTTGACTATACACTGAAAAGTTAAACTTTGACTTTTTGGTCAAAATCAAGTGCCAAGAGTCATTTTTCATCAAGATGTGTCAAATTATGAAACTTGTTCATCAAGAAACCCAAAATTGCAAATTAGGGTTTGAAATTCAAAAATTTCATCACTTAGAAATTTTCTAAGTTATGAAGTTTTCTTAATTTTTCCTAACTTTGTCCCACATTTTCACCAAGAAGCAAGTGGATTCAAACAAAACTTACAACATAAAAGTTGTAGTACTCCACAAAGTCTACAAATTTTATTCACAAAGTTTTCTCAAAAGAGGCTTGGATCTCAAGTTATGATTTTTGGAACAAGGGTCCCTAAAACTTTTAACTTAGAGAAATTTTGCCCTAGTTTAGGCAAGATTTTGCCCTATCTTCTTGGCCATTTTTCACATAGTTACACTTGGAGTATCAAGTTTCATTTCAAATATGGATTATAGAGCATGTTACAAGGTTTCCAAATTGTTCAATAACTCCTCGAACACATTTGTGGTTAGGGAGAATCGAATGCTTGAAGTTGGCAAAAACTCACTTTGTATCCATGGCCAATACATGTTCACTCAAGTGGCATTTTCAAACCAGCATGCTTTGTACTTGTTTGCAGGCCTCTAAACCAATTCACACTCCTTAATTAAATGCAAATCCACTAAGCTAATGCATTATCTTGTCCGTTTGGACATTGCACACAAAACTAATCCCTAATTGGAAAAAGGTACATTTCCATTTTGGAAAAGGTATGCTTTATGTCAAAACATGATCTTTGAAGCATAAGGCCATATCTCTGAAGCCAAATCAAATCCAAAAATTTCAAGTATCAAGAGGATTGTATGCATCATGTTATATGGCTTGTACAGGCCTGTGATACCAACTTACACATTCTTGCTTCACAAAGAAGAAAACTTGCAAAAACCTCCCAACTTGAAAACCAGCCATTGTTAGCTTACACAAACATTGCAAACACATTTCACATAACCCTTTGAGAAAGAAACACGAGAGATTGAGCCTCATAACCTCCCATAGCCAGAAATCACTCTTATTTGGCAAAACAGGGCAGGTGCTGCAACTTGAGTGCCATAGCTCATTTGGCTCGTGCGTTTTGCCCCTTTCCACTTCAAACACCTTCCATTCAACTCACTCAAGCTATCCCAAAACTCCATTGCCAACTGTAACTCCATTTAAAGTGTTCACCATTTTCATTTCAAGCTTGTGCAGGTTGAGTTCTAGGAGCTGATTCAGAGACATTCAAGGCAAGCTAGCCATTGGAAAAGATCAAGTGAAGTTCAGGCAAGCTACCAGACACCTCAAAACTTGTTGAGAAGCTCTGCATTGTCCTACTCGAATCCAACTGAAACAAGTTTTTCATCACTTCCTATCTCTCTATTTAGGAACATTTAGCCTTAGGGTTGTGAATAAGAAATGTAGTATTCAATGCCATGAAGATGTACATATGCTCAATTTTCATTTATATTAAGTGTGCTAGGATAATTTCATCCATGAACATGCTGAAAAAGTTAGGTCAGATTTTAGGGCCAGAGAAATTCTCTCTGGTCTTTGAGAGTTAAGATTAATGCTTTATATGGTTAGAATCGTGTTGAAATTCTCTCCAAGTTTTGTGTTATGTGTTTTTGCAATGGAGCTCGTATGCAGGATATCCATTTGAACCAGGCGCACGCGCATTTCTGTCTAGAGGAAGAAGATGAAGTTGGCTTGGGTTGGGCCTGGCCAGTTTTACTTCCAACACCCCTTTTTTCAGTTTCACACCCCCTGGCCCAATTTCTTATATTTTTGTATTTTTGAATTTTTGTTTTTTTTCTGACTTTTTTATTTTATTTCCAAATATATAAAAAATGCTTTAAAATATTTTCACATTTTTTACATTTATTTGGCATTTATTTTAATTTTTTTTAACATAGAAAACATTTTAATAGTTTTATATTATTTGTTTAAATTTAAAAATAATGTATATATATATATATATATATATATATATATATATATATATATATATATATATATATATATATATATATATATATATATATATATATATATATATATATATATATATATATATATATATATATATATATATATATATATATATATATATCATGTTTTTTACTTTTATTTCTTATTTCATTTATACTGAAAATATTATTATAAAATATAATTTATTTTTGTAAATATTTTATTTTATTTTATACATACTTGATATATATATATATATATATATATATATATATATATATATATATATATATATATATATATATATATATATATATATATATATATATATATATATATATATATATATATATATATATATATATATATATATATATATATATATATATATATATATATATATATATATATATATATATATATATATATATATATATATATATATATATATATATATATATATATATATATATATATATATATATATATACTTTTATTTTATTAAATACTTAGAATAAAAATACAAAAATATTACATTTTTATTTTTATTATTATTTATACTAAAAAAACACCTTTTTTAGATATATTTCATTTTTTAAACATATTAATATATTTTTGTACATAAATAATATATTATAGTTATTTTCTTAAAGAAATTAGGGTTTTACCCTAAAACAAATATAATTAATCTTTTATTTATTTCTTTATACTTTTTTACATTAAAAAATACTTTTGCATACATAAACAAATAAAAATTCTTTTTTGCATAATACATTTTATTTAATATTTATTTATCTTGTTTAATTAAATATTGCCCATTTAAATATTGTTGCATTGTAAATTCAATTTGGATGTAATAGTAACTAGGGTTTATATTTCTTGTCAAAATACCCCCCATTCAAAAATTGTACCCCCATCCCCATAATCATGTTGTAATAGCTTAGAATTTAAATTCTCGCACTTAACGCTTTCAATTATGCCATGATTAGAGAATTAGGGTTTATATGCCAAAATCAAATTAACAAATAGTTTGACCTAATCAAAGATAAAAATGCATGAAAATCAAACACAATGCACACTTGCACCCCTAGGGTTACAATTCACTTGTTGCCTTCAAAAATGGGCCATGGCATGCATGTTGGGTACTTTGGAAAAACAAAAACAAAACAAAAGATCATAGTCCCTCGATGATGCTATCTTGGTTTCCTAAACAAAAATGATCAAGTCCCTCAAGAAAATTGCCAAAGATACTTGACACAATTGCCATCATGGTCTATACAATGACCCGCGCATGTCCCGTTTAACATCCTAACACAAGGTTGTTCACCAAATGCAATGGTGAAACAACACTGTTAAAAGGGTTAAAAACATAAGAAAGATCTTTGAGTTAAATAGGGTAGCTAGCTCTTAGTTACTTGATCAAAAGCTTTCAAAACATCCTTGCTATTTTCAAACACACTTCACAATACAATTTTGAAATCCAACTTTCAAACATTAAAAAATTTTCAAAAGACAAAAACACGTTTGTATACATTCAAACAATAATCATTACAAAGGTTGCCACAATGATGGCCGCTTTTCAAAACATCTTTCAAAACCACCCACAAAGCACCATTTCAAACAATTGAAGAGCACCATTTCAAACAATTGAAAAGCAAAGCAAGTGATCTAAACAAGTAACTAAGAGCCCATGGATAACCATGGATGAAAAGGGTGCTTGCACCTTCCCTTTTCATAATCTACTCCCCGAACCCAAGAAAACATCTCAAAGGTCTTTCCTGTGCTTTTTGACCTTTCCTTAGGATAAAATAAAAAGTCGGTGGCGACTCTTGCTAAACCGAAACATTTGCAAACACAAACGCAAAACCTCAAGTCAGTTCTCCCACCGTACCATAGGTAACCTTGCTGATCCCGACAATGTTGTCAATATCAGGACCAGCCTCTTCATTTTTCAGATCTTGTTTGATTCCATGATAGTACATCGGCACCATAATGCTAGGGGAAAACTTTGTCCGAGTCATATGGGACAAAACCAAGAACAGTGATTATTAGCGGAGCGAATCTTGGAGCAAATGTAATCCTAACAAGTCTTCTCAAGGAGACCTTGGAAGGATTGGCGGAAATGGTTATAATGGCAATGTCTTCAGATGGAGCAACAAGAACCAATGTTTTTTCGAACAAAATTTCTTTGCTATCCATCAGGCGTTGGAAACCTGACTTCAGCAAATGGAAACCAGAAGGTAGAAATGAACACATGTGGCAACCTTCACCACAACCTGGAAATAAACCGGCCAACATCAAATTCTTCTTCACAGTCATGAGAGGAGTAGAAACTTCATCCACCAAGGTCATAAATAAGTCGATATCAACAACATTAATTCCATGACCGTGCTTAGGCATGGGAGCAGTTATGACATTGGGCTTTTCCGGAGCATCAAACTCAATTTCCTTGGCTTTGATCAGATCTTGGACCTTATTTCTTAGGGCCCAACAGTCATTGGTGTCATGGACAGGACTTTCAGAATGATAGGCACACCGAGCATTTGGATTATATCGGGGAGATGTGGTATTCGGGTTCTTGGGAGCCTCTTTCAAGGTCGCCAAGTTGGATCTCAGCAGATGGGGTAAAACTTCAGCCAGTGTCATGTTGATTCGGGTAAACTTCCGTTGTGGCCTTTCCACCCTTGGTTGATTGTTGCATTATGGAGCGGCCGCAGGCCTAGGTATCATTATGGAACTTACTGTCTGACGATGTTCAGCTCTGTTTTGGCCCCTTGGGCTATAGATGACACCGGCTTCCTTCTTTCCAGTGAAAGGCTTCTTTACCGAACTAGAAGAGGAATCGTTCTGTATCTTTCCGCTTTGAATCCCATCTTCTACTCTCTCCAGTCAGAATCAGCTCGGTGAAACCAGCTGACGAGCTGCTGATCAAATGATTAAAGAATGGACCAGATAACGTCCCCAGAAACATATCGACCAACTCCCTATCAGACAACGGAGGTTGAACTCTTCCAGCCAAGTCTCTCCACTTCTGGGCATAGTCTTTAAATCCTTCACTTGCACCCATGGACATACTCTGGAGTTGAGTACGAGTAGGAGCAAGGTCGGCATTATACTGGTACTTCTTATAGAAAGCAGCAGCCAGATCTTCCCAATTTCGGACATTGGCTCTCTCCAGTTGGTAGAACCATTCAAGCTGAGTCCCTGACAGACTATCTTGAAATAAATGAACCCACAAATTTCTATTAATGGTGTGGGGCTGGATCTTTCTGACATAAGAGTGAAGGTGGAGTTTTGGGCAGGATACCCCATCATACTTTGCAAAAATTGGAGATTTGAACTTCTGCGGGATGACCACTCCCGACACCAATCCCAATTCTTCGAAATCTAGCCCAGGTATCCTCTGGATCTCCATAGCATTCAGACGGTATTCCAAATGCTTGTACCTATCCTCAGTTGGAGGATACTGCTCATCATTATAATTTGTGTCATCATCAGAAGCTTCAGGGCTAGGGTCCTTCTCCCTTGTCTCTTCTTCTTGATTCTCCCTTTCCTTGGATGAAGAGGTCAAATCGACTTGTTGCTTCAATGGTCCTCTAAACCTTCTTCCCATATTCAGAATACCAGTAGCCTTCTTCTTTTTCTTTTTCTCTTTCAGGATGAGGGCTTTCGGATCCTCCTGCCCTTTTTCCAGATTTATGAACATTTGTTGGAACTGGGCGTTTTGTGCCTGAAGGTTCTTGATGCTTTATTCGAAGACATTTCTGATGAAATAAATAGCCGAGAAGATGAGAAACCTGTAATGGTACCTGTACATGCAATGTTATGAATGGGATGCACATGCAATGATTTCAAAGACTTTGGGAAATTTAAATTTGCGAACCAAAATGAAACAAAGATTTTATTAGTTGAATTCAAAGTTCAAATGCCTTTTAGGAGTTACAATTAAAAACAAATCTAAAACTAGAAAAAAATCAAAATTCCCATGGATGCTTCCTCTTCATGCCGAGATAGACATTGAGCCCTCTTTCTTCATGGAGTTGCTTTGTAGCATAGAACTGATCCCTGTAAGTATCCCTCTCTTTCTTCAACTGAGTCCAAGACCTCTGTAATTCTCCAAGATCAGTGGGCATATCAGGATAGAGAATCGTGTAAGGAATACCCCCTTCAGTAGTGGGTTCCGTAATCACTGGTAGAACGGCCATATATGGCATCATAAGTTTCTGGGCACGAGCTCGTACCCGTTGGAGGTAAGGTTCCATAAGAATGGAAGCTTTTGGCCCCAAAGCCTTGGCGCCAGATCTGTTTATCATGCCCCAAGCTCGTATGAACCTCCGGTGATACTCTTGAACATCATCCTCATATTTGAATACAATGCCCTTAATAAGTAACTCATGGGGACCATCTCTTTTAGCGTAACCAAACTGTCACAGAGCTAAACAAGGATTGTAGGTTATACCACCTCTGTTTCCAAGTAACGGGACATTAGGGTACTCGACGCAGCGGTCAATAATAGCAGTTTTTTCCATAGCTCAGGAACACCAGAGAATATCCATGTGAGCGAGTGACATTATCCTTTGTGACCAAGCCACACCTTCTTCATTCTTCAGTACGGACTTAGGGAGGTGAGAAATAAACCACCTCAATAGCAATGGTATGCAGCATATAAGAACCCCTCTTCTCTTCAGGGTACGAGTATGGAGAGTGTGCAAAATATCTCCGAGCAAGGTAGGCATAGGATTGTGAGAGAGGGAGATCTTGATAGCATTCACATCTATGAATAAGTCTGGATTATGGAATAGTACTAACCCATAAATTAGAAGGGCCAAGACCTCCTCAAAATCCTAAAAATCCATATCATCCCAAAACAGTTGGGCCTTGTCTATCAAGAACTTGGCTAGAAAACCCTTGAATCCGCTTCTTGTTTCCCAATTGGATACCATGTCGGCCCGTTTCAGATGCAAAGCTGAGGCAATGACTTCTGGATTAGTAACTTCTTCCAAACCTGTGAAAGGAAACTGTTCAAGAATGAGTATATCCAATAGCTGAGAGAATTCTTCCATGGTAGGCACTAACTGATAGTTTGGAAAGGTGAAGCAGTGGTGCATGGGATCGAAGAACTGAAAGAGTACACTCATCATATTTTCATCAAATTTTGAAGCAACCAGGTTGAGAAGTCGACCATGTCTCTTAGTGAATGCAGAAGTTTCGGAAACCTTTGATACTAGCTCTTTGAGTTGGGCAGGTATCTTCACAAAGTTTCTTCAGATAGTGTTTCTATGAACGGAAGCCATGATCTGCAAAACAGAACTAAAGATAAATTCCCTTGGTCCTTGAAATGGTTAGTGCAATAAGAATGGATGCTATGTTATGACGCATGATATAATGATAAATCACAGGTATAGAAAACATAGACAAATCACACAAAGCTCTTAGGTTTAAGGCTTGTATGAGGTTAAAGGTAAGTACCCTCTTGAAGTTTAGTTGGTTTCAACCTGTCTTAGAAATGTAATCGGGTTCTAAAGATTCTAAATATCACTGACCATCCTTTATCGGGCATTGTTTCAGCTCAAGCAATCTTTTCTTGCGGCTGAAATATCCCAAAAGTCTGATCTCAATGAGTGTAGCATCGAGTATCAACCAATCCTCAGCTCTATACCAAGTCTGGCTATCTCACTACTTTCTAATGGCCAAGTTTGTTCAACTAAGGTTCTAAGGTCCGTTAGTGCTTCACGACACCACGCGGCGGCCCGTATTCTCCTCGTTTCCCCATGAAGGATACCAGTACTAACCAAAGTGTCACACCAACACAACCATCACTTAAACCATATCGGTCTACACCGTACAATCTCCACGATCTATTGTTGTTTACCTAAAAAGTTCCCCTAGATCCGGTTGTAGGATCTATAGTAACCCAAGAAAAACCCTTTAAGAATAAAGCAAACAAACAAGAAAGCAATTTTAGAATGACCTAGATCCTAAGGTAAACCCCCACTTTATTAATTGTCCCCAGCAGAGTCGTCAGTTCTGTGATACGGTGACAGAACTGACTGTTGTACTGGTTTGCGTTTTGTATTCGCAAATGTCGCGGTAAGCAAGAGTTGCCACCGACTTTTATTTTATCCAATCAGGAAAAGGAAAAAGAACAGAAAAACCTTTTTTCGAGAATGTTTCTGAGTACAGGGGGTAGATTATAGAAAGGGAAGGTGCTAGCACCCTTTCTTTCCGTGGTTTTCCACGAGCTCTTAGGTACTTTCTCATTTTTGAAATTGCTTGTGTGTGTGCTTGTTTTGAAAATTTTATTTCGTGATAACCCTTGTATCAGTCCTCAAGGGTGTGACAAAGTTGTTTTGAAAATTGTTTTGTAACAAAGTTTTTGTGTGAAAAGTTTTGTTTGATTGATTGAGAAAGTACTTAAGAGTTAATCTACCTACTCGAAAAAATTCTGTTCATTTTCCTTTTGAAAGCGATATCCCATTATTAAGGAATAGGTAGCACCGTCGTTGGAGTTTTTAAGGGACGTTCGAAAGGGACAAATACAGTCACTCAAGCAATGACTAGGAAACCTTAGTAATTACCCTAAAGTCCTAAAGATCTTTCCGAGGCAACATTCGAATGGGTCATTTTTTATCTTTTAGACTGGAGGGAAACCACTAAAATCCCCTATGCTTAGTGACTATTTACCGAAGGCAACCGAAGTGAGGCAAACCCTAGGAGTGAACATGTGCATGTGTTTTTGGAAACCAGGAGGTGCTTGAGGGGCGTATAACGCATTGTTATTCTTATAGGAAAAGTTAGGATAATTCTTTCAACCTGGGTTATAGGTGTTAGAATACGGGTTTCCTTGAGCGTAGTTCATCTGGTCAGGGGGTATCCCTGCTAGCAATTGGAATTCAGAAACGATATGTCCAGGTATTCCATACAAGTCACAATTTCGAGCTACGACAGCCACGGTGGCTGCGGGGGTTAGGGTTATTGCTAAACTCTCAATCTTTTGAGTCAGGGCGTCAACCTTAGCATTAACATGGTCTATGCCACTGACTTCGTGTAATCCTCGTGTGGAGGCTCGTTCTCCTCCCCATTGATAATGGTTTTGCGCCATGTTTTCAATTAGTTGATAAGCTTCATTATAGGGTTTGTTCATTAGTGCACCACCAGCGGCGGAGTCTAGATATAGTTTGGTGTTATATAGGAGACCACCATAGAAGGTGTGGATGATTATCCGTGGTTCAAGTCCATGATGTGGGAAAAGTCTCAACATGTCCTTGTATCTCTCCCAAGCTTTAAAAAGTGATTCGTCGTCTTTTTGCGTAAATCCGTTGATTTGGCCTCTCAGCATTGCAGTTTTGCTTGGTGGAAAATATCTTGCTAAGAAGACTTTCTTCAATTCGTCCCATGTAGTTATAGAGTTTGAAGGTAAGGATTGGAGCCACGCTCTGGCTCTATCTCTTAAAGAAAAGGGAAAAAGACATAATCGAATTGCTTATGGATTAACACCATTAGCTTTTATTGTATCGGCGTATTGTACGAACACGGATAAATGGAGATTTGGATCGTCCGTAGGGCCTCCAGAGAATTGATTTTGTTGCACGACTTGTAACAATGAAGGATTAAGCTCGAAGTTATTCGCCTCGATAGCAGGAGGAGAAATACTCGAGTGCGGTTCAGCTCGAGAAGGAGCAACGTACTCCTTAAGAGGTCGATTACCTAGTTCAGCCATGTCTAGTTTCGGAGTTGGTTCTTCAGGAATGGGAATTGGAATTAGAGCTACTTCGGGAAGATCGAGGATTCAACATATTATGTTAACAAAGCGTTCGATTTCGTTGATTCGTTGTACTAATTCCCCTCCTTGTAAACGAGTATTTGGCATACAATCGTTCTAAGAAATGAAAAATGTTGCCCTAGTCTATATGGTGCAACATCGACATTACGATATTGACTAAATTGGTCCCCGGAAACGGCGAAAAAAACTTGATCGACTAGAGATAGTAGTCTAAATGATCTGGACTGCAAGTGCACAGTCTTATAGTATAGTTTTAAAGATTATCGAACCCAAAGGACCAAAATTCAAACGTACCGTTATCTAGCGTTACAGTGTAAATCTAAGGCTAAAAATATTTGTTTTAGATTAAGGGAACTAAAAGTAAGATTGAATCTAGTTAAATAATCAGAGGGGATAAACAACCAGTATGTAATGACCGGGCTTCGGGAATTAGTGACCTATTTGGTAACTTGCAGTTTCTAACAATTCTCAGTAGAAATTTATCAGTTTAAAAACCCTCGTCTCACACTGTCGTGGTTGTTGATTTAGGTTATACAATTAAGTCCTAACGTATGCTCTCGTTATCCCATCAGAGTTAGAAACATTATTTTGAAAACAAATAATCTCTAATTCGCTTTAAAGCGCTCTCGCTGTTTTTAAAGCCAATGCCTAGTTACTACGTCCAGTTAAAGATCCTCAAGCTCTTGATTTATTGAACCTAACTTCTATTCGTCTTTTACTCTCGTAACAAAATGATTCATAATTAAAAACAAAGTAATCCAGTCCAGAAAATTGTTCAACAATTAAATAACCAATAGTATTACCAAATTCCCTCAGTTTTATGATCTTACATACCGGTATAGAAATCTAGCTTAGCATATTATAAAACTCAATCACGGAATAATAAAATCCAGACAACAAAGTAAACATGGTTATCGAGTTCAAGGAAAATAATAATTTATTAAAATAAAAACCTGGAAATAAATTGACTGGAGACTGAAAAAAATTCGTCCGGCTCTAAAGGAAGCCCTCCTCCACAGGTTGGTAGGTTTTGCTTCGATACGGAACAAGAACAATTACGAAGATAAAATAATAAACTTGAATAACAATTCTGGAGGTCTTGAAATAAACTACTGGGCAATAGATTTCTGGTGTAGAAATCTATTTCTTAAAACGGGTTGGGAAAATAAAACTGCTAAGGAAAATAATAGCTAAGGAAAAATAATTCTGGAAAGTAGTAGCTCTATGAAATATGCGCGAAGAACAAAAGGGCAGTAACGGCGTGAACCCCTCTCAGTGCATGAGGTCTACTATTTATATCCATCTCGAGTAACTGTTCGTGAGGATTTGTTGGAGAGATTTTAGGTGTGTCACGGTGGGAGAACTGACTTGGGTGTTTTGCGTTTGATCACAAATGTTGCGGTTAGCAAGAGTCGCCACCGACTTTTCTTTTATCCAAAATGAAAGGTGAAAAAGCACAGGAAAGACCTTTGAGATTGTTTCTTGAGTTCGGGGGGTAGATTATGAAAAGGGAAGGTATTAGAACCCTTTTCATCCATGGTTTTCCATGGGCTCTTATTTTATTGCTAAATCACTTGCTTTTGTTTGAAAAATGTGCTTTGTGTGGTTTTTGAAAGTATTTTGAAAAGGTGTCATCGTTTAGGCAAACTTTGTAATGATTCTTGTTCATAAGAATGTATACAAAAGTGTTGATCTTTTTGAAAATGTTTTCAAGTTTTGAAAGATGTTTTGAAAGTGTTGGTGTTTGTTTTGAAAATAGCAAGGATGTTTGTTTTGAGATGGAGCAAGTAATTAGGAGCAATCTACCTACTCAAATGTCTTTCTTGTTCATTTTATTTTCCTTTGACATTGTTGTCTTACCATTGATTTGGTAAGCAACCATATCTTTGGATGTAAGCGGGACGGGTGTGGGTCTTCGTATAGTCATAGAAGGCAACCTATGGGATATTTTTGCAATGTCGTTTAGGGACTAGATCGTTTACCGAATGCAACATCGAGGGTCATCGAGGGACTATGATCTTTTATCGAGGGTCTTTGCTAAAACGCCCATGTTCGAGGGACATGACTATTTTTGATAGGAAACAAGTGAGATTACCCTAAGGCGTGCATATGTGCAAAGTGTGTTTGATTGCATGCATTTTTGTCTTGATTAGGGTTCTCTATTTATTTATTTCATGTCTTGCCATACACAAACCTAATTACTAGCATTTATATTTGAAAGCGATAAATTGCGGAAATGTAAAGTCATACGCTATTACATCATTTAGGGGATGAGGGTACAATTTACAAATGGGGATGAAGTAGGAACTTAAATATTACAACCATATCGAATAACCATGAAGGAAACGTGAAAACAATATAAAAAGAAGGAAAAAATGAATTATGAACTATTATGTGTCGACACAAGCTCACATGCATCGACACATAACTTTCCTTTCCCTTGTATTGCCAAATCAACTCAGTATGAGTCGATACATAATGGTATGTGTCGACTCATACACTGCATGTGTCGACTCATACGTGCTTTGTGTCGACTCATACATTGTTTTTCCTTCTATTTTGGGCCTGTAAAGCAGTATGTATCGACTCATAAGGCTATGTGTCGACTCATACTGTCATTTTTTCTGCTTCAACATTGTTTTGATGCATACATGGGTTAGTTCTCAACACATAATGAAAATAATGGAAGATAAACAAAAGTTTAGCTTCAAGGACAACGGTTATTACACTTTGTCTTCAAAAAATGAATTACTAGTGATGCTTGAAATGAAGAACTAAAGTTAAGAAACTTACCTTGGAGCTGGATCTTATACTCTGAGCTTAAGTTGTTGTATTGACTGTTATTGAAATTGGAAGAGAAAACAGAGGTGTTGTAGAAGCTTGTTCTTGAGTTTGAACAATTTCTAGGTGATGTATCTGAGGTGTTTAGATGGTTGGACAGAATTTGCAAGGTATGAGAGGTTCAAAGGTTTGGACTTTAAAACTCAAGAGTGGAAGTTTTGTGGACTGTTATGGCTCTTGTGAATATGAGATTTTGAGGGTTTACCAATAAAACTTCTGGTTTTTCCCTCTATTTTTTCTAACCTTTTCCAACCTCTTTCTCTTGCAAATGCTTCTTCTATTTATAGGCAAGGGGTTTGTGCATATGATCTGATTAGGTTTATAAGACAACATGTTATGGTTTGGTTGGATTACAAAGATCAAACTAAGTCAAGTACTACATAGTCCGAAGATGAAGTACCAAAGTTGCTGGTATTGAGGAGCTACTTCCCATGATTTATGGTGAAGTATAATCAACAACCAGCAAGGTATGGGCTCAAGAAAAACTTTGTACAAAAAGCTTGCTTTTCAAGAATAGCAATGGTGCCTTTATGCCATAAATGGAAAGATCTTTTGGATAATGGTTTAAACACTTGGGTAATAGCTCAAGAGTGGGTGTAAGCATTAAATTATGATGAGATTTACAAGAAAAGAAGCCTGCAACATAAGATTAAGCAACAAATCATGAGAGTTTTGTCATGTGTTCTTCACTTAGAATGACTTGCAATTCAAAGATGGATAGCCAACTTCAAGCCCTTGAATCTCCTAGCTCAAGTATGATAAACTTATGCTCTTAGATGTTTTGGAAAGCTTGAAACATCCTCTATAACTTTCTTGTTGGCCATTTTGACAAAATCATCTTAGAACTATGTGAAAAAATGCCAAGAAGTTGGGGTAAAATCCTGAACAAAATTTGTTGAAAATTTCTCTAAGTGTTAAATGAAAATGTCATGACTTCATGAATTTATAACTCAAAATCCAAGAACTTCTAGGAGAAGTTGTGTAAAGCAATGTTGTAGATATCATGGAGATCTACAACTTTCATGTTGAAAGTTTCCCTTGAACTGTCTTGCATCTTGGTGAAAGAATGGCATGAAGTGACGAAATTATCATGTATAAAACACTTAGAAAATTTCTCTTGGAAATCTTGACTTTTCAAGTTGACTTTGGACCTTCTTGACTTTCTTGATGATCAAGCTTGATATTCTTGCATGTATTGATGAAATTTGATCTTTGGAATGTAATGTTGACCAAAAGGTCAAAGTTTGACTTTCTAATATGCAATTGACCATTTTGCCCTTGTGCCAATTCCAAGCCTAAATTGATGTATGAGTGATGTAAATTGACGTCATAGAAGATCTTGTGAGAGAATCCTTGAGAAATGAGAGGGCAAATTTTGGGGTACAACAGTTGCCCCTGTTTAATCTTCTTAAAACTTGAAGAGTTAGATTGGTGAGTCTGCCATTCGTGACTTGAAGGTGAAAGATGATTGAACACTAGAGTGCCCAGAAATTTGCACTCGAAGATGGATGGTGAATGGGCTTATAGAGGCCATTTGGAGGAATATTGGTAAACACTGGAAGAAGTATCAAAACAAATTTCTTGTTGATTTATACTAAAACTTGATGTTTTACCTGTGAGAAAAAGAGTTAGTAAAATGCAGATGCACGCATTGTAACACCCCATTTGTCCCTAACGAGTTAAATGAAATCAGAGTTATAAAAATTTCCAACGAAAAAATGGAATGCTACACTTTCAACTTGAAACTATGACGTTCAATCATCTAGTTCAGATACATAACACATGAGCTTCGGATGAACCAATAACAATTAGCTTAGTCTTTAAAAATAAAAACAACTTCCATTACTACGCAGCGGATTCACAAAATTCAACTGAACATACCATATCATCTTATCCAATTCAAAACAACTTTAAGACAACAAGTCTCTAATGAAAACAACTTAAAAATTCAGCAACATAATTAAAATCAACAATAAGGAAAACATGCGTTCATCCCCCCGAGTGCTACGTATCAGAGCGACAACACCGACTCGAACTAACGAGGGTAACAACTAACCTTCTTGATTACCTGCACGTTACCAACAGAGGGCAACATTCAAACAGAAGGGGTGAGATATCGAACCATATAATAGGATATACAATATATAATATCTTAGGATTAGATCATACAATTCACCACTTCACAGCTTTTTATCAACATCTTTAATCTCAACAAAACATCAACACGACATAACAATTAATTCACAACCTTTAGATGATATATGTCACAACAAGTCAACAACATAAAGAAATAACAAATTCAACAACAGCGATGTATTCGACAACGACTTATTCACATCATAACCAATTTCAAAAACTCAATCATCTTCACATAAACTCATAATATATATATATATATATATATATATATATATATATATATATATATATATATATATATATATATATATATATATATATATATATATATATATATATATATCATTATGCATGTGACTCACAACTCGATGCAACCAATGCAAATGTGGTACCGACTTGTGAACCCAAAGTTTCACCGCTTATTTTTCCACATAGGATCAAAGCCACTACGTCTATTTCCACAATAGGATCAACGTCTATTTTTTTTTTGTGAACCCAAGTTTCACCGCCTATGTTCCCTTTCCGGGTCAAAGCCACTACGTCTATTTCCATTCAAGGATCAACGTCTATAAAATATGAACCCACCGTTTCACCGTCTCTATTTCAAGACTAACCATGTCATGCAATGTACAATCAATAACTCGTATGCAATTAAGACCACTTCCGACCTTAACATACACATACCACATATTCCAACACAATGAAATACCAACAATTGTACATGCATTGCAAATATAATTCACAAATCAAGTAACATACAAGTTTAAACAATATTACTTCCATGATTTATTCAAATCAAACACAATCCGGTTAGCAGTTGAAAACGTCGAAATCTCAAAAAATAACTCAACCATAATTACCTACGCATTTAACTTAGTTACCCCGTAAAATTTCATTAATTTCCGGATAACTAATTTTTACCGCCTATACCGACAAATTAGAAACAAACACAATTCCATAAACCGGAAGCATTCAACTTAATTCGACTTCACCTTCAAAATTCACATTTTCAACAAAAATGCCACCCAACAGATCAACCAAAATTACTACCATAAACCGCATAATAATTCAGACTATTTAGGCTAAAATCGGTTAATTAATTATCGACCAAAAATTCTATTATTTCTACTTTATACTAAATTTCTTATTTCTAACTCAACTCTTAAACCACTATATTAGTAATACTAAATTATTAATATAACTATTATTATTATTATTATTATTATTATTATTATTATTATTATTATTATTATTATTAATTAGCATAATACATTGTTATAACAAATAAAGTATTATATAAATAGTATATGAGCAAGCAATGTTACTAAACGGGAATTCCAAATGCCGCTACAGTATCCAAAATAATTGCTTCTAATACCATTTCTTTTAATCGTTGCAGTAACAGGGAAATTGCATTTAGGTACTAATCCCATTTGCGCTACAGTATCACACATAAATCTTAAATACTACTTCCCATAGGCTACTTCATTTTTATGCTACTGCATTGTAAAACAAAAGCCTTGGAGTATCAATTCATTCTATGCACTAATGTGTACAAAAGCAAATGCCTTGATTGCTAAATCAATTTTCTATGCGCTACAATAGTGGATGGAAGTTCTAAACGCTACTTCACTTTTCATTACAGCAAGCCAAATCAAGTGTCATTAATAGTTACTTCTAAGTGTCATCTAAATATTATTCTTTTCATTACTTTAGAGCTTTGCAAGCATACCTTTTAAATAATACATCTAAGTGCTAGTATTAAAAAACATGTGCCTTAAAGTAATGATTCAAGCTATAGTAGGCGATGTAATTTAATGCTTCAATACTACTCCTTTCATGTGCGCTACTGTATGCCATATGCAAGTGTCGTTAATTGCTATATCTTTTTTTTCCGCTACAGTATACATAATATGGGATTTTCAAGGGAAATACCAAGGCACTTATTTACGTGTATAACTAATTATATTGGATCCTAAATCATCTCTCAATTTCATCAATATACCAATTTCAAACTCAATTAAAAATAAATTCTCATAACCAAAATTCACATACTATTAATTATACACCCTATTATAGAGTCAGAACCCCACCCTTACCTTGGATTAGGAGCATCTCTAAGAGATTTCAACCGAATTTTTTGGGAAATTTTGCACTTGAAGGAATTTCCTCTTGTTCTTCTTATCTTCTCAAAAACCCTATTTTCGTCTTCTTTTTCTCTTCCTGATAACAAAACCCTCTTCTATTCTTCTACTTCTATTTCTATATAATAATCTTATTTTATTTTATTTAATCTTAAAAACTCAAATGGGCCTAAAAAAAGGCATACCCCTCTAATTACTACACACCTCCACCAATTAAGCACAATGTTACATAATTAAGCTTAATAATAAAATAACACCTTAACTTAATTCCACCAAATTAAATTCAATTAATTATTATTCTAACTTAATAAAATAATTTCGACTTCGACGATAAAAAATGAATTAATCAAAAAAAATATTTCAAAAATATTTAATTAAATAAATAATTAAATATCGGGCGTTACACGCATGATGTTCACCAGATGTGGTATTATGCTAAATGCATATGGTATGTACATGCTATGATGTATGAATGTGATATGTATGTTTCTTTCCGGGAAAATAAATCCCTGACTGCTGTTACGGAAATTCTGGGAGATTGAATCCCTGATTTCCGTTGGGGATGAAGAATATGCATATCTTCAAACTTTGTTAAAAGGAATGCTTTCGTTGGGGAATATCTCTTGAATGTCAACTGTTATCTGGTCGGATCCAGGTTTCACAATTTACCGAGGATGAAATAGTTAACTGCTATCTGGTCGGATCCAGGCTTCACGGTAACTTACTGGGGGAAGAAACGAATTAACTGTTATCTAGTTGGATTCCAGACTTTGCAGAAAATTTCTTGAAATTGAATAGTTATCTGGTCGGATCCAGGTTTCACAACAACTTGCTGAGGATATAGAGGTTAACTGTTATCTGGTCGGATCCAGGCTTCACAATAACTTGAAGTGGTAACTACTATCTGGTTGGATCCAGGTTTCATGGTTTTTGGAAAGTTGTGCTATTATCTAGTCGAGTCCAGGATTTATAGTGCATCTCTGGGGATTATAGTTAATTGTTATCTGGTCGGGCTTCAGGTTTCACAATAAACTATTTGAAAAACTGTTATCTGGTCGGGTCCAGGCTTTGCAGATTTCTGAGGTTGATGAGGTCAATTGCTATATGGTCGGGTCCAGGCTTCACAATAAACTGTTTGGTGATTTAGTTGTGATCTGGTCGATTTCCAGGTTTCACAATGAATCTCTGAGGGTGATTGCTATCTGGTCGGATCCAGGCTTCACAAAACTTGCTTGAAAAGATGGAATTGAAAACTGATATCTGGTCGGGTCCAGGTTTCTCAGCAATTTGTTGGGGATATGAAGGCAAACTCTACTGGGGAAAAGAAGTTAAACCTTAGTCGGATTGAGTCCAGGTTCTTCTATATCTTTGAAGAGTTAGGCTACTATCTGGTCGGGTCCAGGTTTCATAGCATCTTGAAATTGAGATCAACTGTTATCTAGTCGGGTCCAGGTTTCAGATATTCAAACTGTTATCTGGTCGGGTCCAGGTTTCAGCAATTACTTGAAAATTATGCTAATATCTGGTCGGGTCCAGGTTTCAACAATTACTTGAAAATTATGTTAATATCTGGTCGGGTCCAGGCTTCATAGTATCTTTTCTTGGAAATAGTAAAGGCTTTGCTGACGACTTTATGGGGGATCAGGGGTTGTGGCCCTATGATTTGCAATAATATGAAAGAAAATTCAAACTGGAGAGTGTAGACTCAGTCGGATAGGACAAACTCAACTTGGGGAGGATACACTCAACTAGGGAGGATGAACTCCACTTGGGGATAATATCCTTGGCTGGGGAAGATATGCTCAATTGGGGAAGATAGGCTCAGCTGGGGAACTTTGTGGTGTCTTGATTGTTGTATGTTGGGGAAATTTGAACTCGGCTGGGGAGTTATGTGGTTCCTCGATGATTGTTAGGGAAATAAAACCTGTTGTTGGGGAAAGGTTTATTGCAGTTGTCCTTGTGGGGATAATGATAATGAGATAAATCTGTGGGGATATTTCATATACATTAAAGAGATGTTTGTCGTAGCTTGGCAGGACAAATGTGCCAAATAGTTTTAATTATGTTCATATGCATATGTTCATTAAATTTTAGTCATTGGACAAATTTGCATTCAAAACAAAGACAAAATTTTTGCACTTCAAAGTACATTTGTATTGATATTTTGCCCATGAGTAGGCATTTTTGTACAAAGAGATGGAGATCCTAGTAAGAGGAAATCATCAAAATAAATACAAAATTGAGAATGAAAAACAAATAGCCATGTGAAATGATATCATTGCCTTCCAACTCTACTATTTCCCCAATATCTTCGAATGTCCCTTTCCATTTGATAGAAGTTGATTGGATTGATCTTGGACCGTTTGAACTTGGACCTTGGTGATAAAATTGACTGTGTTGATTCCACGGGATATAGTCATACGCTTTTAATCCTTAATTTTTGTCTGGACCGCCCTTTCAGGTTTTCAGCCCACCAGGATACCCTTTTTTTCCCAAGTCATCCTTTCGAGTTTTCAACTTGCCAGGTGTACAATCTTTTCCATATATCCCTAATTTTTGCCCAAACCTTTTGGCTTGCCGGGATGCCCTTATTTTGCTTAGGTGTGTCAACCTAACGACTCTCTTATGCGTAGTATTTTTTTAACTATGTCCGCATTTATGGGATGTGGGAAATAATCGCCATCCATGGTAGTCAACATCATGGCACCGCCAGAGAAAACTCTCTTGACAACAAATGGTCCTTCATAGGTGGGAGTCCATTTGCCTCTCGGGTTGCCTTGTGGTAAAATGATGCGTTTTATCACCACGTCACCAACTTGATATATTTGAGGTTTGACCTTTTTGTAGAAAGTCTTGATCATCCATTTTTGATACGTCTGACCATGGCAAACAACAGCTATTCATTTTTCGTCAATCAAGTTCAGCTGATCCAATCTGGTTTGAATCCACTCGTCTTCGCCTAGGCATGCCTCATTCATAATCCTTAGCGAGAGGATCTGAACTTCTACTGGAAAAACTACTTCCATGCCATAAACTAAGGAAAAGGGAGTTTCCCCAATTGAGGTTCTAGCTGAAGTACGGTAGCCATATAGAGAAAACGGAAACATCTCATGCCAATGCTTATAGGTTAGTACCATTTTCGGCATAATTTTCTTGATATTTTTGTTGGCCGCTTCATCTGCGCCATTCATTTTCGGTCTATATGGAGAAGAATTGTGATTCTTGATCTTAAACTGAGTGCAAAGCTCAGTAATCATATCATTATTGAGCTTAGTCCCATTGTCGATGATGATCCTTTCAGGGATGCCATAACAGAAGATGAGGTTGTGTCTGATGAATCTGGCTACCACATTCTTGGTGACTGAGGAAAACGAGGTGGCTTCGACCCATTTGGTAAAATAGTCGATAGCAACCAGAATGAAGCAATGTCCGTTAGAAGTTGTGGGCTTTATCTCTCTAATCATGTCAATGCCCCACATTGCAAATGGCCACGGAGCGGTCATGACATTCAGAGGGATAGGAGGCACATGGACCTTGTCAGTGTAGATTTGGCATTTGTGACAAGTTCTTGAATGTTGATGGCAATCAGTCTCCATCGTTGACCAATAGTAACCTGCTCTTAAGATTTTCTTAGCCATCATATGCCCACTTGAGTGAGTACCTAAGAGACCATCGTGCATGTCTTCCATAATTTTATCTGCCTCCTTCTTATCCACACATCAAAGTAGAGTCAAATCATGGTTGCGTTTGTACAATATACAGTTACTTAGGAAGAATTTGGCTGCAAATCTTTGCAAGAACTTTCTGTCATTGATAGATTCCACCTCTGGATACTCTTGTGCTTCAAGGTAACTCATCACCTCATGGTACCATGGCTTTTCCGCATCAGTGTCAAGCTCATAAAAATGTGCAGGTTCATCGAATCTTTCAATTGTTATCATAGGGGCTTCGTTGTCCCATCTGACTTTGAACATTGAAGACAAGGTTGCCAAAGCGTCAGCCAACTGGTTTTCTTCCCTAGGGAAGTGCTCAAAAGCGATTTCTTCGAAGTAAGGAATTAGGGATAGCAAAAGTTCCTTGTAAGGGATAAGATTAGGGTGTTTAGTGTCCCAACCTCCTTTTACTTGGCTGATCACCAAGGCATAATCTCCAAACACATCCAAATGCTTGATCCTTAAGTCAATAGCAGCTTTCAGACCTAAGATGCATGCTTCATACTCATCCATATTGTTTGTGCAATCGAAGCATAGTCTGGAAGTGAAAGGAGTGTGGCAACCTTCAGGAGAGATGATCATAGCACCAATTCTGTTACCTAAGGCGTTGGAAGCCCCATTGAATATCATAGTCCATCAGGATCCTTGTTCAGGTTCGTCATACGGTCCAGGTTTCGCACAGTCGGTTACCAACATGATGTTCTCATCAGGGAAGTCGAAGTTCATTGACTGATAATCATCCACAACTTGATGGGCCAAATGATCTGCTAGTACACTTCCTTTGATGGCTTTTTGAGTCATGTATTGTATGTCGTACTCAGTCAAGATCATTTGCCATCTGGCTATCCGTCCGGAAAGGGAAGGTTTCTCGAAGATGTACTTGATTGGGTCCATCTTAGAAATCAACAAAGTGGTATGAGTTAACATATACTGTCTTAGCTAGCGAGCAGCCCATGCCAGAGCGCAGCAAGTTTTCTCGAGCAGTGCATATCTGGTTTCATAGTCGGTAAACTTTTTGCTCAGGTAATAAATAGCATGCTCTTTTTGGCTAGACTCGTCATGTTGGCCCAACACCCCCCCATAGAGTTCTCTAGTACAATCAAGTACATGATCAAGGGTCTTCCTTCAACTGGAGGCATGAGAATAAGAGGTTCTTGTAAATATTCTTTGATTTTGTCAAAAGCAATCTTGAATTCATCGTTCCATCTGACTACCTGATCTTTCTTCAAGAGTTTGAAGAGTGGCTCATAAGTAGCAGTTAAGTGAGATATGAAACGGGCAATGTAATTGAGACGACCCAAGAATCCTCTGACTTCTTTTTCAGAATGAGGGACTGGAATTTCTTGGATGGCCTTTATCTTGGTAGGATCAACTTCAATGCCTTTATTGCTGACGACGAAACCTAGAAGCTTTCCAGATCGTACTCCAAACGTGCATTTGTTAGGGTTTAACCTCAGCTTGTACTTCTTCAGCCTCTCGAACAATTTGTGTAGGTGATCGAGATGTTCTTCTTCGGTTTGTGATCTGGCAATCATATCATCCACATATACCTCTATCTCATGATGAATTATGTCATGAAATAAAGCTACCATAGCCCTTTGATATGTTGCCTCTGCATTCTTTAGTCTGAACGACATGACCTTGTAGCAGAAGATGCCCCATTGCGTAACGAAAGTATTATTCTCCATGTCTTCGGGAGCCATCCTTATTTTATTATAGCCTAAAAAGCCATCCATGAAAGAGAAGACTTTATGCTGAGCAGTATTATCAACTAAGACGTCAATGTGTGGTAGAGGGAAATCATCTTTGGGGCTTGCCCTATTCAGATCCCTATAGTTTACGCACATGAGAACTTTCCCGTCTTTCTTTGGCACTGGAAACACATTGGCAACCCATTGAGGACAGGATGTCACAGCTAGGAACCCCATATCAAATTGTTTCATCACCTCGACTTTGATCTTTTCAGACATATCAGGCCTCATACGGTGAACCTTTTATTTAACAGGAGGGCAGTCTTCTTTTGTCGGCAGATGATGAACTACAATGTCGGTATCCAACCCAGGCATATCTTTATAAGACCAAGAAAAAACTTCCACATAATCATGCAAAATCTGAACCAACCTGCTCTTGACACTGATTTCCAAGTTAGCGTCGATCTTGATTTCCTTCTTATCTGACTCAGTACCCAGGTTGATAATTTCAACTGACTCTTCGTGCGGTTGAATAGCTTTTTCCTCTTATAATAGAAGTCTGGATAGTTCTCCCGGTATGTAACAATCTTCCTCGATTTCGTCTTCGACTTGTTTGATAGGAAATTCAAAGTCATAGTCGTTAATAGTAGATCATTGGCAATAGGATCTAGAGTGGATGTGGACCTGCAAGAGTGTGTGTGTGTGTGTGTGTGTATGATACATGGCTATTTTTTTGAAAAATGTATTTGTAAGAAAAGAAAGACAATGAACATGAATATTTGAATGCAAAAGATTCCAATGTACTAAATGATTATATGATTAGATGAACATAAATAAAACCCTTGACAAATGGACCAAAGTTCCCCGGGCCAGGCAAATGGCTGAAAAGTCATTGTTAAAATATTACAGATAACATGTTCTTGAATTGAAAGAAAAGCAAAAACAAGTAGATTACTCCTCAACAAAGGAGACTGGTACAAAGTCCTTTGTATGCCAATTCTTCAGCTCTGTAGTAGTTGGATACATTCATTCTTCAAATGCGGCTTCTTCTTCAGAGTCACCCACAATGTTGACTCCATGGCTTCCAATGCAGAGAGGTGGCTTTCCAGCACGAGCACGCCTCATTTCCTTCTTAGCTTTGACGGTGAATCCCAATCCAAACTTTCCCGTTTTAAAAGGGATATCGAGGAGTTGCCCCCAAGTATCACAGTTTCCTTCTTCAATTTCCGCGCAGGCATCCTTGATTGAAACCATCTTTGGGGTGGCCTTGACAGCTTTGGACTCATCAGAAGAACATTTAGTAGTAGCAATCATCGGTGGTACAACCTCAAATGCTTGACACGGGGTTTCAATGAATTCTCCGTCCATCTCTGCATACTTGAAAGAGTTAAGTTGGCTCACCATAAACTCTTCTTCCCCACAAATGGTGACTATTCTGCCCTTGACTGGATATTTGATTTTCTAGTGGAGGGTTGAGGTTACTGCCCCAGCTTTATGAATCCATAGGCGACCTAATAGACAAGAATAGGCAGGGCGAATATCCATAATATAGAAGGTGGAGTTGAAGATTTGGGAGCCCACTTTGATTGGAAGATCTACTTCCCCATGAACAGTCCTATTCGATCCATCAAACGCCCTTACGATGATATCACTTGGCTTCAAGATTAAATCTTCATAGTCAAGATGGTCTAATGCCCCACTGGGTAACACATTCAGAGAAGAACCAGTGTCGACTAGCACATGTGCTAAGGTAGTCCCTTTGCACTCGATAGAAACATGTAAAGCTTTGTTGTGATTCTTCCCGAGAGGTGTTAAATCAACATCTGAAAACCCCAAGCCATTATCAACTGTTAGGCTAGCCACGCAATTCTCAAATTGGTCTGTTGTTGTCTCATGGGGGACATGAGCTTTTTTCAGGAACTTGATTAATGTTCGAGCATGGGCATCAGAGCAAAGCAGCAATGATAACATTGAAATCTTAGAGGGGGTTTGCCCCAACTGTTCTACAATCTTGAAGTCGCTTCTTTTTATTATCTTTAAAATCTCGTCCATCTCGCGAGCAGAGGGTTATTCATTAGTTACGTCCTTGGAGGGTACTTCAATCACATCAGGCTCAATAACCTTCCCTTTCCCTTTTGTCTCGGTACTTGGCTTGGAGGCAGTAATGCGGATGGGCATCTTTGTAACTACTGGAGGTGAGATATTGGGTGAGAATATTCTCCCAGTTCTAGTTACTTTGCTTGATCCAGCTATGTTGCCGACATCATCAGATTTTTCTTCTCCGATCCATGAATCTTGTTTAATCCCATGATAGAACACTTCAGCATCGTAATTCCATGGTACTGCTTTATTTGAAGAGTAAGGAATCGGTCCGGGATTGGTAATGATTAATGGAGCAATGGTGGGTTCATTTGAAATCCTAATAGGACCTTTTGAGGTGATCTTAGTAGGTTTATTTGAGATGGTAATAATGGAGAGGTCTTCACATTTGTTAATCAAACTCTTGGCAAATGGAGTCTTTTCAAATAGAATTTCATGGCTATCCATCAGGAGTGGTATGCCTTTCTTCAGCCATTCACATTCATCGAGTCGTCTTGTACAACACACACAGTTTTTTCACAGCCAGGAAAGATCCCAGCTTTCAACAGATTGTTCTTGATTATATTCAGCGGAGTAGTCAAATCTTCAACAGAGGTAACAAAAATTATATCTTTGACAACATTAGCACCTTTGTCATGCTTCGGCATTGGAGCCGTAATTACATTCGGCATTGGAGGAGGATCAAATTCAATAGTTTTGTTATCAATTAAATCCTGGATTTTGTTCTTTAAGGCCCAACACTGGTCAGTCTCGTGTCCGGGGCTGTTTGAATGGTAAGCACATTTCGCGTTTGGATTATACTTTGGTGACGAGGTGTCAGGGTTGGCGGGAGGATCACGCAACGTCACTAAATTAGCCTTGAGAAAATGTTGAAGGGCTTGAGATAGTGACATGCTTAACCTCGTGAATTGTCTTCTTGGATTTTCAAAAACATTGATGATTTGCAGATGATCTTGGAGTAGGAGTTGGATTGGAGATTTAGACAGCATTGACAGACGGACGATCATTCTTCTTGGTATGGGCCCTTTCCCCATACACAACATTAAATTCCTTCTTTTCAGCAAAAAATTTCTTGATAGGATTGATGGTGGAGGTAGATGCCACAAAGATCTTCTCACTTTTGATGCCACTTTCAACTCTTTCATCGGTTAAGATTAATTCGGTGAAACCAGAAGAAGAGCATTCAACCAACAGATTATAGAAAGGACCAGATAAAGTGCCCATGAACATGTCGATGTGCTCCCTATCAGTCAAGGGAGGTTGGACTCTACTAGAAAGGTCTCTCCACTTTTGCACATATTCTTTAAATCCTTCATCCTTTCCCATGGTCATATCTTATAACTGAACCCTTGTTGGCGCCAAGTCGGTATTGTATTGATACTGATGGTAGAAGGCAGTATCTAGATCCTCCCAAGTGTTAATAAGAGAACCATCTAACTGATAAAATCATTCAAGTTGTGTTCCAGCCAAGCTCTCTTTGAAAAAGTGAACCCAAAGTTTCTTATCAGCAGTGTGCGGCTGTATGTTGCGTACATAAGATTTCAAATGAAGTTTGGGACAAGAAACCCCATCGTACTTTGACAAGATTGGTATTTTGAATTTGTGGGGAATGATTACCCCATAGATCAAACCCAAATCATCAAAATCTAAACCGGGCACGGCTTGGATTTCAACAACTTTCAATCTGTCTTCTAACTGCTTGTATTTGATATCAACGGGTGGATATTGCTCGTTGAAATAATCTTCATCAGATTCTTCATCATTAGCATATTCAGCCTGAGTACTCTTGACCTCACCGACCTGGTTCTCGTCCTCTTTAGATGAGTCTCCTCCTACTGGGATTTGATGGATTGTCTCCTCGAACCTTCTACCCATGTTGAGCAGAGCTTTCTTCTTTGGCTTCTTCTTAACGGCCAGTAAAGCCATCATATCTTGCTGCCCCTTGGCTAGGGCTAGTAAAGCTTCTTGAAACTGAGAATTCTGGGCTTGGAGTTCCGTCACAGTTTTTTCTAGATCCATCTTGCTGAAATAAATAGCAGAAAGATAAGGAAACCTATTATGCGAAAACCTGTCATGTTATGATGCATGGAATATGTACATGCAAACGATTTCAAGGATTAATGAAATTTAAATTTGTATAGACAAGAGAATGTTAATTTTCATTAGAAAAACAAGAAAGATTACATCATACCTCTTGGGTTTACAAAATAACTTTCTAAGATAAAAAGACTGAACGCATCCTCTTTGGCACGAGATAAGCGTTCACACTTTGCTCTTCTTGTAGCTGCTTCGTAAGCTCCAAGACCCTCTTTTTTCACTAGCATAGAACTGAGCCTCAAAAGTATCTTGTTCTTCCTTTAGCTGGATCCAACCCTTTTGTAAGTCTTCGAGAGAGGTAGGTATGTCAGGATGGAGGATAGTGTAGGGAACATCTCCTTCAACCACAGGCTCCATGATGACTGGTAGGATAGAGGGATAAGGCATCACAAGTTTCTGAGCACGAGATCATACCCATTTAAGGTAAGGCTCAAGGGGAATGGAATTCTTGTGTCCTAGTGTCTTGCTATCCACCTTGTTCACCATCCTTCATGCTCGGATAAACCTCTGACGGTAACCTTGATTGTCAATCTCGTAGTCGAATACCAATCCTTGGATAAGCATCTCATGGGGGCCTTTCCTTCGGGCGTAACCAAACTGTCTTAAGGCTAAGCAAGGGTTGTAAGTGATACCTCCTCTAATGCCAAGCAAAGGGACATTAGGGAACTCTCCATAACGGTCGACGATAGTAACATTCTCCAAAGAGCGGGAACACCAATGAATATCTGAATGTTTGAGCGTCATCAACCTATGGGACCACCTTAAACCTTGCTTGTTCTTCAATACAGATTGGTGAAGATGCAAAATAAACCATCTTGCCAAGAGAGGAGTACAGCACATAAGGATGCCTATTTTCCTCAAAGTGCGAGTGTGAAAGAAATGTAGGATGTCTCCAAACAAAGTAGGCACCGGGTTACGAGACATGAAGATTTTGACGACATTCACATCTATAAGTTGGTCAGGATTTGGAAACAAAACCATCCTATAGATCAGGAGAGCCACCATTTCCTCAAAGGCTTGCAAATCCAAAGAGTTCCAACAGTTTTGGGCTTTCTCAAACAAGAACCTTTCTAGGAAGCCTTTGACACCACTCCTTGTTTCCCAATTAGTTGTGATATCAGATGGTTGCAAGTGCAGAGCTTGAGAAATCTCTTCTAGCTTTGGATCACTTTATGTACCATTGAAAGGTAGTTGATTGAGAATTGGAATCCTCAAGAGTTGGGATAATTCTTCCAAAGTTGGCACAAGTTGATAATCGGGAAATGTGAAGCAATGGTGTAAGGGATCAAATAACTGAAAGAGCACCTTCATCATGTCTTCATCAGTGTTGGAGGTAACCAAGTTTATTAGGAGACCATGTCTCTCAGTGAATGGAGAAATTTCAGGAATCCTTGAAGCTAGCTCCTTAAGTTGAGGAGGGATCCTTACAAGGTTGACTTGAATAATTTTCCTGCGAAGAGAATCCATGTCCTACAAAACAGAACAAAGATAAATCCTAAGATCCTTGAAATGGTTAGTGAGTATGAGTATGATGTTATGATGTTTATGATGTCATGTACAAGTAAATATATACAAACAAGGCAAACAAATCCTTAGGTTCAGGCTTGCATGGAGTCTCATAGGTAAGTAACCTCTTCAAGTTTAGTTGGCTCAATCCTGTCATAGAAATATTAACCGGGTTCTAAGGAGCTCAATATCACTGGTTTGTTTTCTCGGGCATTGTTTCAGTGCAAGCCTCTTAAATAGCGACCGAAATATCCCAAAAAACCAAACCTCAATGAGTGTAGTATCGAGTATCTACCAACTTCGGACTGCACCAAAGTCAATCATCTCACTACGTCCTAAAGGCCAAGTTGGTCAAGTAAAGGTTCTAAAAGTTCATTAGTGCTTTATGACATCACTCAGTAGCCCTGTATTCTCCTTGATTACTCAAGGGCTACCGGTACCCACTAATATGTTGCACTAACATAGTTATTGCTTAGACCGTGTAGGTATACCCTGCACAGTTTCCACAATGTATTGCTACTTACCTATAAGGTATCCCAAATCTGGGTGGAGGATTCAAACCCAAATAAAGAACCACAATGTAAAGCATACAAGTCAAACAATTAAAGCAAGTAAATGTGATCTAACTCTAAGGTAACCCCACTTTTAGAATGATCCCCAGCAGAGTCGCCAGTTCTGTGGCACGGTGGGAGAACTGACTTGGGTGTTTTGCATTTGATCGCAAATGTTGCGGTTAGCAAGAGTCGCCATCGAATTTTATTTTATCCAAAAGGAAAGGTGAAAAAGCACAGGAAAGACCTTTGAGATTGTTTCTTGAGTTCAGGGGGTAGATTATGAAAAGGGAAGGTATTAGCACCCTTTTCATCCATGGTTTTCCATGGGCTCTTAGTTACTTGCTAGATCACTTGCTTTTGTTTGAAAAATGTGCTTTGTGTGGTTTTTCAAAGTATTTTAAAAAGGCGTCATCGTTTAGGAAAACTTTGTAATGATTCTCGTTTGTAAGAATGTATACAAAGTGTTGATCTTTTTGAAAATGTTTTCAAGTTTTGAAAGATGTTTTGAAAGTGTTGGTGTTTATTTTGAAAATAGCAAGGATGTTTATTTTGAGATGGAGAAAGTAATTAGGAGAACCCTACCTACTCAAATGTCTTTCTTGTTCATTTTCTTTTCCTTTGATATCGTTGTCTTACCATTGATTTGGTAAGCAACCCTATCTTTGGATGTAAGCGGGACGGGTGTGGGTCATCATATAGTCATAGAAGGCAACCTATGGGACATTTTTGCAATGTCGTTTAGGGACTAGATCGTTTACCGAAGGCAACATCGAGGGTCATCGAGGGACTATGATCTTTTATCGAGGGTCTTTTCTAAAATGCCCATGTTCGAGGGGCATGACTATTTTTTGATAGGAAACAAGTGAGATTACCCTAAGGCGTGCATATGTGCAAAGTATGTTTGATTGCATGCATTTTTGTCTTGATTAGGGTTCTCTATTTGTTGATTTCATGTCTTGCCATACACAAACCTAATTACTAGCATTTATATTTGAAAGCGATAAATTGCGGAAATGCAAAGTCATATGCGATTACATCATTTAGGGGATGAGGATACAATTTACAAATGGGGATGAAGTAGGAACTTAAATATTACAACCATATCGAATAACCATGAAGGAAGTGTGAAAACAGTATAAAAAGAAGGAAAAATGCATTTTGAACTATTATGTGTCGACACAAGCTCACATGCATCGACACATAACTTTCCTTGCCCCTGTATTGCCAAATCAACTCAGTATGAGTCGATACATAATGGTATGTGTTGACTCATACATTTCATGTGTCGACTCTGTGATCGGTGGGAATGAGAATTGACTGTTTTAGAATGCTGGTTCGCGTTTGTGTTTGTTTTCGCAAAATGTCGCAGTAAGAAAGAGTCGCCACTGTCTTTTATTTTATCCAACAAGGAAAGGACAAAAGCACAGAAAAATTCCTTTTTGAGATGTTTCTCGGGTTCGGGAGGTAGATTATAGAAAGGGAAGGTGTTAGCACCCTTTCTATCTGTGGTTATCCACGGGCTCTTAGGTACTTGCTCACTATGTTTTCAAAAATTTGCTTTTCTTTGTGATTGTGGGCTTGAAAAGAGTTTTTGTTTGAAAGAGAGTGTAAGTGCGAAAAGGTTTTTTTTTGTTTTCAAAAGAGCAAGTATTTAAGAACATCTACCTACTCAAAAAGGAATTAAATTTTGCAAATGTCCTTTAGACAGTGCCATCCCACTATTGAGGAGTAGGTAGCACCATCGTTGGAGTTTTCGGGTCAATTCGATTTAAGGGACGTGTGGTCACTAAAGCAACGTTAGGATGCCTTAGCGGTAACTCTAATGTCTTAGATCATTTTTTTCCGAGGCAACCGTTTCGAGGCAACTTATGATCTTTGGACAAAAGGACGACCTCTAAAACTTCCTATACTCAATGACCATGTTCGAGGCAATCAAGTGAGGCGTACCCTAGGAGTGGCATGTGCAAGTGTGTTAATTTTCAGTTATATTATCTTTACATGTCATGGTGAGCTACTGTTGATTTTAAGTTAAGATAGATCTTGTCATGCATAGCCTATTATTCATACATCTAGCAGTTAATGGTTGCGGAAAATAAATTGCGGAAAGTAAAGCTAAGCTATTACAAGGCGTCGGGTATTTACATCGCCAAAAACAAACCCTTGAAAATTAAATGCGAAAAAGTAAATAAAAGCGGTAAATAAAATCCTACGTTAAAGCTATTACATCCTCGGAGCAATTACACAAATATAGATCAAAATAATACACGCGAGAAAATTGAATCGGATTGTCCTTTAGGGTTTTGACCCTTTTTTCAAATAAAACATATTTTTTGTTATTTTGGATTTAAGAATTCGGTCTAAATTAATAATGGAATTAAAGAAAATATTTTTGAGTTTTTATTTTAATTAAGGCAGTAAAATAGGAGTGATTACAAAGTTAATGAAATCCTAATTCTAAATCAATTTTAATTTAATGCAAAATATGTTAAAATTAAACCTAATTAAACTAAATTAATTGGTTACAATTTATTTACAAAAATAAGTAATAAAATTAAAATAAAAATATTTTTGTTGTTTCTGATTTTTTTATGAAAAAGAGTTAATTAGTTAATTAATTAATTATGATAATAAAATAAAAACAGTGAAAAGAAAAATAAAGAAACAAACTCAGGGGTGCTGGGCTCGAAAAGGGAGTATGAATTGCAACTTCCAGGCCCAAACGTCCAGCCTGTTGGACTTTCAGATTGCATGGGCATTTGTTGATCAAGGTTCATGGTGAACCTCATCCTGGACCACTAGATCTGAATCTGGAACCACCTGGCGCATGAGATCTGGAGGTATATGATGCTCCCTGCCTGAAGCGCTGCATCTGAGTACCTGAAGAAAAAATGTAACAAAGTTTTGGGGGACCTGGGATTCGAATCCAGGTCCCAGGGGGTTCTGCAACGCACGCTTCACCAATCCAACTACACTGCATTAGTGTTATTGAATTAAGAAACAAATATTATATAAACAAACAAAACGCTAAGCCTGCAAATAAAACAAACGCGCTAATGGTTTGAATGGACCAATAGCACAAGGACACGCCATCGTCTTCTTCAAACGACCCTGGTTTTTTACCTGCGGATTTTTATCTGCGGGAAGTTTCGTAGGGTATCTCAAAAACCCTCTCCAGGCCATGTAAATGAAATCCAAGAGTACCAACGTACTCGTCTCTTCCCCCTGGCCATCCATGTACCAATTATGTGCATTGATTTTTCCTGCAATTAAAAACCCCAAAAACAAGGTATACGAAGCCTAGAACTGGGCATGGCATTACAGGCTATGAAAATAAAATTCAGTGATGCCAACAGTTTCAAAATGCAACGCAAAGCATGAATATGTAATTATTTCAATGAAAGGATGCAAGAAAATGACTTCACGATATCATGTCCAGAGCAAGATTCGTAGATACTTACAGGGAGTTCTAGGCAATGAAAAAACTTGGTGTTGATTGGTATAGCTCCACTAGATGTCAAGGAGGAGAGCTACATTTTGCTTTTGGTCTGAATTCGCCTCTAAGGTTGTTTTTGATCTCTCACTTTTCAAGCTTTTTTTTCTCAAGGTTGTGGTGCCGTTTCTGCAGAGTTTGTGTATGTGTTCTTCACGTGTCCCTGTGATTTGTGAGGCTTGAGGTTTATATGGATAAAGGATTTTAGGTCAACATTTGTGTATCAAATCTTGGTCCATTATGATGAAGAGATTTGATTTGATTTTTTCATAAAGACTTGTCATATTTGATCCAATCATGCGTTTCTGCCAGCTTGCTCTGAGTTATTTTGGGCCTCCAACTTGATGGAAATCAAAAGCTGATTTGCCCCTTCGAATTTGCTCTCTTCGATTGCTTCAAAGTCCCCATTCTAACTACTCCAGTCACAGCCCCTTCGATTGAGACTCCCCCTGCTTCGATTGCATATTTTCAAGGGACACATGCCATTGTGAACTTTGGGTATTCTGGACAAGTTAGGATATGTGTTTTTGCATAGTCATGCCAGCCTACTTCATTCCTTCGAATCTTCCTTCTTTGCCAGCTTCAAAGTCCAATTCGAATCTATTTAGAACATTCCCTACTATACAACTTTGCCTAGCCCTTGGCCTTGTGATGAGTCTGAGTTCTGATTCGAAGTGTCCAGAACTTCCTTCATCAGAGCATCTTAGATTAAGAGAAACTCTGCACTGAAATGCCATTTGAAGGTCATTTAGTTCTGATGTTCTTATTAATGGAAACTCTGAACTAAAATGCCATTCGAAGGTCATTTCGTTCTTATGTTCTGATCGAGGTAAAGTATGAAGTTCCAGTCGAAGGACCCTCTGAAGTACTAGTCGAAGCATTGTGAAATTGACTCAATCAAAGGGGTCCAGCGCTCAATCGAAGACTTGCACACCAAAGCTTGATCGAAGGAGGTCCAACGCTCAATCTAAGACTTGCAGACCAAAGCTTGATCGAAGGAGGTCCAGCGCTCAATCTAAGACTTGCACACCAAAGCTTGATCGAAGGAGATCCATCGCTCAATCGAAGACTTGCAGACCAAAGCTTGTCTCTTTTGACGAGTTGTCTCCATTGACAGGTTGTCTCTATTGACGGGTTGTTTCCATTGACGGGTTGTCTCCATTGACGGGTTGTCTCCATTGACGGGTTGTCTCCATTGACGGGTTGTCTTCATTGACGGGTTGTCTCTATTGACGGGTTGTCTCCATTGACGGGTTGTCTCCTTTGACGAGTTGTCTCCATTGACAGGTTGTCTCTATTGACAGGTTGTCTCTATTGACGGGGTGTCTCCTTTGACAGGTTGTCTCCATTGATAGGTTGTCTCTATTGACGAGTTGTCTCCATTGACAGGTTGTCTCCATTGACGGGTTTGGCCACAGAAAAAATCTTTAGGAGTTTATTTAACTGATTTTGTCTCCTTTGACGGGTTTTGCCTCAGAAAAATCTTTAGGAATCAATTTAACTGATTTTGTCTCCATTGACTGGCTTTGCTTCAGAAAAATCTTTAGGAATCGATTTAACTGCTTTTGTCTCCATTGACTGGCTTTGCTTCAGAAAAATATTTAGGAATCGATTTGACTGATTTTGTCTCCATTGACATGCTTCGCCTCAGAAAAATCTTTAGGAATCGATTTAACTGCTTTTGTCTCCATTGACTTAATTGAGAATTTAACTGCATCTTTTCTGAAAGGTAAAGGTCAGTCATATGCAATGCATGATATGGATCAAGCAATGATGTTCTCAACATAAATGAGATTGTATGGTATGATGCGTATATGCATGTATCATGATGTATGGAAATGTGATGTTTTAGTTGGGGAAAATAAATCCTGAACGGCTGCTGGAGGATAGGGTTGAGTTCTTCGTTTCCACTGGGGATGATGAACGAAGATGATTGCAAGAATAAACCTGTGGGAGAGGATGACTCCGTTGGGGAATAAACTGGTGAAGAGATTACTCTGCGGGGAATTACTCTGTGGGGAAGAGATATTTCGCTGAGATCTTAATGATAAACTCCGATGAGGGTTCCGTTGATAAGCTCTGTTGGGGATTTTAATGATGAACTCCGCTGGGGATAGAAAGAATTTCGCTGGGGATGATCCCTCAGTTGCAACTTGCTGAGGATAACCCAATTAGACTCTTGTGAGGATAACCTTCTGAATTTGGCTGGGGAGACTTATTTGTGCTTCGCAGGGGATAAGCTTCCAGAATCTACTGGGTACGATGATTCAACTCTGGCGGGGAAGCCTTTTTAGACCGTGCTGGGGAAATGGCTCCACTGGGGGGTATCTTGCATTCAGCCGGGGAACATTCTTATATTCCGTTGAGGAATATTAAGACTGCCAGGGATACTCTTATGCTTGCTGGGGAATATCCTTATACTCCGCTGGGGAATATTAAGACCTTCTGGGGATACCCAACCTTTTTAGGGCTGATGGTAGACCAACTCTGCTTGGGGAGAGTATTGTTGATTCGTTCATAGTTGCAAGTCTCAGCTGAGAGAGATATCCCTTTTACTTTATGGGGAGTGACGGTATCTTGGTCATATTCCTCAGCTGAATCTACCTTTGTACCTGGTGAGCAGAGCAGCTGTACAGTTTGGACAATTTTTATTGCCCCTGTTTCTGTGGGAGAAGGTCCCTGCGGAGGCCCTGTGGATCGAGTATTATCCCAACCTATGAGGTGCTTGGTATCTTTCGCTTGAAATGACAAGTATTCTTCTGATAGGCAAGTGACGAGATGACGGGATATAGTCGTACGCTTTGATCCCTAATTTTTGCCTGGACCGCCTTTTCGGGTTTTCAGTCCAACGGGATACCCTTTTTGCCCAAGCCACCTTTTCAGGTTTTCGACTTGCCGGGTGTACAAATTTTTCATTTTCATCCCTTATTTTTGCCCGAACCTTTTTGGTTCGCCAGGAAGTCCTTATTTTTGCCTAGGCCAGTCAACCTAGCGGGTCTTTGATTACGCGTAGTACTTTTTTGACTATGTCCATGCTCTCAGAGTGTAGGGAGTTGTCACTGTCAGTAGTGTTGTGTTGCCATACTACCAGAAGATGTTCGTTTGATCATACAAGATTCGTTGCTGGAATTCATGTCCAATGCCCCAAGTGATTCAGATGGAGATTTGCCCCTGGCTATTTAGCATCTTTGAGAGACTCCTTGAATCTTGACTTGACTTCCCCAGATGATATACAATGCTCATGTTGTGCCCCCTGGTTGGAAGTTTCTCTTCCACTTGAGATGACCCTTTTTATTGAAAAGGTTTCTGTTCACTAGATATTCGTCGTGCGAATTTCTCTGTTGTTGAACAAATAGTCATATGCCAACAATGTTATTTTATGAATGCAAAGCTCATGTCTGTCTTTAAGTTTTTGAAAATGCATTTTTCAGTAAAACAGGTAAATTTTGTAAAATGTGATGTCAACTCAAGATTTACAGCAAGCCCTACAGGAGTCAGGATACCTTTTGTAACAGTATGCTTTCGGACTAACCCATGCTTCAGCTAGGACTTTTAAGGGTTATAACGTGGCCTGGTTCACAGTTTAAGAAACAAAGGATAAAGGCTCAAATTTTATTTGTACCCACCCGTTCTTCGTGATGTTCTTCGATCCTAAACTCAGCTAATCGTGCATTAGATCTTGTTTGAGTCTTTGCTCTGATATACCAGTGATGGTTCGGATACTGACAATTTATTTTGAATAGGAAGTCATTTTTGTTGAGAGTTTTTAGGACCTCTTTTTGATTTTATTATCCCTGTCTTTTTCCTGAATTGTTTCTTTTTGTATTCACAGTCAGCGGGATGCCCCAGTTTTCTAAGTCTCCTTTATAGGTTTTGGCTCAGTGGGATTTTCTCTTTTGAGAGATTGACTGCCTATGAGATAAGGAACCACCACTGTCTTTTGATTCCAGAGGAATGCTTTTGATGTCGTTCGTTGTATTATGAACTGAGAGTTTGGCGACTTCAATGCGCATCTTTTGAATTAACTGAGAGACTACCCTGCCCCAGGTTATAATTAAGGGTTTTAATTTGTGAAAAGAAAAACTCCAACTTCTTTGGCTCAAAGGGGTTGACGAGGGATTATCTTCCTTATAACTCCACTGTTTAGGATTTGAAACAATGCCTGTACATCGTCAGCGGGGTCTGTTCAAAAGCGTACTGTAAAGATCGTGGTATCGTTTTCGTCATCCTCCCTCTAAAGGCTTAGATTTTTTTTCGAGAGTTGATCATCACAAAAAATGAAAGAAATTTGAATATAGTGAATACGAATGGATTGATTCAAAACAGACATATGCAATGCATTGATAAAGTAACAAAGTTTGACATGAATAAATGTTTGAACAATCAAAAGAAAATTACAAATTGAAAATTCTAATGAACAAAAAAAGTCTTCTCGTCTCAGGACTTGTCACTTCAAATGGTGAACCTTGGAGGATTGGTAGAAGAACTCAGCCTGACAATCTTGTGTGAATTCCAAAGCTCCTTCGTTAATCAGGTCTTGAATTTTGTTTTTCAATGCCCAACAGCCATCAGTATCATGCCCCAGGCTGTTGGAATGGTATGCACACCTTGCATTAGGATTGTGCTTTGGGGAGGCTGTGTTGGGATTCTTAGGAGGGTCCCTTAACGTCACCAGATTCAATCTTAACAGGTGTTGTAAAGCTTGAGACAACGACATGTTAAGCTTGGTAAATTGCCTCCTAGGCATGTTTGGCTTACTCTGATCAACCTGTTATTTCTGGTGAGGTTGTTGTTGGACTCTTGAGTTAGTAGCAACTTAGAGAGGTCCATTCTTTACCAAACCAAACCCTTGTCTTCTTGGAGGCTGATCAATGACTTGGTCCCCGACTTTGGCTGTTTGTTTCATATTGTTGTATCTGTCTTGATGAAGCTGGTTAATCATGGTTCTCAACTCTTCTTGTTCCCGAGCTAAGCCTTGGATAAGTGCCATCTGCCCCAGCATCTGGGTTCTCATTGCATCTACCTCAGCTTGCAGATGTTTCAGTCGTTCGTCCTTATTGTCTTCAGGACTTTTCTTGACCAAATTCCCCATGAGGAGTGTTCTCAACTCTTCCTGCCCCTTGGATAGGTTTAGGAAGATTTCCCTGAACTGAGTCTCTTGAGTATGAAGATCCTGGTTGTCTTGTTGGAAAGCCATTGCTGAAATAAACAGCGAGAACATGAGAGACCTGTATTGGGAGACCTGTTATGCAATGATATGTATGGTATATATATATATATATATATATATATATATATATATATATATATATATATATATATATATATGCAATGTTTTCAAGGATCTCGTGGGGTAAACAAGAAACTGTTAGAATATGAATCTTGTAGCTTTGATTGAAGGAACTTCATGTTGTTGAGAGTCCTTCTTCAAGAGTCAAGCTCACCATATCGAGTGGGTCATAGCCCCTGACTCAAGTTATCGTGCTTGGATTTCTAGACGACCTTGGCTAGAGGAAAATAAATCCCCTTTGCCCCTTGCTAGCCATTTGATTTACCATAACCTGCATCACAGACCCTTGAGATCCTTGAAATGGTTAAAGAAATGTTAAGGCATGATGTTATGATGTGTATGCTATGCGTTTAAGCAAAAGTGTGAGGTGATGTAAGTAAGCCCTGCAATAAATCCAGATTATTGGATAAGGACTATAAACAAAACCTGCAAGGAACCCATGTTGTCAGATAACAAGAATGTGCAAGTAGTTCAAGTTTGAAGGCACACAAGTCACACAAACAGCCTTAAGTTTAGGCTGGCATGGAGTTTAGGCATTACCCTCTTTCAGTTTAGTTGGTTTAAACCTGTCCTATAAATAGTAACCGGGTTCTAAGGAGCTCAATATCATTGGATTGTTTTCTATGTTCATTGTTTTGGTTTAGCCACTTAACTGGCGACCAAAATATTCCAAGAAAACAACCCTCAATGAGTGTAGTATCGAGTATCTACCAACTTCGGACTGCACCAAAGTCGGTCATCTCACTACCCCTAAAAAAGGCCAAGATGGTCAAGTAAGGTTCTAAGGTCAATTGATGCTTCACGACACCACGCGGCGGCCCCGTACTCTCCTTGACTTAACTCAAGGGTTACCGGTACTCACCAAAGTGCCACATCAACGTAGCTACTGTTTCAACCATGTCGGTATACCCCACACAGTTCCCTCACAGTTTGTTGCTACTTACCTAAAGGGTATCCCCAGATCCGGGTTAGGATCCGATACAAGCCCACAAAATTAATAGCATACAAAGCAATACAATTGAAAATACAAGTGATCTAATCCTAAGGTAAACCTCACTTATAATTTCCCCAGCAGAGTCGCCAGTTCTGTGATCGGTGGGAATGAGAACTGACTGTTTTGGAATGCTGGTTCGCGTTTGCGTTTGTTTTTGCAAAATGTCGCGGTAAGCAAGAGTCGCCACCGTCTTTTATTTTATCCAACAAGGAAAGGACAAAAGCATAGAAAAATTCCTTTTTGAGATGTTTCTCGGGTTCGGGAGGTAGATTATAGAAAGGGAAGGTGTTAGCACCCTTTCTATCTGTGGTTATCCACGGGCTCTTAGGTACTTGCTCACTATGTTTTCAAAAATTTTCTTTTCTTTGTGATTGTGGGCTTGAAAAGAGTTTTTGTTTGAAAGAGAGTGTAAGTGCGAAAAGTTTTGTTTTTGTTTTCAAAAGAGCAAGTATTTAAGAACATCTACCTACTCAAAAAGGAATTAAACTGTGCAAATGTCCTATAGACAGTGCCATCCCACTATTGAGGAGTAGGTAGCACCGTCGTTGGAGTTTTCGGGTCAATTCAATTTAAGGGACGTGTGGTCACTAAAGCAACATTAGGATGCCTTAGCGGTAACTCTAATGTCTTAGATCATTTTTTACCGAGGCAACCGTTTCGAGGCAACTTATGATCTTTAGACAAAAGGACGACCTCTAAAACTTCCTATACTCAATGACCACGTTCGAGGCAATCAAGTGAGGCGTACCCTAGGAGTGGCATGTGCAAGTGTGTTAATTTTCAGTTATATTATCTTTACATGTCATGGTGAGCTACTGTTGATTTTAAGTTAAGATAGATCTTGTCATGCATAGCCTATTATTCATACATCTAGCAGTTAATGGTTGCGGAAAATAAATTGCGGAAAGTAAAGCTAAGCTATTACAAGGCGTCGGGTATTTACATCGCCAAAAACAAACCCTTGAAAATTAAATGCGAAAAAGTAAATAAAATCCTAAGTTAAGGATATTACATCCTCGGAGCAATTACACAAATATAGATCAAAATAATATGCGCGAGAAAATTGAATCGGATTGTCCTTTAGGGTTTTGACCCTTTTTTCAAATAAAACATATTTTTTGTTATTTTGGATTTAAGAATTCAGTCTAAATTAATAATGGAATTAAAGAAAACATTTTTGAGTTTTTATTTTAATTAAGGCAGTAAAATAGGAGTGATTACAAAGTTAATGAAATCCTAATTCTAAATCAATTTTAATTTAATGCAAAATCTGTTAAAATTAAACCTAATTAAACTAAATTAATTGGTTACGATTTATTTATAAAAATAAGTAATAAAATTAAAATAAAAATATTTTTGTTGTTTCTGATTTTTTTATGAAAAAGAGTTAATTAGATAATTAATTAATTATGATAATAAAATAAAAACAGTGAAAAGAAAAATAAAGAAACAAACTCAGGGGTGCTGGGCTCGAAAAGGGAGTATGAATTGCAACTTCCAGGCCCAAACATCCAGCCTGTTGGACTTTTAGATTGCCTGGGCGTTTGTTGATCAAGGTTCATGGTGAACCTCATCCTGGACCACTAGATCTGAATCTGGAACCACCTGGCGCATGAGATCTGGAGGTATATGATGCTCCCTGCCTGAAGCGCTACATCTGAGTACCTGAAGAAAAAATGTAACAAAGTTTTGGGGGACCTGGGATTCGAATCCAGGTCCCAGGGGGTTCTGCAACGCACGCTTCACCAATCCAACTACACTGCATTATTGTTGTTGAATTAAGAAACAAATATTATATAAACAAACAAAACGCTAAGCCTGCAAATAAAACAAACACGCTAATGGTTTGAATGGACCAATAGCACAAGGACACGCCATCGTCTTCTTCAAACGACCCTGGTTTTTTACCTACGGATTTTTATCCGCAGGAAGTTTCGTAGGGTATCTCAAAAACCCTCTCCAGGCCATGTAAATGAAATCCAAGAGTACCAACGTACTCGTCTCTTCCCCCTGGTCATCCCTGTACCAATTATGTGCATTGATTTTTCTTGCAATTAAAAACCCCAAAAACAAGGTATATGAACCCTAGAACTGGGCATGGCGTTACAGGCTATGAAAATAAAATTTAGTGATGCCAACAGTTTCAAAATGCAACGCAAAGCATGAATATGTAATTATTTCAATGAAAGGATGCAAGAAAATGACTTCACGATATCATGTATAGAGCAAGATTCGTAGATACTTACAGGGAGTTCTAGGCAATGAAAAGACCTGGTGTTGATTGGTATAGCTCCACTAGATGTCAAGGAGGAGAGCTACGTTTTGCTTTTGGTCTGAATTCGCCTCTAAGGTTGTTTTTGATCTCTCACTTTTCAAGCTTTTTTTTCTCAAGGTTGTGGTGCCGTTTCTGCAGAGTTTGTGTATGTGTTCTTCACGTGTCCCTGTGATTTGTGAGGCTTGAGGTTTATATGGATAAAGGATTTTAGGTCAACATTTGTGTATCAAATCTTGGTCCATTATGATGAAGAGATTTGATTTGATTTTTTCATAAAGACTTGCCATATTTGATCCAATCATGCATTTCTGCCAGCTTGCTTAAGTTGTTTTGGGCCTCCAACTTGATGGAAATCAAAAGCTGATTTGCCCCTTCGAATTTGCTCTCTTTGATTGCTTCAAAGTCCCCATTCTAACTACTCCAGTCACAGCCCCTTCGATTGAGACTCCCCCTGCTTCGATTGCATATTTTCAAGGGACACATGCCATTGTGAACTTTGGGTATTCTAGACAGGTTAGGATATGTGTTTTTGCTTAGGCATGCCAGCCTACTTCATTCCTTCGAATCTGCCTTCTTTGCCAGCTTCAAAGTCCAATTCGAATCTATTTAGAACATTCCCTATTAGACAACTTCTCCCAGCCCTTGGCCTTGTGATAAGTCTGAGTTCTGATTCGAAGTGTCTAGAACTTACTTCATAAGAGCATCTTAGATTAAGAGAAACTCTGCACTGAAATGCCATTCGAAGGTCATTTCATTCTGATGTTCTTATTAATGGAAACTCTGAACTAAAATGCCATTCGAAGGTCATTTCGTTCTTATGTTCTGATTGAGGTAAAGTATGAAGTTCCAGTCGAAGGACCCTCTGAAGTACTAGTCGAAGCATTATGAAATTGACTCAATCGAAGGGATCCAGCGCTCAATCGAAGACTTGCACACCAAAGCTTGATCGAAGGAGGTCCAACGCTCTATCGAAGACTTGCAGACCAAAGCTTGATCGAAGGAGGTCCAGCGCTCAATCGAAGACTTGCAGACCAAAGCTTGATCGAAGGAGGTCCAGCGCTCAAACAAAGACTTGCACACCAAAGCTTGATCGAAGGAGGTCCAATGCTCAATCAAAGACTTGCAAACCAAAGCTTGATCGAAGGAGGTCCAGCGCTCAATCGAAGACTTGCAGACCAAAGCTTGATCGAAGGAGGTCCAGCGCTCAAACGAAGACTTGCAGACCAAAGCTTGATCGAAGGAGGTCCAAACACCTAAACGAAGCTTACTAATCAGAGCCTGATCGAAGAGTGCCAAATGCCCAATCGAAGACTGGTGAACCAAAACCTGATCGAAGAGTGCCAAATGCCCAATCAAAGACTGATGAACCAAGCCTGGTCGAAGGATTTTGGAAGCCCAATCGAAACACACTTTGTTCATCTTCAAAAAACTTCATTTTCCTTAGGCAAGGGTTTGTGACCAACCATGTAAGGGAAGACCTTTGAAACATGAGAGGGAAAATTTTGGGGTACAACAGACTCATACGTGCTTTGTATCGACTCATACATTGTTTTTCCTTCTGTTTTGGGCCTGTAAAGCAGTATGTATCGACTCATAAGGCTATGTGTCGACTCATACTGCCATTTTTTCTGCTTCAACATTGTTTTTCTGCATACATGGGTTAGTTCTCAACACATAATGAAAAGAATAGAAGATAAACAAAAGGTTAGCTTCAAGGACAACGGTTACTACACTTTGTCTTTAAAAAATGAATTACTAGTGATGCTTGAAATGAAGAACTAAAGTTAAGAAACTTACCTTGGAGTTGGATCTTATACTTTGAGCTTAAATTGTTGTATTGATTGTTATTGAAATTTGAAGAGAAAACAGAGGTGTTGTAGAAGATTGTTCTTGAGTTTGAACAATTTCTAGGTGATGTATGTGAGGTGTTTAGATGGTTGGACAGAATTTGCAAGGTATGAGAGGGTCAAAGGTTTGGACTTTAAAACTCAAGAGTGGAAGTTTTGTGGACTGTTATGGCTCTTGTGAATATGAGATTTTGAGGGTTTACCAATAAAACTTCTGGATTTTCTCTCTATTTTTTCTAACCTTTTCAAACCTCTTTCTCTTGCAAATGCTTCTTATATTTATAGGCAAGGGGTTTGTGCAGATGATCTGATTAGGTTTATAAGACAACATGTTATGGTTTGGTTGGATTACAAAGATCAAACTAAGTCTAGTACTCCATAGTCCCAAGATGAAGTACCAAAATTGATGGTATTGTGGAGCTACTTCCCATGATTTATGGTGAAGTATAATCAGCAACCAGCAAGGTATGGGCTCAAGACAAACTTTGTACAAAAAGCTTTCTTTTCAAGAATATCAATGGTGCCTTTATGCCATAAATGGAAAGATATTTTAGACAATGGTTTAAACACTTGGGTAATAGCTCAAGAGTGGGTGTAAGCATTAAATTATGATGAGATTTGCAAGCAAAGAAGCCTGCAACATAAGATTATGCAGCAAATCATGAGAGTTTTGTTATGTGTTCTTCACTTAGAATGACTTGCAATTCAAAGATGGATGGCCAATTTCAAGCCCTTGAATCTCCTAGCTCAAGTATGATAAATTTATGCTCTTGGATGTTTTGGAAAGCTTGAAACATCCTATATAACTTTCATGTTGGCCATTTTGACAAAATCATCTTGGAACTATGTGAAAAAATGCCAAGAAGTTGGGGTAAAATCCTAAACAAAATATGTTGAAAATTTCTTTAAGTGTTAAATGAAAATGTCATGACTTCATGAATTTATAACTCAAAAACCAAGAACTTCTAGGAGAAGTTGTGTAAAGAAATGTTGTAGATATCATGGAGATATACAACTTTCATGTTGAAAGTTTCCCTTGAACTGTCTTGCATCTTGGTATAAGAATGGCATGAAGTGATGAAATTATCATGTATAAAAACACTGAGAAAATTTCAAAGTCTTGGAAATCTTGACTTTTCAAGTTGACTTTTGACTTTCTTAACTTTCTTGATGATCAAGCTTGATATTCTTGCATGTCTTGATGAAATTTGATCTTTGGAATGTAATGTTGACCAAAAAGTCAAAGTTTGACTTTCTAATATGCAATTGACCATTTTGCCCTTGTGCCAATTCCAAGCCTAAATTGATGTATGAGTGTTGTAAAATTGACGTCATAGAAGATCTTGTGAGAGAATCCTTGAGAAATGAGAGGGAAAATTTTGAGGTACAACAATAGGGATGTTGAATCTTCGCATATCTGACTTGGTGGAAGCAGTTAACACACTTTCATTGCAAGCTTTAAGGGACGTGGGAAAAATAATAGGGGATGTGACGTTCGTCAAAGGGACTAGTGACGTTCGTCACTTACTTGGTCAATGCATGCCGATCGTCAAGCATGCCCTGCCGATTGTCACGCTTGATGTTGAGTTGAGCGCTCCTTCTTTTAGGCTTGGGCTTGTTGTTGAATTTATTGTAGCCTTTTTTCTTCTTTTTTTCTTCCTTTTTCTTCTTTCTCTCATAATTAATTTGATACCTGCGAAATAGAAAAATACCGGCATAATACCTACTACAAAGTGATTTAGTTTAGAATAAAAATGGAAAATAATTTAGTTAAATCAAGATAAATATGCAACATATTTATGTGTTATCAAAAGATCACCTGAAAATTGTTACTGAGATTGAAAAGAAGTACAAACAGAAGTGTCGAGATTGCGATATCCTCAGAGCATCCAAGACCAAAGTAGAGAAGAGATACGAAGCCAAGGTCAAAGAATTGGAAAAGAAACTTCTAGATAAAGGCGCCCAATTTGAAAAAGAGAACACCCAAAGGATCACAATAGAGACTCAGCTCAAGGGGCGTAGTATTCAACTAGCACATGCCATAGAAGAAATTGCAAGTCTCAAAATTCAAATGGGGAGATAAGGATTTGTGAGCTATCTGATGTCGGATGTTTAGATGTTGTATTTTCTTTTATTCAAAGATCACCTTCAGGCTTGTTTATGGGGTCTCTCATATGCTTTTGTAATGATTTTAGTATTGTTGTTTGAACTATTGATATTTCTTCTAGTTCCGGTTTAATGAGAATCTAGATTATTGATGCTCACTACCTCATACCTTGATCTTTCCTAAGAACTTGAATCAAAGTTTTAGAATCCTATAAATATTTAAACATGTCATTGCTTGTATTACATGCACTCATGCATCCATATATCTCATGCATAACAGGTTTTCTGGCCGATTTTCTTATTGTGATTCTACTTTTATTTAGCAGAGATTGAAAATATGACGTTTCAACGTTATCCACTACAAGAAAATTAGTGTTTAACGACACAAAAATTGCGACAGTTATGTGATAACTGTCGTAATTGACATATAGAGACAATGTTTACGACAGTTGACACCAACCGTCCCTAATATTTATTTTGCGACGGTATATTTAACCATCATAATATTATTATTACGATGGTAAAACAACCGTCGGCCCCCATTTAACACTTTTAACATTGATTTTTCACCAACAACTAGTCACGACGGTAAAATTAACCGTCCTAAAAGGCATATCACGACGGTAAAGCACCCGTCGCACCCTTAAACCTTTCACAACAGTAAAATTATCCGTCCTAAAATTCATTTCACGACGGTAAAACAACCGTCGCACCCAAAACCTTTAAAAATCTCTTGCTAACTTATATATTTTATCTAATGTCCTCCTGCATCACTATTCTTCGAACATCTCTCATCTTCCAACCGGTAAGTTTTCTATAACACTTTTTCTTTGTTCTCATCTTCACATATCTCTCTCATTCTTTAACATTGATTTCACCATTGGAGATTCACATGAATCTTAGGGTTGAGCTCTTTGTGGTTCAAACATCACAACAAGCATTCATATCGACATTAAACCCAATCACCAACAATAAACCCTAAAACCCCAATTTATTCACGATTCAATGAGCAATACAAGTTATAGCGTTCATAATCACAAGGGGAAAGGGTATCGAGTAATAACACAAAGAAAATAGACAGAAGGGAATAACGATTTAAAACCCTACAACATACAACATCTTCAACATTTGTTGTATTCTTTCCCTCTGCACAATCGGTATTGTATTTATCCTGTGCTGATAATGAAAAAGGAGCCTTAGAAAGACTAGTTGAACCTCTGATGAGTATTGTAAAGTCTTATAAGGGTGGAAGAGAGAGCCATGCCCATAAAATTGTACAATCTCTTTTCGAAGAGTATCTCTCAGTCGAAGAACTATTTAGTGATAATATACAGGTTAGTGTGATTATTTGATTGCTTGTACTAATTTTATGTGTGCAACTTAATCTGTTATGACCTTTTGACTTCTACCAACCAAATTAGCTTTTCTAGATGATGTTCAAAAAATGCATGATTAGTTGTTTTTCTTATTTAGCTTTTACAACACACTGGAATCAACTATTCGTTGTATGTCTCTGTGCTCATAACAAAAAACCCATCAACTCTTTTATTTTTCTTCATTTTTATGTTCATTTCATTGAACTATTTGTTTATCATTCAACTACTTTTAAGCTAAGAAGGAATTTTTACATAAAAGACGTACAATGTATTTCTAATTATTCAGTTTCCCCGAATATTCATAACAATTACCCTTTCCCCTGCCATCTAGGCTGATGTAATTGAATGACTCCGTCTTCAATACAAGAAAGATTTGTTGAAGATTGTAGATATTGTGCTCTCTCATCAGGTATACACTTTTATAACATACTCAGCTTGAGTGATTTTCCTCCTGGATGTCTTGTTAACACGGTATTGCAATTATATTAACTGCATTTCATGGGTTTCAGGGTGTCAAGAGAAAAAATAAGCTGATACTGCGACTAATGGATAAACTGGTTTACCCTAATCCTGCTGCCTATAGGGATCAATTGATCCGATTCTCCCAACTCAATCATATTATTTATTCTGAGGTTGGTAATGCTATATAGAGGTTTCTTTGACCTGCATCATGTGATATTTTAAAGTGTTACAATGCCTCTTTTAGTATTTATTTTGTGTATGATATTTTTAATTTCTTTAGATCATTTTGACTCGAATCCTGATTTGTGATCATCTTGACGCAGTTGGCTCTTAAGGCTAGTCAACTTCTTGAACAAACTAAACTGAGTGAACTTCGATCCAGCATTGCACGAAGTCTTTCTGAACTAGAAATGTTTACTGAGGATGGTGAAAATATTGATACTCCGAAGAGGAAGGGTGCCATTAATGACCGAATGGAGGACCTTGTGAGCGCTCCTTTGGCAGTTGAAGATGCTCTTGTGGGCTTATTTGATCACAGTGATAACACCCTTCAAAGGAGGGTTGTGGAAACTTATATACGTAGGCTTTACCAGCCGTATCTTGTCAAAGGCAGCATCAGGATGCAGTGGCACAGATCTGGCCTTATTTCTACGTGGGAGTTCTTAGAAGAATACGTTGAACGGAAGAACGGGGTTGAAGACAAAACACTGGTGGAGAAACATAGTGAGAAGAAATGGGGAGTGATGGTTGTAATTAAATCTCTTCAATTTTTGCCAGCAATTATCAGTGCTGCATTAAGGGAAGCAACCAATAACTTTCACGATGCACTTAAAAGTGGTTCTGTCGACTCAAATAAGCACGGTAATATGATGCATATTGGACTAGTGGGCATCAACAACCAAATGAGTTTACTTCAAGACAGGTGCAGTTTCGGAAATTAAATACATTTTTTCGAACCTAATTTTTGTTTTTTTGTTTTTTCTTTGATTTGTCAAAGCATCAATGGTTGTATTGTAGTGTAGCTTAACTTTTTGGTCTTTTGCAGTGGTGATGAAGATCAGGCTCAAGAAAGAATCAATAAGTTGGCCAAAATACTCAGAGAGCAGGAAGTAGGGTCCATAATACATGTTGCCGGTGTTGGAGATATTAGCTGTATCATACAGAGGGATGAAGGGCGTGCTCCAATGAGGCATTCCTTCCACTGGTCAGCAGAAAAGCTATATTATGAAGAGGAACCCTTGTTGCGGCATCTGGAACCTCCGTTATCCATTTATCTTGAATTGGTAAGTTATTTCACGCTTCAAGTTCCTGTTTTATTATAGAAGGTGCAAAAGAAACATATTTCACTCATATGCTTGATCTTTAACTCATTTAATATTTGTCTGATTACAGGACAAACTTAAAGGCTATGAGAATATACGCTATACACCATCCCGTGATCGTCAATGGCACCTCTACACTGTTGTGGATACCAAGCCACAACCAATTCAAAGAATGTTTCTTCGAACACTTCTCAGACAGCCAACCACAAATGAAGGATACTCTGCTTATCAAAGGGTAGATGCAGAAACGTCTCGTACCCAATTGGACATGTACTTTACTTCAAGGAGCATTTTGGGGTCCTTAATGGGTGCAATGGAGGAGTTGGAACTTAACTCACATAATACCACCATCAAATCTGAACATGCTCATATGTACCTCTACGTCCTACGTGAGCAACAAGTAGATGATCTTGTCCACTATTCCAAGTAATTATTACTGCAAACTTCTCCGTACATATACATATTTTTAATAATACTTATATTCTATTAGCGTAACGTAAAAAAGATTTCATCTCGTTCTTACAATTTTGGATGTTAATACCAGAAAAATCAACATAGATGCCGGTCAAGAAGAAACAACAGTAGAGACAATCTTGGAAGAACTGACACAGGAAATCCATTCCTCTGTTGGTGTAAGAATGCATAGATTAGGAGTTTTTGTATGGGAAGTGAAGCTCTGGATTACAGCATGTGGACAGGCAAATGGTGCTTGGAGGGTCATTGTAAAAAATGTTACTGGTCATACATCCACTGTACATGTAAGTTTTTTAGTTTCTTAAAAATTTAAAGGAAAACTTCCTGCATGCTCTTCCCTCTCAGATTCATGATTTTTAAAATTCAGATATATCGAGAAATGGAGGATGCCACCACTCATAAAGTGGTTTACAGTTCAGTCACAGTAAAGGGTCCACTGCATGGTGTACCAGTGAACGAAAACTATCAACCTTTGGGAGTTATTGACCGAAAACGTCTCGCAGCAAGAAAGAGTAGCACCACATACTGCTATGATTTTCCCCTTGTAAGTTATTTTGAATGAATTTAGTGATAATTTCCCCTTTGTAAGTCAAATTAGGTTATCTGATGAGAAATGCTTCTTGCAGGCGTTTCAAACATCCTTGGAACAGTCATGGTCAATTCAACAGACAGGAGTTCAAAGAGCCAAAGATAAGGATCTCTTAAAAGTAACTGAGCTTAAATTTTCAGAGAAAGAAGGTAGCTGGGGTACTTCTCTTGTTCCTGCAGAGTGTCCTCCTGGACTTAATGATGTTGGCATGGTAGCCTGGTTGATGGAAATGTGTACTCCTGAATTCCCATCTGGAAGGACAATATTGGTTGTTTCGAACGACGTTACATTCAAGGCTGGTTCTTTTGGCACAAGGGAGGATGCCTTCTTTAGAGCAGTAACTGATCTTGCCTGTGCTAAGAAAATACCTTTACATAGATAATAATTTAAATAAAAAATATATATAATAGAAAAATAAAAAAAAATCAAGACATAAACAAAAGTCATGGCGACAGTACCGAACCGTCGTAATCAACAATTAAAAATAATCAACAAAAGTCATGATGGTATCGAACCGTCGCCATAAACAATTTAATCAATTTCAAAATATATTCACGACAGTATCGAACCGTCGCCATAAACAATTTAATCAATTTCAAAATATATTCACGACAGTATCGAACCGTCGCCATCAATAATTATAAGAAACTCAAAAGATAGTCACGACGGTATCAACCCGTCGTAAACTTGAACGACAGTTTTTGTAACCGTCGCGAAATAGGTTGGGGACACACAATTCTGCGACGGTAAAGCAACCGTCGTGGAAAGCAAATTGCGACGGTTTTAACCGTCGTAATCTACAAAAATACCTGTCGCAATCTGCCAATTTTCTTGTAGTGATCTCACAAGGAGTAATCAACGCCAGATTGAGCAACTTCAAGCTGATTTAACTGAGATGAGGGCATAAATAAGGTCTCAGATGGGGTAGTTTATGGTGGACATGCAGGCTTTGGTCCATGGTCAAAATCTACTCAAGGAAGAGTTTAGTCAGTTGATGACTCAAGTAAGCCTAGCTATGGAAGATTTAAAGACAATATCAAAGAAAGAGAACGATCCTATGCCTACTGATACAACATGAACTGTTGCCATTCCTCATTCTTTAGGACTTAAATTACACCACGAGGTACCTTATGAATCTTCTCCATAATCTTGGGTTCCAAAACCTTCTTGTCAACAGTTACTCTTGGTTCACCAAGAGAATCAGAGGCGTGTAACTCATGAACCAAAGTAGAAAAGGCCTGAGACTTTGTTTAACCCCATACTAAAGTCGTATTCGTAGTTACTTCAACTCTTGTTATAGTTTCAATTGGTCAATTTAAGAAACATGCCACCTCCTCCAGAGAGGCTCCCTGCAAGCCATGATGCTAACGCCCATTGTGAATTTCATTCTAGTGGTGTAGGCCATGATGTAGAAGAGTGTATGGCATTGAAGTACAAAGTTTGAGACTTTCTTAACGCATGGGAATTTTTGTTTACTCTAGATGGGTTGAATATAAAAGTCAATCATTTTCCAATTGAAGCAAGAAAAATGGTAACTACCTCCCATTCTCAAGGTTCCACTTCATGTCCTGGGTAACCTCCTCCACAACCCTATACTCCTGAAGTTTCCTTTGAAATAGCCATTGTTTATCCCAAGTCCTAGGAACCAGAGGGCCAATCAGGAAAAATATTATCCTCGTGCTCAACCAATATAACATGCTCCTCAGAAGCAAAACTATTAGCAGAACCATCAGCAATATGGTAGGCAAATGGACGGGAAGCCAAAAACAGGGTTTAACATTGTTCCTATGCCTTATGGTCAATTGCTCACTCAGTTTCTCAAGCTTTCTTTGGTGGAACCCAAATAGTTGAAACCTGTTATTCTTCCTTATCCTGTGGGATTTTATCCCAACGTCAGTTGTGGTTATCACTTCGGGGCACCTGGCCATTCAATCGAAGATTGTAAGACATTCAGAGACAAGGTACAAGACCCGTTTGATGTAAAGGCTTTCAATTTCACACCAAATGACCAGTTTAGAATTCTCTTTTGACTAAGTGATGTCAAGACCGTGAGAGCATCTTCTGAAGTAATAAGTCTATATGGAGTCAAACATCCTCTACCATGACAATCTTTCGTTCCTTTGTTGCATTTTCATTTGTACTCTTGCTTGTTTGTTTAAACATTGCTTGCATGTAGAAACTTGTTTGTTTTTGAATGTTGATTTTAATGCAATGAATATGTTTGTCTTGAAGTAATCCCTTAGTTTTCACTCATCCATTCGTTATCACTCATAAAATGATCTGTTTGCATATTGATACCAGCTTTACCAAGTCTTTTCCTTAGGAAAAGATTGGAGGGAGGATGACGATAATTTAAAAACGCAAGAATCTATGGTTTGTGTTCTTTTGAGTAAGACCATGTTGACGATGTACATGCATTGTTTCAAATTCCTGAACACTAGAGATATAAAGGAGTGAAACCCTCATTAACCCTTTTGAACCTTTAAGTATGAGTTTCTTTTCTAGTCTGAAAAAATCCTCATTTTTAACCCGGGGGCAGGGTAATGTTCAACTAATTTGATCGAGCGTTCAAATCTCATAAGAAATGCAAAATGTATAAATCAAAACCACAATGGTTATTCCTCATCGACCAAAGAATGATGCAACCACAATTCTTACAACAAGTCGAAAATGACTCAGGATCACACGACTTGTTCAAAAAAGAAAAAGAAAAAAAGAAAGGAAATCCCGCTAAGTCAAAAACTTGAAAATGAGTGACTTAGGCAAAAATTAGGGCATCCCGCTAGACTGCACAATCAAAATTCAAAAGAATTCGTCCAGGAAATATTTAGGGAAAGTGAAAAAGAAAAAATGGAAAGCTTGAAAGGCGAGAAAGGATTACGAATAAAAACCCTCAAGAAAGAACAAAGTCGTGTGATCATACACCAAAAACAAAGGTGAGTGACTGTCTTGTCCAAGAAATCTCAGTGGTTCCTCAACCATCGTAGACTTCTCTTGAAAGATGAGTACTCGTATTGAATTAGATGGACTTAGGATTAGAGAACATCATGGTGATTGGGTGGGTACCAAATAATTTTGAGCCTAAATTGTTTTTTCTAAAACCGTGAACTAGGTCACGTTAAAACCTTTAAAAGTCCCAACTGAAGCATGAGTTAATTCGAAAGTATGCTACAACAAGATAACGTTTAACCGACTCCTAAAGTGTGTGCTAAATATATGTGTTGGTATCATGTTCTCTTCTTATTATTCTTAAAATAAAAAGGGGTTTAAATATTAAACTTTAAAAAAGTGATTCTTCACAAGGAGTCGCAATGTATTTTCCACATAAAATTTTAAGACTTATATAAGTATTGCATTAGAATAATCATTCTCATAATAAAAAAAATTCTACACGCAAAACATTTTCTTGACATTAAGGGAGTTTACACAATGAACATTAGTGAAGAGCTTAATCTTGTCAAAGAAGAGAGACTTGATCACTCTGTTGAGTAAGAGAATAGTCATTTCAAAAAGATGATAATATTAAGGGGCATAATTTCCTAGGGAATCCATTGAGTATGAGCAATGTGATGCTTTACTGTTTGTTTACCCTTGAAGGGAGTAAAGTTTGCGATTCTGCCAATCTGGGGCAATCACGTCGAAAAATTTCTTCAAAGTTCCTCCAATCTAGGGAAGTTATGTTAAGATACGAAGAATATCTCAAAGTGTAGACTAATAATGGTAGTTAATCAACCGTCATTAAAACCATCTTTAGCATTGTTATCCATAGGCAGTGTTTCGAAGTCCATAACATTGGGGTAACTTATTTACGATGGTGTAGATCTTAGAAAGTCCTTTCGAGAAATTTCTTCAAACTCCCTACAGACTGGGGCAAGGAACCATACAGGGGAATTCCATCATCTTCATAGTTGATCAGGTTAAGTCCAGGCGCAAGATAAACAACTTGTGAGTTCAAAGAGCTGTCAAGGTTGTTACCAATATGAAGTTCTTAGTGGGATGATCGTTTCCCAAAACTGGACACTTTTCCCCAGTGTGTTCTGCACTTTCGCTCCACAACAACTAATTTGTTAAAAGTTTTAAAAGAAGAATACTTTCCCCTTATGAAGTATGTATGAGTTTGTTTCTCCCTAGCAGAATCCGCATTTGAGTTTGTCTTTGTTGTGACGTTTTCCCCGGTGAAAGTGTATTTGGCTGAAGTTTTTCCACAGGAAAGTATTCCCCAGTGCGGCCAACTCTTTTCGAGATCTCTCTTAAGAATCCTCCTCTTCCCTAAGTGAAGTACAGGTTGTTGGATTTGGTACGACAACCTATCTCCTCAGCGTGGTCTGCATTTTTTAAAGGATCTTGATAGAATCACTCCACTTGTCAACAAGTAGTTTCTTGATTTATCCCTGTGAGTTAGTCTATGTTTCCCCAAGCAGAAGACGCATAAGCTCGTCTTTCCCTAGTAAAGTCTACACCTGGTTTTATTTCATGAAGTTTTTCTCCCCAATGAGGTTATATATTGCAAGGTTTGCTTCACCAGTATAGTTTATACTAAGGAGAATTTCTTTTCAAGATTCACTTATTCCCTAGTGGACTGTGTATAAGTCCTTTTCTCCCTAATAACATGAAATGTTGCATCAATGCCCGATGTAAGTCAAATTTCGAGAGCCTCCTTAGTCAATAATTCTTTCCTCCCCAAATGAAGGTTTATTCATCAATGAAGCTTGGAGTTTTCTTCTCCCCAGTGGATTGTCGTACAGAGAATCCTTGATTGGTAAGGTTTGATTGATAAAAATTTCTTGACAAAAGTTCCTAAGTTCCAAGTGAATATTCGCAAAAGATGAGCTTATTGACGAATGGTCATTCACGAAGTGAGTTGTTCTCCAACTGAGAAATCCTTCTCATTCCCCAGTTAAGTCGTGTTGGAAAGTCTTCATATCCCCCAACAAAAATTTTATTGGGATTTCTTTGTCAAGATTTCATATATACCCAAAAGGTTTTATTTGTTGAGGTATTCTTGTATGCTCGGCCGAAGCGTACAAATGCACTTTTCTTCAGAAATTCTATTTCCTCCCCAACAAAGAGGTTGACAAGTTACTCCTTGCAGATCCAGTGGATATTGGTATCCCTTGGCAGCATCCAAAATTTAATGGCTTTCTTGCACAAGCGTGTAGTGTGTTTTGTTTCTCCACAATGAAGTTCACAATTTATGTTTGCAAGGCCTATGATAATATGGCCTGTCGTTACTGCTTATTCCGACGTGTTATTCCCTAATGTTTCCACTCGTTTTATAACATTACTCCATAGAAAAATCCAAACATGCATTGAATTATAAGCCAATTTCATCGCCTTTTTCCCCAGTGATTTCGCTCGGCTTTCTAATATACTCGGTGATTCATTAAACCCCATAAATATCCTCTGATATCCCTGACAGGTTCCCACAGTGTCTACCAATTTTGTGACTGTCCTTTCTTCTTGGTTATTACCCGTGTTTTCCTCTTGAAGTTAGAGTGCGAGAAAGAGTCGATGTATAACCTTTCTTTCTTCTCAATTATTTGAAAAGCCTTACTTGGTGTTCGGCAATTCATATGATTGTCACTCTTGAAGAATTACACCCCACCTTTAGCCTGAGGGATAATGTAGTCCTTTTTCTTACAAATACCCAAATCCTCCCCTTACTCTTGTAAGTCGGTTCCCTTCTTACTTCTCGTATAAGGGATGTTTTATGCCCCTTGCAGGTCCTCGTGGTTCGTGTTTAATGATTTTTAGCGCACCATTTGAGTCTAGCATTTTTCCAACACTTTTTCCTAGGTCTAGATGTCTCTAGTCCTCATAGGACGAGTGCTTACTTGTTTCTTTAGTTCCTTATATCGCTTCATTCCTATTTATCTTCTGTCGAGTGTTCACTCGTTTGCCTTGTTGTGATCCAATTCTTTCCGGGTGCGACGTTTTAGGTCAGGTGGTCATTAGTTCCTTTTAAGGTCAAGTCCACTTACTTATTACCTATTCAGAATACAATGTTATTGTATTCTGTAGAGCCTAGTGGATATTAGTCTTCTATCTTCGAGAGGTCACTCGTTTTCCTAGTTGTGGTCTAGTTCTTCCCTGGCGCAACATTTTAGGTCTGGTGGTCATCAGTTCCTTTTAAGGTCAAGTCTGTTACTTGTCACTTGATTTCGAATGCAATGTTATGGTATTATTTAGAGTCTAGTGGCCACTAGTTTCTCCAGAGTCAAGTGGTTATTTGTCTCTTTTGTCTCTCTAATTCCTTGGTTATGTTCAGTGGTTACTGGTTCTCCCTGGTTTGAGGCTATCAGGTGTTTTCCTTGTTTTGGATCTAATGGACATTGGTATCCTTTTGAGTAATCTTAGGTGTAGTGGTCACTAGTTCCATTTAAGTCGGGTGGTCACTTTTTGCTTCATTTGTAGTCCAATTTTTCTCTGACACATTATTTGTAGTACTCCTAGGGTCGAGTGGTCACTTGTTACCTTTACTCGATCCATAATGTTTTGTCAACATTCTAATGGTTTTGGTTCAGAAGGCATTTTTCCAGTTTGATCGAGACTAATATGTACTGGTATTCTTCTTTTAAATCTGATGGTCATTGGTACCTTTTCGTGTCTAGTGGTTACTAGTCTTCTTAGATCGAGTTCAATGGTCATTGACCTCATTTTCCGTGTCTAGTGGTTATTAGTCTTCTTAGATCGATTTCAATGGTCATTGTTGTACCCCAAAATTTCCCCTATCATTTTACTCAAAACATACTCCTAGAGGTCCTCAACTTGCTCAAGGATGCCCAAGAATTAACCATACAAATGCTCTCCTAAGGCAATGAGCCCCAAACTAGGGTTTCCATTTTCATCAAGATGGGTGAGCTCCAAAGGTATCAAATATTTTCCATGGTCTTAATATATTATCAAGATCATCCATGTCAAGTTTCATGCCTTTTACAAGAAGTTTGCTCAGTCAACTGCTCAAATTCCTGAAAATCAATTGTGCTAGGTAAAAAGTCAATTGTGGGCCTCATGCAGTCAAAATTCAACATTTTTAGTCAAAATAAACATTTTGGAGTAACATCCATCATTTGATCAAGGGTTGATTATGATTCCTCAAGGAATGCCCCAAATTCATCAAAACTCAAAAGTTGCTAAATTAGGGTTTCTAAAGGAAAACTCAACTAAACTTTGACCAAGCATAACATTTTCATACTTTATCAGAAATTTCCCATCCAAGGCTCATTTTGAAGAGGATGCAATTCCCTACAACTCATCTTCAGCCCTAAAGTTAAAAAAATGCAATCATGAAAAGATATGAATTCAGACATTATAGGTCATTTCAAAAAGTCAACAAAAACACCTTTTGGGTCAAAGCTTCTTACATGAACATGGAAGATCCAATTGAGGTGAAACCAAAAGGGTTGTTTAGGGGACATCCTAATCTTTCTAAAAAGTCCAAGAGAACCCTCTTAGGATCAAAATTGAGAGAGATGTGCATTGTCAAAGTTGGCCATTTTTGGAAATTTGCACAAAGTCAACCATACCCAAAATGCATTTTTCTTCAAATGGGCCCAATTTTGTATGCTTGCATCTTGTTCCTAACATGGTCCACGACCCATGAACCACTCCATGCATCATTTTCTTATTTATTTGATTTATTTTGATTTTTAATCATTTAAAATCCAAATTAAATCAAACAAATCATATAAAATTATTTTGGGATGATTTTGCATTAAATAACGAGAATATGGGCTGTATGATAGCAAGCAAATCGTGAAAGCCAAGAATAGACACAAAATATCCACATCTGGAAATTTTTCAAGATTTGAGTTCCTCTTAAAGACATGCCTTTATTCTTTGGATTTGATCAAAATTTGTTAACCTATTTGATGGACATACATATAACAGAGCATGGTAAACCCTAGGGACGGATTAACAGAGGCGCAACTTGCTCCAAAGAGTCAAACAAAGTTTCAAATTTCCAAAGAAAAGTGCAGATAAGATTTCATTCTATAGGCCAATTCAAGGAATTTTGGAGCATCAGTGATCATCCATGAAGGTCCTTGAAGCTTTTCCATTCGCTATCCAAGCTTGCAGCCTTAGGAATCTCCAGATACAGATCACGGTTTACACCCTTATAACTTAAATTCGTTTTCTTGGTTTTACATGTTTTAAATCGAATTTTTTTTTGCATAAATGTGTTTATAATCATGCTTGGAATCTATTTGAATGCATGGATTTAAGTTTTAGCGCAGGAACGAGCTTACGCCATTGTTAGGGTTTGAAAGCTTCAAATTAAGGATTCTCTACTGAGGCGAAATTAGGACAGATCAAGGGTACCAATGAACTCAGAGTGTAATTTCTAGTTGATCTATGCCCTTAGTTAGGATTTATTTGGCTTGTATTATGTTTTTGATTATTGCAGGGTTACAACTATAGCCCTTAGTGACAGTTTTGTCCGTAGGTAAAGGTTGGCATCAAAGACAACATTCTGGGGAAGAAGACAATTAGGTGGCAGAACCCCATTGGGTAATTTGAATCACGCGCGCGTTTTTTGGGAAAGACCACTTTGCTTGCTTTATATTTTATTTGTCCTATCATATTAACGAATGAACAAGATAGCGCAGTTGGTCAAGGAAGAGAGGTATAAAGCTTACATCTTGGGTTTGATCCCAGACGTGAGCTTTTGTATTTTTTTCATTATTTCTCTACACACTCAATGTGCTGCGCACCCTGGTTCATACTATGCGCCTTAAGATCTTGCCCACCAGGTCCACCATCAAGCAAATTCAGCGTCCCAGAACTGAAGGTCCACCATGAACCTCTAAAGGTGAATCTCATGGGATCACACGCAGTCTTTGGGCCAACAGTCTTGGGCCTAGTGAATCCAACTCCTCACACCCCCCAGATTACTCAATAGTAACAGGCCAATTATTTCTTTTCTTTATTTCTTTTGTTTTTAATTATTTGTTAATTATTTTTACAAAAAAACAAAAATCATTTTAAAAAAAATCAGAAAATCATAAAAAATAAAATTAGGGTTTTTTATAATTAAAATTAATTTTTGAAAATTAATTATTTTAATTATTTCAACATTGATTATTCTGTTAAATAAAAATTAATTAGAAAATTAGGTTTAATTCGCAAATATTTAATTTTCTCAATAAAAAAATACAATTTTTTTTAATTAATTAGATTTTTTAGGCTTCTAATTTATTCCCGTATTTAATTTGTCTCGCGCGTATTTACTTATTTATAATTCCAATTATTGTAATTGTTTCGAGGTTTGTAATAGTTTTTAATTAGGGTTTATTTTACCGCTTTTTGCTTACTGTTTATTCCCTAAGATTTTGTTATGTAACCCCTCCCCGAGGCCTTGTAATAGTTAGGACTTTAATTTCTCGCACTTTTTCATTTCCGCAACTATTAACTGCTAGATGATTGATAATAGGATTGTATGCAAAAGTTAAATCCATGATTAAAATAGTAGAAAACCCTAATTGTGCAAAGATAATTAACTGAAAAAAGAACACTTGCACGTGCTCACTCCTAGGGTTTTCCCCACTTCGGTTGCCTTCGGTAAATGGTCGTGAAGTATAGGGAATTTTAGTGATCGTCCTCCAGTCCCGAAAGATCAAAATGAACCATTCGAATGTTGCCTCAGAAAGATCTTTAGGACTTTAGGGTAATTAATAAGGTTTCCTAACCATTGCTTTTGTGACCGTAATTGTGCCTTCGAATGTCCCTTAAAACTCCAACGATGGGGCTACCTACTCCTTAATAGTAGGATAGAGCTATCTAAAGGAAACGAGAACAAACCGTTTTTTTCCGAGTAGGTAGAAAATCTTAAGTACTTTCTCAAAAAATAAAAAAATCTTTCACACAAACACTTTCAAAACAGTTTTCAAAAACAACTTCGTCACACTCTTGAGGAAAGATACAAGGGTTACCACGAACTTAAAACAAAAACTTTTTCAAAACACACAAGCAATTTCAAAATGAGCAAGTACCTAAGAGGCCGTGGAAAACCACAGATAGAAAGGGTGCTAACACCTTCCCTTTCTATAATCTACCCCCCCCCCCCCCCCCCCGTACTAAGAAAATCTCGAAAAAAAGTTTTTTTTGTTCTTTTTCCTTTTCCTTTGTTGGATGAAATAAAATTCGATGGCGACTCTTGCTTACCGCGACATTTGCAAACAAAAAACACAAACCAGTATTAAACAGTCAGTTCTGCCACCGTATCACAGTCATTAACCTTGTTTTCCGTGTCTAGTGGTTACTAGTCTTCTTAGATCGAGTTCAATGGTCATTGACCTCGTTTTCCGTGTCCAATGGTCACTAGTGTTCTTAGGTCGAGTTTAGTGTTCACTATCCTTTCCACTCGCAAAACAAGTTTCTTTGGATTCAATACCACAAAGCTACCTAATGCAGTTACCAGTGTTGATACACCTCGTCTTAATTCAGAGCATAAATTTTTGGGTTTAATTTTGTATTCAATCCTCTTCTACCTTTCCGCTCGAAAGATTGGCACGGTTATCGCTTTAGGTTTAAGAATATTGAATAGGGGAAGCTATTATACATCAAAATATACTCTCTTCATTTCACCTTTATATGGCTTATATTTCATCATCATATGCATGCATACATATCATTGGTTCTATGGTTATGAGATCAAGACATTTTTGTTAAGCTTCGTCAGGTTGCAGAAGACATTTATTTTGTTAGTCAATATGCTCAAAGCATTCTCCAGGATATTTAGTCAGTGGGCAGCCAATTCCTCATCGTGAAAATTTTTCATGTGTTCCAGCATGCCTTGAATGCAAAGAAAATCAAGCGTTTAAGTCAATTCATAACAGTTTGAGCAGAAATGTAGTATTTCATAGTGTAACTTCAAAAATTCATAACTTTCATCCAGAAAAGTATTTTGGAGTAGTTCTTCAGGCGTAAGAACCGTCTTGATGTTTTCTCCAGTTCATATGTTCGGGTCAAGAGCCAATTCTTTGAGGAGGATCTCCGAATATGCAAATACTCTGAAGTTTGGATTTGCTAGTTCACTATTTATCGGGTGTTCAAAATTTCACAACTTGTGATCGAAAAATGATCTTTGAATGTTTCTTTGAGAATTAAATCCTTCTTGACATCCTTTACATTTCGTATTTTTGGGTCAGAAGCCAATCCTTCGAAAAATATGTCCAAAAGTGCAGATTACCTGAAAATTCTACAGTGAAACAGATGTCCAGTCGGCTATTTTCTCGATATTCAAAAAATCATAACTTTCTCATTTCTCAACATTTTGAGATGATTCTCAAAGCATGATGTCACAAATTATGTTAGCTACAACTTTTCTTCAGGTCCCGAGTTCGGATTATGCTCCGAAGGCTTCTGATTATGGCTTGCTTCTCAAAATAGTACAGTGGAAAAGCCACGCGACCAAAACAAAGGGTTTTCTGTATCAAGTTTCTCGCCATTGCGAAATCCATAAATCTTTCGATTTTTATCATATCAGGATGATTCTTTCGGGATGACATCAGATATTGCGTAATTTATGATTTTGCTTCAAGACTTGAGTTCAGATTATGCATAGAAACTTATGAGCTTGTGGGTTTTTCTCGAATTGTACACAAAAATAAGCTGAAAATTTTACACAACCAAAAAAACAGAAATCTGGCTGCAAGTTTCTTGCTATTGCAAAATTCATAACTATCTTGATTTTTATCTTATCAGGGTGATTCTTTCGGCATTGTGTCATAAATTTCGTCATCGATGATTTTGTTTCAGGTTTCGCATCAGGATTATGCACTGAAAGTCATGAGCTTATGGTTTGTTCTCGAGCTACACACCAAAATAGGCCAGAAATTCTGTATTACTCAAAAATCCACTTGCGAAACAAAAATTAAGGCTTGTCTATATATTTTTGAAATTCAAATTGGAATAACTTTTTGCTCATTCTATACAAAAATCACTCAAAAGCTCTCTATTCTCTCTTCTCCCTCAAGAACAAAAGTCAAGAATTCAGACTCTCTCAACTCTTCCTCCCTCCTCCGCCCAAGCTCCTCCATAGGACCATCCTTCCCTGGCCACCCGACCAACCAACCGACGCTTTCCCCAACAGGCCGGTCTTCGCGCGCCTACCCCTGTCTTTCGTCTCTAAGCTCGACCAAAACTCTCTCTCACGGCCGGTACTCCCATCTAATCGGTAGCTCCGCTTGGATCTACTCCTTCTGATCTCTCTGTTAACCTCCTCTTCACATTATTTTCGGTAACTTTTTTGATCTTGCTTGAATCAATTGTTGTGTTGAGATTTAATTGCGAATTCTTGAATCATTTGAATCTTGCATAAATTAAATCTTAAATTATGAAGAATAAGTGCTTATTGGAATTAAGTGATTTTGCTTGAATTTATTTTTAAGATTAGTTTATTCTTGAAGCTTAATGATGAATAAATATGAAATCCTTTGACTTAATTGTTGTTGATTGTTAAGATCTACACGTCGGAATTAATTATTCAATTGTGTTGTGATTTACGCGTCATAATTTGATTCCAATTTGAGATTTGTTGATAATTTGTTTAAATTCATATATCAAAATCAAATATCGAGGTGTTCACTTGTTTTTGACGCGTAATTAATTTTTGTTTTGATAATTGGAAGTGTTGATACGAGTGTCGGATTATTGATTACAAATTATTTGTGAACTCCGATTGATTTTCATGTGTCAATGTTTAGATTTTGTGCCTTAAAATGTTGATTTCGAATTTATTTTTTAGCAAACTTTGACACTTGAAATGTGGCTTCTTAGATTTCACAAATGTGTTGTAAATTGAGTTTTAATTTGTGTTCAATACATAAGTGATTTGTGTTATAATTACTTGATATCTGTATCAATGTTGATCGATTTTAACTCAACTTTTTGAGCATTTCATGAAGCGATACATGTTGTCTGGAAAATGGTTTTTGCATCTATATTGTGATTTAATTCATAATTAATTCATATTAGAGCTTGTTAGAATATTTGGTTGATGCCGATATCACTTTTGGTTGATTTTATTCCGATTTTTTGCGCACTTTCATGTTTTAATGTGTTGCTGCCCAGAAATTCATTTCAATGTTCCAATACATATTTGCATCTTATTTCTTCACAATTCAATCTTGATTTAATTTGTAATGTGAACAATTGATTCTGTTTATGCCTCCTTGTTATTTCTAACTCTTTTGTTGACTTGTGTAAGGCATTTCAAGAGAACTTTTGAACGTTTAATTAATTCTTGGTTATTCGATTGAAAAGAACTTTATTCCACTTATTTATGGATTCGAGTTCACTTCTGATGCACTTGATTGTGATTCTCATTCTATGAGATATATACGTTGCTTTTGTTTTTGTCTGGATGTGTATTTTCATGCAGGTTTATTGTTTGTCACGTGGATGTGTCTGATACACATTTCACATGTGATCTATTTTCATATTGTCGATGCTTTAACGCCTATTCCAAGCACCCGATTTCTGATTATTTTGTTTGTTGATGCTAGGTTGCACGAAGACCTTCAGGTTTCTTTGTTTTTATACGCTTTTCTACGGATTGATATTCGTTTGGTACTTTCTCTTGTCAATTTTTATTTCGTATTGTTTTCCTCTTTGTTTGCCATGAGAAGTAGGAATAGAGATGCATGACTGAGAGTCCCTACTTTAGGTGGGCAATTCTGTTTAAAGTCCTCAAGTGAGGTGATATTTATGTTTTTTTGTGTGTAAAAGACCTCGACGAAGGAAAATCTCATTCCCCTTTATTTGTGCAATGACCTCGAAGAAGGCATTGATAAAGTCCTCAAAGAAGGAAATAAGGTGAAGTGTGGGTCCGCATTCGAGCCCTGCCATTTCAAGTCCCAAGGTAATTCGTATCTAACATAGTGCGTCAATGCTATGAATCGTGCTACTCTTTGTTATCGAGTCAGTCAAGTGGAAAAGTGTTTGTAATCAACCCCCACAATTTGTCTCTAGCTCACGTTGGTCAAAATTGATGCTTCGTGTTTGTCCATATTGTCTTCTATCATCTACCTTTATGACATGATATGATGGTTAGGTGCTTAGTTGCTTTGGACATACACCATTTATCTTCTCTTTCCTAGATGACATTATATCTTGGTTAAGAGCTGATTTCCTCCTCTTCTTTACTTCTTACCTTAGTGACATGACATCATGGTTAAGAGTTTCCCTCATCCTACCTTGATGAATTGATATCATGGTTAGATGTCCTCTTCTTCTATCCTACCTTGATGACTTGATATCATGGTTAAATGTTATCCTCCTTCCTATCCTACCTTGATGACATGATATCATGGTTAGTGTAGCGGTAGAAATGTTCAAGACTAAGCCATTGGATTGACTAGAATTTATACAAATCAAAATAAAAATTGCCACCGTGCTTTATTGTTTCCAAAGGAATGGGAAAAGTGATAATAACCCAAAAAAAGGGGGGAAGATTCAAGGTAAGGGGGTTGGTTATGCAAAGGGAAGGTATTAGCACCCTAAACATCTATGGTACTCCGCAGGAACCTCTTTGTAAAATTTGTATATTTTGGCTATAAAAAAATGTGTTGTATATAAAATGGATGGTGGAGGTGAGAAAAGAAATATATTTTTTATGATTTTTGCACCCGCCGCAATTGCGAACCTTTAGTGCCTACATACCACCTTTTGTGCAATAGGGGATCAGGGTACACGTAGTTCCTCTTTTAAAAATTTGAAACACAAGTGTGTTGGTTAATTTTAAGAGATAAGACATCATCGTCATTGTCTGTGTGGAAAACATACTTACTACCCACAATCATGAAAAGGAAGAATTTGCATCATCTCAAAGTGGAGGATATGGCTTGGATTTTAAAATCAATAATGCCTCACTCAACACCCAAGTGGAAAATGTCTCTCTTCACTACATATTATAGAAGTATAGTTGTTTGCATCACTACAAGGATTGGCAAGAGTCTAATCTTTTAAGAAAATTTTTAAGGGTAAAAGCCAAAGTGGCAAAATGGTTTGAAATGAGATTGGTTGACTTTTAGTCTTCTCATAAAAAAATGTCAAAGTATTATTAAATTTATTGAGGTTTATTTATGAAAATGTTTTGAAAATGCATGGACCTGAGTCCAATTTTATTATGAAAGTGTTTAAGTTTCAAAACAAGAAGAGTTTTCAAAAGGAGGGAGAAGATTTTTGAAATTAAATAAGACGGGAGGAGAAGAAGAGACTATCCTAAAGCATAAGGTAAAAGCTAAGGATAAGAATCATCTAACCAACAAGAAGCCAAAAACATGTCATTATGAGTCAAGATAGAGTTCCCATTCTTTAGATTGAAACCAAGCAAGCAAAGATACTAGACCTCTTCAAATGCATTAAGTCTTCACAAAAATTAGGCAGAGTAACGGTTGTATACGGGTGAATTCTAGAATACAAACAGAGAATGTAATCACAAAAACCTGCACACAAGAACAAACAAGCAACCCAATGTCTTGAGGTAAACCTCAAGAGCTCCAGACAAAATAATCAAATAAGATCACAAGGTCTCCAAGATAGGCCCAGGTTTCTATTCCTAAGTCCAGAAAAGTCCACTGCTCCATAATGCCAAGGATAGTAACCAAATAGTCCAAGTACCATTAAGAGTTTTTTAGGGTTTATGTTGATTATTAAGTATCTTAAGAGAAGAAAAGTAAAGCTCAAGTGAGCAAAGTAAAAAAAATGACAAGAAAATAAATGCTCAAGTGAGCAAAGATGAAAATGGCATGAAATGTAAATGCTAAAAAATAAATAGTACATAAAGCATAAAAAGAATAAAGCATAGAATAAACAAGTCAATAATTAGTGGTTAGTTGGATGACCATCTTGAAACTTGCATTTGGAACTCATTAGAGGATTGGTAGAACCAAAGCCTCCACACAATAAGTTGCATTTGCTTTTTGTGAAGTATATCATCCATTTAAAATTCTCACAAGTACCATTTAATGATCAACAATGTTTAAATGATATACGTTGACCAAAGGTATTGTAGATCCATTAGAGGATTGGTAGAACCAAATCCTCCACATAATGAATCTCAAGGTTATTGGATCAAAGAGATCAAATTAACATTCTTGGGCTGGCAATCATAAGTTTGGGCCACGAATGATCATTTATTCGAATCGGGACAAAATTTAGCGCTATGTTAAGCAATCGTAAGTGGACTTATAAAGAAGTCGCACCTATTTTGAGGTCGGTCAATAGCAATCTATGCACCATTTGTTTTGAGACATGATATAGATATCATGCTCCAACAACACTTAGTGCAATGAGAAGGGGATGAGATGAAAAAGGATTAGGGTAAAAAAGATAAAAACCACATTTGAATTAATATTTAATCAAACTATTATTAAAATCATTCATCCATCTTTTGTGGAGTTAAACTCAACACCATGGATCCAATGATGTTAATAAAACTATGATAAAAAAATCAACTCAAGACAGCCAGAAAATATTCACAAAATAATAATATATTTAATATATACATTAAAGAGTTTTTTAAAAATGTTTAAAAAATGGAAAATAATGTGGAAAAAGTCAATTATATTCAAATTAATCAAGAAATGAAAGATAAGACCATAGAAAAATACGAAAATAGGTCAAGTAATTATACAACTTTTTTTGGAATTTTTAAAAGTCAGAAACTATTTTTTAAAATTAAAATAAATGGGTAAAACAAACAAAAATAGTAAAAAATAGTAAAGTCAGAAACAAAAATAAAATAAAGTCACCAATATTTGTCACAATATCATTGGTTCATTCCATAATTTTTTCAGAATTTAAAAATGTGTAAAAGTATTTTTAAACATTTTAAATAAATCAAATAAGTGTAAAATTCATAAAAAAAATACCAAAACACAAAATTAAATTGTGAAAAAATAAAAATCAGAAAGAGAATAATCAAAAATATTTTTCATAATTTTTTTAGATTTTTTGGACTAAAAATGAATTTTCTATGATTTTTTGAAACTTAAAAGAATTAAAATATAAAAATCAGAAAAAGAAAAAGATGTGGACCATAGGATGAGAGTCAAAACACGTTAGTAATCAAATCCAAAGGATCTGGCGCGTAGTGCATATCATGGTCTTTAGTAAATAATGTACAGAATCATTAATAAATCCGATTTTGAAAAAAAAACAAATGGCACGCTTTCATTGGTTAGAAGGTGACACGTTGGTCATCTTCAACCTCCAGCTCTCACGAATTGCAGGTCTCTCAAATTGTAAAATCAGAAGCTCAGACCTATGTCATTCGCTTCGTCTCTTCAAGACGAAGGCAACCATACCCTCACGCCATTTTTATATAAACTGTAACTCAAGCAATTTGGAAAGAAAGTTTTGAAAAGGGATTTGAAAATTCATGGTCAAAACTTGCTTCCAGATAAAAGTAAGTGTTGCGACTAGAACCAGGGCAATGAGAGCAACACAATGGTACCAAAGTTTTGAAGAATTGATGAAGGAATTTACCTATTAAAGTTGAGTTGCAGAGCTCTGAAACTAGACTTCTATGGAGCAATATAGGGCACGATTCTTTAATGTGATTATATGGTTAGCTTCATGGAAGATCAAGGAAGGTGAATTGATGAAGAAAATGGATTGAAAAAGGCTTGAGAATAGGATTCGAAATAGCTGAATTCTGAGTTGTGAAGCAAGTTTGGCAGGATCATTCTGGCTATCTAAGCTTGAGAAAATGAATGGGATAGTACATGTATTTATAGGAGAATTAAATGGGATCAAAAGGAAGAGTGAATGATGCATTTTGGAGGGAATTCGTGCAAACCTGATGCACGAGTGAAGTGTGATCCAAATTTCACCAAACTCATCCAATTCTTGTGTTTTGATGCACTAATCCACTTGGGAAAGTTGGATAATCATGTTTAGACCCAAAACGCGTGCTAATTTGAGGTTTAGAGGTTGTAACATGAAATTCAAAATCTGACTTGCAGGGAAACTTAAATTCCAAGTTACCACTTTTGAAACAATGGCATTTCCATCTCAGGGAGTCTTTAGGCATGATTCTTGATGCTTTGGAAAGATGAGGTAACAAACTTTGCAATGGAAAAAGAATGAAATCAATTGGAGGCATGAGCTGAAATTTACATGAAGTCAAAGTTGGAGAAAAAGAGTTGACTTTCCATACTTAGAAATATTTCAAATTCTTCTTTAAAAATGACCTATAATCTCTTGCATCCAAACATGGCTTTCCACTTAGAATTTTCTCTTGACCTAATAATGTGGATTGAAGTAGATCTCTTGAATGACATTTTGCAAGTTGAACCACTCAAAATCTCCAAAAATTGAGCAAGTTATGACTTGTTGAAGTTGGCCAAAAATCATTAAATGACCTATAATCTTTTGCATTCTTAAGGCAACTTCTATCCATTTTCTTACTTTGCACATAAAAGAAGGCATGAAGTACACATCCTTAAGATCATCATGGAAAAAGAATGAGCTCAAGGTGATAAAAATTTACCAAGTTATGACAATTTGAAGTCACATATGAAAAATTAGGGATTCAACTGGATGACTTGTGATCTTTCTTCTTCACTAAGTTCTTTCCACATGAAAAATCTTTGGAACTTTTGAAGTGACTTGTTGGTAACTCTTTGGAGAGAAGAATGTTTTTGGATTCACTCAAAAATAACAAAGATGAGCAAGGTATGCCTCCTTGAAGTCCAAAACCCTAGCCTCTAGATCAAGAGAATGCTTGATGGAACTTTGCCAAGTTTGAACAAACTTTTTTGTGCCAATATTATTCCTTTGTGAATAGAAATTGTTGAGGATGATGATGAGGACCTATGGCCACCAAAACCAATTTCATATCACCTTTAAAACAACTTCAATGGTGAGGTTTGAATCTCTCAAGATTTTGACTAGGGCAAGGAAATAAACTCATGAACCCATGAAGCAACTTGCTAAACCTCATTGCCTTTACCTACATTATCAACAAGTAAGACAAACCAATATTGAATTTTATTAATTAGAGAGAAAAATCAAAGTATAATATCTATGATCACAAAAGTAAACAAAATCAAGGTGGTTGGTAACTTCTCAAAGAGCAAAGCTAAAGATAGGGAGAAGAACCAAAATCCCTAATGTGATTTTGTGGTGATTGAAACAATGTGGTATGAAGAAGGGATCTTAGGGGCAAAAATTGGGGTACAACAGCTGCCCTTATTTAAGTTTCTTCTATCCGGAGATACGAAGGTTAAAAATCTTCGTGTCGACATGATCGAAGACACTTAAATATAAAACAAACCCTGTTTTTGGCCCTAAGATGCTATGCAAATGTTTATGCATATGAATGCATATGAACAGAAGAGACACAAAGTAGCATTGGGGAGGCAACACAAAACGCAGAAGCAAAAGAGCACTCCCACCAGGAAAATAAATCACTGGTAAACCACGAGAATAGAATCAGAGAGGAGGATAACAAGCATCGACGTTCACTGCTGATGTACTATCGTCGTTCACTGAATATAGAAAGAGAAAATATCATACCACCGCTGTTTACTGATGATGAACCATCAACATTCACTGAAGATAGCAAAAAGATAACAAACACCGACATTCACTATTGATGTACTACCAACGTTCACTGAAGGTAGAAAGAGAAAATATCATACCACCGTCGTTCACTGACGATGAACTATCAACGTTCACTGAAGATAGCGAAAAGATAACAAACACCGACGTTCACTGCCGATGTACTACCAACATTCACTGAAGGTAGAAAGAGAAAATATCATACTACCACCATTTACTGACGATGAACTATCAACATTCACTGAAGATAGCAAAAAAATAACAAACACTGACATTCACTTCCGATGTACTACCAACATTCACTGAAGGTAGAAAGAGGAAATATCATACCACCGCCGTTCACTGACGATGAACTATCAACGTTCACTGAAAATAGAAAAAGATAACAAACACCGACGTTCACTGCTGATGTACTACCAACGTTCACTGAAGGTAGAAAGATAAAATATCATACCACCGCCGGTCACTGACGATGAACTATCAACATTCACTGAAGATAGCAAAAAGATAACAAACAACGACGTTCACTACCGATTTACTACCAACGTTCACTGAAGGTAGAAAGAGAAAATATCATACCACCTTCGTTCATTGACGATGAACTATCAACGTTCACTGAAGATAGCAAAAAGATAACAAACACTGAAGTTCACTGCCGATGTACTACCAACGTTCACTGAAGGTAGAAAGAGAAAATATCAAGTTTTCCAGAATTCTGGTGTTCTGCCAAGAACGGGTCTCAACTTCTTCTTTAACCAAGGAGATCTGCCTGGAAAGGGTAATATGTAACCTGTCTCAAATAAAGAGACTTCCACTTATTACCAAAAGGGAGATGCAAAGAAAGATGTCTTTCCAGGGATAGAAATATGACTTCCCAGAGAAATGCCATGATATTCCTGCCGAGGAGATAAAGTCTCCTTGTGCAAAATAAATGCACAAGCAAAAATTCAAAGTTTTCAGAAATCCATAATACACGACATCGTCATGCAACCACAAATCCAAATCAGAAAAATACCGGAGCAAGACGGCCGAAGAAGATTCATCCTTTGAGAAATAAACTCAAGAGGGAAGACCAAATTCAACCAAACAAATAGTGCTGCAATAAAGGTCAGAAACACAATGTCCATGAATGATGATTTTAGTAATGTATGGTGCATGTATGAATGTACGAGTGCTATTGTGCATATGTTGATAAAAAGGATACATAATCAGTGTAGACAAACGAATACGCCTTAGTTACTAACAACATTGGGCTAAGCTTCAATCAGAAAGATCAATCCAAGAAAGGTGAAAGCGACTGTGGAAACCAAACCTATTGCATTAACTTCACTGAGGAGAACATAATTCGACTGTAGCTTAAATCAAACAGACACCGGGATAGAACACCCTTCTTCCGGTTTCATCGGAGAAACAGTTCTCCAAAAGCAACATGCCTATTGGAGATTGCAAGATCGACCTTAAATAAAGCAGGCTGAAGTTGAAACAACCAAACCTCACTGGAGAGTTCAAGCCTACTTCCCAAAAAAAAACTGCGGGTTGAAAAATTTCACCACGAACCCTCATTCTAATAAGAGATGCACTGGGATAACCCTCCCGAGAGATCAAGAAGTCAACACTAGTGTCGATACTGTAAAAAGAGCGACACCTCAGCACACCAAGCTAATAAAACCTTTCATCATATGAGGGAAGACCTTGTTGGGGAAGCTGGGATTAAGGTTTCTGACCATGCAAACCCAAAATCAAAAGCGAATCAAGACTTGACTGGGGATAATGGGACCACCAACCCAAATACTGTACTTTGTATCCACTGATATCGTCTTTAACTATATGGGAAACACACAAAGATTGAGCACATACCAGCAAAATGACCTGAGAAAACCTTTATGAAGGAAGTAAATCTTCTTAAAGCAACCAGAATTTGTTCATCCTTGGGATCACCATTTTTGTTGTCATTGTTTCATCACAAATCCCAAAGTAAATTGAATTGTAAAGATATCTCTTCTTTTTTTTGAAAAGTCAATTTTGATTTTTAATCTCTTTGCTTTAAAAGTTATTATCAGTAATAAATGAAGTCTTAGCAAGCTAAGTAAAATTAAGAATGCAAAGAATTGGGCAAAAGCTCGAACTTCATTAATAGAATGGTAGTCTGTGAATGGCGAGACTCCATGGATGATTACAAAGTTTAGGAAATGGTAATACATAATGGAAAAGATACATTGAGATACAATGACCACTATCCCCCCTAATAACTTTTGAAATCTTGAGCAGCAGCCTCCGTTGAAGTATGGTGAGGATCTGAGAAGATTGTTGCTTCGGTGGTCAAGTTTTGTCTTACGTAGTTACTTGCCAAAAATCCCTAACTTTTGCCTAAGCTGGCCTTGCGGGTTTTCAACTTAGCGGGAAATTTGTTCTTTTTATGTCTCAATTTTTTTCCTAGACCGCCCTTTCGAGTTTTCGGCCTACCGAGGCGCTCCTTTTTTCCTAAGCCGCCCTTTCGGGTTTTCAACTTAGCGAGCTGTTCTTTTATTTCTTTAGGCGAAGTATTTCTTGACTGCGTCAGCATTCATGGGACGTGGGAACTCCTCGCCATCCATAGTTTCAAGAATTAATGCACCACCAGAGAAGGCTTTCTTGACAACATACGGGCCTTCAAAATTGGGAGTCCACTTGCCCCTATAATCAGCGTTGAAAGACATGATCTTTCTGAGCACGAGGTCGCCTTCTCTGAATTCACGAGGTTTCACCTTTTTATCAAATGCTTCCTTCATTATTTTCTGATATAACTACCCATGACACAAAGCTGTCATTCTCTTCTCTTCAATCAAATTCAATTGGTCAAACCTGTTCTGAACCCATTCAGCCTCTGACAATTTGGCTTCCATTATCACACGCAGCGAGGGAATCTCTACCTCGACAGGGACTACAACTTCCATTCCGTACACTAAGGAAAACGGGGTCACTCCTGTTAAAGTGAAAACAGATGTACGATATCCATGCAGAGCAAAAGGGAGCATTTCATGTTAATCCTTATAAGTGACAACCATTTTCTGGATAATTCTCTTGATATTCTTATTAGCAGCTTCAACAACCCCATTCATCTTTGGCCTGTTTGGAGATGAATTATGATGGACAATCTTGAATTCTTCACACAGTTCTGTCATCATCTTGTTGTTCAAATTTGAGCCATTGTCAGTGATGATTCTGCTTGGCACACTGTATCGGCATATAAGATTGTTTTTGATGAAACGCACCACCACCTATTTGGTAACATTGGCATATGAAGTAGCCTCTACCCATTTGGTAAAGTAGTCAATTGCTACCAAGTTGAAACGATGTCCATTCGAAGCCTTGGGTTCTATCATCCCGATCATGTCAATACCCCACATAGAGAAAGGCCACGGGGAGGAAATCACATTGAGGAGTGTCGGAGGCACATGGATCTTATCTGCATAAATCTGGCATTTATGGCACTTATTTGCAAATTTGTTACAATCGGATTCCATTGTCAACCAATAATATCCTGCCCTTAGCATCTTTTTAGCCATTGAATATCCATTAGCATGAGTGCCAAATGAAACTTCATGAATCTCATGCATTAACATGTCTGCTTCGTGTCTATCCACGCATCTGAGCAAGACAATGTCAAAATTTCTCTTGTATAGCACATTTTTACTGAGGAAGAAACTGCCTGCCAATCTTCTCAGTGTCTTTCTATCTTTCTTTGACGCACCAAACGGGTATTCTTGAGTCTGAAGAAAATGTTTGATATCATAATACTAAGGTTTTTCATCTGCTACCTCCTCTGTCGCAAACACATGAGCGGGCCTATCTAGCCATCGAACTATAATTCGGGGTATATCATTCCAAGCATTTACTTGGTACATGGAAGCTAGAGTTGCCAGAGCATCTGCCATTTGGTTCTCATCTCTAGGAATGTGATGAAATTCAACTTTATTGAAGAAGGGTAGTAATCTTCTAGCATAATCTTTGTAAGGGATCAAGCCAGGGTGCCGAGTGTCCCATTCTCCTTTAATCTGATTTATTACCAAAGCTGAATCACCATACACATCTAGAATCTTGATTCTGAGATCAATAGCTTCCTCAAGACCCATGATGCAAGCCTCATATTCCGCCATATTGTTAGTGCAATCAAATGTTAACCTTACGGTAAAAGGAATATGCGATCCATGAGGAGTGACAATCACAACACCAATTCCTTTACCATAAGCATTCACAGCTCCATCAAATACCATACTCCAACGAGATTCAGGGTCGGGGCCCTCCTCAGGCAATGGTTCATCACAATCTTTCACTTTCAATAACATCACATCTTTATCGGGGAATTCATATTCTACAGACTGATGATCTTCCACCGGCTGATGAGCAAGATAATCTGCCAACACACTACTTTTGATAGCTTTTTGAGTGCGGTATTCAATATCATATTTAGATAACAACATCTTCCAGCAGGCAATTCTCCCTGTAAGAGCAGGCTTTTCAAAAATTTACTTGATTGGATCCATTTTGGAGATCAACCAAGTAGTATGATTCAACATATACTACCGCAAACGCTTTGCCGCCCAGGCCAAAGCACAACATGTTTTTTCTAGCATAGAATACCGTGACTCATAATCAGTGAACTTTTTGCTGAGATAATAAATGGCGAACTCTTTCTTTCCTGTTTCATCCTGTTGTCCCAGAATACAACCCATGGTTTTATCTAACATTGTCAGATACATGATCAACAATCTTCCTTCTACAGGAGGGAGCAAGATAGGAGGTTCAAGCAGATACTCTTTAATACTTTCAAATGCCCTTTGGCTGTCATCTGTCCACACACAACCTTGATCTTTCTTTAACAACTTAAAAATCGGTTCACACGTTGCAGTCATGCGGGAAATAAATCTGGAGATATAATTCAAACGCCCGAGGAAACCCCTGACTTGCTTTTCAGTTCTTGGCGCTGGCATTTCTTGAATTGCCTTGACTTTGTCAGGGTCAAATTCAATTCCTTTCTGGCTAAAAATAAAACCCAACCATTTCCCCGATCTAACTCCGAAGGTGCATTTATTTGGATTCAGGCGGAGACGATACTTCCTCAAACGCCGAAATAACTTCAACAAATATTCTATATGCCCTTCTTCAGTTTGGGATTTGGCAATCATGTCATCAACATATACTTCAATTTCCTTGTGCATCAGATTATGGAATAGGGTTATCATAGCCCTCTGGTACGTTGCACCAGCGTTCTTCAACCCGAAGGGCATCACTCTGTAACAGAATGTTCCCCAAGGTGTGATGAACATTGTTTTTTCCATTTCCTCTGGAGCCATTATTATTTGATAATAACAAGAAAATCCATCCATGAACGAGAATACCTTGAATTTTGTTGTGCTATCCACTAACATGTCAATGTGAGGCAATGGAAAATCATCTTTTGGACTAGCTTTGTTTAGATCTCTGTAATCTACGCACATGCGGACTTTTCCATCTTTTTTAGGTATAGGGACAATATTTGCAATCCATTGAGGATACATTGATGTCACAAGAAAACCAGCATTAATTTGCTTTAGGACCTCCTCCTTGATCTTTACTGCCATATCTGGATGGGTTCTTCTCAACTTTTGTTTAACTGGCGGACACTCTGGCTTCAACGACAAACGATGCTCGACAATGTCTATATCTAGACCAGGCATATCTTGATAAGACCAAGCAAAAATATCTATGTACTCTTTCAACAGTTCAATCAACCCGCTCTTCACATCAGGACACAACGATGCTCCAATCTTAACTTCCTTCGGATCTTCTTCTGAACCCAAATTAACCACTTCCAAAGGCTCCTTATATGGCTGAATGGTATTCTCCTCGTGCTCAAGAAACTGTGATACCTCTTCTGGAATCTCATCATAATCTTCTTCTTCAGCCCCAAACATAGGACAATCAAAGTTGGGAGAGGGTGCAGGGTCTTTGTATTCAACAGGTTTTTTAATTAATCTGTACATATGATTTATGATTGCTTTTAGAAATTGACACATATAACAAGTGATCATGAAAATTAATTTTCAGTTATTATTTATTTTGAAAGGTTTTTTTTATTACCATTTCCCAAGAAAAAGGCAGAAAATAAAAGACATAATTTTGGGAGCAAAGACAACTTTTATTAATGATCTTAACAGTTATAGCAAACAGATAAGCCCTATAACATTAATACTTCCACCTCGGGCAGAGTGAAAGCTTTTCAAAAGAAAGAAACAGATTAACAAAACAAATTACTTTGAAACATGTATGCAAGAAGGAACATCAATGGTGACCCAGTTCTGAACTCGGACTCCATGCGTCACATAATTAGGTGCTTCCTGCTCTGCTTCATCCTCTTCAACAGCATTAACTCCAGAACCAATCGGATGGAGGTAGCCTCCACTGCAGAAAACATCATGATAACTATTCACAGAATACTTTGACTTCAAACTTTCGCTTTTTCCATTCCTCGAAGAGAAACCTAAACTAGCTTTGTTTTTGTTCACGGGTGGATCCACGAGTCGTCCCCAAACTGCATTATGACCATTGCGCACAACCTGCTGTGCATCCTTCAGAGAAACCACATAATTTTCATTCTTCCTTATGTTATTAATGGATATGGCTTGGAACTGGGTTTTAACAGCAGCCTCATCCGCTTCTACAATACTGAAAGAGGATAAATGGGATATCAACAACGCCTGCTCCCCATTTATGATCACTACCTTCCCTTTACGTACAAACTTTAGCTTCTGATATAGAGTTGAAGTGACAGCCTCTGCTTTATGTATCCATGTCCGTCCTAGCAAACAACTATACGCGGGAATAATGTCCATTACCTGGAAAGTTATCAAGAACAAATGTGGTCCTATGTGAATGGGTAAGTCCACCTCACCGATGACAAATTTCCTTGACCCATCAAAAGCCTTCACAATGATGCCACTCGGGCGCATAGGTGTTCCCTGATACTTTAACTTCGTGAGGGTACTTCTTGGTATAACATTCAACGCAGATCCGTTATCAATTAGCACATTAGATAGCGAATCATTCTTGCAGTTCATGGATATGTGGAGGGCCAGGTTGTGATTCCTCCCTTCACCTGGTAACTCATCATCGCAGAAACTCAAGTTGTTACATGACGTAATGTTTCCAATTATGCTGCTGAATTGATCCAACGACATGTCATTCTCTACAAAAGCTTGGTCTAGTACTCTCATCAATGATTCTCTATGAGCAAAGGAATTCATCAGTAATGCCAGCATGGATATCTTTGAAGGGGTCTGCAATAGCTGATCTACAATTTTGTAGTCACTTATCTTAATTACCTTCAGCATATCATCCACTTCTTTCTCTAATGTGGCTCCACTAGTCTCTCCTGCAGCCTTTTTAGGCTCATCATTCTCAGCAATTTTCTTTCCAGCAACAACATCTTTTCGAACAACCGGCGCAAACACACGACCACTACGGGTCACCCTGCTATTATCAGCTATATTTCCAACATCTAGCATTGGCTGGATGGGAACCTCCACCCCATCTTCTAAGATTGTAGCGTTGTATTTGTAAGACACAGCCTTATCTGATTTATAGGGAACAGGTCCTTGCAGGCTAATTACCAATGGGGTAACAACTGGTTTGCTATGGTACTCCACCTCAAGATGAGTGGGTGCACCAAAACAAGGTACAATAACGTTTACACCTTCCTCAACACAATCATCCCTCAAAAGGTCATTTCCGGCAAACAAAACTTCGTCTGAAGAGAAATACTCATTCGCGGAGGCATACTCTTCCTTTGACTCTTCTTCCATCAAACAAACTCCAACCATATCAATCTCGTGATAATCATCTCTCTGTCCTGTGATCTTAATAGTCCCATTGTCTAACAGAAGATGAACACCCTTTCTCACAATAGAACATCCTCTGGGGTCTCGACAACAAACTATGCAAGACCCATATTGGTGTTCCACCTGACCAGCAGTACGACAGAAAGTGGCATGCAACTGTACGAGATATTCATTCAAATGTTCTACCTCAAAAATTCTAAATTCACCTGGACATCCAGAAACCATATTCACTTCCTCCTCATATTATGCCCTAAGCCTGATTATATGGATTAAACCTTTGTCCATCATTTCCTGCAAATCAACCTTTATCTTCTTGCAACCCTGGATGTTTGTACTTCAAACAACACAATCGGCGTGGTCATGCGTATAATAACTGAATTCACAGAGGTTTGCGTGCATCTTCACCAAATCCCCTCTAACTAGATTAATGTCAAAAATCCGGAAGTCACCTGGACAACCGGCCACCATGTTCACAGTATTCATTCCCCCGTGCTTGGGTAGAGGATTGTCTTTCACATTAGGTCTCATGTCTTTAAAAGATAAAATTCCAGAATTCACCAACCTTTGCACTTTGGTCCTCAGAGGATAACAATTCTCAACACTATTCCCTGGTGCTCCCTGATGAAAGGCTCGTGTCTGGTCTGCTTTGTAATACCAAGGCAGAGGTGATGGTACTGCTGGAGGTGGTCGTGTCTGGACCAACTTCTTCTAAATCAATGCTGGTAGTAGCTCTGCATAACTCATGGGAATAGGGTCATAATTCTCCCTTCTCTGACTATTCCCTTGGTTCCCCTGCTAGCATTTTCTTTGATAAGCAACGGTAGTTGGAGCGGCATTCATAACAGGAGTCACTGAAGCAACTTGCTGGTGACGCTGAAAATTCCTTCTAGGAGCATTCACTCTCCTCTCTTGTATGAAAACATTGGTATCCCCCTCTTTCTTCTTTGTAAACCCATAAGCTGGCTTCTTCATACCTCTGGATCCATCACCCTTTGTCAAACGGCCTTCTCTTATTGCCTCTTCTAGGAGGACACCCATTCCTACCATCTCTGTAAAATAACTTGGGGCACTTGCTACCCTTCTTTCGTAGTAGAAAGCGCCTAGCGTCTTCAAAAAAAATTTAGTCATTTCTTTTTCCTCCATGGGAGGAATCACTTGTGCAGCCACTTCGCGCCATCTTTGTTCATACTCTTTAAACGATTCTCTGTCTTTCTGAACCATGTCCCTAAGTTGGTCACGATCGGGTGCCATGTCCACATTGTACTTATATTGTTTTATGAATGCTTCTCCCAAATCATTAAAGGTATGGATGTTGGCACTGTCTAAACTCATGTACCATTTCAACGTTGTGCCGGTCAGACTATCCTGGAAAAGGTGAATCAGAAGACGCTGATCAACGGTGTGGGTTGACATTCTCCTTACATACATTACCAAATGAGCACGAGGGCAAGTGTTGTCCTTGTACTTCTCAAACTCAAGGACCTTGAACTTAGCAGGCACTTTAACATTTGGGACCAAACACAGCTCATTCACGTTCTGCCCAAATAATTCTTTTCCCCTAAGAGCCTTCATCTCTCTTTGCATTCTATGAAACTATAAAGACCCAAATCTTCACTCGGCGGAGGGAAAGGACGACACACATCTTCAAACGGAACCAAATTCATCGAAGGGGTGCAACAGGCACAGTATGCACCACAGGAGGTGCTGGAGTAACAACATTTGGAACCACTAGAACATCTTGGGGGCCCAAATTGAAACCTTCAGGTGCAAAATTCTCCGACATTCCCCACGGATAACCCTGAGGCATACGATTCTGAACAACAGTCGAAGTGGCAGATACGGGAACCGCAGGAACTTCAGCATTTGCCCTTGTTGGTTGAGGTTGAACACTCGGTGGCTGATTCTGAGCAGCCACCAGTGCTTCCATCAAAGTAGTCAAATTGGCCAAGCCATCCTTCAGAGTAGAAACTTCTTCGCGTAGCTCGCGATTCTCCTGTTCCAAATTGTCCATCTTCTTTTTGAAGTTAGCCCGAGTGTTGTAGTGATGAGTCAGCTTGCTGAACGAAGCAAAGAAGCTAGGTAAGGCACTTGGGTATGCATAATAAATGCAAGAAATATGTGCAATATGATGCATGTTATGCAATGCACATGATTATTTTTATTCCATCATTTTAATATTTCAAGGGATTTAAGTTTTATAGACATATTGAAAACATCAAAACAATAACGCATTTGAAATACTGAAAATTCTTTATTATAATAACTCAAAAATGGATTACAAGTTTCAATGATCCCAAGTACAAGATGAAAATACAATCTAAAAAATCCTAAGAGAAAGAAACTGATAGAGATCAATCTGTACGCTGGCGCTTCCCTGTGAGTCTGGAAATCTGAGCCCTCAACCTCTGGTTTTTTTCCACCTGTCTGATGGAAACCTCCTTCCAATCATCTGAAGAAGTAAGTGAGTAATCAGCACCTGTTTGAGGCTTAGGAGAAAAAAAAATCCCCTTGCCTCTCCATAGACTCCACCGCTCGACTCTCAAGGATCTCGATCAAATCATCTTTCTCCTCCAAGTCTGCTTTGTAGGAACTCTCTAAAGTCTGGAACTTGTACTTCCAATCATCCCTTTCCTATTGCATCCTAACCAAATCAAGTTTCAACTCTTCTAGATCATCTAATAAAGGATGAGTGGTCTTCACAAACAGGTCAGGCATGGGTGTCTCTCGAGTATACGGCATCTTCAACTGAATGGCTCTCGATCAGACCCACTGAAGATATGGCTCTAAAGAAACAACACCTATAAGCCCCAAATCCTTCCTACTCTTCTTATGAATGTGACGCCAGACCTTCACAATCTGCTCCCTAGCTTCCTTGTGATCTTCTCCCTCCTTCAGAAAGAAACTACTCAAATGAATACTGTTCGGTTTATCTCTCATCGGATATCCAAGTTGTCGCCGTGCAAGAACAAGGTTATAGTTAATTCCTCCCTTTGTACCAAGAAGATGTACATTGGGGAAACTACCACAACTGTCAACAATCTATATATCATGATAAGCTCGATGATACCAATCAATATCCGAGTGAGTAAGTGCCATGATCTTAGGAGCCCAACGGGGTTCCTTATTGACATCCCAAAAGGAATCAGACTGAGGCATATGAGAGATGAACCATCGGTACAACAAAGGCGTGCAACAGATAATCATTCCTCCATGATAAGAACTCCGTAGATGAACAGAGTAATAAGCATCACCCAACAGTGTAGGAACCGGATTTCCAATCATGATAATCCTGATAGCTAATGTCGACAAACTTGTCCACATTAGGAAATAAGAATAATCCATAAGCAAGTAAAGCAAAGATGGCCTCAAAAGCAACCGTACTCTTCATTCTGGAAAAGTAATGAGCTTTCTCCAATAAGAACTAAGCTAGTAATCCTCTAATCCCTCCTTTGGTAGTCATATGGGCTTCCACCTCAGACTTCCCCAGATGAATCAAAGCAGCAATCTCATGTGGTTTTGGCTCACCCTCCAAACCAGTAAAAGGAACACGATCGGTAACAGGTAAATCCAATAGATGAGAATACTCCTCCAGTGTAGGAATCAGCTAATAATCGGGAAAAGTAAAGCAGTGATACACCGGATCATAGAACTGGATCAAGGTCGAGAGAATACCCTCCTTCATATTTAGCTTTATGAGAGGAATAATGGATCCATACTTCTTCCGAAAGTCTGTAGGACACTCAATCTCTGGAATCAGACTGATCAACTCATCTATCTTGGGATCCTTGAAACTGTATTTCCCGGTCTTTCTCTTTCCAAAATCCATGGTTAAAAGTACCTGAGATATTCACAAATAGTCAACCTGTAAATCCCTTGAAATATTGTTTTCTTCAAAAGATGCTTATGAGTGCATGGATGCATGATGCAACAATCACACACAATATCACATATATAAGGTTCATAGGTTCAACGTCACGAGCATGAGGTCGGAGGTACTACCCATAAGGTGTTGGTGTAAGATTTTCACCTGTCGAACAAGGTTCTAGAGGTTCCCAGAGTCTACATCCTTCCTTCGGATATTACCAACTTCTCGATTAACTCAATAATTAGTAATATTCTCAAGAAAGACTCGTCCGAGCATAGTATCACGTGACAACTATTTCTGGATTACTCCGTCATAGCTTCCCACTACACCTAAAAGTCCAAGAGGGGTTTGGTATTCTACGGTCCTCAATTTCAGCAGGCTCCCAGGTCGTAAGCAGTATGTCTTCCCGATTACTCGGTAAACGACACTACAGTCAAAGGGGCCTCCACTAAGTGGGGGATCCCATGCCTCCTTTTTTGGGATTACTCCCTCAAAGTTAACATGACTATACCACCCATCCTATCTTAAAGTTTGCCCAAGTCCGGGTATATGACTTATGAGTAATCACCAAGTACCCTGAAAACCAAGAAAAAAAATCCAGACAAACATATATACAAATTATAACACATAAACAAAAATAGCACATATACAGATATAAACAAAGATTGGCTTAACCCACTTAGGGATGGACTAGCAAGAGGTCAATCTTTCCCCAGTGAAGTCGCTATTTTTCTGTAGCGGTAGAAATGTTCAAGACTAAGCCATTGGATTGACTAGACTTTATACAAATCAAAATCAAAATCGCCACCGCGCTTTATTGTTTCCAAAGGAATGGGAAAAGAGCAAATAACCCAAAAAAAAGGGGGGAAGATTCAAGGTAACGGGGTTGGTTATGCAAAGGGAAGGTATTAGCATCCTAAACATCTACAGTACTCCGCAAGAACCTCTTTGTAAAATCTGTATATTTTGGCTATAAAAAAATGTGTTGTATATAAAATGGATGGTGGAGGTGAGAAAAGAAATATATTTTTTATGATTTTTGTACCAGCCGCGATTGCGAACCTTTAGTGCCTACGTACCACCTTTCGTGCAATAGGGGATCAGGGTACACGTAGTTCCTCTTTTAAAAATTTGAAACACAAGTGTGTTGGTTAATTTTAAGAGATAAGACATCATCGTCATTGTCCACGTGGAATACATACTTACTACCCACAATCATGAGAAAGGAGAATTTGCATCATCTCAAAGTGGAGGATATGGCTTGGATTTTAAAATCAAAATGCCTTACTCAACACCCAAGTGGAAAATGTATCTCTTCACTACATATTATAGAAGTATAGTTGTTTGCATCACTACAAGGATTGACAAGAATCTAATCTTTTAAGAAAAAGTTTAAGGGTAAAAGCCAAAGTGGCAAAATGGTTTGAAATGAGATTGGTTGACTTTTAGTCTTCTCATAAAAAAATGTCAAAGTATTATTAAATTGATTGAGGTTTATTTATGAAAATCTTTTGAAAATGCATGGACCTGAGTATAAGTTTATTATGAAAGTGTTTAAGTTTCAAAACAAGAAGAGTTTTCAAAAGGAGGGAGAAGATTTTTGAAATTAAAGAAGATGGGAGGAGAAGAAGAGACTATCCTAAAGCATAAGGTAAAAGCTAAGGATAAGAATCATCTAACCAACAAGAAGCGAAAAACTTGTCATTATGAATCAAGATAGAATTCCCATTCTTTGGATTGAAACCAAGCAAGCAAAGATACTAGACCTCTTCAAATGCATTAAGTCTTCACAAAAATTGGGCAGAGTAACGGTTGTATACGGGTGAATTCCAGATTACAAACAGAGAATGAAATCACAAAAACCTGCACACAAGAACAAACAAGCAACCCAATATGTTGAGGTAAACCTCAAGAGCTCTAAACAAAATAATCATATAAGATCACAAGGTCTCCAAGATAGGCCCAGGTTTCTATTCCTAAGTCCAGAAAAGTCTACTGCTCCATAATGCCAAGGATAGTAACCAAATAGTCCAAGTACCATTAAGATTTTTTTAGGGTTTATGTTGATTATTAAGTATCTTAAGAGAAGAAAAGTAAAGCTCAAGTGAGCAAAGTAAAAAAAAATGACAAGAAAATAAATGCTCAAATGAGCAAAGATGAAAATGGCATGAAATGTAAATGCTAAAAAATAAATAGTACATAAAGCATAAAAAGAATAAAGCATAGAATAAACAAGTCAATAATTAGTAGTTAGTTGGATGACCATCTTGAAACTTGCATTTGGAACTCATTAGAGGATTCGTAGAACCAAAGCCTCCACACAATAAGTTATATTTGCTTTTTGTCAAGTATATCATCCATTTGAAATTCTCACAAGCACCATTTAATGATCAACGATGTTTAAGTGATCCACGTTGACCAAAGGTGTTATAGATCCATTAGAGGATTGGTAGAACCAAAGGCTCCACACAATGAATCTCAAGGTTATTGGATCAAAGAGATCAAATTAACATACTTGGGCTGACAATCATAAGTTTGGGCCACGAATGATCACTTATTTGGATCAGGACAAAATTTAGCGCTATGTTAAGCAATCGTAAGTGGACTTATATAGAAGTCACACCTATTTTGAGGTCGGTCAATAGCAATCTATGCACCATTTGTTTTGAGACATGATATAGAGATCATGCTCCAACAACACTTAGTCTAATGAGAAGGGGATGAGATGAAAAGGGATTAGGGTAAAAAAGAAAAAAACCACATTTGAATTAATATTTAATCAAACTATCATTAAAATCATTCATCCATCTTTTGTGGAGTTAAACTCAACACCATGGATCCAATGATGTTAATAAAGCCATGATAAAAAAATCAACTGAAGACAGCCAGAAAATATTCACAAAATAATACATTAAAGGGTTTTTTAAAAAAATGTTAAAAAAATGGAAAATAATGGGGAAAAAGTCAATTATATTCAAATTAATCAAGAAATGAAAGATAAGACCATAGAAAAATCAGAAAATAGGTCAAGTAATTATACAATTTTTTTTTGGAATTTTTAAAAGTCAGAAACTATTTTTTAAAATTAAAATAAATGGGTAAAATAAACAAAAATAGTAAAGTCAGAAATAAAATAAAATAAAGTCACCCATATTTGTCACAATATCATTGGATCATTCCATAATTTTTTTCAGAATTTAAAAATGTGTAAAAGTATTTTTAAACAATTTAAATAAATCAAATAAGTGTAAAATTCAAAAAAAAATACCAAAACACAAAATTAAATTGTGAAAAAATAAAAATCAGAAAGAGAATAATCAAAAATATTTTTCATAATTTTTTTGGATTTTTTGGACTAAAAATGAATTTTCTATGATTTTTTTAAACTTAAAACAATTAAAATATAAAAAATCAGAAAAAGAAAAAGATGTGGACCATGGGATGATAGTCAAAACGCGTTAGTAATCAAATCCAAAGGATCTGGCGCGCTGTGCATATCATGGTCTTTAGTGAATAATGTACATAATCATTAATAAATCAGATTTTGAAAAAAAAACAAATGGCACGCTTTCATTGGTTAGAAGGTGACACGTTGGTCATCTTCACCCTCCAGCCCCCACGAATTGCAGGTCTCTCAAACTGTAAAATCATAAGTTCAGACCTATGCCATTCGCTTCGTCTCTTCAAGACGAAGACAACCATACCCTCGCGCCATTTTTAGATAAACTGTAACTCAAGCAATTTGGAAAGAAAGTTTTGAAAAGGGATTTGAAAATTCATGGTCAAAACTTGCTTCCATATAAAAGTAAGTGTTGCGACTAGAACCAGGGAAATGAGAGCAACACAATGGTACCAAAGCTTTGAAGAATTGATGAAGCAATCTACCTATTGAAGTAGAGTTGCAGAGCTCTGAAACTGGACTTCTATGGAGCAATATATGGAACGATTCTTTAATGTGATTATATGGTTAGATTCAGGGAAGATCAAGGAAGGTAAATTGATGAAGAAAATGGATTGAAAAAGGCTTGAGAATAGGATTCGAAATAGTTGAATTCTGAGTTGTGAAGCAAGTTTGGCAGGGTGATTCTGGCTATCTAAGCATGAGAAAATGAATTGGATAGTACATGTATTTATAGGAGAAGAAAATGGGATCAAAAGGAAGAGTGAATGATGCATTTTGGAGGGAATTCGTGCAAACCTGATGCACAAGTGAAGTGTGATCCAAACTTCACCAAACTCATCTAATTCTTGCGTTTAGATGCACTAATCCAATTGGAAAAGTTGGTTAATCATGTTTAGACCAAAAACGCGTGCTAATTTGAGGTTTAGAGGTTGTAACATGAAATTCAAATTCTGACTTGCAGGGAAACTTCAATTCCAAGTTACCATTTTTGAAACAATGGCATTTCCATCTCAAGGAGTCTTAAGGCATGATTCTTGATGCTTTGGAAAGATGAGATAACAAACTTTGCAATGGAAAAAGAATGGAATCAATTGGAGGCTTGAGCTTAAAATTACATGGAGTCAAAGTTGGAGAAAAAGAGTTGACTTTCCGTACTTAGAAATATTTCAAATTCTTCTTTAAAAATGACCTATAATCTCTTGCATCCAAACATGGCTTTCCACATAGAATTTGCTCTTGACCCAAAAAGATGGAATGAAGTAGATCTCTTGAGTGACATTTTGCAATTTGAACCACTCAAAATCTCTAAAAATTGAGCAAGTTATGACTTGTTGAAGTTGGCCAAAAATCATGAAATGACCTATAATCTTTTGCATTCTTAAGGCAACTTCCATCCATTTTCTTACTTGGCACATAAAAGAAGGCATGAAGTACACATCCTTAAGATCATCATGGAAAAATAATTGGCTCAAGGTGATAAAAATTGACCAAGTTATGACAATTTGAAATCACATATGAAAAATTAGGGATTCAACTGGATGACTTGTGATCTTTCTTCTTCACCAAGTTCCTTTCACATGAAAACTCTTTGGAACTTTTGAAGTGACTTGTTGGTAACTCTTTAAAGAGAAGAATTTTTTTGTAATCACTCAAAAATAACACAGATGAGCAAGATATGCCTCCTTGAAGTCCAAAACCCTAGCCTCTAGATCAAGAGAATGCTTGGTGGAACTTTGCCAAGTTTGAACAAACTTTTTTGTGCCAATATTCTTCCTTTATAAATAGAAATTATTGAGGATGATGATGAGGACCTATGGCCACCAAAACCAATTTCATATCAACTTTAAAACAACTTCAATGGTGAGGTTTGAATCTCTCAAGCTTTTGACTATGGCATGGAAATAAACTCATGAACCCATGAAGCAACTTGCTAAACCTCATTGCTTTTACCTACATTATCAACAAGTAAGACAAACCAATATTGAATTTTATTAATTAGAGAGTAAAATCAAAGTACAACATCTATGATCACAAAAGCAAACAAATCAAGGTGCTTGGTAACTTCTCAAAGAGCAAAGCTAAAGATAGGGAGAAGAACCAAAATCCCTAATGTGATTTTGTGGTGATGGAAACAATGTGGTATGATGAAGGGATCTTAGGGGCAAAAATTGGGGTACAACAATTAGGTGTGTGCTAATTGAGTAAGTGGATACTTCTCATATGTTGTGTGCTTGCTTTCATGTTTTTGTTAAGTTCTTGATTGCTTGCATGTTTATTTCTATTGTGTGTGTTCACATGCTCCTCATATGATCTTTGGTTCATTCTTGTTTAAGTTTTAACTAATTATACTTTAGGATTGATATCCATGTATTCTAACTGTTGTACCCCAAAATTTGCCCTCTCATTTTATCAAGATTTCCCCTCACAAGACATCTCCTTGCACTGATGTCATGAAATTAGGGTTGGAGTTTGCAGAAAGATTTTTGGACTTTGAATGCTCAATGTGACTTTCATGCTTCATGTTGGACCTCTAAGATTGCTCATACCAAGTTTCAAGCCTTGAATCAAATTTTTGCCCAGTCAATTGGACAGTTGACCTAGAAATCAATTGTATTGGGGAAAAAGTCAACTGTGGCCAATTTATAGTCAAACCTCATAATTTTTGATCCACATCAACATTATAGACTCATATGAACCATTTTATCAAGTTTTGACCATAACTCCTCAAGAAATTTGATCAGATCATCAAAAGGGAAAAATGGTCATTTTTAGGGTTTTGACTGCAGAAGGGAAATTTTTGATTTTTCACCTAGCCAATGGCAAATTGGGTTCAAACATGATTTCAAGGATTCAATGGAATCATCTTGACCAATTCACAAGGTTCAAAAGATCTCAAAAGCATTGGATTGACAGATGAATTTTCCAGTCAACTGATCAAAAATCAACTGTACATTGAAAAGTCAAACTTTGACTTTTTGGTCAAAATCAAGTGCCAAGGGTCATTTTTCATCAAGATGGGTCAAAACATGAAACTTGTTCACCAAGAAACCTGATTTTGAAAATTAGGGTTTAAAATGGAAAATTTTCATAACTTAGAAATTTTCTAAGTTATGAAAATTTCTTATTTTTTCCCAACTTTTCCCAACTTTTTCACCATGATAAATTGGATTCAAAGAAAACTTCCAACATGAAAGTTGTATTTATCCAAAAAATCTACAACTTTTATTCACAAAGTTTTCCCAAAAGATGCTTGGATCTCAAGTTATGATTTTGTGAACAAGGGTCCATGAAACTTTTAACTTAGTGAAATTTTGCCCTAGTTTAGGCAGGATTTTGACCTATCTTCATGGTAACTTTTCACATAGTTCCAAGTGGAATCTTAAAATGCATTTAAAATATGGATTGTAGAGAATGTTACAAGCTTTCCAAAATGTCAAAGAACTCTACAAGATTATTTCAAAAGGTCCACAACTTTGTAATCTGATATAACCAAGTCTTATGCACATTTCAAAGAAGTTTTACACATTGCCTAAGGTCAGAAACACGAGCCCTAAGCCTCTCAAACACCCTCTAACATCAAAACACCAAGTTCTTGCAAAAACAGGGCAAGTTCTGCAGATTCACTTCCAAAACAAAATCCACTCGTGCGTTTTGCTTGAAACCAGTTCCAACACACTCCATACCACATACCAAAACCATCCCAACCATTCTCAAGCCACTGTAACTCCATTTTCATACTTCACCATTTTTTATTTGAAGCTTTGCAGAATGAGTTTTACAAGCATATTCAGGCCATTTCAAAGCAAGCCAAGCATTGGGGAAGGTCAAGGGAACATCAAGCAAGCTCAAAAGAACCCCAGACCTCATTGAAAGTTGCTGCATTGCCATACTCGAGCTTGACTGAAACAGGTAAATTTCAAACTTCTATCTCCTTATTTAGGAATCATTAGGCTTAGGTTTGTGAAGCAAAAATATAGTCCTCATTGTCCTTGAACTGTACATATGCTTAGAATTCATTTATGTTAACTGAGCTAGGAGTATTTGATAGTTGAACTTTCTGAAAAAACTAGGTCAGAAATTGGGGGTGATAAAATTCTCCCTGGTTTCTTAGAGTTAGATCAAGTTTTTTATATGGTTAGAATCGTGGTTTAAAGCTCTATAATTTTCATGTTATGATTTTTTGATTTCAAGCAAAGAATAGAGAGAACAGGTTTGAAGTTGCAGCGCGCGTATTTTTTTTCTGGAGGACAGGGACGAAGTGGAAATGGGTTGGGCTTGGCTTGTTGCTACTTTTTGCATCCCCTAGCTTGCTTTCTGCACCCCCTTTATGCACCCACTAGGGTTTCCACCCTTCCAGAAATAATCATTTTTTTTAAGTAAAATAAACTTTTGTTTATATACGTAAAAATTAATATCAAAAACATTTTGTGCATATTTATATTTTTGCATATTTAAATATTTGTCAATTTATTATTTGTACAATGAATTCAATTTGGTTGTAATAGTTGAATTAGGGCTTTATTTCCCCCTATTCAAACTTGTATCCCCCTCCCCATATCAATGTTGTAATAGTTGTAGATTTACTTTTACGCATTTTATTGCTTTCAAATATGCATGATAGTAAGATTAGGGTTTGTATGATAACAAAAATAAAAACAAATAGCAAGACTAAACACAAGACAAAATGCATTAAAAATGACAAAACAATGCACACAAGAACCCCTAGAGTTTCATCCACTTGTTGCCTTAAAAAACATGGCCATCGTATGCATGCTAGGTATCTTGGCAAAATAAAAACAAAACAAAAGATCATAGTCCCTCGATGACGCTATCTTGGTTGCCTATACAAAAATGATCTAGTCCCTCAAAATCTTGCTAAGATACTTGGCAACATTGTTATCATGGCCATACGATGACCCGCGCCCATCCCGTTTAACATCCAAACACAAGGTTGTTTACCAAATACAATGGTAAAACAACAATGTCAAAGGGTTAAAAATGTGTAGGAAAGATCTTTGAGTAGGGTAGACAACTCCTAGTTACTTGATCAAATTTGCAAACATCCTTGCTATTTTCAAACAAACACACACACAATTTCAAAATATTTCCCAAACAAACTTTCAAACATTGAAACATCTTTTCAAAAGACAAACACCTTTGTATATATTAAAACAAGAATCATTACAAAGGTTGCCTAAACAAAGGCCTCTTTTCAAAATACTTTCAAAACCACACACAAAGCACCATTTCAAACAATTGAAAAGCAAAAGCAAGTGATCTAAACAAGTAACTAAGAGCCCATGGAAAACCATGGATGAAAAGGGTGCTAGCACCTTCCCTTTTCATAATCTACCCCCCGAACCCAAGAAAACATATCAAAGGTCTTTCCTGTGCTTTTTGACCTTTCCTTTGGATAAAATAAAAAGTCGGTGGCGACTCTTGCTAAACTGAAACATTTGCAAACACAAACGCAAAACCTCAAGACAGTTCTCCCACCGTATCACAGAACTGGAGACTCTGCTGGGGAATAGAATAAAAGTGGGGTTACCTTAGGGTTTAGATCACCTTTACATGCTTATCTTGCTTGACTTGTTTGCTTTACACTTTGGTTCTATTTGTTTGGGTTTGAATCCTCTACCCGGATTTGGGAAACATTCATAGGTAAATAGCAATATATTATGGAAACTGTGCGGGGTATACCGACACGGTCTAAGAAATAGCTATGTTAGTGTGACATATTTGTGGGTACCGGTAACCTTTGAGTCAATCAAAGAGAATATGGGGCCGCTGAGTGATGTCATGAAGCACTAACGAACTTTTAGAACCTTTACTTGACCAACTTGGCCTTTTAGGATGTAGTGAGATGACCGGCTTTGGTGCAGTCCGAAGTTGGTAGATACTCGATACTACGCTCATTGAGGGTTGGTTCCTTGGAATATTTCGGTCGCCAGTAAAGAGGCTGAATTGAAATAATGAACAAGGAAACAATCCAGTGATATTGAGCTCCTTAGAACCCAGTTACTATTTACTAGGACAGGTTGAGCCAACTAAACTTCAAGAGAGTACTTACCTGTGAAATCCCATGCAAGCCTAAACTAGGAACTTGTGTGATTTGCTTGTACATATATACTTGTGCATAACATCATGGACATCATGAAGCATCATATGCATCCACTAACCATTTCAAGGATTTTGGAAGTTCATCTTTGTTCCTGTTTTGTAGGTTATGGAATCACTTCGCGGGAAAATGATCCAAGTCAACCTTATAAGAATTCCTCCGCAACTCAAGGACCTAGCTTCAAGGATTCCTGAGAATTCTTTGTTCACCGAGAGGCATGGTCGTCTTCTCAACTTAGTCACTTCCAACACAGAGGAAGACATGATGAAAGTTCTTTTCCAGTTCTTTGACCCTTTGTACCACTGCTTCACATTTCCTGATTACCAGTTAGTGCCTACTTTGGAGGAATTTTCTCAAATCCTGAGGATTCATATTCTCCATCAACTACCCTACAACGGTATGGAAAGAGATCCAAAGCCTAAAGATGTTGCTCAAGCCTTACACTTGCAACCATCTGATATTATATGTCATTGGGAAACCAGAAGTGGTGTCAAGGGTTTCTTGACAAAGTTTTTGTTTGAGAAGGCACAAGACTGCTGAAATTCTCTAGACCTGCAAGCTTTTGAGGAGATTGTAGCTCTTCTCATCTATAGGTTAGTCTTGTTCCCAAACCCTGACCAGCTTATAGATGTGAATGCTGTCAAGATTTTCATATCTCGGAATCCTGTGCCTACATTGCTTGGGGACATCCTCCACTCATTTCACACATGAACAATGAGGAAAAGAGGTGTTCTCATGTGTTGTACTCCTCTTCTAGCAAGGTGGTTTATTTCTCACCTTCCCCAATCAGTCTTGAAGAATGAGCAAGGCTTAAGGTGGTCACAACGATTGATGACTCTTACACATTCAAATGTTCATTGGTGTTCTCGATCCAGATAAAATGTTATCATCATTGACCGTTGTGGGGAATTACCTAATGTCCCACTACTTGGCATTAGGGGAGGCATTACCTACAACCCCTACTTGGCTCTGAGACAGTTTGGGTATGCCCGAAGGGATAGCCCACATGGCATGCTGATTCCAGACTTGGTTTTTGACTTCGACAACAACGCTCAAGGACTTCGACAAAGGTTCATCCGATCTTGGAGGATGCCCAACAAGGTGGACAATAAGACATTGGAACACAAGAATTCCATCCCCCTTGAGCCTTACCTCAAGTGGGTACGAACCCTCGCCCAAAGTCTTATGATTCCTTACCCCTACATTCTCCCTGTGATCAAAGAGTCTGTTATGGAAGGAGAGGTTCCATACACCCTCCTACATCCTGACATGCCAACATCACTAGAAGATTTGCAAAGGAGTTGGATACAGCTCAAGGGAGAACGCGATACTTTTGAAGCCCAATTCTACGCCAGTGAGAAAAAGGTTTTAGAACTTACTCGTCAACTTCACGAAGAGCAGACTCTCAACACCTACATTGCACCAAAAATGATGCGCAACGTCTTTTTACATTAGAATTTTGTATTATTTTGCCCATGGGGCATTTATGTACTAACAATTCTATCTTATTAATGTGACATGTGTTCTTTTTGTTTAAAACAAATTTGAATTTCTGAATCCTTGAATGCATTACATGAATACATTTCATTCATCATATGCATAAACAGGTCTTCACACCAGGTTTCCTTATCTCTCTGCTGTTTATTTCAGCAAGATGGATATAGAGAAGACGGTCAAAGATTTGAAAGCGCATAATTCACAGTTCCAACAACTACTCATGACCTTGGAAAAGGGTCAGGAGGATCTTAAAGCTCTGTTAGAGAAGGAAAAGGAAAAGGAGAAGAAGAAGAAAAAGAGAGTTGGTGTGGCTACTTTGGGCAGAAGATTTGAAGGTCAAACTAGAAGGGTCATGTATTTCCCCTCAACATCTGATGAAGGGGTAGGAAAAGGAAAGGGAGCTGAAGTACCATCTGAGTCCGAGGAAGAAGAAGAGGAGGAGGATGGAGAATATTCTGAAAAGCAGTACCCTCCTGCAGATGAGAAGTACAAAAATCTAGAAGAACGTCTGGCAGCCATGGAGGTTCAGAGAGTGCCTGGGCTGGACTTTGAAGAGTTGGTTTGGTTTCTGGAATTGTCATTCCCCCCAAGTTTAAAGTGCCTCTTTTTTCTAAATACGATGGGGTGTCTTGCCCAAAGATGCACCTACGGTCTTACGTCAGAAAAATTCAACCTCATTCTTCTGACAAGGACCTGTGGGTCCACTTTTTTCAGGATAGTCTGGCGGGGACGCGGTTGGATTGGTTTTACCAGCTAGAGAGGTCTGATGTGCACAATTGGGAGGATTTGGATGCTTCCTTCTACAAGCAGTATCAATATAATGCGAACTTAGCACCTACCCGTACTCAATTACAGAGTATGGGCATGGTCTCCAATGAAGGCTTTAAGGAGTATGCCCAGAAATGGAGAGACTTGGAAGGACGAGTACAACCACCTCTATATGAGAGGGAGCTTGTAGATATGTTCTTAGGGACTTTTTCATGGCTTTTCTTTAATCACCTGATAGGAAGTTCGTCTGTGGGGTTCGCCAAGTTAATTCTAACTGGTGAGAGAGTTAAAGCCGGAATCAAGAGCGGTAAAATTCAAAAAGATGCATCTGCTTCCGCTGCCATCAAAAAGAATTTTCCATCAAAGAAAGAAGTCTCAGTTGTCTACTCCCAAAGAGGTCAAGGAATAGTTGAGCGCCAGCCAGCGGTGGGGGTCGTAATGATTCAGAAGTCTGAAGCTGGTCAGCCCAGAAACAATCAACCTAAAACCAACCAGCAAAGGGTGGAAAGGCCTGCACGGCAATATACCCGGATAAACATGACTCCCTCTTAGGTTCTACCCCATATCTTAAAGTTAAACCTTTCCAATTTGAGGGAGGCCCCTAAAAACCATAACACTACGTCACCATACTACCATCCCAACGCCAAGAGTGCTTATCATTCGGACAGCCTGGGGCACGACACCAACAATTGTTGGGCCCTCAGGAATAAGATTCAGGATTTAATAGACGCTAAGGAAGTGGAATTCGACGCCCCTGAAAATCCGAATATGATCTCTGCTCCAATGCCAAAGCATGGCCACAATGCCCATGCTATTGAAGAAGATCTTTTTGTTTCTACTGTTGATGATTTGATGACTCTGTTATCGATAATCAAGCTGAATTTGTTAAAGGTTGGGATTTTCCCAGGATGTGAAAAAAATTGCCATCTTTGTTCATCCTTACCATCCGACTGTCTGTTGTTGAAGTTAGGCATCCAACGCCTAATGGATAATCAAGAAATCCTTTTTGAAAAGACTCTTGTTACACCGACTCCTGTCAATGATGTTGCTATAATTACCATATCCGCCAATCTTTCCAAGGTCTCCAAAAGACCTGTTAAGATTACATTTGATCCGAAGATTGTACCTCTGAAGATAACCATGTCGGGGCCCATCCCGTATAAGTCCAACAAATCAATACCGTGGAACTATGAGGGAGAGATCTTCTACCACGGTATTAAACAGATTGAGTCAGATGAAGAAAGTTCTGATGAAGAAACTTTTGACATTGGAAATATTGCTGGAACGAGTAAAATCACCCGCAACAGAAGAATTTTCTCTCCGGAGATTGCTCCTCCAAGGGCAATCTTCGGACCCTCAAATGCTCCTAAGGTTACTCCTGTGCCGGTCAACATATCTGCGAGAACTCTAGTTATTGAAGAAATTGTAACTCCTACAGTTGTACCCTCTACTGTTGTTGATGATAGAGGGAAAGGGATCCAAGAAGCGCCCGTCAGGACGAGGGCTCAGCCTTTGGTCATCCCTGAGACCACTCAAAAAGAAATGGAAGAGATTTTGAAAATAATTAAGAAAAGCGACTATGATGTTGTGGAGCAACTGGGGCAAACCCCCTCAAAAATCTCTATGTTGGCCCTGTTGCTCTGTTCAGAGGCTCATGCCAAAGCTTTGATCAGATTCTTGAAGACGGCCCACCTGCCACAGGAAACCTCCGTGGACCAGTTCCAGGAATGTGTAGCTAGCCTAACAGCAGACAATGGTTTAGGCTTCTCCGATGCTGATTTAACGTCTAAAGGGAGAAAGCATAATGATCTTATGCATGTCTCGGTGGAATGCAGAGGGACTACTCTAGCTCACGTTCTGGGTGATACTGGGTCGTCTTTAAATGTCTTACTGAAGAAAGCCTTGGACAGACTGGACTGTGAAGGCCTAACCCTGAAGCCCAACAATATCATTGTCATAACCTTTGACGGTTCTAAAAGGATGGTCCATGGGGAGGTGGACATCCCGATTAAAGTAGGAACTGAAACCTTCGACTCCACATTTTATGTGATGGACATCCGTCCTTCCTATTCTTGCTTGTTAGGAAGACCCTGGATCCACAATTCTGGGGCCGTCACTTCTTCTCTGCACCAAATGCTCAAGTACCCAGTCCAGGGGAAAATTATAACTGTTCATGGCGAGGAGGAGTACATGATAAGCCATCTAAATTATTTCCGCTATGTGGAATTGGATGGTGAATTCATCGAGACCTCTTTCCAACACTTTGAGGAGGTAGCTCAGGAGATTGCAGCAACCAAGACGGTGTCTTTTGTACCCATGATTACCAAACATGTGCCTCGGATGTTATCCCTTAAAGATGCAAAGGCTGTGATTGAAGAATGAGGAAGCACAATCTGGGGTCAGCTACCAGACTTTCCTTTCAAATCTGATAAATTCGGCTTGGGTTTCACTGCTTTTGCTCAAAAGGTTGTACGCTGCTCCCAGGCTGGAGGGCCACCATTGAAGATCACCCATCATGGAGTCAATGCTTTGGAGGATGGTGAAGAGGAGAGCAACCTAGAAGACTGGATATTCCCGACTGTTGACGGAGGACTGGACAACTGGGAGGCAAAGGATTTTGTTCCCATTACTTTCATAAATCAGTAATTTATCTTTCAAACATTTCTGTTGGTCTGTAATGATTCCTAAACAATTTGTACACTTTTTGCCTTGTGCCTTACCCGAGGCATATAGGTCCATTTGTAAGGGTTTGATTTTTCATCTTCATATGCCATTTCAATGAATCATGGACATTTTCACATATAAAATTTTGTGTTCATTTTCTTTCCTTTTACATTTTATTTGTTTAAAGGTGGCTATCCCTTACACACACCCACACTCACAAAATGCAGGTACCCTTCCATTCCGGATTCCATGGGTAACAATTCTGCTATGGCCTTCAGTGACTCTGAAGATCTGGTCAATCAGGCTGAATACGAAGGTGATGAAGACTGCAAGGTGCCAAGAGAATTGGATAAAATGCTACAACAGGAAGAAAGGGCTATTCTACCCCATGAAGAGCTGTTAGAGACAATCAACTTGGGTTCTGATGAAGACAAAAAAGAAGTCAGAGTGGGTGCCAACCTAGAGCCAAGTGTCAAAGAGCACTTAGTTCAGTTGTTGAATGGATATGTTGAGATCTTCGCTTGGTCTTACAAAGATATTCCGGGACTCGATACAGATATTGTGGTTCACCGTCTCCCTACTAGAGAAGACTGTCCACCAATTAAACAAAAAGTCCGCCAAATGAGGCCCGACATGTCAGAAAAGATAAGAGCTGAAGTGATGAAGCAGTTCAATGCTGGGTTTCTTGCTGTTACTTCCTATCCATAATGGGTTGCTAACATTGTGCCCGTGCCTAAGAAGGACGGCAAAGTGAGAATGTGTGTGGATTATAGAGACTTAAACAGGGCTAGCCCTAAAGATGACTTTCCACTACCGCACATTGACATTTTGGTTGATAATACAGCTCAGAACAAGGTATTTTCTTTCTTGGATGGATTTTCAGGTTACAACCAGATTAAAATGGCACCTGAAGACATGGAGAAAACTACTTTTGTTACACAGTGGGGTACCTTCTGCTATAAAGTGATGCCATTCGGACTGAAGAATGCTGGGGCAACCTATCAGCGCGCCATGGTAGCTTTGTTTCATGATATGATACATCATGAGATTGAGGTCTACGTAGATGACATGATAGCCCGTTCACAGACAGAAGAAGAACACCTTGACCATTTGCAAAAGCTGTTTGTCAGGTTGAAGGAGTACAAGCTCAGACTGAACCCTAACAAGTGCACTTTCAGAGTCAGGTCCGATAAACTTTTGGGTTTCATAGTCAGCAACAAAGGCATCGAGGTTGATCATACCAAAGTCAAAGCTATACAAGAAATGCCTTCCCCTCGCACTGAGAAGGAGGTCAGAGGTTTCTTGGGACGCCTAAACTACATTTCTAGGTTCATCTCTCACCTTACATCTACCTGTGAGCCAATCTTCAAGCTGTTGAAGAAAGATCAGGTGGTTAAATGGAATGATGACTGTCAATTTGCTTTCAATAAAATCAAGGAGTATTTGCTAGAACCTCCTATCTTGATGCCTCCCGTCGAAGGAAGACCACTAATCATGTATCTGACTGTTTTGGATAATTCAATGGGGTGCGTACTGGGCCAACATGACGAGTCTGGCCGAAAAGAGCATGCCATTTATTACTTTAGCAAAAAGTTTACCGACTGTGAGACCCGATACTCACTGCTCGAGAAAACTTGTTGCGCTTTGGTATGGGTTTCTCACTGGCTAAGGCAGTATATGTTGACTCATACCACTCTGTTGATATCCAAGATGGATCCGATCAAGTACATCTTCGAAAAGCCTGCTTTATCTGGAAGAATAGCTAGATTTTAAATGATCCTGACTGAGTACGATATCCAGTACACAACCCAAAAAGCTATAAAGGGAAGTGTACTAGCTGACCATCTAGCTCATCAAGCTGCCGGAGATTACCAATCCATGAAGTTTGACTTCCCCGACGAGGACATTATGACTTTGGACAACATTGAAGATTTCAGACCGTATGACGGACCTGAACAAGGATCCCGATGGACCCTGTACTTTGATAGTTCCTCCAATGGACTTGCAACGGTATCGGCGCGATACTCATTTCTCCACAAGGTTTCCACACACCTTTCACTGCTAGACTCTGCTTCAACTGCACCAACAACATGGCCGAGTATGAAGCTTGTATCTTTGGTCTCAAAGTTGCAATTGATCTGGGAATCAAATCTTTGGTTGTGTTTGGAGACTCAGCTTTGGTCATCAGTCAGATCAAAGGAGAGTGGGACACTAAACATCCCAATCTCATCCCATACAAAGAACATATCTTGACATTGCTACCTCATTTCGAGCAGATTACCTTCGAGCATTTCCCGCGAGAAGAGAACCAGCTAGCAGATGCTCTAGCTACGATGTCATCCATGTTTAAACTTAACTGGGATAATGAGGCTCCCCAAATCACCATTGAGAGGATGGGCGAATCTTCACATTGTAACGAGATTAATACCGAAGAATTAGTGGACCGACCTTGGTTTCACGAGGTCAAAAGGTATCTCGAGGCGCAAGAATATCCTGAAGGAGCTTCGGTCATTGACAAAAAGTTCTTAAGGATATTCTCAGCTAAGTTCTTCTTGAGCAATGGTATCCTATACAAGCGCAATCATGATTTCATTCTGCTACGTTATGTGGACAAGGTTGAAGCTGAGCAGATCATGGCTGAACTGCACAATGGTACCTTTGGCACCCACTCAAGCGGGCATACAATGGCTAAGAAGATTCTACGGGCAGGCTATTACTAGTCTACCATGGAAGCTGACTGCCATCAACATTCCAGAACTTGTCACAAATGTCAAATCTACGCGGACAAGGTACACATACCTCTGGTTCTTCTCAATGTCTTAACTGCTCCTTGGCCATTCGATATGATTGGAGAGATCAAGCCTACAGCATCCAATGGACATCGTTTCATTCTGGTGGCCATTGATTACTTTACCAAGTGGGTCGAAGCAGCTTCCTTCACCTCCGTTACAAAGAATGTGGTTGCCCGCTTCATCAAGAAGAACCTCATTTGCCAGTAAGTTATCCCCGACAGGATCATCACTAACAACGGTACAAACCTTAACAACACTATGATCACCGCCTTGTGCGATTAGTTCCAGATTCAACATCACAATTCATCTCCCTATCGGCCAAAGATGAACGGTGTTGTCGAAGCTGTGAACAAAAATATCAAGAAGATCATACAAAAGATGACAGTCACCTACAAGGACTGGCATGAGATGTTACCGTTTGCTCTCCACGGGTACCGTACCACGGCGCGTACATCAACTGGGGCAACACCCTATTCTTTGGTATACGGCATGGAGGCTGTTTTACCTATTGAGGTTCAGATTCCCTCCTTGAGAATCATGAAGGATGCTGGTTTGAGTGAAGATGATTGGATTCAGACCCGGCTTGATCAACTTAACTTGATTGACGAAAACCGACTTACTGCTATTTGCCATGGTCAGACGTATCAAAAACGGATGATCAAGGCTTTAAACAAGAAAGTCAGACGCCAGATATATCAAGTCGGAGATCTTGTAATCAAGCGGATCATCTTGCCGCAAAGTGATCCCAGGGGGAAATGGACTCCTACCTACGAAGGACCATTTGTGATCAAAAACATATTTTCTGGTGGGGCAATGATATTAACCCCCATGGACGGCGACGACCTGCCGCACCCTGCAAACACAGACATAGTCAAAAGATACTACGCATAAACGACCCGCTAGGTTGACACACCTAGGCAAAAAAAGGGGCATCCCGGTGAATCGAAAACCCGAAAGGGCGGTTCAGGAAAAATTTAGGGATAAACAAAAAAATCTGTACACCCGGCAAGTTGAAAACCCGAAAGGGCGACTTGGGCAAAAAAGGGTTTCCGATGGATCGAAAACTGGAAAGGGCGATCCAGACAAAAGTTAGGGAATTAAAGCGTATGACTATGTCTCGTCAGATCACTTTAAGGACAATCTCTTCACTGACAAGCTCCTGGCTTCTGATCAATCCAACCATCTTCGGACGAAGCAACAAATGGACAAGATATTCGGAGTTACGAAGGCTATAGCAGAATGGGAACCCCATGGAATTGTTACACATAGCCATCTTTCTTTGTATAAATTTTTCTCATTTTTATGACAACATTCTCTTACTATGATGTCTGTCTCCTTTGTACAAAATACTTACACAAAGTTAATACAAAGATACTTCAAAGTGCAGAAAACTATTAGCCTTCTCTTCTTTTTTACACTTGTGTTTTATTTGAAAACGTCCAATGATTTATTATATGAGCATATGCATTTGAATATAATCACTGTTTACAAATAAATGAAATGTGAAAGAATAATTACTGACAGGTTGAAAGTATAGGAAGACGTCTCTAGGCTATTCCAAAAGAAATCCCCTTCAATACATCATCTAGGTCCCCAGTGGAGCTAAAACCTTGAAATACATATCCCCAGCGGAGTTAAATTTCAAAATCCCCATCAGAGTTAAAACTTCAAACTCCCAATCCTCAGTGGAGCAAAAACATTGAACAACAGACCCTCAGTGAAGATGAAACTTTCTTCCGCAACGGAGTCAAATTTCCATACACAATCAAATCAGCGTGTCATTAAGATCCCCAGCGGAGCTGAAACTTTTGATCTACAGCGGAAACCATTCAGTTTTCCCCAGATTCCCCAGCAAGTTGTCTTAAAGTCTGAGAATCAACCAGATAACAATTAACATTTGTTTTAGCCCCAACCTAGAATAATTCTCCAATAGATTGGCATACAACCCAAACTCCTGATCTCCCCAGCGGGATAACTACTCCCCAGAAGTATAGCTACTCCCCACAGAGTTCTTACTCCCCAACAGAATGAAGATTCTCATTCTTGATTCCCTAGTGAAGTTTCCAGAGTCTTCATTACTCCTCAGCATGAATTTATCAGAATCTTTATTCCCCTGCAGATCGAAGATTCTCATTCTTGACTTCCCAACATGAAGTCCCAAAAGATTCAAATTCCCCTAGCTGAATGAAGATTCTCATTCTCAGTTCCCCACAGAATCCATCAGAGCCTTCTTTATTCTCCGGCAGATCAAGGTTTTCCTTTGTTTGATCCCCGATAGAAATCACCAGAGTTTCTTTATTCCCCAACCGAGTAAGGATTCCCATTGTGTAATCCCCAGCCATGGTCGTCAAAGTTCTCTGAAGTCCCTAAGCAGAATGTTTATCATCCTCCAAGGACTTGAAGGATGCCCTATATCCCCAATAAATTCGTGAAGGATTCTAACATCCCCACAGAAGTTGTCAAAGTTTTTGATAATTCCCGCGAGTTTCCAAGGATCTTCTATCCCCAACAGTGGTCAGCAAGGATTTCTCATCCTCAACAATCAAAGGTTTTGAATCTCCAGCATTGGCCATGGATTTATTTTCCCCGGCAGCAGTCAAGGATTTTATTATCGCTGGCTATCAAGGATTTATTTTCCTCAGCAAGACGACTAATCAGCTTACATGCGCATACATTACATTCACATATCATAAACATTGATAAAACACATATATCGCATCATACATTTCATGCAACATAACTTTGTGTTTCAGCTAACATTTTACCCTTTTCAGGATAAGATTAACAAGCTACCAATATACAATCATGAAAACAGCTTAGAGATGCTCTAGACACGGATGCTATTCTATTGCTTATTCAAATTCAAAGCTCAGAAAACAGCTTAGAGATGCTCCAGACACGGATGTTATTCTTTTGCTTATTCAAATTCAAATCTCAGAAAACAGCTTAGAGATTCTCCAGACACGGATGTTGTTCTATTGCTTATTCAAATTCAAAGCTCAGAAAATAGCTTAGAGATGCTCCAGACATGGATGCTATTCTATTGCTTATTCAAATACAGATTTCAGAAAATAGCTTAGAGATGCTCCAGACACGGGTGCTATTCTATTGCTTATTCAGATTTCAAGTACAGATACAGTCCAGATATGCTCCAAACACGGTAGTCATGCTGTCACTTATTCTGACTTTTTCCCCAACTCAGAGATGCTCCAAACGCGGATGCTATTTTGATACTCATTCTTATGACTTACAACATACAATTCAACAAACATTCTTGGATGGCATCTTTAAGCCCATCTCCGACAAGATTCTGTCACCTCTCTAAATGGCATCTTTAAGCCCATTCCTACAACTACAATTTGACGAGTGAAAATTTACGGGAACTCTAGTGTCCAATCATCTTTTACCTTCGAGTCACGAACGGCAAAACTCGCCAATCTAACTCTTCAGGTTCAAGAAGATTGAACATGGGCAGCTGTTGTACCCCAAAATTTGCCCTCTCATTTTATCAAGATTTCCCCTCACAAGACATCTCCTTGCACTGATGACCTGAAATTAGGGTTTGAGTTTGCACAAGGATTTTTGGACTTTCAATGCTTAATGTGACTTTCATGCTTCATGTTGGACCTCTAAGATTTCTCATACCAAGTTTCAAGCCTTGAATCAAATTTTTGCCCAGTCAATTGGACAATTGACCTAGAAATCAACTATCTTGAGGAAAAAGTCAATTGTGGCCAATTTACAGTAAAACCTCATAATTTTTTATCCACATAAATATTATAGACTCATATGAACCATTTGGTCAAGTTTGGACCACAACTCCTCAAGAAATTTGATCAAATCATCAAAAGGGCAAAATGGTCATTTTTTAGGATTTTGACTGCATAAGGGCAATTTCTAATTTTTCACTTAGCCAATGGCAAATTGGGTTGAAACATGATTTCAAGGATTCAATGTCATCATCTTGACCAATTCACAAGGTTCAAAAGATCTCAAAAGCATTGGATTGACATATGAATTTTCCAATCAACTGATCAAAAATCAACTGTACACTGAAAAGTCAAACTTTGACTTTTTGGCCAAAATTAAGTGCCAAGGGTAATTTTTCATCAAGATGGGTCAAAACATGAAACTTGTTCACCAAGAAACCTAATTTTGAAAATTAGGGTTTAAAATGGAAAATTTTCATAACTTAGAAATTTTCTAAGTTATGAAAATTTCTTATTTTTTCCCAACGTTTCCCAACTTTTTCACCATGATGCAATTGGATTCAAAGAAAACTTCCAGCATGAAAGTTGTAGTCCTACACAAAATCTACAACTTTTATTCACAAAGTTTTACCAAAAGATGCTTGGATCTCAAGTTATGATTTTGTGAACAAGGGTCCATGGAAACTTTTCAAATAGTTCCAAGTGAAATATAAAAATGAATTTCAAAGATGGATTGTAGAGCATGTTACAAGATTTCCAAAATGTCAAAGAACTCTCCAAGATCATTTGTGGTTAGGGAGAATCGAAAGTTTGAAAATAGAAAATCATCACTTTTATCCAAGGCATTTTACACCATGCTACAAGTTGCAAAATCTCTCCAAACCTTTCTTGTACTTGGTTTACAGGTTCTAAACCTTTCTACACTAATAAATTAAATGCAAACACATTGGATTAAGGCTTTGTTCTGATCTATGAAGCATTATACAAAGGATTAATCCATTTTTGGCAAAAAGTTAACGATGCCATTTACATAAAGCATGCTTTTGGCAATTTTGTTTGTCCTGAGCCATGGACCTGATTTATTTATGCAAACAAAGTTCACTAATATCAGGAAAGATGTACCAACTATGTTCAGTTAGAACACATGCCTGTACAACCTTGGCATGGTCACTTCTCACCTTTTACTTCAAAAACAAGTCATTATGCAAAAGGTCCACAACTTTGTAATATGATATAACCAAGTCTTGTGCACATTTCAAACAAGTTTTAAACATTGCCTAAGGTCAGAAACACGAGCCCTAAGCCTCTCAAACACCCTCTAACATCAAAACACCAAGTTCTTGCAAAAATAAGGCAAGTTCTGCAGATTCACTTCCAAAACAAAACCCACTCGTGCGTTTTTCTTGAAACCAGTTCCAACACACTCCATACCACATACCTAAACCATTCCAACCATTCTCAAGCCATTGTAACTCCATTTTCACACTTCACCATTTTTGCTTTGAAGCTTTGCAGGTTGAGTTCTACAAGCATATTCAGGCCATTTCAAAGCAAGTCAAGCATTGGGGAAGGTCAAGGGAACATCAAGCAAGCTCAAAAGAACATCAGGCCTCACTGAAAGTTGCTGCATTGCCATACTCGAGCTTGACTGAAACAGGTAAATTTCAAACTTCTATCTCCTTATTTAGGAATCATTAGGCTTAGGTTTGTGAAGCAAAAATTTAGTCTTCATTGTCCTTGAACTGTACATATGCTTAGAATTCATTTATGTTAACTGAGCTAAGAGTATTTGATAGTTGAACTTTCTGAAAAAACTAGGACAGAAATTTGGGGTGATAAAATTCTCCCTGGTTTCTTAGAGTTAGATCAAGTTTTTTATATGGTTAGAATCGTGGTTTAAAGCTCTATAATTTTCATGTTATGAGTTTTTGATTTAAAGCAGAGAATAGAGAGAACAGGTTTGAAGTTGCAGTGCGCATATTTTTGTTCTGGAGGACAGGGACGAAGTGGAAATGGGTTGGGCTTGGCTTGTTGCTACTTTTTGCACCCCCTAGCTTGCTTTCTGCACCCCCTTGGCCCATTTTGTATATTTTTGTATATTTTTGTATATTTCTGACTTTTTATATATTTTTCTAAATATTTAAAATCACAAAAAATATTCTCTTAATTTTTCACATTTTATTTTATTATTTTTATTATTTTTTGGACATAGAAATAGTTTATTAAATAATATATACTTTTATTTTCTTAAAATAAATTTGTAAAAAAAAATTAAAATACTTACATATTTTTATTTTATTATATTATACACTTAAAATATTATTTTTTCACAAATATTATTTTTTAGCACTTTTGTATATATTTTTATCTATTTAAATAAATAATATAATATATATATATTTTCTTAAAACAAAACTAGGGTTTCCACCCTTCCAAAAATAATCATTTTTTTTATTTTAAGTTAAATAAACTTTTGTTTATATACATAAAAATTAATATCAAAAACATTTTGTGCATATTTATATTTTTGCATATTTAAATATTTGTCAATTTATTATTTGTACAATGAATTCAATTTGGTTGTAATAATTGAATTAGGGCTTTAATTTTGTGCAAAATACCCCCCTATTCAAACTTGTATCCCCCTCCCCAAATCAATGTTGTAATAGTTGTAGATTTACTTTTACGCATTTTATTTCTTTCAAATATGCATGATAGTAAGATTAGGGTTTGTATGATAACAAAAATCAAAACAAATAGCAAGACTAAACACAAGACAAAATGCATGAAAAATGACAACACAATGCACACAAGCACCCCTAGGGTTTCATCCACTTGTTGCCTTAAAAAACATGGCCATCGTATGCAGGCTAGGTATCTTGGCAAAACAAAAACAAAACAAAAGATCATAGTCCCTCGATGACGCTATCTTGGTTTCCTATACAAAAATGATCTAGTCCCTCAAAAGTTTGCTAAGATACTTGGCAACATTGTTATCATGGACATACGATGACCCGCGCCCGTCCCGTTTAACATCCAAACACAAGGTTGTTTACCAAATACAATGGTAAAACAACAATGTCAAAGGGTTAAAAATGTGTAGGAAAGATCTTTGAGTAGGGTAGACAACTCCTAGTTACTTGATCAAATTTGCAAACATCCTTTTTATTTTCAAACAGACACACACACAATTTCAAAACATTTCCAAAACAAAGTTTCAAACATTGAAACATCTTTTCAAAATACAAACACCTTTGTATATATTCAAACAAGAATCATTACAAAGGTTGCCTAAACAAAGGCCTCTTTTCAAAATACTTTCAAAACCACACACAAAGCACCATTTCAAACAATTGAAAAGTAAAAGCAAGTGATCTAAATAAGTAACTAAGAGCCCATGGAAAACCATGGATGAAAAGGGTGCTAGCACCTTCTCTTTTCATAATCTACCCCCTGAACCCAAGAAAACATCTCAAAGGTCTTTCCTGTGCTTTTTGACCTTTTCTTTGGATAAAATAAAAAGTCGGTGGCGACTCTTGCTAAACCGAAACATTTGCGAACACAAACACAAAACCTCTAGTCAGTTCTCCCACCGTATCACACTAACATTAGGTAGAATTCCCTTGATCCCAACTTTAGGTTCACAAGCATGATAACAAGTAGGATTGAGATTCCCCTTTTGTTAGATTCATCTTTTGGCATCCCTTTTAAGACTAAAACTCTTTTTCTTTGTTCAAACTTCAAAACATTCTAACATTACTCAAATCATTTTTCAAGGTAAAAAACAACAACCAATGTAAACTCTTTTTGTCTCCAGAATTTTTCTTTTAAAACCTTTTCGATAAGGGTATGTTGTTTCAAGTTAGAGCAACCTGGAAATGCTAAGTGTGCGAGTGGACGAGCATGAGTCCCTTACGAGTTGGGATACCAAGCATAAGTTGCAATCCTAATGGCAAGAACGTGAACACGACATTATCCATAAAAAACATGCAACCAACCAAAACGTTTGAGGTGAACTATGAGTGCCTTGATCCCCATTGCATGGTCGGTGGTACGTAGGCAAAAAAATTCGCAATCGAGGCATGCACGACTAATAAAACCTTTTCTTTTTGTACAAAATCCTTTGCACTCATGAATTCCCTTTACAACCTAACTTTAGATTTAAACACACTCATTATATTAGACAAAATAGTGGATCTCGTGGAGTACCATGGACGTCATGGGTGCTAATACCTTCCTCTCGTGTAATTGACTCCCTTACCCAATCTTTCGGTAGCAAGACCATGATCTCACCCTCTTCAGGTTTTCTTCGATGTTTTCCTTTCCCTCCGTAGGATAAATAAATATTCGACGATGACTTCATTGTTTGTTTGAGAGATTCATTTTTCCCGAGTTGCTTCATCCTCCCTTTATAATGATGCAAGATCCATTTTCTCATACTTGTGGTGGTATTAGTTTAGCTTTCTCTCTAAAAATATGATGAGATATATTTTCTCCTAAAATCAACCACAAGAAAACATTGTCATTTTTACCATGAATTACGAGGTTTTGATCCTTAATTGGTACATAGGTATAAGACTATGTCTTTCCAAACAAAAATATAAATAAAATATATTTATTTTCTCATCTCCACATTCATTTAGCAACAAACAATTTTAACCAAAAAAACAGATATTATAAGTGGTTCCTATAGAGTACTATAGATACATAAGGTTCTAATACCTTCCCTTTGTATAACCAACCCCCGTACCTTGGATTTCTTCCTTATGTTTTGCTTTTAGTCTTTACTTCTTGCATTTCATGTTAAACAATAGAGTTTTGATATTTTCCCTTTTCCTTGGAAAGAATAGAGTTTGGTGGTGACTTCTTAAGTCTTTGTGAGTCAAGTTTCTCAATATCTTAGTTTCCTCGATTTTTCACCGCGACAGAAATGACGACTTCACTGGGGACATGTATCCTCAAGAGGGTTAAACCTAACTTATTTTATCTGTTTTAGTTATTATTTGTTTATATGTGATATTTTGTGGTTCTTTGGGGGTGATTAGTAATTTTGCAAAGGACAAATTCTACACCCAGATTAAAGTAATACTTAAGAATTAGGATAGTGGTATAATCAAAAGTTACATGACTGGAGTAATCTTGACATAAGTAGCATATGATAACCCCACTCAGTGGAGGCCTCTTCGGGGGTGATAATGCTAAAACAAGTCAGTTGCTTAAGCATTATTACTTTCAACCTTGAAATAAATTTATCATTAATCCAAAGTACCTTGAGTGATCAATTTATCATTTAGAGGTATATTTGAAATGAGAAAGTTCATCAAGCACCAATTTACACCTAATTGAACTAAGATGAATCATCATCATCCATTTGATCAATAAAATAAAAAAGAAGAAGAAAGGGATGAAGTAGAGATAATCAACAAGAAAATAAATTGCAAATTGGATCAAAACATTAATCAAATTATCATAAAAATCATTCATCCATTTTGGTGGATTAGCATTTTTGCCCCATCAACACCCAATATCTAATGATGTTGATGATACTTATGATCAAATTAAGCTAAGATCCAAGGCCAACAACAGTCAACATAATTTGAACAAATATTAAATGAAATAAAACAAAAAATGCATATAAAATGATTTTTTAAAATGAAAATAAAAGGTAAAATACCAAAGTATACTCAAAATATCAAATAAATTTCAAAAGAGACCATAGAAAATTCATAAATGATCTATACTATTTTTATAAATTTTTTAGTAATTTTTGGAAACATAATCTATTTTTTAACCAATTAAAATATAACACAAAAGAGAAAATTAATAAAAAAATATCAAATAATTAAAATAAAATCTACACAATTAAAATCAGATGAAGAAAAGTCAGAGAATTTTAGAAATTATTTTGGGATTTTTTGGAGTCAAAATGGAATTTAAAATGATTTTTGAAGTTAACACAAATTAAAATGAAAAAAGAAAAATAAAATAAAATGTGGAAAATCCTGGCACGTTGGATCTACACTCATTAATTGAGCTAGCATATATGATAGACCGGGAGTGAGAACATAAGGTGGAAGGTAGTTTGGAAAATCATGCTGGATCCAGAAATAAAACAACCAATCAGATTATTTCAAATGGCACGATCTCATTGGCCAAGGCATGAAAACAAACTCAGGCATCCAAAATGGTTTCTCTGATCATACTCTCCGGCAGGCTTCACCAGAGATTTAGCAAACTGTAACGTTATGTAACGAAACCTATGCCTTTAAGATCGTCTCGTTGAAATAAAGCCAATTGTCACCTCCATTGAAATTTATTTACACAGAGTGAAGTTTAATTTGAAGCAAAACAGTTGAAAACGAAATTTTTTCAAAAAATAAACTATGAAAATAGATCAAACAAGCTAAATTGAAGATCCAAAAAGCATCAATGAAAGTAATTCTATATTGTGGTGTCAAGTTTGGATCAAAATGATGCTCGTGGCTACCTGAACGAAGTATGTTAGAATGCCTCTGAAACTGGATTTGGCTAGAGAGTTATGGTGAACCTCAGGCCTTGACTTTTGTTGGATTAGGTTCACAGAAGATCAATGAAGTTAAATTAATTGAGAGTTTGAGTGTAAAAGCCATTGAGTTATGAAAATGAAGTTGAGGAAATTGAAGAAAAGTTGGAGGTTTAGTAGAGTGATTTTGGGTCTCTAAAGCTTGGAAAATAATAAGAGATGGATTTTGTATTTATAGTGAAGCAAGATGAATTTTTAAGCATGGGAGGATGATGCAATTTCATCCAACTAGTGTGAGCCAAGGCTCATGGAAATTGTGACTTGCAAACTGTCTAAAATGCAGCAAACTTGAGTGTTTAAGGGTCTTTTTCAACTTTGGCACACTCATAAACATGGTTAGAGTGAAAGACAACTCTTAATTTGGCATGTAATTGAAATTAAGTTGAATCAAGTTTCTGACCAAAGTGAAATATTCAGTTTCATGGGGCCATGTTTACACCAATGGGAAACCTTGTTCAAGGAAACTTTATGACTCATTCTTTTTTCTAAGTACTCACACCATCCCAAAGAGTACAATGAGCCAATAAAGGTTGAATTTGGATGCTTGAGCAAAGAGTTATGGTCAATTGAAGTTGGTGCAATGCCCTGAGATTAGAAGTCTAAAAATTTCGAAGTCCCAAAATGACTTAAAATGACCTATAATGTCCAAAAACTTTCTATAGCCTTCCAAGCATAATTGGACTTTGACCTTGAAGCAAACTTGTAGAGGGAATCAACAATGATAAGTATAAAAAAGAATCACTAAAAAATGTTGAGAATTGAGAGAGTTATGATCTTGGAAAGTTGAGCAAAACCCACTTGAAATTAGGTCAAATTTCACTAAGTCCATAAAGTGACCTATAATGTTTCCAAACTTTTAAAGATCTTACAAACATAATTCACTATTGACTTGTAAAGAGAAGTTGTATATGATGTCAAGGAGAGTCATATGCTCAAAGGATCACTAAAAAATGTTGAAAATGAGTGAGATATGATATTTTCATCTTGGACTTGAAATGTTTACTATTTGGTCAAACAACTTAGATCAAACTTGAATATTTTGAGCTTTTCTTGAAATTCAAGGTACATTGATGATCATTTGAACTCAAAATGATGTGACCTTGAATGTCCTTTGATTAAACTTGGCCAAATCTTGAGGTACCTTGTTTAAGAAGGCGTGGAAATAAACACATGAACCTTTGAAGTTTCTTGAGAAACAAGCTACTAATCCTTGAAGTAATCTTGACAAAAAGGAGATTGAATGATGATTGAGACTTATGTTTTGAGATTAGAAGCCATTCTTTGATGATTAAGCCCTTGATAACCAATGATTGGCCATACTTTGACTTTGAGAAAGCAAACTCTAACTAAGGGAACCATCTTGACGCTCTTGATTCAAAACCTACCTTGTACAATGAACAAGAGGAAACAACACATCTTTTTGATATTTTGATTAGTGGTTAGCATAACATGAAGTATATAATCATAAAAGGTAAATTTAAACAAAACGATACTTGATGACCTCTACAAAGGGAAATACTTAGAGAGACGAGGGTTAAGAAGCAACCATGTTTGTGATCTTGATGATATGAAATGATGCAACATGATATGAGATCTTAGAGGTAAAAATTAGGGTATGACAATAATCTTGGGAGGTCTTTTGATCACCTCGGACTATTCTAACTCACTAGTTAGGTACTGGATACTTTATCCTGTTGTAACTGGTTTTAAAATGAGAGTCTCCACCCTTAATTTTTATCCTAAGGAAGGGAATATAAAGGATAACCCTAAATAAGTTAGAGATTCTAGGTTTTTTGACTTGTTCTAGACGAAGGGAAGGTGTTACGCACCTCTCACCTACCTCGTTCACAAGGATACTAGGTTTAGAAGCGCAATTTTTAAGAAAAAGGGTTTTAACATTTTATTAGGGGAACTCGCCATGATTTTAGCCGTATGCATATGTATCCTCTTAGGAGGAATCAGAGTCTCGATTTGTAGTTCGTGGTTGGTTGGTGTTTTTTATGGATTATGAAGATATTTTCATTTTCCGTGTACTTAGTCTAGGTGTGTGAATAACAAAGTTTATTAGACGAAGCGCACGGTCGATTTAAATATATTTGTAACCCTTTTTGAAAATTGATTGTTGTTTAATTTGATTATGAAAATGATTTTATTGTTGGTTGAATATTTTTTTAGTGTATTAATTATGAAAATATCTAATTAATGCATGCTTAAAATAATTTAATGCAATAAATAAATAAAAAATATTTTGGATGAATTTTAGAAAATATATTTGATTTATAATAATAATAATAATAATAATATTTATAAATATACTAAAGTATAAAATATAAAAATTATAAATAATAAATAAATAAAAAGAAATAAATTAGAAAACACAAGGTGTGTAAATTAGGTTAGGCTAGTAAAAATAGGGGGGGTTGGTGTAGGTATTAGGGCCATGAATTTAGATATTAAATTCAGGCCCAAAAGACAGGGGATGTGTTTTGAGCTACACAGTAAAATTGAGGGATGTGAGCAGTAGGGGTCCAAGTCCAGATATTGGACTTGGCCCATTAAGCAAAGGGGGTGTAGATTCATGCGCTGGTTAGTAAAACAAAAGCAGGAGGGGTGAGAATGGTAACAGGCCTGGCCCAGAGAGGTTTGGGATGGACTCGTTTGGCCAAGGTATGGGGGGTATACTGTAACCCGGTGGGCGCGCACTTTTGGCACGCTGGATAAAGATCATGTGGTTGTGATTGAGAGTGTATGGCAAGGTATGATGCACCGGATCATGAAGCATAATATATTGTTTTACATAATATTTTCATTCCATTTTCGTTATTCACTTCTCTCTCTCAGCCACTTTATCCTCTCTTCCCTCTTCTCTAACACAACACCATCACAACAAACCCTAATTTTCTGTCGCTTTCAATAACCCTAATCGGCGACGGCCCTATCCTTTGATCTCGACCCCAACCTCTATAAGAAAATCAACAAAAATATTTAATCTAAGTATATTTGGGAAGTACCTCTATCGCGATGAATCTCGGTATCTTTTCTGATTTCTTTTTTGTCTGATTTGGTTCCCGATCTTCCCTCTTTGTGTTTGACAGGTATAAAAGATGATGATGATGGTAGAGATGTGGAGGCGCAACAAAAGAGTTTAGGGTTTCAAATATTTAAACCCTAGTTCACACGGAGCGGGGATGTGCGAGCTAACAGGGGCGCAATCAGAGACACCTCCTTCACTATTTTTCCTCTATCCAACTTCTCCTGCGCAAAACCCTTTTTCTTTGTATATTTCCTTCTATAAATTCGTCTCCTCTCTAATAATTTTCCTCTTCCATTTTATGTTTTAGAAGTTAGGAATTTATAGGTTTTGATTTAGGTATATTAGGAAACAATGTATGAATTGTCTTTACTTAGCAGAGGATTAGGGAAATTAGAGATTTGGTTTATGATTCTGTATAAAGTTTGTATAAGGTTTTGATTCGATCTGATTCTATTTGATTTGTATTGATTTCTTTAGTTAGGATTTAGTTATAATGTACGATTATGCAAATCCGGATGATTCAAAAATACAAGATCTGTTTCAATTTCAATTCGTACAGTACTTGTTTTTGCTTTAAAACGTATGTTACCTTCCTTCGATCCGAACAATGATAGTTTGTACGTTATTTTGTTCAATGATTGGTACAGTAAACGTTTTTTCTTGATTTGAAACAAGAGCGTTTTTTCTCATGACCTGGATTTGAGCCTTAAAAGAGATTGGATCGTGCATTCAGCAATGGCCTCTTTATTTTTCAATCTGACTTTATTAGTCAATGTTTTATTTAACAAAACAAACAAAAAAATTTAATTAAGTTTGCAAAATGATGATTTTAATAATAATCAGTAATAACTTATGTAAAATATAAATATATTTCTTGGAACTAAAACCTGAAACGGGCCATGTTCTAATGTTTATCATTGGGCCTTAACAAAACTTATTTGTTTTATGGACCCCCCTGATTTAATTAAATTGGGCCTTAAACAAGATGAATTGCTTATACACTCCCAAACTTATCGAAAACCTAAATGGGCCATTCTGATTTAGAAATGACCCAAGATTTTCTCAATAGCGTGAACCCCCTTTCAATATTTAAAAAGGGTTGAGATGTTTACATGGGCCTTTCTGATTTAGAAAGGCCCAAAAAAATTCTTAATGATGTAGAATTGGGCTGGAAGTGAAACAAAACCTTACTCAAAAAATGCAATGGGCTATTTTGATTTAGAAAGGCCCATCAATTTCTTCATAAGATAAAAAATCTTTTATAAACTTTAAACCCCATGAATATGTGAATAATATTTTTTTAGAAATAAAAATATTAGGAACTAGTAGGAAAAATTTGGGGTATGACACATCCTTAGATTCAAGGTAGGCAGGGAAAACCCTAAAAGGATGAGGGAGGACCACCCCATGACGATGTTGTATGAAGGATACTATAAATTATTCTATTATGTTATCAACCTAGGTTGTATTCCCTATTAGCAAACTTTTCTTTCTCACACTCTCTTACCGCCTTTAACATCCTCTCAAAATATTACATTTGAAACAAGTTCTTTCATTCCTTCTTCTAAATCAACATCCGAACCTCTACCAAAACTACCTTCTCTTCCATTCACCATACACTCATTGTTTCCAACATCACAAACTTCATCAAAGTCACTCTTGACATCGAAAGAAATCCAATACAATAGTTAATCGAAACTGTTCAAAATTCATGCCCGAGTTAAGAAAGTTCTCGAATACTTCATATTAGTGTCGCCAACAGATGCCACATCCTCTCGATCGTCTCTCAAAGAAATTGATCTAGCCCTACATAAACATCTAGATGCCATTGTTTTAAAATTTATTTAGAGCACTATGTCCATTGACCTTCTCCACACCATTATTGATTGTGACTTTACTGCACAAATTTCTTGGAATAATCTTCTACAGCTCTCTTTACTCGCTTCCAATCGTCACCATGTCATTCTTGGATCAAAACCGCACTAGGAGTATGTCTCCGCAACACAATCTTCCTATGCACCAATGAATATTCAAGCCACTATGCATACTTTCTTTATTGCTCCTCCTAATGAACATTGGTACATGGACACTGGAACCACATCTCACACGACAAAGAACATAATTAATCTTACGTCATATTCTAATATAAGCAATAATATTACTGTTGGAAGTAGTCATAATACTCTAGTTATTGGTTATGGTAATGCATTACTACCTAATCCTCAATATCCCTTGACCTTAAAAATGCCCTACATGCACCTAAAGTGATAAAAAAATCTTGTTTATGTTAGAAAATTTATCATTGTCAATGATGTTTCTGTTAAATGTAGTCCTTTTTTATTTTTCGTGAATTTTCTGACATGGATACTTTTAACGAGATGTAACATCTCATGTGACCTTTAACCCTTATCACAAGACCATACAAATCCAATCTCAACACCTTCCACATTTTCCGCTATATCTAATGAATTATGACATAATTATTTAAGACATCCTAGAACTTCTTTTTTTGAATTATCTTCACTAATTTTTTTAATCTTATGTAATAATTTTCAGAACGATTTATTTTGTAAGTCTTGTCAATTTGGAAAACCAGTAAATTACTTTTTTATGAGTCTTTGTCATCTAGATTATTTCCTTACAATATTTTGTATAATGATATTTGAACATCTCCAACTCTTAGTTTGGGTGGTCATTACTATTGTATTTTATTCCTTGATGATTTTACAAAATAATTGAAAAATATATTTAATGTTTTCAGTGTGATAATGAAAAGGAGTATGCTAACTTTATTTTTTCATAAATTTTGTGATCGAAATATAACGATGTTAAGGATTATGTCCTCATGCCTCATACTAAAATGGAAATGTCGATAGGATAATATGTATAATAAATAATATCATATGCACTCTTCTTGATCATACCTCAAAACCATATTCATTTTCGTATTATGCAATTAAAATGGCTACTTACCTCTTAAACATTATTTTAAACTAGAAGTTAGATCTTCAAGCACAAACTACAATTCTTTATAAAAAATTTCCATTCTATTCTCACCTTAAAATATTTTGGATGTCTATGTTTTCCTATAATCTCTTCTACTACAAGAAAAAATTTCAGACAAGATCAATACCATATGTATTTTTTAGGATATCCATCTAATTATAGAGTTTATAAATATTTTTGAGTTGTAAATTTATAAAATCATCATCGTTAGACATGTTGTATTTGATGAAACACTTTTCCTTTTTCCACCACAAATGCTCCTAGTTATCACGCTATGATATTTTTCAGATACAAGAGATACACCTTTTATCTATTCTCAATTTCAACCCTACATTACCTCACTAAAATAACAACCCAACATCCCCATGCAACTTGACACCACTACAACCAAAACAATTCACCAAAACCTCCTCTACACCATGACCACATAACAACCAGCGTCACCTCCACCTCAACAAACTCCAATTTTCCCTACAAACTACATTCCTACAAATTCCACACCTGTTAGAGAAAAAGAGCAAATTTTTATAACTATGTTTTGATAAAATACAATTTTAATTTTTATATAGACCCAAAGACTTCTACTATTTTAAGAAAGTAAATGTTATTAATAAATACTATTGTAACCCACTATCTTTTGACCTTCCAATTACATTTGATTCTTAAGCTTTCCACTACTTTATTAATAAAAAACTCACTAATGATATTTAAAGTTTATTCAACAAAACTCCTATGTAAACTTAAATGTTTCTTCCATTCATCATGTCAATCAATTTCTTGCCTCTGTCGAAAATTTCTTTCGACAATGGTTTTGTGAAAATATTTGTTGCTTGATCTTTGCTTGCTACATGCCTCAATTCGACACTTACTTCCTTCACATGTTCTCAAATAAAGTGGAATCGAACGTCAATATGTTTGCTTCTTTCATGGTTCACAGGATTCTTTGTCAACTCGTTTGTTGATTTGTTGTCCACTTGTATTACTGTTACGCCTTCCCGTCCTAGCTCCATCTTGCTCATCAATCTTCTAAGTCATACTGCATGACAAACGCACCAAGATGCTGCCACATATTCACTTTCACACGTAGAAAGTGTTATTATCGGTTGCTTCTTAGAAAGCCAAGTAAATGTTGTGTTTTCCATGAAGAGCACATATCCAGAAGTGCTTTTTCGATCGTCTATATCTCTGCATCAATCACTGTCAGAGTAACCAACTAACTTGTAGTCTTCTGTTCTTGAATAGAACATTCCAAATGACATTGTTCCTTGGATGTACCTTAGGATCCGTTTCAATGCCTTTCAATGTGAATGTACTGGCTCCTCCATAAATCGACTTGCAATGCCAATAGTTAATGAAATGTCTGGCCTTGTGCATGTGAGATAGCGAAGACTACCTACCAAGCTTCGATATTTTCTTACTTCGACACGTTCTCCTCCATCAAACTTCGACAGTTTTGCGCCTGGTTCCATTAGCATCAAAGTTGAATTACAACTTTTCATCTTATATTTTTCCAAGATTTCTTTTGCATATTTTTCCTGTGAAATAACGATTCCAGTTTCTTCTTGTCGAACCTCCAGACTAAGAAAGAATTTCATCAGACCTAAGTTTGTCATTTCGAATTTCGCGTGTCATGGTGCTTTTGAATTCTTCTATCATCTGAACATCACTGCCTAGAAAAATAAGGTCATTAACATAGAGAGCAACAAGTAATACATTACTTCCATTTTTCTTCACATAGAGGGCATGTTCATATGGATATTGTTCGAACTCATTCTCCTTAAAATATGTGTCTATGCGTGTGTTCTATGCCTGTGGTGCCTGCTTCATCCCATATAGCGCTTTCTTCAATTTCAGCACCTTCTTCTCTTCTCCAATCCTCATATACCCAAGTGGTTGTTCGACAAAGATTTCTTCTTCGAGCATACCATTCAAAAATATTGTCTTAACATCCATTTGAAATATTGGCCACTTGAATTGAGCAGCTTGAGAAATGAGCAATTGAATTGTCTCCATTCTTGCAACAGGTGCTAACACTTCGTCATAGTCAATTTCTTCTTTATGTTTGTATCCCTTCGCAATAAGTCATGCTTTGTATCGTTCTATTTCTCCTTGAGCGTTCACCTTTTTCTTGAATACCCACTTTACACCAATGGGTTGACTACCTTTTAGCAATTTGACTAGCTACCATGTGTTGTTGCGGTCTATTTCTCTAATCTCTTCGTCCATGGCACTTTTCCACTTCTTGTCTCGTAAAACTTCTTCGACACTGATGTTTTCAGCATCTGCCAGAAGGCATACAAGGTGTACCTCATTTGTCGAATCATATAAATCTTGCAAACTTCGCATTCTGGGTTGTAGAGGTTCATCTTCATTTTTAGTATCTTCATGTTCTGTTGAAATACTTATTGGTACAACTATAGATGATTCTTCGACTGCATCTATAACTTTTGTCAAATTATTCCAATCCCACCTGCTCGCTTTGTTTATTTGAATGTCTCTAGTCACAATCACTTTCTTGCTTATGGGGTCTAATAACTTATACCCTTTTGTCTTCTCATCATATCTAATGAATATATACTTTTGACTTTTGTCTTCAAGTTTCGTTCTTTGTTGGTCTGGTATATGTGCATAAGCTACACTACCAAATACTTTGAGATGAGAAATTGTTGGCTTATGTCTGCTCCATGCTTCTTGTAGTGTTTGATCTTCTAACTTTGAATGTGGACATCGATTCTGAACATAAACAGCATATTGTACAGCTTCTGCCCAGAATTCTTTCGTCATGTTCTTGCTCTTAAGCATTGACCCAATCATGTCAAGAATAGTTCAATTCTTTCTTTCACCCACACCATTTTGCTGAGGTGAATATGGTGCAGTTAGGAATATCCTTATGCCCTGCTCTTCACAATACTTCATAAAGGTCGTCGAAGTGCACTCACCACCTCTGTCAGATCGAACTGCTTTGATATGTCTGTCAGTTTCCTTCTCCACCATTACTTTGAACCTTTTGAACACCTCTAATGCTTCAGACTTTTCTTTCAAGAAAAAAACCCAAGTCTTTCATGAGAAATCATCGATAAAAGAAATAAAGTACCTTTTTCCACTGAAGGATTCTGGAGTGATTGGCCCACATATGTCAGTATGAATCAATTCGAGAATTTGTTTAACCTGATATTCTGCCTTCTTTTGAAATGAGATTCTTGTTTGTTTGTTGAGCACACATTCTTCACAAAACTTTCCTTCATAGTCCATGTCTGGTAGTCCGTCCACCATGTTCCTTTTCGCCAACCTTCTCAAACCAGCATGATGTAGATGACCAATGCGCATATGCCATAGTGACGTTTTGTCTTGCATTTCGACTTGTAGACATTTCTATCGAACATTCCTCAGATTCAATTTGTACATTCAATTTCTTTCCATTTCGAAATAGGCGATTAGATGTCCTACTTTGTCCTTCAAATGCAGTATTCGATCTTTTATAAGTATCGAAAAGCCTTTCTCTGTAAGTTGTCCCAAACTCAAGATGTTGGTCTTGAGATCTGGTACATAGTAAACATCTTGGATTGATCCAATCAAGTCATCCTCATGTGAGTAACAAATTGTAAATTTTCCTTCGACCTTCACTTTTGATGCATCTCCAGAAGACACATCATCATCTTAAAAAAAAAATCATTTCTTTAAACAGGTGTTTGTAACCACACATGTGATTACTTGCTCATGAGTCAAGATACCAAACATGGTCATTATTGGTGTTGATTTCATTTTGAGCTATCAGGAGAAAACCTTCATTCGCTTCAGTTTCCAAGGCTAGATTGGTTGTTTCTTCTACCTTATTTTCGATTCGATAATCCTTTGCAAGATGTCCCACTTTATCACAATTATAACATTTGTAGGAATTGTAATCCTTCACGTAATGACCATACTTCCCACACCTGTAGCCTTCGAAGTTGTAGTGGTTCTATGACCACCTCTTTGACCATCTCCTCTGCCACGCCAATTTTGTTGGTTCGAATGTCCTCTCTCGAAGTTGTTGCCACGACCACTGTAACAACCTCCACGGCCATGCCCTCTTCCTCGAAAGTTTTGAGAAAAGAGTACCTTTTCATATTTGATCGAATCCTTGGTTTGATCTGCTTCTTCGACTGCTTCTTCCTTCTTCTTCATCTTAAGTTGTTCATGTGCTTCAAGAGAACCAGCAAGCTCTTCGACTGAGAGCATTGAAAGGTCCTTCGATTCTTCTATTGCATACACAATATACTCAAATTTATCTGTTAAAGATCTCAAGATCTTTTCAACAACTTGTGCATCAGTTACTGCTTCGCCATTTCTGGTGAGTTGGTTCACCACTTTTTGTACACGTGTGATGTAGTCAGATATAGTTTGTCTCCTTCATCTGCATCCTCTCCAATTTTCCACGAAGAGTTTGGAGTAGAACTTGCTTCACTCGGTCTGCTCCTTTGAACACTTTCTCTAACATGTCCCATGCTTCTTTCGATGTAGTCGAACCAGCAATCTTTTCAAAGCCTGATTCGTCAATAGCCCTGAACAACATGTATAATGTCGTTTTATCCTTCGACCGCATCTCTTTCGGGGCCTTAGTTTGAGTTGTCGTATGTCCTGCAACATCTGTTGGTTCTTCAAACCCATATCTGGTCACCTCCCACGCGTCTAGAGATCCAAGAAGAGTTTTCATTTGGATACTCCAGTTTTCGTAATTTGACTTCGTTAGCCGTGGCAATGGCATTTGATTCATCATGTTTGCCATGAGCTCTGATGCCAATTTGTTAGAGAAAAGGAGTAAACTTTTATAACTGATGTTTTGATAAAATACAATCTTGGTCTTTATATAGACCAAAAGACTTCTACTATTCTAAGAAAGTAAATGCTATTAATAAATACTATTATAATCCACTATCTTTTGGCCTTCTAATTACATTTGATTCTTAACCTTCCCATTACCTTATTAATAAAAAAAACCACTAATGACATTTAAAGTTTATTCAACAACACCTACACCTAACACATCATCACCTCCTCAAATACCTACACCTATGAATTATTTAGTGAATTATTTAGTCAACCTTCCACTTTATCCTTAAATAATCACTCGAGCATAACATGGCATCTTTAAGCCTCAACAACTCTTCAATCTTCAGACCGCTCGTTAAACCCTAATTTCTACTTTTCCTATCTATCCCATTAATGCATTATTTGATCATAATTTGAAAATGACTATGAAATATGAATATAATGTTTTTGTTTAAAATAAGACGTGGTATTTATTTCATGTATCTCTAATGCTAACATTATTCAAAGTATCTAGATTTTTAGGCATAAGAAAAAAACTTGATGGTTCCTTTGATAGATATCATGCCCAGCTAGTAGGTAATGGATCTAATCAACAAAGTTGTATAGATTGTGATGAAACTCTCAGCTCAATAGTTAAACCATCAACTATATATATATATATATATATATATATATATATATATATATATATATATATATATATATATATATATATATATATATATATATATATATATATATATATGTGTGTTTTTTTTAGTATTTCCCTTTCAAGGTCAGGGTGTCTTCATCAGTTAAATGTAAAAAAATGTCTTTTTACATGGAAATATCAATGAAACATTGTACATGTACCGACCTCTAACTTTTTGTGATCCTTTACATCCTAATTAGTGTTAGCTTGCTGATGAATTTTGTGTGTAGTATCAAATAAGCACCTCATGCTTGGTACTAACGATTTACATAATTTGTTGCTACATTGGTATTTTATCATAGTGTAAGTGATCATTCCTTATTCATCTACCATAATGGAAATGACACAACATACATTCTCCATTATATGGATGATATCATTTTTATTGGGTGAGAATATGGAGTATATAAACTGTCTAGATGGGGTGTATAGACTCTTTGAAAAATTAATCGATTTTCAAAATGAAAGATCAGAGTTTTAGATGCGAAAGTGTTATAGTGAAAAATAGATACTTTATGCTTGAATTGGAAATTAATCACAGATATAGTTACACAATTAACAACTATCTCAAATTTATTAAAGATCATATCCAAAGATTCGCAAACTACAATGAATTGACATTCACAAATTACACGAGATGTGTTCTTTACAAAATCAAATTTCTATAGGATTCTAATACTATAGCTTACAAGTTTTAATCAGGACTAAAACTGAAACACCCCACTTTCCCATAAGAATAATTATAATAAAATATATAGAATACTACATCAGAGTACACAAATGGGATGTCACATCATTCAAATAACTCATAAAATATCACGTTACTTTATTACTCCATTTATTCATAGTAATCAACTAAGTAGCGAAACAACTCAAATCAATTTACTTTCATGGTGCTTAGGCCTTAACAATAATAAAACTCCACAAAATGTATGGTTCAACGTAATTATGAATTAAGGTACGTAATAATTAAAAAATGACACAAAATCATAAAAAATTCCCAAATCCCGTATTACGTATCAGAGCGACTCCTAAGACTCGATCAAACAACACTCACTCCAAGCACTACTCGGGTACCTGGTTATCTGTACTCCCCGAGGAGCACAAATACAACAACAGAAAAGGGGTGAGAATTACATTCAATAAATATGTGGTAAATCTCACATGCTAAGGAGTAGTAATTCACACTATTCACATAATTTATAAAATGCACATTTCACACCATACTTCACAACACATTATGCATTCATATAACACAATATCAAATCAAGATAGTGCAATGCAATGCAACCGACAACAACTAAATGCATGTGGTACCAACAGGGCAAGAGCCCTCAACATAATGGCAAATAGGGAAACAACATGGCATAAACCCTCAACATAATGCCATTACAGGCCAACAATACGGCATAAGCCCTCACTAATGAATGCATGCATCATCAACATGCAACACCACAACAATGCAACCACAAGGTATAAGCCCACCACATTTTCCAATAAGGCCACTGTTGTACCTCAAAATTTTCCCCCTCATTTTATTCAACACATGCCCATTGAGGTCCTCAACTTGCTCAAGAATGCCCAAGAGTTGACCAGACAAACTCTCTCCCAATATAATGTACCTCAAACTAGGGTTTCCATTTTCATCAGGGTGTGGGATGTCCAAAATGCTTTCCATGGTCCTAATATGTTATCAAGATCATCCATGTCAAGTTTCAGGCCTTACACAAGAAGTTTGCTCAGTCAATTACTCAGATGCCTGAAAATCAACTATACTAGGTCAAAAGTCAACTGTGGCCCACATACAATCAAACTTCAAGATTTTTGGTAAATATCAACATTTTTAAGTGATATTCATCATTTGATCAAGGGTTGATCATGATTCCTCAAGGAATGCCCCAAATTCATCAAAATCCAAAAGTTGCTAAATTAGTGTTTCTTAGGAAAAGTCAACCAAACTTTGACAAAGCATAACTTCTTAATACTTTATCAGAAATTTTCCATCCAAGTCTCATTTTGAAGAGGATGAAATTGCCTACAATTAATCTTCATCCCCCAAGTTCAAAATATGCACTCATCAAAAGATATGAATTTCTACATTATAGGTCCTTTTGAAAAGTCAACAAAAACACCTTTTGGGTCAAAGCTTCGTACATGAACATGGAAGACCCAATTGAGATGAGACCAAAAGGGTTGTTTAGGGGACATCCAAATATTTCTAAAAAGTTCAAGAACACCTCTCTAGGTTTAAAATTTGAGGAGATATGCCTTGTCAAAGTTGACCATTTTTGCAAAATTGCCAAAAGTCAAATGTGCTCAAAAATGAATTTTTTTTGTCAATGGGCCTAGTTTTTCATGATTACATCTTGCTTGTGACATGGTCCACGACCCAAATCAGCATCTACACTTTATTTGCTTCATTATTTATTTTATTTTGATTTTTTATTATTTAAAATTCAAATTAAATCAAACAAATTGCAAAAAATACAAAAGATTGATTTTTGATCTAATTTTTTATAGGAATCAAATCCAATTAGGTTGACAAATCATATCCAAAACATGCAAAACAAAATGAATCAAAATTGGCATGATTAGGCTTATTTTGGAAAGATATCATACAAGGATAAAATCAAATCCAATCTCCTTAATTCACCAAGATACAATGCGTTTTTGTTAACCTAATCAGTCCTAGTACAAATACAGAACATAACCAAGGTGCAAGGACAAGCTTTAGAGGTCGTAAAAGCTGCAAACAAAAACTGCAAAATTGTCAAAAAGTGGTGGATCGATTTCAAGCTTAGATGGAAATTCAAAGAATTCTAAGACTACCAATAGACTCCTGGACATCTCCAGAACGTGTTTCAATCCATTGCAAGCATTTTCACGGCCAGAATCGCCCCCTAGACGTCACACGATTTGCAGTCTTTTTCAGATTCAATCACTATGATTCTTGCATCATAAGCATGTTTTAATGGTATATATGTGTTTGTTATCATGTTTGCAATATGTCTAGACCATTTAATTGAAGTTTTGACGCTTGTATGCATATTTTCCATAGCTAGGGTTTACCTTGTCGTTTTAGGGCTTTCAAATGCAGGAACAATTGGCCCTAATGAAGGATACCATTATGATCAGATGGTCAAACCCAATTGATCCATTGTCTTGAATCTTATTTATATTGCTTAAACGTGATTTTTAAAGTGCACAAGTTATGGCTACAGACGCTTGTCTGTAGGTAAAAGTCTTATCCTAAGACGACGGTCTCAGCAAAGAAGACAATGGTGTGGCGAGGCGTGAGTGGATGATTCAAATTTCGCGCGTTTTTGTAACAGGCTAACTCATATTATATTATATTATTCTTATTTCAGTATTATAACATATAGAACAGGTGGCCCAGTGGTGAAGCGCGCGTTTGGAAATGTAGAGGACCTGGGTTCGATCCCAGGTCCCAACATTTTCTTTATTTTGTAACTTTGTCCCAACAGATCATGTGCATACATGTCCCAGGAGTCCACCATGCACTACAACATCCAACCAATGGATTCATGATCAATCCAGATCCAACGCCTAACGCTCAGGGTATACCATGGATATCAAGGAAAACATCACATGGAATCTAACACAAGGGTTGGGCTCAACAACTAATGGGCCTAACAAATTCAGACATACACCCCCTGGATTGCTTTCACAAACAGGCCCAATCTCTTTTCTTTTCTATTTTATTTCTTTTTTAATTGTTTTATTAATTATCTTTTTACAAAACAACATAAAATCATGTTTTTATCATTAAATCAAAAATCACAAAAACATCAAAAATCATTTTTTATATAAAATATTTTTATTTCCTTAATTAATTAATTTAATTAAAATTAGGGCAAATTTAATTCCTTTTTTATAATTTAAATTAATTAGAATTTAGGGTTTTAATTTGTACATAACTTAACTAATTTTTTCTCAAAATAATAACCTAAATATTTTTTCAATTAGATTTTTAGGTTTCTTAATTCATTCTCACATTTAATTCGTCGTGCGCATTTTAATTCTTTTTTCTCTTATTGTATCTGCTTCGAGTTGTAATAGATTTAATTAGGGTTTTAAACTTCCGCATTTTTATTTTCAGTCAAGATGATTATGTATCTGCGAAAGCCCTGTAATAGCTAGGACTTTTAACTTTCTCGTTTTAATTTTCGCAAACTATAAACTGCTTAGATGTATGTTAATAGGATTGTATGGAAAGACTAACTGAAAATTAAAACAGTAGATCACCTTAATTGTGCAAAGATTAAATAATCGAAATCAAACACACGCACATGCTCACTCCTAGGGTTTGCCTCACTTGGTTGCCTCGGAAATAATGGTCGTGTCCCTCGAACGTAGGGATACCTTAGCAATGACCCGCGATTCAAAGTCGTCATAAAGATCATAGGCCCTACTTGTCCCTCAAGTTGCCTACGAATTGATCTTATGACGATAGTCCCTTCAAAATGCTAAGGTATCCTTACTTGTTGCCTTCAGAGACCATTTCGTCCCTTCGAACGTCCCTTTAAAACTCCAACGACGGTGCTACCTATTTCTCAATAATGGGATAGCATTGTCTAAAGGAAAACGAACAGTCTTTTTCGATTAGGTAGATTAGTTCCTAGGTACTTGCTCAAACAAACAAACTTTTTCACACCAAACACTTTTCAAACAATGTTTTCAAAAACAACTTCGTAACACTCTTGAGGATAGAAACAAGGGTTAAAACGAAGTAAAACAAAACTTTTCAAAGCAAGCACACACAAGCAATTTCAAAATGAGCAAGTACCTAAGAGCCCGTGGAAAACCATGGATAGAAAGGGTGCTGACACCTTAACTTTCTATAATCTACTCCCCGTACTCAGAAACATTCTCGAAAAAGGTTTTTTCTGTTCTTTTTCCTTTTCCTGATTGGATAAAATAAAAGTCGGTGGCGAATCTTGCTTACCGCGACATTTTGCAAACAAAAAAATGCAAAACCAGTATTAACAGTCGATTCTGCCACCGTATCAAAGAACTGGCGACTCTGCTGGGGAATATAAAGTGGGTTTTACCTTGGGATCTAGGTCATTTTAAAATTGATTTCTTATTTTGCCTTGCCTGCTTTAAATTCAAGGGTTTTGTTTGGGTATTATTAAAGATCCTACACCCGGATCTGGGGACACTTTTTAGGTAAACAACAATAGATCATGGAGACTGTACGGCATAGACCGATATGGTTTAAGCGATGGCTGTGTTGGTGTGACACTTTGGTTAGTACCGGTATCCTTCATGTGGAAACAAGGAGAATATGGGGCCGCCGCGTGGTGTCGTGAAACACTAACAGACCTTAGAACCTTAGTTGAACAAACTTGGCCATTAGAAAGTAGTGAGATAGCCGGCCTCGGTATAAAGCTGAGGATTGGTTGATACTCGATGCTACACTCATTGAGATCAGACTTTTGGGATATTTCGGCTGCAAGAAAAGATTGCTTGAGCTGAAATAATGCCCGATAAAGGATGATCAGTGATATTGAGAATCTTTAGAACCTGGTTAATTTTCTAAGACAGGTTTGAAACCAACTAAACTTCAAGAGGGTACTTACCTTTAACCTCATGCAAGCCTTTGAACCTAAGGTCTATAATGTGTTTTGCTTATTTATCCTGTTTGAATATGACATCATGCATCATAACATAGCATCCATTCTTATTTCACTAACCATTTCAAGGACCAAGGGAATTTATATTTGTTCTGTTTTGCAGATCATGGCTTCCGCTCGTAAAAACACTATCTGAATCAGTTTTGTGAAAATACCTTTCCAACTTAATGAGCTAGTATCCAAGGTACCTAAAACTTTTGCGTTCACTAAGAGACATGGTCGACTTCTCAACCTGGTTACTTCAAACTTTGATGGAAAGATGATGAGTGTACTCTTTCAGTTCTTTGATCCCAAGCACCACTACTTCACCTTTCCAGACTATTAGTTGGTGCCTACCATGGAAGAGCTCTCTCAGTTATTGGATATACCCATTCTTGAACAGTTGCCTTTCATAGGTCTAGAAGAAGTTCCTAAGCCAGAAGTCATTGCCTCAGCCTTTCATCTGAAACAGGTCGACGTGGTATCCAATTAGGAAATAAGAAGCGGAGTTAAGGGTTTTCTAGCCAAGTTCTTGATAGACAAGGCCCAGCTGTTTTGGGATGATATGGATTTTCAGGCTTTTGAGGAGGTCTTGGCTCTTCTAATCTATGGGTTAGTACTATTCCCTAATCCAGACTTATTCATAGATGTGAATGCTATCAAGATCTTCCTCTCTCGCAATCCCGTGCCTACCTTGCTCGGAGATATTTTGCACGCTCTCCATACTCGTACCACAAAGAGAAGAGGGGTTCTTATGTGTCGCATGTCATTGCTGTCAAGGTGGCTTATTTCTCACCTCCCTAAGTCCTTACTGAAGAATGAAGAAGGTTTGGAGGTGTCACAAAGGATAATGTCACTCGCTCACACGTATATTCTTTGGTGTTCCCGAGCTATGGAAAACACTGTTATTATTGACCGCTGTGGGGAGTACCCTAATGTCCTATTACTTGGCATCATAAGGGGTATAACTTACAATCCTTGTTTAGCTCTGCGACAATTTGGTTACGCTCGAAGAGATGGTCCCCATGAGTTACTTATTGAGGTCATTGTATTTAACTATGAGGATGATGTTCAAGGGTATCGCCAAAGGTTCATATGAGCTTGGAGCATGGTAAACAGATCTGGCGCCAAGGCTTTGGGGCCAAAGGCTTCCATTCATATGGAACCTTATCTCCAATGGGTACGAGCTCGTGCCCAGAAACTTATGATGCCCTATATGGACGTTTTACCAGTGATTATGGAACCCACTACTAAAGGGGGGTATTCCTTACACGGTTCTCTATCCTGATATGCCCACTGATCTTGGAGAACTACAGAGGTCTTGGATTCAGTTGAAGAAAGAGTGGGATACATACAGGGATCAGTTCTATGCCCAGGAGGGGAAGGTTTTAGAGCTCACAAAGCATCTCCATGAGGAAAGAGGACTCAATGTCTATCTCGGTACAAAGAGAAAGCATCCACGGGAATTTTGATTTTTTTCTAGTTTTTAGATTTGTTTTTAATTGTAACGCCTAAAAGGCAACTGAACTTTGAATTCTACTAATAAAAGCTTTGTTTCATTTTGGTTCACAAATTTAAATTTCCCAAAGTCTTTGAAAACATTACATACATATCATACATTTCATTGTATAACAGGATTCATAACATGTTTCTCATCTCCTCCGCTACTTATTTCAGAAATGGCTCTTGAACAAACTGTGAAAGATCTTCAGACTCAGAACATGCAATTCCAGCAAATGATTGTGGCTCTGGCCAAAGGACAGGAAGAGCTGAAGGCTCTGATTGTTAAGAAGAACAAGAAGACCAAGAAAACAGCCAGTGTGTCACATATGAGCAGAAGGTTGAGAGGGCCGCCAAGACGGGTTGTTGATTTAGCTTCTTCATCTAAATAGGGAGAGAATCAAGAAGTTAAAGCTAGATAAGAGGACCCTAGTCCTAAAGAGTCTGACAATGAAACTGATTACAATGAGGAGCAGTACCCTATGGCTGATGAAAAGTATAAACAGTTAGAAGAGCGTCTAAGTGCTATGGAAATCCAGAAGGTTCTTGTGTTGGATATTTGAAGAGTTGGGTCTGGTCTCCGGGGTTGTCATCCCCCCAAAATTCAAGGCACCGGTATTTTCTAAGTATGATGGGATGTCTTGTCCCAAAATACATCTCCGTTCTTATGTGAGGAAGATACAGCCTCATACTGCTGACAAAGACTTATGGGTTCACTTCTTCTAAGGCAGTCTGTCTAGAACGCAACTGGATTAATTCTATCAGCTGGAAAGAGCCAATGTTCGTAACTGGGAAGACCTTGCTCCTGCATTTTATAAGCAATATCAGTATAATGCAGAACCCGCTCCCACCCGTACACAACTCTAAAATCTGTCTATGGGTTCGAACGAGGGTTTCAAGGATTATGCTCAAAAGTGGAGAGATTTGGCCGGAAGAGTGCAACCTCCCTTGGCTGACAGGGAGCTCGTGGATATGTTTATGGGGACTTTGACTGGGCCATTCTTCAACCACCTGATTGGAAGTTCACTAGGGGTTTTACTAAACTAATTTTAACAGGGGAAAGAGTGGAAGCTGGAATCCGAAGTGGGAAAATTCATAAGGATGCCTCTTCTAGTGCTGCAAGGAAGCCGTTTGCAGGTAAAAAGGAAGTTAGTGATGTCTATAACCAAAAGAATCAGAATCAAACCGAGCACCGTTCGGCGGTAGGGGGTATTATGATTCCCAAACCTGCACCTGCTCAGCAAAGAAATAATCATCCGAGAGCAGAAAGGCCAGCTAGACAGTTCACTCGGATCAACATGATGTTGTCTCAGGTTTTACCTTAGTTGCTGAAGTCCAATCTGGTTACTCTGAGGGAAGCTCTGAAGAATCCGAACACCATCTCTCCCTACTATAAACCGAATGCTCATTGTGCTTACCATTCGAAGAGACCAGGCCATGACACCAATGACTACTGGACTTTAAAGAACAAAGTATAAGATCTGATTGATGCTAAGGAGATTGAATTTGATCCCCCGGAGATTCCTAACGTTATCACTGCTCCTATGCCGAAACATGGTCGGGGTGTTAATGTCGTTGAAGAAGATGTGTTTGTGATCTCTGTGGAAGGATTAGTGACCCCACTCATGACTATCAAAGAGAGTTTGGTGAAGGTCGGTTTATTTCTGGGTTATGGTGAAGGTTGCCAATTTTGTTCAATTCTACCGACTAGTTGCCATTTGTTGAAGGCAGGTGTTCAACACCTGATGCATGACAAAGAGATTCTGTTTGAGAAGACTCTTGTTCCGACTGTTTCCTGTGAAGACATTGTTATCATAACCATTTCCACCAATCCTCCCAGGGCCTCCGCTAAGAGACCCTTCAGGATTACATCAATTCCGAAGGTGACTCCGTTGATCATAACCATGCCAGGGCCAATCCCATACTCCTCGGACAAAGTTGTTCCTTGGAACTATGGGGCTGAAATCTATTACTATGGCGTAAAGCAGGACATGCTAGCCATTGAAGACAAGATTGCTGAAAATGTTGATTCTGACATCGTCAATATTGCCGGAACCAGTAAAATAACAAGAAGTGGAAGAGTGTTCTCCCCTAAGTTTTCTCCTCCAAAGACTTCTACTGGTCCCGTGATCATTCCTGTTGTGGTTCCACCCAAGACTACTACTACAATTCCAGTAATCAATCCTGTTGACCCTCCCATCACCGAGTCAGCCGAGACTCGAGGCGAAGACATACTAATTGAGCATGTCCTGATAAAGGCCAATTCAGCAACCATACCAGAAGCTTCCAAGAAAGAAATGGAAGAAATTTTAAAGATAATAAAGAAGAGCAACTACAATGTGGTCGAGCAGCTGGGGCAGACCCCATCCAAAATTTCTATGATGGCTTTGTTGTTATGTTCCGAAGCCCATGCGAAGGCTTTTCTTAAGTTTCTGAAGATGGCTCACGTGCCACAAGAGACATCTACTGATAAATTTGAAGATTATGTGGCTAGTCTGACTGTTGATAATGGTTTAGGTTTTCTGACGCGGATCTGACACCAAAAGGGAGAAATCATAATGATGCTCTTCATGTTTCCGTTGAATGTAGGGGCATGACTATGGCCCATGTTTTGCTAGATATTGGCTCCTCATTGAATATGCTACCTAAAAAAGCTCTGGACAGATTGGACTGCAAAGGCTTGACCTTGAAGCCTAGCAATATAGTAGTAAGAGCTTTCGATGGTTCGAAGAGGATGGTGCACGGGGAAGTTGATGTCCCTATCAAAGTTGGTTCCCAGACCTTCGACTTCACTTTCTACGTAATGGATATCAAACCATTGTATTCTTGCTTGTTGGGACGCCCTTGGATACATGGGGTTGGGGCTGTTACTTCTACCCTCCACCAAATGTTGAAGTACCCAGTAAGAGGAAAAATTGTCACTGTGCATGGTGAAGAGGAGTACATGATCAGTCACTTGAACTCCTTCAGGTACGTAGAGATGGATGGCAAGTTCATCGAGACTCCTTGCCATAACTTTGAAGAGGTACCTCAGATTATGGCTACAGCAGAAGCCACCACCAGTCCTCCGAAGGTCACCAAATCTCCCTTGAAGATGGCTTCTCTCAAGGATGCACGAGCAGTGGTTAAAGAAGGTGGGTCTACCATTTGGGGTCAACTCCCGGTTATTCATTACAAGTATGACAAATTTGGTTTGGGCTTTACTACAGGTGCTCAAAGGGCTGTTCGTCGTGCTCGGGCTGGAGGACCTCCCCTACGTATCAGCAATCCTGTGGTCAATGCACTTGAAGATAGTGATGGTGATTTCGACATTGACAGCTGGATCTTCCCGACTACCAACGGTGGACTCATTAACTGGACTGCTAAGGACTTTGTACCGATCAATTTTGTTCAGGAGTAATTGTCTTTTTAATTTTTTCGAATATGTAATTTAAAAACAATATAAACTCTATAGCCATGTGTCTTACACGGGGCACAATGGTTCTATTTATGAGGGTTATCATGTTTCATTTTCATATGACATTAATAAAGCATTGGACATTTGCATACAAATTTTGCACTCTTTGTCTTTCTTTTCTTTTATTCCGTCTATATAGATATGCTCTTACACACACTCACATATCCCAAGGTAGATCTATATCCACTCTAGATCCCATTGATAACAGTTCTGCTACTGCTCATTATGACATTGAAAATCCGATCAACTAAGTTGAGGACGAAGGTGAGGAAGATTGTGAGGTACCCGGAGAACTTGCTAGACTATTACAGCAGGAAGAAAGGGCCATACAACCTCATGAAGAGCCGGTTGAGACAGTGAACTTGGGTACAGAGGAAGACAAAAAAGAGGTTAAGATAGGTGCAAACCTGTAGCTTAGTGTCAAACAACGGTTGGTACAGATGTTGCATGAGTATGTTGAAATCTTCGCCTGGTCATATGAAGACATGTCGGGACTAGACACAGATATAGTGGTTCATCGTCTTCCGACTAAAGAAGACTTCCCTCCGGTAAATAAAAAGGTCCGTCGTATGCGCCATGAGATGTCAGAGAAGATTAAAGCAGAAGTTATGAAGCAGTTCAACATTGGGTTCTTAGTTGTCACCTCCTATCCGTAGTGGGTTGCTAATGTGATTCTAGTACCTAAGAAAGATGGTAAAGTACGAATGTGTGTGGATTACAGAGACCTGAACGGGGCAAGCCCCAAGGTTGACTTCCCGCTTCCCCACATTGATGTTCTGATTGACAACACCGCACAACACAAAGTCTTTTCCTTCATGGACGGTTTCTCTGGCTACAATCAGATCAAGATGGCACCTGAAGACATGGAGAAGATAAACTTTGTTACACAGTGGGGCATTTTCTGCTACAAGGTGAGGCCGTTTGGGTTGAAGAATGTCGGGGCAACTTATCAGCAAGCTATGGTAGCTTTGTTCCATGACATGATTCACCATGAGATAGAGGTTTACATCGATGACATGATAGCCAGGTCTCAAACTGAAGAAGAACACCTTGATCATCTACAAAAGATGTTTGATAGGTTGAAGACGTACAAGCTGAGGTTAAATCCGAAAAAGTGCACCTTTGGGGTAAGGTCTGGTAAGCTTCTGGGATTCATCGTCAATAACAAAGGTATTCAAGTAGACCTTGCAAAGGTGAAGGCCATACAAGAGATGCCGGCTCCCCGTACTGAGAAGGAAGTTAGAGGTTTCTTGGGATGCCTAAATTACATTGCCCGGTTCATTTCACATATTACTGCTACTTGTGAGCCGATCTTCAAGCTTCTGAAGAAAGATCAAGTGGTAAAGTGGAATGACGAATGTCAAGTAGCTTTTGACAGGATCAAACAATATCTCCAAGAGCCTTCTATTCTGATGCCTACGACTGAAGGAAGACCTTTGATAATGTACTTAACAGTGCTAGATAATTCAATGGGGCGTGTGCTGGGGAAGCATGACAAGTCTGGTCGAAAAGAGCACGCAATATACTACCTTAGCAAAAAGTTTCCCGACTATGAAACACGATACTCACTGCTCGAGAAAACTTTTTGCGCTTTGGCATGGGCTGCTCGCTGACTGAGACAATATATGTAGACCCACACTACTTTGTTGATATCTAAAATGGATCCGATCAAGTACATTTTTGAGAAGCCCGCTCTCTCCGGAAGGATAGCAAGGTGGCAAATGATCTTAACCGAGTACAAAATCCAATACAAAACCCAAAAGGCAATCAAGGGAAGTGTGTTAGCTGATCATTTGGCGCATCAGGCCGTGGACGACTACCAGTCCATGAATTTCAAGTTCCGGGATGAGAATATCATGTTGGTAACCGACTGTGAAGAACCTGGACCATATGAAGGACCTGAGGAAGGATCCCAATGGTCTATGTATTTTGATGGAGCCTCAAACACACTAGGTAATGGTATTGGTTCCATAATCATATCTCCCGAGGGCTGTCATACTTCGTTCACTTCCAGATTATGTTTCAACTATACCAACAATATGGCGGAGTATGAAGCATGTATCATGGGTCTTAAAGCTACTATTGACCTAAGGATCAAGTTCTTGAGTGTATTCGGGGATTCCGCTTTGGTGATAAGTCAGATCAAAGGCGAGTGGGATACGAAGCACCCAAACCTTATTCCTTACAAAGAGTATGTACGGACACTGCTGTCGCATTTTGAAGAGATCACCTTTGAACATTTCCCACGAGAAGAGAATCAGTTAGCGGATGCGCTAGCTACTATGTCGTCAATGTTCAAGGTCAGGTGGGACAATGAAGCTCCCCTAATCACTATTGAGAGGTTGGATGAACCAGCATACTGCTGTGAGATCGATACTGAGGAGGTAGCTGACAAACCTTGGTTTCATGAGGTGAAAAGGTATCTCGAGGCTCAAGAATACCCTGAGGGGGCATCTGTCAATGACATAAAATTTCTGAGAAGGTTTGCTGCAAATTTCTTCCTCAGCATTGGAATCCTCTATAAGCGTAATCATGACTCTACCTTACTGCGGTGTGTAGACAAGAGTGAAGCAGAGAGGATCATGGCAGACCTACATGAAGGTACCTTTGGCACTCATTTCAGTGGAAATACCATGGCAAAGAAGATCCTACGGGAAGGATACTACTGGTCCACTATGGAAGCCGACTGTTATCAGCATTCTTGAACCTGTCACAAGTGCCAAATCTATGCTGATAAGGTGCATGTACCTCCAGTTCCCTTGAATGTTTTGACGGCTCCTTAGCCCTTTGCAATGTGGGGCATTGACATGATCGGCTAGATTAGACCTACCGCGTCCAATGGGCATCGCTTCATCCTAGTGGCCATTGATTACTTTACGAAGTGGGTTGAGGCTGCCTCCTTTGCTACGGTTACCAAGAATGTGGTGGCACGGTTCATCAAGCATAACTTGGTTTGTCGTTATGGTATCCCTGAGAGAATCATCACGGATAATGGTACTAATCTCAACAACTCGATGATCACTGATCTCTGTAAACAGTTTAAGATTCAGCATCACAACTCTTCTCCTTACTGGCTGAAGATGAATGGGGTTGTCGAAGCTGCTAATAAGAATATCAAAAATATCATACAGAAGATGACGGTGACGTACAAAGATTGGAATGAGATATTACCGTTTGCTCTTCACGGGTACCATACTTTAGCACGTACGTCGACAGGGGCAACACCCTATTCTGGTATATGGCATGGAGGTTGTCCTACCCATAGAGGTCCATATCACTTCTCTACGGATTATGAAGGATGCGGGTTTGAGCAAAGACGATTTGATCCAGACTCGACTTGATTAATTGAACTTAATCAATGAGAAAAGACTTACTGTTGTCTGCCATTGTCAAATGTATCAAAAACGGATGATCAAGGCCTTCAACAAGAAAGTCAGACAACATGTGTATCAAGTAGGGGATCTGGTAATCAAGCGCGTCATACTTCCGCAAGGTGATCCCAGGGGAAAATGGACTCCCACCTATGAGGGACCATTTGTAGTCAAGAACATATTTTCCGACGGAGCCATGATTCTGACCACCATGGACAGTGACGACCTTCCACACCCTGTCAATGTGGACATAGTGAAAAGATACTACGCATAATAAAGACCCGCTAGGTTGACATACCTAGGCAAAAAATAAGGGCATCCCGGCGAACCAAAAGGGTTCGGGCAAAAATTAGGGATAAAAATGAAAAAAATATGTACACTCGGAAATTCGAAAACCCGAAAGGGCGGCTTGGGCAAAAAAGGGTATCCCGGTGGACTGAAAACCCAAAAGGGCGGTCTAGGCAAAAGTTATGGATTAAAGCGTATCACTATATCCCATTGGATCACCTTGTGATCAGACCTCAGTAATCAGATATCAAGCTCAAACGGTACCGATCAATCCAGTCAGCTTCGGACAAGCAGTAAAGTGATGAGATGCTCGAAGACATAGGGGAAATAGCAGAATTGAAACCCAATGGGATCATTACACATAGATGTTTTATTTTTACATAATTTCTGTAATAATTTCCATTTTTACGGCGGTGTTATCTTACTAGAGCGTCAACCTCCTTGTAAAAAAACGCATGCTATAGGCAAATTTCAAATAAAAAAATCATCTTTTGAGTATAAAACTGTGTGTTTGTTTTTCCTTTTTCTGTTTTGTTTTGCAAAAAACGTCCAATGTTTTATTCTTGACATATGCATTTGAATATGATTACTGTTCACAAGTATCTGCATATAAAAAAGAAAGACAATTACTAAGAACTCAAAGAAACTGGTACAAAACCTAAAAATCGATAGTTACCCCATCCATCATGGTACAAGGGGCAGAGACAATTGGAAGCAAGGTAACTATCACATACAATCCAATGATATATATATTCCCCACAGAGCCGAGAAAACCAAGGTCCGACCTCCGTATCCCCAAGCAGGAATTCCTCCCCTAGCGGGTTCCTTCAGAAGCTGATATCTGTATTCCCCAATCGAGCTTTATAATCATAAAAAGCTTATAAAGTTTCATCCCCAGCTGAGTTTATTTCTCCAGATCAGCAGATCTTCCAATAGAGTATCTCTCTTCCCCCACAGAGTCATTCCCCCGCAGGATTATTCTCAGACAAAGTCTCTCCCAGTAGAGTATTCTCAAGCAGAATGGATGTAAATCTCTAGCTAATCAGCTTCGTCACTATCCCCAGCGGAAACGAAGAACTCAACTCCTTATACTCTCGAACAGCAGTCCATGATTTATTTTCCCCAGCTAGAGAATATCATAATGACATTACATATCCATACATCATGGCATACACATACGTATTATATAACACAGTCTCATTTATTTTGAGAACATCATTACTCAATCCATTTCATACATCATGACATTGCATACGACTAACTCTTTACCTTTCAGGGAAAGATGCAATCAAGTTCTCACGAGTTCTCTCTGGTTCAGTCAAACCGACACCAAGGTTTCTATTCCAGTTAAAGATATTCCAATACTTTCTCTGGTTCAGTCAAACTGATACCAAGGTTTCTATTCCAGTTGAAGAAATTCCAACATTTTTTCCGGTTCAGTCAAATCGACACTAAGGTTTCTATTCTAGTTGAAGATGTTTTAAGACTTTAGTCTGGGTCATCCGAATCGCCGCTAAGATTCCCCTGATTTCTATGCCAGTCAAAGTTAATCTGAGACCTCTCCCGGGATCAGTCAAATTGATACTAAGATTTCTCTCCCATTTTAAGCTCTCATAAGTTTTCTCTGGTTCATTCAAACCGACACTAAGGTTTCTATTCTAGTTGAAGATGTTCTAAGACTTTCGTCTGGGTCAGTCGAATCGCCGCTAAGATTCCCCTGATTTCTATGCCAGTCAAAGTTAATCCGAGACCTCTCCCGGGATCAGTCAAATCGATACTAAGATTTTGAAGAAGCGAAAAACACAAGAAGGGGGGTTGAATTGTAAAACTTGAAATCAAATGCAGACAACACGTTGTTTTTATCCTGGTTCGTTTGATCTCAAACTACTCCAGTCCACCCGTCAAGGTGATTTCGCCTCTCTCCAACGAGGTCTTAATCCATTATATTCAACTGAATATTACAACTGCTTTAACAACTGCTAAAGCCTTCTTGAGTCAAAACCACAAATCGGTTTCTCAAGGAAATACTTTCTTACAAAGAAATGAAATCTAAGTGTGTTAAATGTTTTCTACAAAACTGTTTATCACAACTGTGATATTACATAAATTAAGCTTATGAGAACTAGAATGCTAAAACACTAGAATAGGTAATTTGAGAGCTTTTAGCAAACTGGGAATGAGGATGAATATGAATAGCTTTAGGCGTGTAGAGAGTTGTAGAGCATTAGCCAATTCGTTCCTCATTTTCTTGTTTATATAGCATTGAAAAATGGTACGTTGGAGTCAGTAATTCCGTTTCAATGTCAATTACATTCTTTCCATATTGAGAAGATCTTTGTCTGGAATAATGTCGTTGATAATAAAGTATCTTGAATGCACAGTACCGATGCCAATGAAGCGTGTTCTGGCTTTGGCTTATTCTGACGCTGCAAGGTGCTGATGAATTGTTGTTGTCTTGATCAGAGTTTAGATTGTTACGCGCAGATCTGTTCATCAAGCTTCAGTGTAAGCACATGTTGATCTTCTGATTCTGGCATCTGATATAACATCCTCTGATGCTGATGTTGATTTTTCATCTTCTGATGCTAATGATGATATTATTATGCTGGTACTCATCAGAGTTTCTGTAAAACAAAACATAATTTTTAGGTAGCATATATGTCTTACTTGAATCATACAATTTATATATTCTTGCATTTTGTTATCATCAAAAGTTTAACTTAGGGTAGTAGATTCAAACTTTGTCCTAACAATCTCCCCCTTTTTGATGATGACAAAAACTAGATTTTTTTCAATTTGAAAATTAACGAGAAAAGTATCAGAGATAACCAAAAAATAAATTGTATTAGAGATAAACAGGTAGGTATCAGAGATAAGGAGGAATAAAAGGTATCAGAGCTTAAGGGGATAAGAAAACAACTATCAGAGTTATGATCAGAAAGACTCCCCCTGAGTTTATTACTTCCCTTTTTAATTGCTTGAATCCTTTAGCATCAGATCTTTCTTGAACTTTCTTTGAGCATCAGATCTTTCTTTTACTCGAGCAGAGCTTCAGTGTATCAGAGATAATTAACTTCTTGTACCTGTAAGTTTATGCAAAACAAGGAAACATCCAAGTATATCAGAGTGTTAAAATGTTTGAGACTTTTGTCTCAGTAATCCGTTATTGAAAAATATCATTCTTTTTCTCCCCCTTTTTGTCAGCAATCAAAAAGTGCAAGTAATTTAAGATAAAACGATCAGAGCAGAAAAACTGTTATATTTAATTCAAAGCTTAGAAGATAGTACAGAAAACATGGAAAGAAAACAATGAAAACATCAAGAATGAAAATCTAATGTTGGGGTGGAAAGCGTGTAAATAGAGCTTCTAGCATGTTCTTAATCTGATCAGCAGTTTCCTTCTGCTGATGCACCGTGCTGACTACAGTATCAATCTTGCCATCTTGCACATCCATCCTTTCCTTCATCTTTTGATCATTCTCATCCATTCTTTGCTGCAGACGAATATCATTTTGCTTCAGCTCTTCAAGAGTCTGCCTGTCTAAAGCAGCTTGAGAGACGTCAGAAACAGGATGCTTCTGAGAGTTTTCTGCAACATCTTCTTCTTGACTAACATCTTCAGCTTGAATTGTCAGATCTTCTGCTGGTTGAACCTTTGAAGCTGGACGCTTTTCAGACCATGGCTCACTATCCAGAAAGAGCACTTCCTCCTTCAGCAGCTGACTCATGACTGGACCTTCAACTTCTTTCAGCAGTTTGTTGAAGTTCTGTTGAGCCTGTTCATAGTTTATGTCTTGCAGCTTGAAGGTTTCAGCGCGTACCCAACATCTGAATTGTGTCCAGAGTTGGTCTGAAGCAGTAGGATCAATCATTCCAAGACAAACCTGCTTTAGAGAAGCAATCCAATTCTACATGCCTGTTTCAAAATTCAAGATGCTGGAACCAACATCTGGTTGTTTGGGTTTTGGAATGGCTATTTTGTTTTTAAGGTCAGCAAGGCGGTCAAGGACTGTTAGGTCAATGAAGGTCTTGCTGTGGTCATCTGTATTTTGTTTGGGAGATATAGTGGGAGAGTCAGAAATCATTATTGGACTGTTTGGAGTATTTGGAGGCGTAGTTTCTGGTGAGGATGGCAGTTGGAGTATGTTTACAGTTGGACCACAAGGCAGTTGAATTGCCAAGGGTTGTGGTTCATAGGATTGAGGTGAATGAGGTTCAGGGGTTTGAGGTTCAGAGTGGTGAGACTCAGAGTGTTGAGACTCGGGTTGTGGAGATGATGGTTGAGGTGAAAGTGGATTAAGTTCTGGTTGAGGAGAGGGGGTGGAGTTTCTGGTTGTGGAGAGGGAGGTTGTGGAATTTTTGGTATGGGTGAGAGTGTATGTTCTGGTTGAGGTGAGTGGGCAGTTTCTGGTTGAGTGTTTGGATTTTCTGAGAGGGGAGCAGAAGAACGTTGATCAATTTCAGAAAGAACTTTATCAAGTTCTGATTCTGTTGATGTTGTGGGTTTTGGATTTTTGGTGCGGGATCTCCTAAGAGTTAGTGACTCAGAAGGGTCAAACTCTGGTTCGGTGTCATCAATAGTTGGTATGGGAATTAGGAGTTCATATGAAGCTGGGGTTGGAATCAATGTTGGAACAACAGATGAATTTAAAACATTAACAGCAGATAGATTACCTCTCTTCTTTGGTGTCTGCTCGGATGGTCCTTCTGAAGCAGCCTTTCTCTTCTTATTCTTCTTCAAAGTAACCTCTGGAGTTTGCTGGTGCAGATCTTTGATGTTCAGATCAGGATCTATGCCATCAGCCTTACATGCATCCAAGTATCTGAGAACGATGACTGGTTTAGAGTCAATCTCAGAGAATATGGGAAAGTCGCTCAGAGGGACTCTTCTGCTGGTGATTTCAGCAAGAGGAGTGACGCTGGGCTCCTTTCTGATATTCTCTATCAGTTTCATCTTCTTCAGATTCTTGGTGTTTAGCTGCTTGCCAACAGCTGGTTCCAGAGAACTTATTTCCTGTGCTTCTGTGAGGTGTTCTATCAGCCTATTCTCAGTTAGAATATCTGATATTAATCTTCCGAAGGGTATCCAATCCCTTTTAGTCTTCTCTTCTTCTCTCGTCTCCTTGACGCTGGTCTTCAGATGATTGAACAGAAGATGAGCAAGGTTGATCTTGGTCTTCTTAGCAATAAAATAGAGCAGATATTGCTGATCTATGTTGATGTAGTCAGGAGAGCTTGTGGGCTTCCTGTGGTTGAAGCAGCCCAAGATGATCTTTGCCCAGATTTTGTGCTGATCCATCAAATCTCTGATCTTGCTGCTGGGAACCCCATGAGTGAAAATCTGTCTAGCAACTAAGCCAGTGTTTCCAGATCTTTCTGCCATGTCAATACAGCGGATGCCACCACCGTTGTATCCAATCAGTCTAGCAATGTGATCCTCAGTGATCACTATCTTCTTCCCCATGATATATGATGTGACCTGATGAGTTGAGGCAGAAGCATGAATCCAGAACTCTTTAACCAGAATGGGGAATGTTGGAACCACCAACCTATCAAAATACCTCTCCCATCCTTGTGCCCTAATTTCTTTAGTCAAATCGAAGCCATTTTCTTTCAAACTGGTGAAATCAACGATCAGTTCAGACAGAACTTCCAAGTTCTTCACCGGAGTAAGTAGAGTTCTGAAAGGAATCTGGTATTGCTCAGATGAAGCCTCTTGCTAAGAAACTGCAGAAACATTGCTAGAAGTTGCCATGTTTACACTAGGGTTTCTTTGAGAAAAGCTTGAAAAAGGGGTTTCTTTGGAAAAAAAAAGATGAACACACAGGTAAGAATGCAGAAAATATTTGGATGATTGTAAGAGACGGTAAAAATTTAATGAATGATGTTAAGGCGTTTAAATAGATTTCAAATGATGTTTTGAAAACATAAACGATTTTAAGAGAGAGAATTAACTCATGATTACAATTTAACTCATGATTACACGCATTTAATGCTTGCTGATTTTGGGGGATTTGAGAAAGATATTTGGAACGGTTACCAGACATGTGTCTCAATGCATCCAATCAGTGTTTTGCCTTCTCAGAAGCATGCACGCGTGTTCTGCTTCAGAGATTAGCTGATGACTGGATGACACTTGTTTGATTTGGTGAACAACACATCTATCCTTGAAATGAGACGCTCAGATCTTTATGGATAGACTCTGATACAATCTGCATGTCTAACTTTCTGAAAGAAGATTGATCAGAAGTTCACAGTAAAAAAAAAACACATTCTGAAGGTTAAATATAAAATTAAAACATTTTCACTCTGGGCAGAGCTTCATGCTGAGATGTTTCAGAATGAAGTTGAACTTATCTTCAGAAAGTGGTTTAGTGAAGATATCAGCCCACTGATGGTCTGTATCAATAAATTTTAAGTTCAAAATTCCTTTCTGAATATAGTCCCTAATGAAGTGATGTTTTATTTCTATATGCTTAGCCCTAGAATGCAAAATAGGATTTTTACTTAAGCAAATGGCAGAAGTATTGTCACAGAGTATAGGGATGTTACTCTAAAAAATTTGGAAGTCTTCAAGCTGACTTTTCATCCAGAGCATTTGTGTGCTGCATCTAGCTGCTGCTATGTACTCAGCTTCTGTTGTTGATAGTGCAATTGTGGATTGCCTTTTGCTAGACCAAGAGATCAGATTTTCTCCCAGAAACTGGCAGCTTCCAGAAGTACTTTTACGCTCAACTCTGTCTCCAACAAAGTCAGCATCACAGTAACCTATTAAGCTGTAATCACTAGATTTTCTATAAAACAAACCCAGATTAGTAGTACCTTTCAGATACTTGAAAATTCGCTTAACAGCTGTTAAGTGAGATTCTCTAGGATCTGATTGGAATCTTGCACAAATACATACGCTGAATAAAATATCAGGCCTTGAAGCCGTCAGATAAAGAAGAGAACCAATCATACCTCTGTAGACCTTCTGTTCTACCTTTTTGCTTACCTCTTCTCTTTCCAGAATGCACGTGGGATGCATTGGAATCTTTGATGACTTACATTTTGAGAGGTCAAATTTCTTCAGAAGTTCTCTGACATATTTGCTCTGATGAATGTAAGTTCCCTTAGGATTTTGATTGATCTGAATTCCCAGAAAGAATTTCAGTTCTCCCATGAGGCTCATCTCAAATTCTGCCTGCATACACTTAGCAAATTTTCTTCCAAGAGAAGGATTAGTAGATCCAAAAATAATATCGTCAACATAAATTTGACAAACTAAGATGTCATTCTTAACTGACTTACAGAATAAGGTAGTGTCCACCTTCCCTCTGGTGAATTCTTTTTCTAACAGAAAGTTACTTAGTCTTTCATACCAAGCTCTGGGAGCTTGTTTCAGACCATATAGTGACTTCTTTAGTTTGAAAACATATTCTGGATTTTTTGTACTTTCAAAACCAGGGGGTTGGTGCACATAAACCTCTTCTTCTATATATCCATTTAAGAATGCACTCTTGACATCCATCTGATACAGAGTGATGCCTTTATTAACAGCAAACAAAATTAAAAGTCTGATAGATTCTAACCTGGCGACTGGGGCAAAGGTTTCTGTATAGTCTATCCCCTCTTGCTGACTATAACCTTGTGCTACCAGTCGTGCTTTGTTTCTGATAACTTCACCTTGTTCGTTCAGCTTGTTTCTGAACACCCATTTTGTTCCAATGACGTTGAATCCTTTTGGTCTGGGAACAAGATCCCATACGTCATTTCTGGTGAATTGATTCAGCTCTTCTTGCATTGCTAGAATCCAGTCGTTGTCCAGAAGTGCTTCATCAATTGAAGAAGGTTCAATCAGAGACACAAGTCCCATGAGGGATTCTTCAGAGTTTCTGAAGCTGGCTCTTATTCTGATTGGATCTTCCTTTCTTCCTAAAATTGTTTCTTCTGGGTGATCCATGCTGCTTCTGGGTAGTCTTTTCTGAGGTTGATCAGCAGCTGTTGCTGGATTGCTTGCAGTGCTCCTTTCAGATGTTGAAGGAGTGTATTTGTTGAGAGCTTCTGATGACTTGTCTTCAGAACCTGTGAATTCTACTTCCATACCTGCAAATACTTCATTCTGCTTTGACTTTTCAGGGTCAAGCTTATCATCAAAACGAACACTGATTGATTCTTCCACAATCTGTGTTTCTGTATTGTATACTTTGTACCCTCTTGAGCGTTCAGAGTATCCTAACATAATACACTTTTGTGCTTTAGAGTCAAACTTGTTCAAATAATTTTTTGTATTTAACATAAATCAAGTACATCCAAATGGATGAAAATATGAAATGTTGGGCTTTCTGTTCTTCCACAATTCATATGGAGTCTTTTCTAGAATAGGTCTTATGGAGATTCTATTTTGAATGTAGCACGCTGTGTTTATTGCCTCTGCCCAGAAGATCTTAGCAACGTTTGTCTCATTGATCATGGTTCTGGCCATTTCTTGCAATGTTCTGTTCTTTCGTTCTACAACTCCATTTTGCTGGGGAGTTCTAGGACAAGAGAAATCATGCAAAATGCCTTTGTCATTAAAGAATGACTCAAAATCTTTGTTTTCAAACTCTCCACCATGATCACTTCTGACTTTAACGATTCTAAGATCCTTTTCATTCTGAACTTGGTTACAGAAGGTGACAAACACAGAGTGTGACTCGTCCTTGTGTCTTAAGAACTTTACCCATGTCCATCTGCTATAGTCATCTACGATTACTAACCCATACTTCTTGCCACTGACTGAAGCAGTTTTAACTGGTCCAAATAAGTCAATGTGCAGAAGTTCTAATGTCTTAGAGGTAGAAACAACATTTTTAGATTTGAAAGAAGGTTTTGCAAACTTGCCTTTCTGACATGCTTCACACAGAGCATCTGAATTGAACTTCAGATTAGGAAGTCCTCTGACCAGATTGAGTTTGTTAATCTGAGATATTCTTCTCATACTAACATGCCCCAATCTTCTGTGCCAGATCCATTGCTCGTTGTTAACAGACAGAAGACACTTTACATTCTGACTTTTCAGTTCAGAAAGTTTGATTTTATAAATGTTGTTTTTCCTCTTTCCATTAAATAGGATAGTCCCATCTTTCTGACTAACAGCTTTACATGATTTTTGATTAAAGATTATATCATAACCGTTATCACTTAATTGACTTATGGATAACAGATTATGCATTAATCCATCTACTAACAGAACATTGTTTATAGAGGGAAGATTTCCATTACCTACAGTTCCAGAGCCAATGATCTTTCCCCTCTGATTGCCTCCAAAGCCTACGTGGCCTCCAGGCTTAAGTTCCAGGCTTTGGAACATATGTCTTCTTCCTGTCATGTGTCGTGAGCAGCCAGAGTCCAGGTACCATGACTGGTGTTTCTGATTTGCTGCTAAAGATATCTGCAACATGTATTATTTTATCCTTAGGTACCCATATTTTCTTGGGTCCTTATTTGTTAGCTTTACCAAAACTCTGGTTGAATTTTGGTTTCACAAAATAAATACTACTAGTATATTTAATGTCATGTGTGTGACCATACACAAAGTGTGACTTCAGAGGAGTGTGTTTAATAGTTAAATCCATGGCATTCTTTGGTGTAGGAACCTTACCTTGGTATCCTATTCCCTTTCTTCCGTTTCTGCTAACTCCATAGATCATTGAAGCCATTTTGCTTCTATATATGCTTTTAGCAAGGAACTTCTGAAAACTATGATCATACTCCTTGATGATCTCATTAGCGCTGCTGGGAGTTTCAGAAATTGTTTCCTTCTGAGAGTTTTGTAAAACATTTTCTAATTTTGAATTTTTATTTTTCAACTCAGAATTTTCCAATTTGAGACTCTCAGTTTTGTCAGAGTCAAAATCAAGATTCCTTTTCAGGTTCCTGAATTTAACTCTGATCTGCTGGTACCTTTCCAGAATTTTGTTAAGGCTTTCAGCAAGTTCAGCCTTAGTAAAATTAATTGCAAAGTCAGGAAATACCTCTTCGGTGTCTGATTCAGAAGCTTCACTGTCTTCTGATATGTTGGCCATGAGAGCTATGTTTGCTCTCTCATCATCTGATTCTGAGTCAGCTTCAGACGAGTCAGAGTCATCCCATGTAGCCATGAGACTTTTCTTCTTTTCTCTTCCAAACTTCTTTTGGGCTTTTCCCTCTGAAGCTTTGGGCAGTCACTCTTATAGTTTCCTTGCTCGTTGCATTCATAGCAAGTGATGTCCTTGGTGTTTGACTTCCTGCTTCCTGAAGAGCCTTCAGATCTTCTGTATCCAGAGGAAGAGTCTGACCTTTTGTATCTGGAAGAGGACTCATTCTGATCAGATCTTCTGGGGTTTCTGAACTTCCTTTGCCTCTGCTTCCATAGTTGGTTCACTCTTCTGGAGAGGAGGGAAAGTTCGTCTTCTTCTGATGAGGACCCATCAGATGTTTCTTCAACTACCTGCAAAACTTTAGATTCAGATTTTCTGTTAGATTTTAACGCTGGAGGCTTACCTTGCTTCTGAGGTTCATCAGCTTCTAGCTCTATCTCGTGACTTCTGAGGGAGCTGATAAGTTCCTCCAGAGAAATTTTGTTGAGATCTTTAGCTAGCTTCAGCGCTGTAACCATTGGCCTTCACTGTTTTGGAAAGCTTCTGATGATCTTCTTGACATGATCAGCAGTAGAGTATCCTTTGTCCAGAACCTTGAGACCAACCACCAGAATTTGGAATCTTGAGAACATTGTTTCAATGGATTCACTTTCTTCCATTTTGAATGCCTCATACTTCTGAATGAGCGCAAGAGCTTTAGTTTCTTTGACCTGAATGTTGCCTTCATGCGTCATTCTGAGTGAGTCAAACATGTTCTTTGCTGTGTCTCTGTTGGATATCTTTTCATATTCAGCGTAAGAGATGGCGCTGAGAAGAATGGTTCTGGCCTTGTGGTGATTTTTGAAGTCACGCTTTTGTTGATCAGACATTGCTTTCCTGTCAATCTTCTGGCCGCTTGCATTCACTGGGTGTGTGTATCCATCTGTCACCATGTCCCACAGATCAGCATCATGTGCCAGAAAGAAGCTTTCGATTCTGTCTTTCCAGTAATCAAAATTCTCTCCATCAAAGACTGGAGGTTTGCTGCTGAATCTGTCTCTATCTTCATTGTTGTCATTGCTGTTGTGTTGATATGTTCCTGCCATTGTGTTTTTCTGACGCTGGATCTTGTACTGACACGGTTAAGTGTTTTATCTCAGAACCAGACGCTCTGATGCCAATTGAAGAAGTGAAAAACACAAGAAGGGGGGTTGAATTGTAAAACTTGAAATCAAATGCAAACAACACGTTGTTTTTATCCTGGTTCGTTTGATCTCAAACTACTCCAGTCCACCCGTCAAGGTGATTTCGCCTCTCTCCAACGAGGTCTTAATCCACTATATTCAACTGAATATTACAACTGCTTTAACAACTGCTAAAGCCTTCTTGAGTCAAAACCACAAACCGGTTTCTCAAGGAAATACTTTCTTACAAAGAAATGAAATCTAAGTGTGTTAAATGTTTTCTACAAAACTGTTTATCACAACTGTGATATTACACAAATTAAGCTTATGAGAACTAGAATGCTAAAACACTAGAATAGGTAATTTGAGAGCTTTTAGCAAACTGGGAATAAGGATGAATATGAATAGCTTTAGGCGTGTAGAGAGTTATAGAGCATTAGCCAATTCGTTCCTCATTTGCTTGTTTATATAGCGTTGAAAAATGGTACGTTGGAGTCAGTAATTCCATTTCAATGCCAATTAAATTCTTTCCATATTGAGAAGATCTTTGTCTGGAATAATGCCATTGATAATAAAGTATCTTGAATGCACAATATCGTTGCCAATGAAGCGTGTTCTGGCTTTGGCTTATTCTGACGCTGCAAGGTGCTGATGAATTGTTATTGTCTTGATCAGAGTTTAGATTGTTACGCGCAGATCTGTTCATCAAGCTTCAACGTAAGCACATGTTGATCTTCTGATTCTGGCATCTGATATAACATCCTCTGATGTTGATGTTGATTTTTCATCTTCTGATGCTAATGATGATATTCTTATGCTGGTACTCATCAGAGTTTCTGTAAAACAAAACATAATTTTTAGGTAGCATATATGTCTTACTTGAATCATACAATTTATATATTCTTGCATTTTGTTATCATTAAAACTTTAACTTAGGGTAGTAGATTCAAACTTTGTTCTAACAGATTTCTCTCCCAGTTGAAGCTCTCACAAGTTTTCTCTGGTTCAGTCAAACCGACACTAAGGTTTCTATTCTAGTTGAAGATGTTCTAAGACTTTCGTCTGGGTCAGCCGAATCGCCTCTAAGATTCCCCTAATTTCTATGCCAGTCAAAGTTAATCCGAGACCTCTCCAGCGATCAATCAAATCGACACTAAGATTTCTCTCCCAGTTGAAGTTCTCACAAGTTTTCCCTGGTTAAATCGATACTAAGATTTCTATTCCAGTTCAAGCTATGAAGCCCGGAAATTGAATGGATATTATCTTGATTCCTCCAAAATATTGTGAAGCCTGGAAATCAACCGGATAACAGTACAAGATACTATGAAGCCGGGAATTGACCAGATAGTGGTACAAAACACTACGAAGCCTGGAGCACGACCAGATAGAAAGTGTAACCTCATATTCCCAATAAGTCACTGTGAAACCTGGAGCACGACCAGATAGCAGTTAATCTTATTATCCTCGGCAAATCACTGTAAAGCCTGGAGCACGACCATATAGCAGTTCATTTTCATCTCCTAGACTAAGAGATGATTACCCAGTATAGTAACAGACAACTGAAGCTCCTAAAATTCTATTTCTCCCAAGACAGAGACCAACATTCCTCAGCAGATTCCTCCTCAACGAAAGGAACAGGAATTCTCATCGAAGGAATATCTCACAAAATCAACATTATTCTGGATGGCATCTTTAATCCCATCTTCAATAGCCTTCTGTCATCTCCTCCAAATGGCACCTATAAGCCCATTCCCGATACTACCTACACAGTCCAACACTATCTCAGACGAGTGCAAATTTCTGGGCACTTAGTGTTCAATCATCTTCCACCTTCAGACTATGAAAGGCAGACAACCAATCTACATCCTCAGGTTAAAGAAGATTGAACAGGGGCAGGTGTTGTACCCCAAAATTTGCCCTCTCATTTTATTCAACACATGCCCATTGAGGTCCTCAACTTGCTTAAGAATGCCCAAGAGTTGACCAGACAAACTCTCTCTTAAGACAATGTACCTCAAACTAGGGTTTCCATTTTCATCAGGGTGTGGGAAGTCCAAGGGTCCCAAATGCCTTCCATGGTCCTAATATGTTATCAAGATCATCCATTTCAAGTTTCAGGCCTTACACAAGAAGTTTTCTCAGTCAATTACTCAGATGCCTGAAAATCAAATATACTAGGTCAAAAGTCAAATGTGGCCCACATACAGTCAAACTTCAAGATTTTTGGTCAACATCAACATTTTGAAGTGATATTCATCATTTGATCAAGGGTTGATCATGATTCCTCAAGGAATGCCCCAAATTCATCAAAACCCAAAAGTTGCTAAATTAGGGTTTCTTAGGAAAAGTTAACCAAACTTTGACCAAGCATAACTTCTTCATACTTTATCAAAAACTTTCCATCCAAGGCTCATTTTGAAGAGGATGCAATTCGCTACAATGCATCTTCAGCCCCCAAGTTCAAAATATGCACTCATCAAAAGATATAAATTTCTACATCATAGGTCCTTTTGAAAAGTCAACAAAAACACCTTTTGGGTCAAAGCTTCTTACATGAACATGGAAGACCCAATTGATATGAGACCAAAAGGGTTGTTTAGGGGACATACAAAGCTTTCTAAAAAGTTCAAGAACACGTCTCTAGGGTTAAAAGTAGAGTAGATATGCCTTGTCAAAGTTGATCATTTTTGCAAAATTGCCAAAAGTCAAATGTGCTCAAAAATGCATTTTTTTGTCAAATGGGCGTAGTTTTTCATGATTGCATCTTGCTTATGACACGGTCCACGACCCAAATCAGCATCTACACTTTATTTGCTTCATTATTTATTTTATTTTGAATTTTTATTATTTAAAATTCAAATTAAATCAAACAAATTGCAAAAAATACAAAAGATTGAATTTTGATCTGATTTTTTGTAGGAATCAAATCCAATTAGGCTGACAAATCATATCCAAAACATGCAAAACAAATTGAATCAAAATTGGCATGATTAGGCTTATTTTGGGAAGATGTCATACAAGGATAAAATCAAATCCAATCTCCTTAATTCACCAAGATACAATGCATTTTTGTTAACATAATTAGTCCTAGTACAAATACAGAACATAACCAAGGCACAAGGACAAGCTTTAGAGGTTGTAAAAGCTGCAAACAAAAACTGCAAAATTGTCAAAAAGTGGTGGATCGATTTTAAGCTTAGAGGGAAATTCAAAGCATTCTAAGACTACCAATAGACTCCTGGACATATCCAGAACGTGTTTCAATCCATTGAAAGCATTTTCACAGCCAGAATCGCCCCCTAGACGTCACACGGTTTGCATTCTTTTTCAGATTCAATCATTATGATTCTTGCATCATGAGCATGTTATAATGGTATATCTGTGTTTGTTGTCCTGTTTGCAACATGTCTTGCCATAGCTAGGGTTTACCTTGTCGTTTTAGGGCTTTCAAATGCAGGAATAATTGGCCCTAATGAAGGATACCATTATGATCAGAGGGTCAAACCCAATTGATCCATGGTCTTGACTCTTATTTATATTGCTTGAACGTGATTTTTGAAGTGCACATGTTATGACTACAGACGCTTGTCTGTAGGTAACAGTCTTGGCCTAAGACGACGGTCTCAGCAAAGAAGACACTGGCGTGGCGAGGCGTGAGTGGATGATTCAAATTTCGCTCATTTTTTTAACAAGCTAACTCATATTATATTATATTATTCTTATTTCAGTATTATAAAAAATAGAACAGGTGGCCTAATGGTGAAGCGCACGTTTGGAAATGTAGAGGACCTGGGTTTGATGCCAGGTCCCAGCATTTTCTTTATTTTCTATCTTTGTCCCAACAGATCATGTGCATACACGTCCCAAGAGTTCACCATGCACCACAACATCCAGCCAATGGATTCATGATCAATCCAGATTCAACGCCTAAGGCTAAGGGCATACCATGGATATCAGGGAAAGCATCACATGGAATCTAACGCAAGGGTTGGGCTCAGCAACTAATGGGCCTAACAAATTCAGACATACACCCTCTGGATTGCTTTCACAAACAAGCCCAGTCTCTTTTCTTTTCTATTTTATTTCTTTTTTAATTGTTTTATTAATTATCTTTTTATAAAACAACATAAAATCATGTTTTTATCATTAAATCAAAAATCACAAAAACATCAAAAATCATTTTTTTATATAAAATATTTTTATTTCCTTAATTAATTACTTTAATTAAAATTAGGGCAAATTTAATTCCTTTTTTATAATTTAAATTAATTAGAATTTAGGGTTTTAATTTGTACATAACTTAACTAATTTTTTCTCAAAATAATAACCTAAATATTTTTTCAATTAGATTTTTAGGTTTCTTAATTCATTCTCACATTTAATTCGTCGCGCGCTTTTTAATTTTTTTTTCTATTATTGTATCTGCTTCGGGTTGTAATAGATTTAACTAGGGTTTTAAACTTCCGTATTTTTATTTTCAGTCAAGTTATTATGTATCTGCGATAGCCCTGTAATAGCTAGGACTTTTAACTTTCTCGTTTTAATTTTCGCAAACTATAAACTGTTTAGATGTATGTTAATAGGATTTTATGGAAAGACTTACTGAAAATTAAAACAGTAGATTACCTTAATTGTGCAAAGATTAAATAATCGAAATCAAACACATGTACATGCTCACTCCTAGGGTTTGCCTCACTTGGTTGCCTCGAAAATAATGGCCGTGTTCCTCGAACGTAGGGATACCTTAGCAATGACCCGCGATTCAAAGTCGTCATAAAGATCATAGTCCCAACTTGTCCCTCGAGTTGCCTACGAATTGATCTTATGACAATAGTCCCTTTGAAATGCTAAGGTATCCTTACTTGTTGCCTTCAGAGACCATTTTGTCCCTTCGAACGTCCCTTTAAAACTCCAACAAAGGTGCTACCTATTTCTCAATAATGGGATAGCATTGTCTAAAGGAAAACAAACAGTCTTTTTCGAGTAGGTAGATTAGTTCCTAGGTACTTGCTCAAACAAACAAACTTTTTCACACCAAACACTTTTCAAAAACAACTTCATAACACTCTTGAGGACAGAAACAAGGGTTAAAACAAAGTAAAAAAAAACTTTTCGAAGCAAGCACACACAAGCAATTTCAAAATGAGCAAGTACCTAAGAGCCCATGGAAAACCACAGATAGAAAGGGTGCTAACACCTTCCCTTTCTATAATCTACCCCCCGTACTTAAACATTCTCGAAAAAGGTTTTTTCTGTTCTTTTTCCTTTTCCTGATTAGATAAAACAAAAGTCAGTGGCGACTCTTGCTTACCGTGACATTTTGCAAACAAAAAACACAAAACCAGTATTAACAGTCGGTTCTGCCACCGTCTCACAGCCACCAATATTATTATCATCATGCAATACACAAATCTGTACAAGGTTCCACGTTTTAATCCAATAACCATTATTACTAGCCTTCCTATGTCTACTTAAAATCATACTATTCATTACGGATCAAGGGAAATTACATCGCACGCGAAAACATGAAAGAAATCGCAAAAACAAAGATTTTTGCAATTCAGCCTGCCTATAGGCGTACCATAAGCGTTCGGATTCTCCCTACATGTCTCATATGCATACCACCAGGGGCATTTTCCCCCAAAAAACCATCCAGAATTCCCATACGCGTACTGGTTAGTCCATACATGTATGGCCTTCCTTTCATATGCAGACATACGTATTCCACCAGAAGTTCGTGATGGCTCAGGGATAGGGCACGTACCATATGTGTATGGCCCCTGGGAACGTCCCTCATACGTGTACCATATGCATATTTCCAGTCTGCTACTTCCAAAAATCTTCTTTCGCACAAGTACAATTTCCACTCGTTTCAAGCACTTTCAACCTCCTAATTTGGTTCCAAAACAATATTTTTACACATAATAACCTATAAACTTTGTCTAATTTCATTGATCTATCATCCTATAACAATTTTCTACATCTAACACTTCATTTCTCATCATCTTCCTAAACCTATATTTTCTAGATTGGGATTTTTATGGAACGTCACAACAACAACAATCATCAACAACAGTTACAATATTGGCATATTCCTAAACCTAAAATCTAATGAAGCAATAATCTGATGATCTAAAGTCTCAATGTTAATATTCTTATTATGATTAAATTTCAAAGTTCGGATGTGCTACAATTCATTCATTACAAATCAAAGAGTAACGGTTGTTACCAGACAAGATTTATATTTTTGGAAAGTGCATTAATAACATTTTATCAACCTTCTAAAAACATCTTCTCATGTCTCAAATGGATCTAGAGCTTCGCCTATATAAAGGAGTTCTTGAAGGGTGATCAAACAACACTTAGGTACACAAAGAAATATTCATAATCTCTTTAGACCTATTAATTGTGATTTAACCTTGTGTATAAATCACAGTTGTGATATAGTTTTTCTAGAAACATTATTGTACACATTTTGATTCATATTTTGTAATACCTTGAGAAACCATGTTTTGGTTTAGTCTCAAGAAGACATTGACGGTAGTCTTTGTGATTGTGTAATCGAAGTTTTGATTAGTGGATTAACATCTCGCTTGAGAGAGGTGAAATCACCTTGGCGGGTGGACTGGAGTAGTTTGAGTTCAAACGAACCATGATAACCAAATGTGTCATACTGTTTTAATTTTTGAAAACCCCAATTCAAACCCCCTTTCTTGTGTTTTTCTATACTTAAGTTGTCATCATAGCTCCTAGTTCTGGGTGCTAACACTTAACCGTGTCAGAAAAAGATCCTAGCAAGAAAAACACTATGGTGGGACCAAGTCAGAACAACAGCAATGATAACTATGATGAGAAAGACGGAATTAGTGGCAAACCTCCAATCTTTGATGGTGAGAACTTCGAACACTGGAAAGACAAAATCAAAAGTTTCTTTTTAGCTCATGACGGTGATATCTGGGATATGGTAACTGATGGCTACATTCATCCAATTGATGCAAGCGATCAGAAGATCGACAGATAGAAATTGACATACCAACAAAAGACAGAATTCAGAAATCATCATAAGGCCAGAACAATCCTCTTGAGTGTTATCTCGTACACCGATTATGAGAAGATCACGAATAAAGATTCATCTAAGGACATGTTTGACTCTCTGAGAATGACGCATGAAGGTAACACGCAAGTCAAAGAGACCAAAGATCTTGCGCTCATCCAGAAGTATGAGGCCTTTAAAATGGAAGAAGATGAAACAATTGAGATAATGTTCTCAAGGTTTCAAATTCTGGTTGATGGGCTAAAAGTTTTGGACAAAGGATACTCAACAACAGATCATGTAAAGAAAATCATCAGAAACTTACCCAAGAAATGGAGACCCATGGTCACAACCTTAAAACTAGCCAAAGATATGAACAAAACATCTCTTGAAGAACTAATCAGCTCTTTGAGAGGTCATGAGATAGAACTAGAAGAAGATGAGCCCCAGAAGAAAGGTAAGTCTCTTGCTACTAAATATAATAAAAAATATGAAACTAAATCTTTTCAGGCAGAAGAAAAAAACTCTGGTGGATCCTTATCAGAAGAAGACAAACTATCTCTTCTCTCCGGAAGAGTCCATCAGCTATGGAAGCACACACTGGGGAATCTCATAAACCCCAAAAGAACATGCAATCACTCTGAATCATCCTCTGGATATAGAAAGTCTAGCAATAAATATGTCATCTTCTACGAATGCAAAGAGCCAGGTCATTACAAAAGCGACTAACCCAATCTTCAGAAAGAAAAGCCTAAAAAGAAGTTCTTCAAAGAAAAGAAGAAAAGTCTTATGGCAACATGGGATGACTCAGAATCTTCTGAAGCTGAAACTGAATCAGAAGATGAACGAGCCAATATAGCATTAATGGCCAACATATCAGAAGACACAGATACATCAAGATCTGAATCAGATCTATAAGAGGTATTTTCAAAATTCTCTAGATCTCAATTAGAAGAAAGTATGTCTGAAATTCTTGAAAGATATCAGCAACTTCGAGTCAAATACAAGAACCAGAAACACGTTCTTGTATCTGAAACTGAAGAAAATAGGAAACAAAAAACAGAAAACTATGAACTAAAGAAATTAATTCTAAACTTAAAAATGAATTACAAAAAGCTCAGAAAGAATTTGTTTCACAAGTTTCAAGTAGTTCTGATAACATCATAAAAGATTATGATCACAACTTTCAAAAATTTCTAGCTAGAAACATAGATAGAAGCAAGATGGCTTAAATGATCTATGGAGTTAGAAAAAACAGAAGAAAAGGCGTAGGATATGTGAAACCAAAAGGAGAAGAACCATATCAACTAAATAAAGTTGATGATATGGTCATAAAACACACACCTTTAAACTCATACTTCACATATGGACACACATATGATATAAAATATACTAGTGAGTCTTACTCTATAAATTCTATTGTGAAACCAAAATTCAATCAGAATTTTGGAAACTCTAACAAACAAGGACCCAAAAAGATATAGGTACCTAAGGATAAAATCATCTATGTTGCAGATGTCTTTAACAGCAAAGTTGAAACACCAGTCTTGGTACATGGACTTAGGATGCTCTCGATACATGACGGGAAGAAAACATATGTTCCAAAGCCTGGAACTTAAATCTGGAGGATATGTAGGTTTCGAAGGCAATAAAAAAGGAAAGATTATTGGCTCTGGAACCATTGGTAATGGTACACTTCCCTCTATAACTAATGTTCTGTTAGTATATGGATTAATGCATAACCTGTTATCTATAAGTCAAATAAGTGATAACGGTTATGATATAATCTTTAATCAAAAGTCCTATAAAGCTGTTAGTCAGAAAGATGGAACAATCCTCTTTAATGGTAAGAGAAAGAACAACATTTATAAAATAAAGTTTCTGGACTAAAAAGTCAAAATGTAAAATACCTCATGTTTGTTAACGATGAGCAATGGGTCTGGAACAAAAGATTGGGGCATGTTAGTATGAGAAGAATATCTCAGATTAACAAACTCAATTTGGTCATAGGACTTCCTAACTTGAAGTTTAGCTCAGATGCTCTGTGTGAAGCATGTCAAAAAGGCAATTTTGCAAAACCCTCTTTCAAATAAAAAATGTTGTTTCTACCTCTAGACTTTTAAAACTTCGGCATATAGATCTGTTTGGACCTGTGAAAACTACATCCATCAGCGGCAAGAAGTATGGATTAGTGGTCGTAGATGACTATAGCAGATGGACATGGGTAAAGTTCTTAAGACACAAGGACGAGTCACAATCTGTGTTCTTTACTTTTTGTAACCAAGTTCAAAATTAAAAAGAGTTTAGAATTATAAAAGTCAGAAGTGATCATGCTGGGGAATTTGAAAACAAAAGTTTGGAATTTTTTAATAAAAATGGCATTTCTCATGATTTATCTTGTCCTAGAACTCTTCAACAAAACGGAGTTGTTGAACGAAAGAATAGAACTTTACAAGAAATGGCCAGAACCACGATCAATGAGACTAACATTGCTAAACACTTCTTGGAAGAAGCAGTTAACACAGATTGTTATATTCAGAATAGAATCTCAATAAGACCTATTCTGGAAAAGACTCCATATAAACTATGGAAGAACAGAAAGCCCAACATCTCTTATTTCCATCCATTTGGATGTACTTGTTTTATATTGAACACTAAATAACATCTGAACAAGTTTGATTCTATGGCACAAAAGTGCTTCATGTTAGGATAGTCTGAACGCTCAAAAGGTTATAGAGTATACAACATAGAAACACGAATTGTGGAAGAATCTATTAGTGTCATATTTGATGATAAGCTTGACACTCAAAAGTCAAAGCAGGGTGAATCTTTTGCAGATATAGAAGTTCAAATTTCAAGTACTGAAGACAGATCTTCAAAAAATAAAAGTTTAGAACTTCATCCAAATACAGAAGAAGACATCACAAATATTATGCAACTTCTGAAGAATCCATCCAGAAAAGACAACCCAGAAGCAGCTTAGCACATCCTGAAAACATGATTTTGGGAAAGAAAGATGACACAATCATAACAAGATCTAAATTCAGAAATATTGAAGAGTATCTCATGGGATTAGTGTCTCTGATCGAACTGACTTCCATACATGAAGCACTTCTATACAATGATTAGATACTTACAATTCAGGAAGAACTAAATCAATTTACCAGAAACAAGCTAAGTGAACAAGGAGAAGTTGTCATAAATAAAGCATGATTAGTTGCACAAGGTTATAGTTAGCAAGAAGGGATAAACTATATAGAAACCTTTGCTCCAAACGTCGGGTTAGAATATATCATACTTTTAATTTCATTTGCTGTAAATAATGACATCACTCTTTATCATATGGATATCAAAAGTGACTTTTTAAATGGTTACATTGATGAAGAAATTTATGTGCACCAACCCCCTGGTTTTGAAAATACAAAACATCCAGAATATGTTTATAATCTGAATAAATTGTTATGTGGTCCGAAACAAGCTCCCAGAGCTTGGTATGAAAGGCTAAGTAACTTTCTCTTAGTAAATGGTTTTACCAGAGGGAAGGTGGGCATAAATTTATTCTATAAATCATTTAAAAATGACATTCTGATTTTTAAAATATACGCAGATGATATAATTTTTGAATCTACTAAAGCCTCCTTGGGTAAATAATTTGCTAAGACTATGCAGGTAAAATTTGAAATGAGCTTGATGAGTGAACTCAAGTTCTTTCTGGGAATTCAAATCAATCAAACTCCAGAAGGAACCTACATACATCAAAGCAAGTATGTTAAAGAACTTCTTAAGAAATTTGATATGTCAGAAAGTAAGTCATCCAAAACTCCTATGCATCCTACACGCATTATGAAAAAGGAAGAGGTAAGTAAGAAAGTAGAACAGAAGCTCTACAGAGGTTTGATTGGTTCTCTCCTATATTTAGCAACTTCAAGACCTGATATTCTATATAGTGGTTGTCTTTGTGCTATATTCCAATCAGATCCTAGAGAATCTCATTTAACAGCAGTTAAGCGAATTTTCAAGTATCTAAAAGGTACTACTAATCTTGGTATTTGTTATAAAAAATCTAGAGAATATAAATTAGTAGGGTACTGTGATGCTGACTTTGCTGTAGATAGAATAGAAAGAAAAGTACTTCTGGAAGCTGTCAGTTTTTGGGAGATAACTTAATCTCATGGTCCTGCAAAAGACAATCCACTATTGCATTATTAAATACTGAAGTTGAATATAAAACTGCAGATGCATGCAGTACTCAGATGCTCTAGATGAAGAGTCAGCTTAAAGATTTTCATATTTATGAAAGTAACATTCCTATCCTCTATGATAATACTCTGCTATTTGTCTTTCTAAAAATCCTATTTTACATTATAGGGATAAACATATAGAAATTAAACATCACTTCATTAGGTACTATATTCAGAAGGGAATTCTTTGTTTAAAATTTATAGACATAGACCATCAATGGGCTGATGTTTTCACAAAACCCCTTGCTAAAGATAGATTTAATTTCATTATGAAACACCTAAGTATGGAATTATGCCCAGAATGAAAGTGAAGTTTCTGTATATTTAATCCTCAGAAGTTTTTGATTTGTTTTTGTCAATATCTGAACAATAGTTCTTCAGAAGTTAGAAGGAAAATTGTCTCAGAAGCTATCCAAAAGATTTGAACATTTTTCTGAAAATGCTTCATTTCAAAGATAGACACAAGCAGTTCACCGCATTAACATCTGTCAACCCTAAATGCTAAAGTTACTCTCTGAGGCTGAACACGTGTTCACAATCTAAAGGGCTGAAACGGTTGAGTTGATGCATTAAGGCGCGAGTCACATCGGTATATGTTCATAAAATATTCACGCCATCACCCTTTTTCATAAATCATTATTGTTGTTAATCATTTTGGTTATTTTATTAATTGAAATTAATTTCATGTTTTCTCTCCATTGGCTTTTTATACCTCACTTTCACCAAATCACTTTCACACATTCACTCTCACTGACCCTATTTTATCTGAATTTGCACTTTTTCCCTTTTGTGTGCTCTCAAACCCTAAGTCTATGAACAATGGCTTCTTCTAAACAACACCAAAAGTATCAAGATCCTGCTCCTTAAATCAACATCCTTGATTCATCCTCTACTCCAAACAAAGAAAGGTATGTTAAACCTACAAGATATCTTCTTACTCTGGTTGATTCTCTTGAAGTTCTCTGTGAAGTCATGGTTGATTTTGGAAGCATGCAAGAAAATGGGTTTGACCTTACTCCTGATTTGAGTTTCAAGGGTGGAAGAAATATTTTGATCAATTAATTGGTCCAATTTTTCCCAAACTATTTAAAGAATTCTGGATTCATGCTATTGCATCAAATTATCAAGTAACTTAGTATGTAATGGGAAAAAAGATCGCCATCCCCGAAGATCTCATCGGAAAGCTCATTGGTCACAGTGGAAGCGGAATAAGGTGTAGTGAAATGGAAGAAAAAGGTTATGACCTAACCATTGTATCCAAAGAAATCTTCTCTTCTGGACAACCCTCCAACAAGATCAAAGATCTGAAAGACGACCTCAGAATTTGGTCTAGAATAATTCTGGGATGTATCAATCACCGAAAACCAACAAGTTCTCCTGACTACATCAATATGATCAACAACACCTGTTGTACTTCATTTCAACTAAGGCCAAAGTACGCCTCCCTCATATTCTATTAAATCATATGAAGACTGGTGTCAAGGAAATAAGAGAAGAAGAAAGAACTAAAAGAGATTGGATTCTGCTGGGAAAGCTGATCTCAGATATTTTGGGGAAAAAAATTGATAGAACATCTGAGTGAAGCTCAACAAGCTAGTGTTCTGGAACCTTGCGCTAGAAAGCCTCTCAATGCCAAGAACCTCAAGAAGATGAAGATTATAGAAACCATTAAGAAGGATCCTATACTTACTGTAAATGAAGTCATCACCACCAGAAGAGTCCCTCTAAAGGATTTTCCTCTCTTTACTCAAGAAGACTCATCTCCAGAAATTGTCTTCAGATACCTGGAAGCTTGCAAAAGTGATGGAACAATTCCAGATGTCAATATCCTAGATCTCAGGCAACAACCTCTAGAAGTTGCTACCAAAAAGTCAAGGAAAAGGAAAGCTGCTGGAGAAGGAACTTCTTAGAAAACTCCTAAAGCTGCTAAAAAAAGGTAATTCCTCTTTTGTTTATGTTATCGAATCAGTTTTCTTACTAACATATGAACCCTCCTCATCTTTAAAATCTGCTGAAAATACCTTACCATAAACTATTGATGACTTTGACATAGAAATTGATACCACCATACCCACTAATCATCCTCTGATTAATCTCCCTTCTACCCAATTTGTTCAAACTCATCCAGAACTTGTACAAGTTCTATTTAATATTGATCTATTTGATCCATTCTTTGAAGCTCCCTAAACAGAATATCCAAATACTACCTCTGAACAAATACCCGAAACCACATCTATTCTTCCAGGAATCACCTACCCCCTCAACACCTCTCAACCGCTAAATATCGCCACCAAACCTCCACAAGACTTTTCCCTTCCAGATATTCCCTCTAATTATGATTCAACACCACCTAACACTCTTATAATCATTTCCAACTCTCCAACTTCCACTAACTCCTCAGAAGATCCTCTCAAAACCATAATTGACCTAGAAGCCTGGGACAAACTTGTCACATCTTCTCAGAAAATAGCCCTTCCAAAACCAACACCAAAACCTTCCAAATCAGATGTTGGTAAATCTTTGTTGGTTTTCGAAACAAAAATACATGAATGGGTTAACTCTTCGAAGCAAGCTTGCGTGGATAATATAAATCCAACTGCTTTTGATTTTCTTGGGACTCAGTTCAGAAAATGGTTTAACTCTGAATATATGAAGATGAAGGAACTTAGTTATAAAATTGCTCAACAGAACTTCTGCGATCACCTAAATATCTTCAAGGATAAAGTTATACGTCTCTGGGTAAGGAAACCCCTTCATCTTCTGGAACACTCTTTGGGAAACTCCACAGGAATCAGAATTTTAAGAACCATCTTCTGAAACTCAACCTCTAACTTTGGTCATTTTTAAAGACAAATGTAATTCAGTTGAAGAATCTCTTGAGAAAGAATCTGTTGCAGTAACTTCTGAGAGTAAGGCTTCTACTGTTGAAACAACTACATCTTCTCTATTGTTGAAAACTTTGGATGAGTTGAAGAAAGAGAATGAAGTTGTCAGGGAAAGGATCGATAAATAGGATGAAACCAATAAAGAGATTAAGGGGATACTAGGCAAGCAAGAAGATTCAAACAGTCAGATCAAAAGTATCTTGGAAGCGTTTCTCACACAACTTCCACCTCCTTCATTACCCTAGTTATGATCTTTTGCTTGTTTTTGCTATGCTTTATGATTAAACTTATATTTTTCTGCCTTTGTTCTTGAATGCATCATATTTTTGTTCTTTTTACGTGTTTTTATTGTTTTTTGATTAATGACAAAAAGAGGGAGAACATAAGATATTTTGAATATAATAGTGCCGGGACTAAGTCTCAAACATTTTTGATAACATAACCTTTGTTTCACTTTTTGAAAAGAAAACGGGAAAAGTGTCTCTTGAAAGAAACTTCTCTCACATGGACTTATCAGAACTTCCATCAAAAGCTCTGATCAAACATCTTCAGGGAAGTATCTAATTTTTTCTTTATCTGAGTATTCAACTCAGGGGAAGACCCTAATGCTTTATGTTCTTACTTGTTCATCAAAATATGCAAGTTTTTGTAATCATAAAAAAAGGAGGAGATTGTTAGAACATAGTTTGGTTCTACATCTTAGTAATAGTTTTGATAATAATAAATACATGTTATATATATATATATATATATATATATATATATATATATATATAACAATTATGATCCCTAATAAATTATTTAAATATGCAGAGAAGTTATGATAAAAGAAGCATAAGAATTTATGTACAAACACAATTAAAGTATCATGCTCAACAGAAGAATTTTCGATGTTATAACTTCTGAAGCACCAAAGCTGCAAGCTAAAATCTGATGAAGCAATACTCTGATAATCTAAATCTCAATGTTAATATTCTTATTCTGATCAAATTTCAAAGAAGCAAAGTTCTGATGCGTTACAATTCATTCATTACAAATCAAAGAGTAACGACTGGTACCAGACAAGATCCATATTTTTGGAAAGTGCATTAACAACATTTTATCAACCTTCTAAAAATATCTTCTCATGTCTCAAATGTATCTAGAGCTTCACCAATATAAAGGAGTTCTTTAAGGGTGATCAAACAACAATTGCTCATACAAAGAAATATTCATAAGTTCTTTAGATCTATTCATTGTGCCTTAAGATTGTGTAAACATCATAGTTGTGATATGGTTTTCTAGAAACATTCTTGTACACATTTTGATTCACGTCTTTTGTAATTACTTGAGAAACCAAGTTGTGGTTTAGTCTCAAGAAGACATTGATGGTAGTCTTTGTGTGATGTAATCAAAGTTTTGATTAATGGATTAAGACCTCGATTGAGAGAGGTGAAATCTCCTTGGTGGGTGGATTGAAGTAGTTTGAGTTCAAACAAACCAGGATAACCAAATGTGTCATACTGTTTTTATTTTTGAAAACCACAATTCAAACCCTTTTTCTTGTATTTTCTATCCTTCACCACGCCATACTTTCTCCAGTTGCTCCTCCCCAAACTACTTTCACGAGAGGAATTTCTTTGCCCCTTAACGTTTTCACTTTATTGTCTTCGATTCTCATTAATAAAGTCTCGACCGTAAGATTATCCTGCACTTGTACATCATCCATTGGTATTACATGAGATGGATCTGAAATATACTTCCAAAGTTGTGACACATGGAACAAATCATGCAAATTTGAAAGGTTAGGTGGCAAGGCCACCCTATAAGCGATAATTTCCACTTTGTCCGAAATCTGATACGAGCCAATAAACCAAGGAGTAAGTTTATTCGATTTCAATGTTCTTCCAACGCCAGTTACCAATGTGACTCTCAAAAATACATGATTCGAGGTCCTTCCTTTGCTTGTCATGGTAACTCTTTTTCCTACTATGTGAAGTTTTCATCTTTTCCCAAATTAACTTCACTTTCTCTGTAGTCTTTTGGACAATTTTCGGTCCAAGATTTACGCTTTCTCCAGATTCATACAGACACAACAAAGTCTTGCACGTCCGACCATACAATGCCTCAAATGCTGCCATTCCAATGCTAGAATGGTATATATTGTTATAAGTAAACTCTATTAGTGGAAGATAATTATCCCATGTTCCACCTTGTTCAAGTACGCAAGCTCTCACCAAATCTTCTAAAGATTGAATAGGTATCTCTATTTGTCCATCTGTTTGTGGATGATATGTTGAACTCAATCTCAACTTAAAACCCAACGCATCTTACACGCTCTTCCAAAATCCATAAGTGAACCTTGGATCTCTATCATACACAATTCTAGATGGAACACCATGAAGCTTCACAATCACACAGATATAAATCTCTGCCAATTGTGGTACCAGAAAATTGATACGGGTCAGAATAAAATGAGATGACATCGTTAACCTATAAACAATCACTCAAATCATATAATTTCCTCTTGGAGTACTTGGAAATCCCGTTACAAAGTCCATGGATATACCATCTCATTTCCATTCTGGAACATCTAAAGGTTCCAATAATCTTACAGGTTTCTGATGTTCAATTTTCGACTTATGACAAGTTAAACATGCATACACGAACCTCGCCATATCTCGTTTTAATCTGGGCCACCAAAGCAACTTCTTCAAGTCTTGATACATCTTAGTCGCACCTGGGTGAATACTTAAACTACTTCTATGGATTTCTTTTAGGATCATCTTTTTCATCTCAGAGTCATCAAGAATACAAATTCTATCCTGAAATCTCAACACACCTTGTGCGTCTACTTTGAAATCATTTTCTTCAAATTGATTGCCTCCAACCATCAAATCCAACAGTTCGACATCCAACTTCTGAGCTTCTTTAATATTACTCATGAAATCATTATTGATCTTTAACATTCCCAACATAAAACTATGCATCATCACTTCACATACTAAACTAAAGTCTCTGAACTGCTCGATCTACTCTAGTTCTCTAATCATCATGGTGGACATATGTAATGACTTCTGACTTAAAGCATCTGCCACAACATTAGCTTTACCCGGATGGTAATTTAAGCTGAAACAATAGTCCTTCAATAGTTCTAGACATCTTATTTGTCTCATATTCAATTCCTTTTGGTCGGACATGTATTTCAAGCTCTTGTGATCACTAAATACTTCAAATTTGGAGCCGTAAAGATGATGCCTCCAAATCTTTAGTACAAATAACACTGCAGCCAATTCTAAATCATGGGTGGGATAATTCCTTTCACGAATCCTCATTTTCCTCAAAGCATAAGCTACCACTTTATCCTTCTACATAAGCACACCACCTAAACCCAATTTAAAAGCATCACAATATACAACAAACGATTCTTCAGGATTAGGTAATATCAAAACCGGAGTTGTCGTCAATTTCTTCTTTAGCTCTGTAAAACTTTCTTCACAATGAATGTCCCACACAAACACCTTGCCTTTACAAGTCAGCTGAGTCAATGAAAGTGCTAACTTAGAAAAGCCCTCAATGAATCTTCTATAATAACCAGCCAAGCCCAAAAAGCTTCTAATTTTTGCAACTGACTTTAAAGTCACCCACTGCAACACTGCATCTATCTTAGATTGATCTACATCAATACCACCATCTGAAATAACATGACTAAGAAAACTAAACCTATCTAACTAGAACTTTCACTTTAACAACTTCGCATATAGCTTCTTCTCTTTCAACACTTGCAATACAATTAGCAAATGCTCAGTATTTTCTTCCTCTAACTTGGAATATATCAAGATATCATCAATGAATACGACTTCAAACTGATCCAAGTATGTGTGAAATATATGATTCATATACTCCATAAACACTCTCGGTGCATTGGTGTTGTACCCCAAAATTTTCCCTCCCATTTTTCAAGACAAATTGAATCAAGATACCTCCTCATGCTCCTAAGGGTTTCAAACACTCAAGACTATTCAAGAATTGATCAGATGAAAATTGAGCTTATAATGCCTTAAGTAAGTTTCATGGTTCCTCATATGCTTCAAAGAATCCTCATGTCAAGTTTCAAGCCTTGCATCACAAGTTTTCTTAGTCAATTGCTCAGATGATTGAAAATTAACTATATTGGATAAAAAATCAATTATGGTCAACATACAGTCAAAACTCAAGATTTTTGGTCAACATCAAGCTTTTTAAGTCACATTCATCATTTGATCAATGTTTGATCATGCTTCATCAAGAAAACTCAAGATTCATCAAAAGTTAAAAGTTAATAAATTAGGGTTTTCTTAAGGAGAAGTCAACTGAACTTTGACCAAGCATAACTTTCACATGCTTCATCAGAAAATTCTCAACCAAATCCCATTATAAAGGAAATCCAATTCTCTATAACTTTGTCTCTCTAATCTCAAGGCAACAAATGCTCATTTAAGAGATATGATCCAAAACATTATAGTTCATTTGAAAGTCAACAAAAAGTCATCTTTTGTCAAAGCAATTTACATCAAGATAAAGACTTCAAATGAAAAAATGGTCAAAATGAAAGTTTTATGGGACATCTTGAGTTTCCAAAAAGTCCAAGATCACCTTCATATAATGAAAATTAAGTGAGATATGATTGGTGAAAGTTGAGCAATTTTTGGGAAATGCATGAAACCTCAATTGAGCAATTTTGAAATTTTTGGAATAATGGGCCTAACTTTTAAGGATCAAACTTGTTTATGATATGATAGAAGACCTCTAAGTCCATTGGTACATGGTCATATTTTTTATCCTATTTATTTAAATTTTTATTTAGTTTTTGTAAAAGAATTAAATTAAAAATAACAAATAGTTGGATTAATGTTGGACTATGATCATTTGGACATCTTCTAGAAGGACCAAGACCTCATTTTGCCAAAACTGTGAGAGACATGTTTGAGACAAGGATCTTCGAAAATGGCATGTTAGAAAACATGTTTCATTGATTTTTGGTAACACCATGATCACTTGATTATTTCTTTATTTTGTGACTTAAATCTCCTTGTTGTACCCCAAAATTTTCCCTCTCATTTATCAAGACTTTTCTCACAAGATTTCTTTGACTCAAGACTGGATTAGGGTTTGGTCAGCTCAAGACATCTCATCATGCACTGATGACCCAAAATTAGGGTTTGAGATTTAACAAATATTTTTGGACTATCAATGCTTCATGTGACTTTCAAACATCATTATGGATCCCTAAGATCACTCATGACAAATTTCAAACCTTGAACCACATTTTTGATCAGTCAATTGGACAGTTGACCTAAAAATCAACTGTATTGGGGAAAAAGTCAACCATGGCCAATTTAAAGTCAAACTTAATAATTTTTTATCCACATCAACATTTTAAACTTATATGTATCATTTGTTCAAGTTTGGATCACAATTCCTCAAGAAATTTGATCAAATCACCAAAAGGGAAAAATTGTCAAAATTAGGGTTTTGACTAAGGAAGGGCAATTTCTGATTTTTAACCTAGCAAATGACCAATTGAGTTAAGGAATGATTTCAAGGATTCAATTACATCATCTTAACCTTATTACATGGATCAAAAACATTTCAATTTTATTAGATTGACAGATGAAATTTGCAGTCAACTGATCAAAAGTCAATTGTACACTGAAAGTCAAACTTTGACTTTTTGGTCAAAATCAAGTGACAAGGATCACAAATAATCAAAACATGTCAAAATGTGAAACTTGTTCATAAATAAATCCAAGTTTGAAGATTAGGGTTTGAATTTGAAATTTTTCTTAACTTAGAAAATTTTCTAAGTATAGAAAATTTCTTATTTCTTCTCAACTTTAGGCCATTTTTTCACCATGATGCATAATGATTCAAAGAAAGTTCCCAACATGAAAGTTGTAGACCTCCATGAAATCTACAACTTTTCTTCACACAATTTTCCATAAAGAGGCTTGGATCTCAAGATATAAATTTATGAATACATGGTCATGAACTAAATAACTTAGTGAAATTTTGCCCTAATTTAGGCCGGTTTTGGACCCAACTTCATGGAAATTTTTCTTCTAGTTCCAAGAGGTATATCAAAATGCATTTCAAAGATTAGTTATATAGCACATTTCAAGAATTCCAAAATGTCCAAAAACTCCTCAAGATCATTTTTGAGTAGGGAGAACCGAAGAGATGAAGTTGGCATTTTCTCACTTTTTGTCCAAGCCATTTCATGAAGAACAAAGTTCTAATCAGTACCTATGCTGCCTAATCCATGATTTAAAGGTCCCAAACTTGTTCCCCACTCCTTAATTTAATGCTTACTCAGTTGACAAAGCTTTGATCCATGCCCTAGAGCCATTACCCAAGTTATAATTCCATAAATGGCATAAAGTGACCATTGCCATTTTGAAAAAGCTCAACTTTTGCCACTTTCCAATTCTTGAGCATTGCACTTGTCTACATTGCATATATAAATCTTACAAGCCTAAAGCAATTTGTACAAGTTTATACCAATCCTAAGAAAGCAAGTACAAGCATGGCAAGCCTTGTCCCTTCACTTTACTTCAAAAGCAAGAAAGGTTGCAAAAAGGTGAGAACTGGCACATCTGTTGGAGGGTTGACATGAAACTGAGTCTATACTAATATAAAAACATAATACAACACAAGGGACGATTACTTGAAGCATGAAACACTCTCAAGCTCAAAAACACCAGAAAACTGTCAAAACTTGCAGTTTTGGCATAAGCATACCAATCTCTCATTTGGCTCGTGCGTTTCCATTCTTGATCATCAAAACACCTTACCTACTTGATATCTAACCAATCCAGACCTTCATCCCTATACTGTAACCCCTTCTCCATCATATGCCATTTTTGTTTTCAAAGCTTGCAGGTTGACTTGGCCAAGGAGTTTCAGGCATTTTCAGAGCAAGGCAAGGGTGGGAATATATTCAGGGAAGTTCAAGGAAGCTCAAGCAAGCATCAGGCTACTTTTGTTTTTTACATTTTTCCTTCTTTTCATTTTTTCTATTTTTTGCAGGTTTGGGCTTAGTCTTTGGGCTTAACATTTTTTTGCTAACATTGCTGCCAGTTTTGCTACATCACCCCCCCTTGCCAACTCTTTTTTATATTTTTATTTTATTTGTTTTATTTTTATTTTAATATATTAAATATTTTCTTTGATGAATAAAAATTCTAAAAAATATAAATCTGATAATATCATCTTTTATTTTACTTTACTTTATTTTGCAGATAGAAATATATTTTATTTTTAATATATATTATATATTTTTCTTAATAAACTTGTAAATATAATTAAAACATGTTTAGTTTAATTTAATTTTCATTTCATACTTATAAATATTTATTTTTGCATATATAAAAACTTTATATTTTTATACAATATTACTTATTATTTTAAATATACAAAATATATAAAAAATAATGCATATGAACTTCATTTTCTCTTAAAATAGAAATTAGGGTTAAAACCTCCCTTCTAAAAATTAATTTTTTTTCCTTATAATTTTAGGTTTAGATTAAAATTTCTTTTATATAAAAACAAAACAAAAATCTTTTCCTTACATGTACATTATATTGCATCTTTTAATATTATATTTTATTTATTCTAATTCGTACAAATTCGATTTGGTTGTAATAATTTATTTAGGTTTACATTTTTACAAATCCCCATTCAAATTTGTATTCCCCCCTCCCATAAAATTGTTGTAATAGCTTAGTAATATTTACATTACGCAATTTACCGCTTTACATGCCATGATTAGTAATTAGGGTTTGTATGATAAGATCGAAACAAAGCAAAATAGAAAACTCTAAATACAAGATAAAACCAAAGCATGAAAATGATACACTTGCACACAAGCATCCTTAGGGTTTCTCCACTTGGTTGCCTAAAACAAAAATGGTCATATTACGCATGTGAAGTATCTTGGCAAAACAAACAAATATAAAGATCATAGTCCCTCGATGACGCTATTCAAAAGGTTGCTTTACAAAATGATCTTGGTCTCTCAAAATGTCAAGATACTTTGCAAACATTGCTAATCATGGTTATACGATGACCCACGCTAGTCCCGTTTACATCCAAAGATAGGGTTGCTTACCAAATCAATGGTAATACAACAATGTCAAAGGAATAGAAAATGTACAAGAAATACATTTGAGTAGGTAGATTGCTTCTAGTTACTTGCTCTAATTTCAAACAACCATCCTTGCTATTTTCAAAACAAACACACACATTTCAAAAACATCTTACAAACATTGAAAACATTTTCAAAAAGACAAATATCTTTGTATACATTCTTACAAACTAGAATCATTACAAAGATTGCCTAAACGAATGACCTCTTTTACAAAATACTTTCAAAACCACACCAAACACATTTTCAAACAACAAAAGCAAGTGATCTAAGCAAGTAACTAAGAGCCCATGGAAAACCATGGATGAAAAGGGTGTTAATACCTTCCCTTTTCATAATTGTTGTACCCCAAAATTTGCCCTCCCACATTCTTCAAAGTTTTGACAAGCATCATCTCAATTTGCTCAAGCCTACTCAAGGGTTGCATAGTTCAAACACCCTCCTAAGCCAGTCAAATTAAGGTTTTGGTTCCTGCAAGGAAGTTGAGGTTTTCAAAGTCTCAATAAAGTCACATATGCCTATAAACATTGTCAAGCATCCACATGCCAAGTTTCAAGGCTCACAGCATCAAGTTGCACAGTCAAAAGCCATAGTTGCTCCATAATCAACTGTAGGAGTAAAATGGTCATTTGGCAGTCAAAAGTCAACATTTTTGGTTAACATCTTATTTTGAAGCCACAATCATCATTTTATCAAGTCTTGACCATGATTCCACAAGAATGGCTCAAAAATCATCAAGATGCAAAAGTTTCCATTTTTGGACAGCTGAAAAGTCAACTGTAACTTGACCAATGCATAACATTTTCATGGTTCATCATAAAAATCCCATCCAATGCTCATTTTGAAGGGGAGGACATTTCCTACAACTCATCTTCACATTCCAAGTCCAAGAAATGCTCTCACAAAAAGTTACCAATTTCAACATTATAGGTCATTTCAAAAGTCAACAAAAAGGCATTTTAAGTCAAAGACCACAACTTGAGATTGGTAAATTCAAATGACATGGGACCAAAGGCATTGGTTAGAGGACTTCAAGACCTTTCCAAAGTGTCCTAGAACATGTTCATATGATCAAAATTGAGCAAGATATGCATTGGAGAAGTTGGGAAAGTTTTGTGAAATGGCAAAAGTCAACTATCCTTGAAACTTAAATTTTTGACAAAAAGGGCCCACTTTCTTCCACTTGATTCAGCCTTGTCATGCCACCCACGTGTCCCATGATTAATTTAAAGACCATATCTTTATTTTTTCATTTTTATTTAATTTTTGTGGATTTAATTCATTTTAACCCATAATAATTTAAATAAAATCAAAAAAGTTAATTAAATGGTATCTTGTGGTTTGAATAGCCTTCATGAAGCATTTGCTAGCTGCCAAATTCGTGCAAGCTATTTTTGTACACAAAATCATGGTTGTTGGACCAAGAAAGGAATGTTCTTCAATGGTGGTCAAACAAAATCCAAAACATAATGGCACAAGTTTAAGGCTCCTAATGTGACTTAGCTCTCATTGATACATACATATGCAAGCAAGCCATATAGCATTCACGACCTAGAGTGTGCACAAAACGGCCAAACCAAAATTCAAAAAAGTCAAAGAAAGTTTGAAACTGAATTCCACCTTAGAGGCCCTTTCAAGGAGATTTAGAGATTCAGACATATTGCTGGAAGCTTCAGGAGCGATTTGGGATCAAAACCACTTTCTAAAACCCAAGGAATCGTCTAACACAATCCCACGGTTTGTCCATTTTTTTCAAAATCAAAATGCATGATTCATGAACATTTGACATAATTTAAAGCTTGTTTTACATTGTTTGCAACCATACAAAGTTATTCATATCAATTAATTGGATTATCATGTACAGGATTGTGATTTGCCATTAACAACTTTTAGGGTTTTTAAGTTTGTGAATTAGGGCTTTGCTGCTCAGACAAAATTGGAACCTCCCATGCCCATGGTTGAAACCGGCTTGATGAGACGAATTCAAAACTACCCTCGCGCTCAATTTATCTTGCGCCCATTTCTATTCGCTATTTTTAATAGTTGCAGGTTGTGGGGGTTTAAAACCCCCGCTATTTGATTTTATGTTGCAGGGAAAATGAAGAAGACGAAGGACGTGGACGCATATGTTTGGTCCATTCAAATAATTATGCGCGCTTTTTTTTTATTCCCGGCGTGATTGATTTCTTTACATATTATTTTCTTTACCCATTATGTTAACAAGATACAGCGCTTGGCTCAGTGGAGAGGGACGTGGCTATGCATCATTGGGACCTGGGTTCGATTCCCAGGTCCCCCAAACCTTGTTTCATATTTTTTCAAACATATTCCTATGCAGGCTAGTCAATGTATCCCACCATATGCCTCATCCTGATGCATGCCATGTGGCCACCACTATCAATCTAATGGCCAAAGAATGAAGACCATGGTGCTCATGAGTCAACGCAGGCGTGGGCAACCAGGAAAGTCAAAAGGGCTTGATGCAAATGGGCCTCAGAAATTTCAGATCCACCTCCATTTTTGTTCAGCACCCTTGGTTTACTTTTTTTTCTTTTTTCTTTTTTCCTTTTATTTTCTTTAATAATTATTCTTAGTATTATTTAATTAATTAGCATAATTAACATTTTTACAAATAAAAATTCAATAAAACCAAAAAAAAAGCATTTTATTATTTATTAACTTATTTTGTAAATAAATTCTAACATTAATTAATTAGTTATGTAATTAGGACAATTTTAACATTTTTTTATAAGTAAAATTAAT